>JALMGJ010000004.1:122035797-123235797 GCA_023362775.1 Charina bottae | reverse complement strand
ACAAAAACTAGGAAATAGTATCAAGCCACAAAATAAAGAAAACGATCAAGGGGGCCAAAGGTTCAGGCACAAAGAAATAGCAAGAACTGGGCAACCAGGATACAGCAGGAGAACAGCAAGATGGATGCAAAAGTTACTCCAGCACTGGACCTTCTCTAGATCCTAAAGAAGATTTTCTGTACTATTTCTGTACTCTGTGATTTGTGGTAATTGCTGCTGTCAAGGGCTAACAACCTTAAAATGTTACTTAGGAGTAGATCTGGATCTTGAGTAGATCTATTACTCTGAAGGAATTTTACCTATAACTGAACTCGCTTGGCATCCTGGCTTTGAAGGATGCCTGCCTTCTTAAAGTCTCCATCTGTAGCTCAGATTTGAGTATCCACATATGGGGCACTGCAGATAATGAACCTGGAACAGCCTCCCCCACTAGTTTTGGGTTCAGGGACTCTTGGGACTGCAAAAGACCTCCCTTCCCAGGAGGCCATGTTACTAGTCAGAAAATTAACTATTTTCCATTAGTTTTCATAGGTGGCATGAGACACAGAGCGGGACCGGAGAGAACCGAATTCCTTTGTTCTGCTTTTATCCAGCATTCCTGAAGTGAAACACATACATTTACAAAGAGGCAAAGACAAAAGTGTCCGTTAACTAATGAATTGCAAACCCAACTATAGATATATACAGTATATTGCTTGGACGCTGGCCCCTAATAGATCTGTTGGGTATAAGTTTTAACAACACAACGGACTTTGCCTTGCTTCCCAGAAGAGCGTATCTGGAGTTGTCGACCATTTCGGTAACGCAACAGCTTTACATACGGGCTGAAGACAGAGGGACATAACCTGAGGAACCAGTAGTCAATCCTAGCATCTGGCAGAGTTTAAAGAACTCTCTGTCTGTTCAGGAAACAAAACTGTGGGCACAGCAACGCCTTGACAATCTACTGAGCGTTGCTACAGACTGGCAGAAGCATAATAATGCTATCAGGGTTTATGGACCACGGATTATTAAGATAAGCCCTATGAAAGTTGGTTAATCATCTCTAATCATCCTAACCACCATATAGCTAAGATCATCGGGATCCCTCAAGTGAATGACAGTCTCCCTCTCAGGAGTGAGAGGCGTGGGAGGGAGTATTGGGTTGGGCGTAGAATATGAGTGTACTCATCCCCCTGAGTGAGAGACAGGGGGGGAGGGGTAGTGTATGGAGTGCCCCCCTATGGACCAGTGAGAGAAGTCGATGAGGGGTGCACAGGAAGTGAGTGTTTAATTCTGTGAGTGGGGAGTGGGTCCAGCCATTGCCGAGAGCACGAGCTGGTACACTGGTGGGGTGTCAGAGATCATCCGATCTCTGCCAAAAGGGCAGGCAGACAAAGGGCCCCTCAGAAGACTGGAAGTGGTGCGAAGCTGACATCCACCCGACGCACGGGAATACACATCTGGGAGGCGGTTGCCGGAGCAACCAGGGAGACCTGACCACACGTGTCAGCAGCAAAGGACCCTGGGGGAGGGAAAGGTTTAAATATGCTGTTTGTTCCCAGAATCGCCATTCCAGTCTTTGTTCGTGCTAGCTTCTGTATCCTGTAATAAACTATCCTACTTCTAAGAACTCATGCGTCTGTGAGTTACTCTAGAGTAGGGAGATTACAGATATCGGATGGAGTGCCTTACATAAAGACTGGAATGAAAAAACCAACCGGTTTTCCCGGGAGCGAAACCAACAGCTCACGGTCGAGACCGGCTTCTACACCCACGGGGCAGAGACCTGGGGAAAAAAATTTTCGGAAGGAGACCAGGTGAGACGAGCGAGGAACCGGCTTCCCCGGCAGCGCAAACAGCTGAGAGGCGGGGATCCCTGGCAGCAGCGAAGAAGCAGGAGGCGGCTTTCCCCAGCAGCGGCAGAAACCGGCGCGCTAATCGGCTGGGACCAGGTGAGCGAGGAACCGGCTTTCCCAGCAGCAGCAGAGGCTGGCGCGCTAATCAGCTGAGAGGCGGTGATCCGGAACAGCTGAGCGGCGGCAGGAGCGCAGCGGCGGACACCGGCGGCCCAAGCAGCTCGCGCCAAACAGCTGAGAGGCGGCGATCCCTCAGCTGAGTGGCGGGAGCGGCGGCAGAGGCAGGAACCGGATTTCCCCGGCGGAGCAGCAGCGGCGCGCCAAACAGCTGAGAGGCGGCGATCCCTCAGCTGAGTGGCGGGAGCAGCGGCAGAAGCAGAAACCGGATTTCCCCAGCGGCGGAGCAGCAGCAGCAGCACGCCAAACAGCTGAGAGGCGGCGATCCCTCAGCTGAGCGGCGGGAGCAGCGGCAGAAGCAGGAACCGGATTTCGCAGCAGAGGAGCTGCGGCAGCGCGTCAGACAGCGAGAGGCGGCGGTCCCTCGGCTGAGCGGTGGGAGCGGCGGCAGAGGCGGAGTCCGGCTTCCCCGGCTTTCCCAGGCAGCTGAGTGGCGGCGGAGGAGCGGCAGCGGAACCCAACGACGGCAGCGGAGGCCGGCGGGCACAAGCAGCGGAGAGGCGGCGAGCTCAGCGGCGGGCAAGCGGGCAGTGCATCCCACGTGGCGGCAGACGAGGCGGAGACCACGTGGCGGAAAAGCGGCGGCAGCGACCAGCGCCCCCAAGCTGCAAGTGGGCAGAGGATACCGGCAAGCAATGGAACCGGCAGAGGTGGCAGGAACCTACGAAGAAGAAGCGGGACCCAGCTCCGCAGGCAACCAGAGGATGGAGAGCAGAAAAGCGCAGAGCAAAGAAAAGCATATCGAGGTAACCAATACCCCTATTCAGAAAAGCAGCACCGAACCAGAGCTAGAGGGATGGTCCGTAGCTGTAGGCAAAGGGCTAGCAGAGAAAAGGGGCACAAAGGAAGTAGTCGCAACACCCCAACAATGCACCTAAAGGTACAGTTGAGGACTTTGGGTGGGAGGAAAAAGTATGTGGGGGTTGCAATGCTAGACTCAGGTTGCTCTAGAAACTTAATGCACCCAAACGTAGCTGAAAAGATGGGACTGGACCTGTTTAAGCTCAAAACGCCCATCACATTTTGCCAATTGGACGGGTCGGAACTGAAGGGGGGGCCAGTGGAGTTCTACACTGAAGGACTGCAAATGACTTTGGGGACTCATGTAGAGACTTTGCGGTTCCTAGTGGCTCCCATTGCAACACGACCCATTGTGTTAGGACTGAAATGGTTGAGGGCAAGAAACCCCAAGGTGGATTGGGTCTCAGGAGATTTGGACTTTACGGATGGGACTTATCACGAGATGGACAATGAGAGCACACCTAGCGGCATTGAGCTGGGGGCAACGGGGATGGAAATTGAGGAGGGGGAGCAGGACCAAGGGGGTGGCACACTCACAAGCACAATTCCGGAGAAATACCTCCCGGTAGCAGAGATATTCGATAAGAAGGAATGTGAGCAAGAACCCCCCCATAGGCAGTCAGACGCAACCATTGACCTCATCCCAGGGGCACCGTTTCCCAAGCCCAAGATGTATGCCATGACGCAAAAAGAACTGCAAGAATTGCGCAAATTCATAGATAAAAATTTGGCACGGGGGTTCATTGAGCCAGCCAACTCCCCCCTTGCAGCCCCGGTATTGTTCAGGAAGAAAAAAGACGGGTCCCTCCGGCTTTGCACTGACTACAGGGGTCTTAATGCAATTTCGGTTACGAGACAGTACCCTCTCCCGTTGCTGAAAGACATGTTAGCTCAGCTATCTAAGGGGAAAATTTTCACAAAACTAGATGTTAGGGAAGCTTACTATCGTGTTCGCATAAGGGAGGGGGACGAATGGAAAACTGCATTCAATTGCCCATTGGGTTCCTTCCAATACAGGGTGCTCCCGTTTGGGATTGCGGGGGGACCGGGAATCTTCATGAGGTTCATAAACGAAGTATTGTATGAATTTCTGTACAAAGGGGTAATTGTATATTTGGATGACATACTGATTTTTTCTGAAAATCTGGAGGAACACATGGAGTTGGTTAAGAGGGTGCTTGAGAAATTACTCGAGGCTAAGCTTTATGTAAAACTTGAGAAATGTGAATTTCACAGGGAACAACTAGACTTCTTGGGGTATCGCATTTCGCATGAGGGCATCGAGATGGATCCTGAGAAAGTCAAAGCGGTCTTGGGCTGGCAGCCCCCCCGCACTCGCAGACAGCTGCAAGCATTCCTCGGTTTTGCGGGGTTCTATAGGCAATTTATTCAGAATTTCGTGCAAATCGCACTGCCCCTGACTGACCTATTAAAGACAAAAGGCAAGGGAGCAAACGCGAAAGCCCCATCACCGAGCACGAAACTTGTGTGGACGCAGGAATGCCAGGCTGCGTTTGATAGCCTAAAAGAAATGTTCACAAAAGAACCCATACTCAAGCACCCAGAAGCTGACAAACCATTTGTGATACACACAGATGCATCGATTAGTGCAGTGGGGGCCATACTCTTGCAGGAGGATGACACGGGGAAATTAAGGCCATGCGCGTACATTTCCCGAAAGTTTAACCTAACGGAGAAAAGATGGCATATTTGGGAAAAAGAGGCTTTCGCTGTCAAACATGCCCTAAGCACGTGGCGACATCTCTTAGAAGGCACAGCAGAGCCGTTCCAAGTGTGGACGGACCATAAAAATTTGGAAGCTCTCAAATCACCCAGGAAGTTGAACCCTAAGCACCTCAGGTGGGCAGAATTTTTTAGCAGATTCAACTTCACGTTGAAGTATTTTCCTGGGGGAAAAAACTATTTGGCAGACGCGTTATCACGCTTGCCGCAACATGAGAGCAAAATGGAAGAGGTCATCGAATCTCTCATCCCCTCCCAGCCAGTGGAGGCACAGAACTCAGCAATAACAGATGGGAGGGGGGAGGGCAACATGGCAATCACCCGCAGCACCGCGAAGCGTGCGGCTGAAAGCGACCCGTGGACAGCCGAGCTGCGGGCGGCAACAGTAACGGACACCTGGTGGGGAGAGAACAAACAGAACCTAGTGGAGAAGGATGGAGTGGGGTGGAAGGACAACAAAGCCTATGTCCCTGAGCCCTTAAGGCAAAAGGTCTTAACCATGCATCATGATCACAAAACGGCAGGGCATTTTGGCTTCGTAAAAACGCTACACTTAATCCGACGCAAATTTTGGTGGCCATCCTTGCGCACTGATGTTAAAGACTATGTGCGCTCATGCCCAGTGTGCGCAATGGCCAAAAGGAAAATTGGGAAACCTACAGGGAAGCTGCAGGAAGTAGCAAACCCCTCACAGCCATGGAAGCAAATTGCCATGGACTTCATAGTAGATTTGCCGGTGAGCAAAAAGAACACGGCAATTTGGGTAGTCACTGATCTATTCTCCAAGCAGGCACACTTCATTGCATGCAAAGGAATACCGAATGCTCAAAAACTAGCTAGACTGTTCATACAACACATCTATAGAGCCCACGGAACGCCGGAACGCATAATCAGCGATCGTGGCAGCACTTTTACTTCCAAATTTTGGCGGGCTTTTTTGACTTTAATTGGAGCGGCACAGGGGCTCAGCCATCTGTTCCATCCTTGCACAGATGGTGCGAGCGAACGCCTGAACGCTACATTGGAGCAATACCTTAGATGTTACACTAACTACCAACAGAATGATTGGGCGGAACTGTTGCCGTTCGCAGAGGTTGCTTACAATAACGCGGTACATCAAAGCACGAGGTTTTCACCATTCAAAGTCGCCACAGGGCAGGACTTTGTAACTATCCCCGAACTGGCCATGTCACACAACACGGAATTGCCACAAACCCTAAAAGCGGATGAATGGATAGAGAAACTAAGCAGCAATTGGCCAGTCATGGTGCAAACATTGAAGGAAGCCAAAGCTAGTTACAAAAAATATGCGGACCGTAAGAGGGGGGAAGAATGGGAATTAAGAGTAGGAGACAAGGTGTATTTGTCAACAAAAAATCTGCGGACAACACAACCAGCACGGAAATTGGCGCCAAAATTCATAGGTCCATTCCCAATCATTGAGGTCATCAACCCAGTAGCGGCAAAATTACAATTGCCAAAAGCGCTAAGAAAGGTGCATCCTGTGTTCCACATCAGTTTGTTGAAACAACACCACAGTTCACAACACTGGCACCCTGAACCAGAGGAACCCCCCCCCCCCATTGTTGGTGGAGGGCGAACCACATTTCGAGATTGATAGAATTCTGGACTCCAGACGACACAAGGGGCAGCTACAGTACCTAGTGAAGTGGCAACACCTACCAATTGGAGAAAAGGAATGGGTCAGCGCCAAACACACACGCGCCCCTAAATTAGTAAAGAAGTTCCATAAAGAATTCCCAGACAAACCCCACTGAACCGGGGGGGTGAGTTTTGGGGCGGGAGCATGTCAGAGATCATCCGATCTCTGCCAAAAGGGCAGGCAGACAAAGGGCCCCTCAGAAGACTGGAAGTGGTGCGAAGCTGACATCCACCCGACGCACGGGAATACACATCTGGGAGGCGGTTGCCGGAGCAACCAGGGAGACCTGACCACACGTGTCAGCAGCAAAGGACCCTGAGGGAGGGAAAGGTTTAAATATGCTGTTTGTTCCCAGAATCGCCATTCCAGTCTTTGTTCGTGCTAGCTTCTGTATCCTGTAATAAACTATCCTACTTCTAAGAACTCATGCGTCTGTGAGTTACTCTAGAGTAGGGAGATTACAGATATCGGATGGAGTGCCTTACATGGGGGCCCATCATCACTTGAATTGATTGTTGCAAGTCTGTTGGTTGAGTGATGGAGGGTTTACTGAGTTTATCCAGGAATCTCGGGAGTCCAGGAGTGGAGGCTAATGGACTTAGAGACTCTGGGGGTCATAGGGCTGGGCAGAATATTGATGTGGTGATGGGTAGGGGATGGTATGGCAAGAGCCGGAGAGCAGGCCATCGTAGGGGAAGACGTGCGCGGTGTTTATTACCGGTGATGTGTTCCAGCTCTCCGTGCTCAACCCAAAGGCCTGGTCAGCAGACTCGTGGTTGCCCTGACTTTCGGCTGCTGCTATGCAATGCCAGGTCGGTTAATAACAAAGCCCCCCTCATACAAGATCTGATTATAGAGGAGGGGGCAGACCTGGTATGCATCACAGCAACCTGGCTGGGCCCGGAGGGGGGTGTTGCTCTCTCTGAGATATGCCCAGTCGGGTTTCGGGTTTGGCACCAGCCGAGACTTCAGGGCAGGGGAGGAGGGGTGGCTATTGTCATCCAGGAATCTCTAATGGCCGTCAGGGGCCCTGCTCCACAAGTGACCAGGTGTGAGACTCTGTTCTTTAAGTTGGGCTCTCGGGAACAGTTGGGAGTATTGCTACTGTACCAGCCTCCCTGCTGCGTAGCAACCTCCCTGCCTGAGCTGCTAGAGGCCGTCTCAGGGTTGGCAGTTGCGCTCCCTAGGCTTATGGTTCTGGGGGACTTTAACTTGCCTTCCCTGGGACGAACCTCTGAAGCAGCACGGGAGTTCATGACCACCATGGCGACCATGGGCCTGTTCCAGATCATCCAGGACCCAACTCGAGACAGTGGCCTCACCCCGGATCTAGTTTTCTTGTCAGAGCAGTGGCAATGTGACCTGAGGGGAGAACTACATATTTCCCCTTTGTCATGGTCAGATCACGCCCTGGTGACCTTGAGATTCTCCTATGCTGCCCCCCTCCGCAGGGAGGCTGGACCTATTCGATTGGTCCGCCCCCGGCGACTGATGGACCCGTTAGGATTCCAGAGGGAGCTGGGGGGTATACCGGAAGATCTGCTGCACGGTCCAGCGGAGGCTCTGGCTGCTGCCTGGAATAGAGAGGCGGCTGGGGCCTTGGACAGCATCGTGCCTGTGCGGCCTCTCTTGTCCAATCGAACCCGACACTCCCCCTGGTTTACGGAGGAGTTGAGGGTTTTGAAGAGGATTAAGAGACGCCTAGAGCGCCGCTGGAGGAAAACAAAGACTGAATCCGACCGAACACAATCTAGAGCCGCTATTAAGGCCTACCTTGTGGTGGTAAGAGCGGCGAAACGTCAATATTTCTCTGCTCTTATTGCATCCGGAATGCCGTCCGACGGCCCTGTTTAAGATTATCCGATCCCTTTTGGGGAAAGGGGAGTCGGAAATCCATCTGCAAGGCCGTGCTGAAGAATTTTCGAAGCATCTGCAGGATAAAATCGCTCGGATTCGCTCCAAGTTGGACTCCGAGCCTGAGTCAGAGTCTGGAGAGATACCCAGGGAACGTACTTACTTTGTTATCTGGGAACAGTTTGATCCTGTTGGACCTGAGGAAGTGGACAGAGTTCTCTGGACTGTAAATGCCACCACCTGTCAATTAGATCCATGCCCCTCCTGGCTGATGAAAGCAGCTCAGGAGGGGACTTGTAGTTGGGTCCAAGCGATGGTGAATGCATCCTTGGGTGAGGGGGTGTTCCCGGCGGCTTTTAAGGAGGCGCTGGTTCGCCCCCTTCTCAAGAAGCCATCGCTGGACCCTACTATACTGGATAATTTTCGTCCAGTCTCCCACCTTCCCTTTTTGGGAAAGGTGGTTGAGAAGGTGGTGGCGTTGCAGCTCCAGAGGATTCTGGATGAAACGGATTATCTAGACCCCTTTCAGTCAGGTTTCAGGCCGGGTTACGGGATGGAAACTGCATTGTTCGCGCTTATGGATGATCTCTGGCGGGAGCGAGATGGAGGCAGTACATCCATTCTCGCTCTTCTTGACCTCTCAGCGGCATTCGATACCGTCGACCACGGTATCCTTCTGGAACGGCTTAGGGAGTTGGGGGTGGGCAGCGTGGTTTTACGCTGGTTCGCCTCCTTCCTCCAAGGCCGGGCCCAGTCGGTGTTGATTGGGAGCGAGAGATCCAGCCCGCGGGCCCTTCTTTATGGGGTCCCACAGGGCTCGGTACTCTCTCCGCTCCTTTTTAACATCTACATGAAACCACTGGGAGAGATCATCCGACACCACGGGGTGAGGTATCATCAATATGCCAATGATACCCAGTTGTATATCTCCATCCCGGGTGAAGTAAGTGATGCAGTGACCGTCCTGTCCAAGTGCCTGGGGGCTGTAGGGGCCTGGATGGGGAAAAACAGGCTTCAGCTGAACCCTAGTAAGACGGAGTGGCTGTGGATTAATGGCTCCTTGTCTTCTGGGAAATTATCATCTTTAATTCTGGATGGGGTTGCACTACCCCAGACAGATCCGGTGTGTAACTTGGGAGTTCTCCTGGATTCACGACTCCTGCTTGAAGAGCAGGTGGCAGTCATGGCCAGGAGAGCTTTTGCACAACTTCGGGTTGTGCGCCAGTTACGCCCCTTCCTGGAACAAGAGGCCCTTCGAACAGTCACTCATGCCCTGGTTATCTCTCACATAGACTACTGTAATGCTCTCAACATGGGGCTACCCTTGAAGAATATCCGGAAGCTACAACTGATCCAGAATGCAGCTGCGCAGACTGTTTTGGGTGTCCCAAGGAGGACTCACGTCTTTGCTGCGTGAGCTGCACTGGGTTCCAGTTTGCTTCCCGGTACAATTCAAGGTGTTGGTTATCACCTTTAAAGCCCTACATAGCATGGGACCAGGATACCTAAGGGATCGTCTCATCCCCATCACTTCATCATGTCCCACCCGGGCATGCAGAGAGGGCATGCTACGGACCCCATCGGTTAGGGAGTTCCACCCGGCGGGGTCTCGGAAGCGTGCTTTCTCTGCTGTTGCCCCTGCCCTTTGGAACATTCTGCCCCCGGAGATCAGACAGTCCCCCTCACTCCTGGACTTCCGAAAAAGACTCAAAACGTGGTTTTGTCAATATGCTTAGGGTCAGAAGGAGATTGGAGATCCCTGGAGATGGCTAGCACCTTAGATTTGCTCTGAGGAGCCCTTTTTATAAACTTAAGAATACTCTGCCTTTGGATTCCATTTTATTCATTATATTTTAAATTATTGTTTATTATGTATGTTCTTTATAATAAATGTATATTAATGATTTTAATTCTGTTGTAAACCGCCCAGAGTCCCCCTTGGGGGAGTTGGGCGGTGATAAATCCAATAAATAAATAAAATAAATAAATATTGCTAAATATGTTATTTTTAAAGGCCTTTTCCCCTAGTACTGAAAACATCATATAAATAGTTCTTAAAATAACTAATGACTAAAATAAATTACCAGAAGGGGCGTAGTGGCTCAGCGGGTAAGATGCCAGGCTTGTTGATCGGAAGATCGCAAGTTCAGAGATTCGAATCCCTAGTCCCGCGTGACAGAGTGAGCTCCCGCACTAGCCCCAGCTCTTGCCAACCTAGCAATTCGAAAGCATGCAAATGCAAGTAGATTAATAGGTACCACTTCAGTGGGTAGGTAACAGCGTTCCACGAGCGTCATGCCAGCCACATGACCGTGGAAGTGTCTTCGGACAACACTGGCTCTTCGGCTAACAAACAGAGATGAGCAGCGGCCCCTAGAGTCGGACACGACTGCACAAATGTGCTGGGGGAACCTTTACCTTTACCTATAATAAATTACTAGTTAAGAACATTACATTAAGTAAGCACAGTAGAAACTATCCTTTAAAACAAAATGGTATGCTTTGGGAGCGGGGAGGGAAAACATGTAGTATTTGGGGGGTTAGGCCACCTTCTGAAAGTCCATCATGTGAAGTAGTCTGGGTGGTGATCAAAATGCATATTAATCATTGTTCATGTGATTGGGGCCACTTTTCTGACTTTGCCCACTGCTGTCTTTTATATTTTGCTGTGCCTATTGTAGCCTTTTATATTTTGCTGTGCCTATTGTAGATGCTTTTGAACTGTGGTGTTGGAGGAAAATTCTGAGAGTGCCTTGGACTGCAAGAAGATCAAACCAGTCCATACTCCAGGAAATAAAGCCAGACTGCTCACTTGAGGGAATGATATTAAAGGCAAAACTGAAGTACTTTGGCCACATAATGAGAAGACAGGATACCCTGGAGAAGAAGCTGATGCTAGGGAAGGTGGAAGGCAAAAGGAAGAGGGGCCAACCAAGGGCAAGATGGATGGATGATATTCTGGAGGTGACGGACTCAACCATGGGGGAGCTGGGGATGGTGACAGCCGACAGGAAGCTCTGGCGTGGGCTGGTCCATGAAGTCACGAAGAGTCGGAAGCGACTGAACGAATAAACAAAACATTGTAGCCTTACCCAACCATTTTATTGTTTTTCCATATAAAACCAGCAGGAAAGTGCCCTATGGATTTTGGGCCATGTGGGCAGAGAAGGAAAACCAAATATGAGTCCAGAGAACTCTTGACTCTCTATTCTTGACCAAAAGTTATGTCCTACTCAATGAAGCCCAGGGCCAATAGGACCTGAAGAAAAGGATGGAGAATCTTTGGCTGATCAGATGCTGCTGAACCATACTGTAACTCTCCATAATGCCACCCCTGCCAAAAGTGTCTGATTGTTACTAACAAGGCACAATATTCCATTGCCGACAGACACAAAAAAGTCAGGGTGCAAAGGCCAGAATGGTGTTGTGATGAAGATACTGGACTGCTAAGGAGACCCAGGTCCCAGCCCACCTTCATCCATAGAAGCTCACTGGGTGACTTTGGGCTGGTTGTACTGTCTCAGCCCAACCAACACTGTTGATGTAAGGATAAAATGAAGAGGTTGCCCCATGTATGCTCCATGTCATGGAGAAAAATCAGCAATTGATTTACAGGATGTAAATCAATTAAGCAAACAAACAAAGGGGTAGGCAGAAAAGCAAAGCCATAGAAGAATCAGAAATATCTCCTAGGCAAGGGATAGCATGTTTCAGTATTAAACTGGTATAGTGTATGGCTGATGCCTCAACTATCTTTGGACACTGAAATGGACTTAAAGTGGAATATCCTGGGATTTGGTATCTTTTTTACTTATTTTATTTCTCTCTCATTTGTCCTTCAAGACGTTCAAAGTGTGGCATTATGTTTCAGTGTCAGATTGGGGGTGGGGGCACCAATTTGCTAAGCCATTGTCAGCTATAATCTTGATTCATTGAATAATCCAGAGTTGACAAGATCTATAAACCTTGGTTTACAAAGCATAATGGTTGGATATATGCTAAGTAAAAATCAAGCAAACCATATGGCTTCAAGCAATAGGTATAACCAGCTCTGGAAGAAGTGGATTCAAGTCTCCAGTTAACCATAGGTGACGTTGGAGCAGATATACTCTGGCATGCTGACTACCCTCTCGGGCTTCTTATGGGGGTAATATGAATGGGAGCAGAACCTTTTGTTCATTGAAAGAATGGTAGAATGTAGTTGTAGAGACTAGTAACAATAACAATAACTTGCATACTATGAACCCAGTGATGTTATCCTCAAAGCTCTTCACATGCAGGATGTTTCATAAAGAGAAGAAACACAGCACAGAAGCGGGATAGGAAGAGAATTGATGCCCTTGAACTTTGGTGTTGGAGAAGACTCCTGAAAATACCATGGACAGCCAAGAAAGCAAACAAATGGATCATTGAACAAATGAATTCAGAGTTCTCACTCAAGGCACAAAGGACCAGGTTCAAATTATCCTACTTCGGATACATTATGTGAAGGTCTACGTAGCTCTCTGGAAAAGGCTCTAATGCTGGGAAAGGTGGAAGGAAAGGGAAGAAGAGGACAACCAGCAGCAAGATGGATGGACTCTGTTACAGTTGCAATGGAGGCACTGTTGGATGGCCTGAAAGACCAGGTTAGGGATAAATCGTCATGGAGAAAATCTATCTATGTGGTTGCTAGGAGTCGAAAACACCTTGATGGCACATAATCAACCAATCAATCTTCACATGCCTAAGATAGGTCAATTTTATAATTGTCCTTTACTGCAGATAGAAAGGCTGAAGCTATGAAAGAATACCTTGTCCCAACCACCTCATGAATCCACAACAGAAGTGAAGGTATACCAGCTTTTTGGTGTAATATGTTTGCTATGGTTTCAAATTTTGGGGACCCTTTGTGTGAAACAGGGGTTGAGGGCATACGGGGTTTTGTAAAAGCAAATCAGTGTGTTCAGTGTTTTTAATAGATATCTCACAGTGGTTTTGACAACGGCACATATTTTTTAGGAAAACTAACTAGCATTCATAGGAATTTGCTACTGGCAGAAAAGTAAAATAATACAGTGACTGGTGATTGAAGTTTCCCAATAAGAAATATTATTTCACATCCTGGATTAGATTTCTTCCCTAAATTCAGTTTAAATAGGTGGGATTCAGTAGATAAATTAATGCATTAAAATTGTTATGCGAGATATAAAGTTTTGGTCTAAATTTGCATTCATGGCACAAACGAAAAAGAAGGGGAGGATCTTTCTTTTTCTTCTTGATAGTCCTTCTTAGTAATAATTGATTGTCCTTCTCAGTAATAATGGGATGAAAATACTTCACGTAACAAGTTACTGAATTACTGCTATGCACATATTCCTTCCCCAAAATTTCATTAAGACTAAGATCCTATCTGGAATCATTTCCATTACAGAAAGTTGCAACCAACCAGGAAACTGAATGGAAATGGGCATGAAAGCTGTGGCTTTCATAAAGAGATAAAGATGCATTTATAGAGGCTGTGCTTCAAAGTTAGAAATTGGGGGAACTGACCCACCAATCTGAATTGTTTCACCAGAATATTGTATGTATTCAAATAGGGGTAGAGACATAGAACAAGGAGGTGGAATTGTAGAATCCTGAAGTTTGCTTAATTGTGGTCTGTTAAATAAGCTACAATTAGCATGGGTTCGTTCATCTTAAATATAAAATTATGTAACATCCCAAATAATTTCTCTACTGCTAATCTGTATAAATATTTATGTCTTGTTTCTTCTAGTAAAGGCTACTACAAGACCATTATAATATGAAAGCCTTATACTTCAACAATTTAAAAGAAGAATGATCAATTAAGCAGGAAGCACAACTCTGAAATTAGCAAAGACAAGAGGTTAGTCTACTTCACTGTTTCCTTAAATCTTACATTTCCTTCAATCTCTTACTTAATTCTCCTTAAAAACTCTTAATTCAATCTTTCCTTAAATCTCCTACCATGTTCACTGTTCCTTAGGTAAAGTAAGGTAAAGTTTCCCCCGCACATTTGTGCAGTCGTGTCCGACTCTAGGGGCCGGTGCTCATCTCCGTTTGTTAGCCGAAGAGCCAGCGCTGTCCGAAGACGCTTCCGTGGTCATGTGGCTGGCATGACGCACGCGGAACGCTGTTACCTACCCACTGAAGTGGTACCTATTCATCTACTTGTATTTGCATGCTTTCGAATTGCTAGGTTGGCAAGAGCTGGGGCGAGTGCGGGAGCTCACTCCGTCACGGGGGCCTAGGGATTCGAACCTCCAAACTTGCAATCGACAAGCCTGGCGTCTTATCCTGTGAGCCCCCACGCCCCCACTGTTCCTTACATCTTTCAAAATACCTAAATATATTTAATCCACATTTTCTTTCCAAATACATATTGAAGAGCATAATTTCCTCTCTGAATATTTAATGTTTAAATCTTGTTTTGATCAATTTAGGTGCACAGCACCTTCAAAAGTATAAATTGGTTTGGTGCTGTTCTGATTCAGACATAGCTCCCATGCTACAGATTCTGCACCTGCGAACTAGCAGTCTCCTTAAATACACTTTGGGATGTGAGAAAATCACATTGATTAATCCAGGAAACAAATGAAAGAAGCAAGTGGGTGGAGTATCAAGAACTACTAAAGACACCACCACTCTCTTTGTACTTGTCATTCAACTTTTAGATGAAACTGTTCTATTCATATACTGTAACCATTGCTTGGAACTGGTGGAAATGGGGAAGCTTCAATCTAAGTCAATGTTTCTCAACCTTGGCAACTTTAAGATGTGTGGACTTCAACTCCCAGAATTCCCCAGCCAGCATTCTGGCTGGGGAATTCTGGGAGTTGAAGTCCAAACATCTTAAAGTTGCCAAGGTTGAGAAACAATAATCTAAGTAAAGCACCAAGACGATTCTCATATACTTGTATTAGTCTGTTTTTTGAAACTTTCAGAACCATGAAATTCACTTCAAAAGATTTTTCCCCCTGGTGATTTTCTCTTTATATGTTTTCTTTGAAGTCCTGCTTACAGTTTTTCCACTCCTATTGTCCCAAGGAAAAAATAATTCTTTTTCTTCCCCATTTTGCTTGCTTCTCAATTAGATTATTGTGCCCTGAATCAGCTGTTTTGGGGGGTTTTTTTGTCCTTTATTCACCAGTTTAGAAGAATGAAGACCATCCAATTACATACAAAAGCTACAATGGAGTCAAGTATCAAGATATGTTTCTCCATGATCTCAACCTTTAGCGATTTTTAATTTACATCTCTTAATAAGGTGACAGCTTTCTCCAAAATGTTCTATAGAAGGAAGGAAGGAAGGAAGGAAGGAAGGAAGGAAGGAAGGAAGGAAGGAAGGAAGGAAGGAAGGAAGGAAGGAAGGAAGGAAGGAAGGAGATATGGTTTACTGTATGTATGTCTTTAGCACTGGGCAGACAACATATGACCAGCTTTGTACATTTGTGGGAAAGGTTTAAAAGTCAAGATGACAATCATAGCAGCACAAAGTCCTCCCCGTTTGTACATGTGTGCAACATTGATGCATGTAGAAAAGGGGAGGGGCTTCAATCGCACTGCTGCAGCCATCATCTTTTTGACCTGCTTTCACCCAGGGGCCACTGCTTATGACTGTAGTACAATTTGAAAACCCTGAGTTCAATTCATGAGTTTCATGCAAAAGTCTCTTGCAAGAGAACCTCACTCTCCTCCAGTAGCCTGCTAAGCACTGAGAAAGGGAGGTAGGCAAGGAGGGCTAAATTTTTATTTTGGTTTCAGACCATCTAACATCTTCAGACTGGTATTTTTCTGTTTTGTTCCTTTAAGACAGTGTTTCTCAAACCTGGCAGCTTTAAGATGTGTGCACTTCAACTTCCAGAATTCCCCAGCCAGCCTTGCTGGCTGGGGAATTCTGGGAGTTGAAGTCCACACATCTTAAAGATGCCAAGTTTGAGAAACACTGTTTTAAGGCAATTGAGAATTTATTTCTCATTTCTCTTGGGGGTATGAGTTACTTGTTGAAGGTAGAAGGTTTCTCAATGACACTGTTTTCAGTTACACGCCTTTCCATTATTCTGATGCCTTCCTGGCTGCTTCCACTTTCCAATCTGAAATTATCTTTCCTTGGAATTTAATTGCAATGTGGGAAGCCCCACTGAACCCTGTTGGAAGAAGGCTGTTCAGTGAAAGACAAGAGACACAACCTTTGGGAACATTCTAACTAACTAAGTGCAAGAAGAGCAACATTCACCCATGAGAAAATTCACTAATGTTCCTTGCTCCTTCGAAGAAATTTCAGACGCAAATTGTCTTTCATTCATTTGAATGACATTAGGTAAGAAAGACGATCAGGTCAGTGTTGTGTGCATGATTCTAGCCTTTATAGGGGCTGCAAGATACCCAAAGGGTATCTCACCACTTGGGACAACTGTGTACTGTTGCATAAAGCTCCTTGTTGAAGTCTCAGCATTGAATGAGCATTTACTCCATTGAATCTGCAACTGTGTCTGGGTACAACCTACATGCTCAGCCACTGAATTGCAGCCCCCCCACTACTCCAAAGTGTAAAGTAAAGGTATCCACATTCCCACAAGGCATTAGCAAGGTTGAATTTTAAAAGGAGAACCTGTGTTGGCAGCCAGCCACAGGCTGTAAAATTAATTAAGTGCAATATTTGACAAGGTAACAATATATTGTGCATTTCTGGGTGATCAGCATTTCTTCCATGGAATCCTCCCCCTCCCATCCCTTTCTGATATCAGCAGAAGAAGCCGCTCACATGTAAGTAGAGCAAAGTAAATCAAACCCAACTGGTAGCAAAACAGAAGCTGCTGTCCTACCGGTCAAGGCAGAATACATCTCCTTGGCTGTAGTAGTCACTTAAACCTGGAAAGGATTTGTGTCATCCTTTCCAATATCTTCCTAGCTCTCAAAAGAGTATAGCTCTAAATCAAGTGCTGTCTCTTGCTGATGACTTTATACCAGTTAGGTAAATCACAGAGCTCCGTTCATGGTCATAGAAAAATCAAAATCAAATGTGGAAGCAGGCAGAAAAAGGAATCCTTGGGGGTTGTGGGTCCTATTAGTGTTCCATCACAAACCAAAGAAGGCAAATGGGTCTTAGGGAATCAAAACCCAGGATGTTACCCAAAGGAAGTCCTCCCATTAAATTACCCAAATTTCACCTCTTTGATGGCAGACTGTCCACAGACTGATAGCTGATTGATTAAGTGCCATCAAGTCATTCTTAACTCCTAGCAACCACATAGGTAGATTTTCTCCAAGACGATCTATCCCTAACCTGGTCCTTCAGGTCTTCCAATGGTGCATCCACTGGCACTGTAACTGAGTCCATCCACCTTGCTGCTGGTTGTCCTCTTCTTCTCTTTCCATCCACCTTTCCCAGCATTAGAGCCTTTTCCAGAGAAAAGCTTATACAGTCAGGAAATTAGACACCTGCTTTCTGTTGTAGCTAAAGTTGGTTAAGACACTGCTACCTCAATAAGAGAAAGTTTCATTCAATAAACTCAGAGGGAATCCTAAAATTTTAGAGGGGATGGTAACCCCATCTTAATCAAATTCTATTCCCAAGCTTGATTCAACTGATCTCCCAAAAAGCAATGTTTCCCTGACAGTTGGAATTATCCTTTTTTTTTCGCTTTAAGGTTTGCCAGCTTTCATTCTGTGATTTGTGTCTATTGTCAGTCAATATCTGTGACCCACAAACAAGCATAGGTGATGCACAGGGAGACGAGGAATTGGGGATATAAGAATGTGCTCACCAATCTTGCTGGGTTTGGGCTACTTTGTCCCAGCAGATGTAGGGTAAGATGAACATAACAGGAATAAAGTCCAGCTAGACTTCCTTGGGATGAAATATATCTGATACCCTTCTGAGCTTGTACAATGTGTCTGAGGTTCTTCTGCTGTTCTTTCTTTCACAACAATAATGCCCCACAGTTTCCCAGATGTGCTGGGCTCTCTGCAGTCTTATTCTCCTTTGCAGCAATTCCTGAACTCGCTGCAGGATCTTGCAACATTGCGCAATCACATGGTCATTCCAAGAAATGCTGCAAAGAAGAACCAGTCACTGCAGAGATCCCTATGCTGCTGAGAAGGTACAAGACAGATTGTTGTGAAAAGAAAAAGAAAAAAGGAATGATCCTGGCCACGTCATACATTTTCATAAATAAATCAGACATCTTTTTTTCCCTAAACAGAGCAGTTAGTTTGGGTCTGGATATCTGCTTAGTTGTTCATTCTGCCCTGAAAAGTAGCCAGTTAAATAAATTGGATTTATAGTGTACTGCAAATCTGTGTTAAAGATAGTTGCTGCATGAGACAAAAGGTCTGTAGAGATTACAGCTGGGGATTGAGGAAGAGGACAATGCCTTTTTGAGAACATCCTCATGGGAAACACCATATACTTATAGCTAACTCTTGGTCAATGTACTGTGACACTGCACCTGGGAGAGGGGAAAGGCCAGGCAGATTTGGTGAGAGTAGCAATGGTCATAAACATCCTGCAGCTAACCAGTTTGTGGGGTGTCGTGCTGCATAGAGGAAAACTGATTTTTGCCTTCAAAGCTGAAAAGAAATGCATCAGTGGATCATGCAGCTGTTGATTTCTTGAATGTCTATGCCAGCAGTTCTCAAACATTTTGGTCTCAGGACCCTTTCACATTCTTAAAAATGAATGAGGACCCAAAAGAGCTTTGGTTTATGTGGGTTATATCTATCGATATTTACTGTATTAGAAATTAAAACTGAGAAATTTTAAAATATTTATTTATTAGACTTTGTGGACCCCCTAAAAGGGTCTCAGGGACTCCCAGGGGTCCTCACACCACACTTTGAGAACCGCTGGTCTATGCTATCACAGATTGTTCATGAATTTTAAACTGCATTCTAATGCCTATAATTAACATTGTAGATACGCCTTTCCTGTTTCTGCTTTATTTTCCATGCTATCAGATATATATGGAATACAAGGATCTCAAAAGTACCATGATGGAGTACACCAGAAGTCTATCTAACCCAGCATTCTGTTTCATTAATGACCAACAAGTGCTGACCAGGCACACTGTCTCTGATATAATGAACAGTAGCTACCAATAGATTCCATGTATTTTTGTAAAGTATTTTTTAAAGTTAGCACAAACATCTTGTGGTTGTAAATTCCATAATTTAGCTATCTTCTGTGTGAAGAGGGGTTTCTGTTATTGATATCATCATCATCATCATCATCATCATCATCATCATCATCATCATCATCTGTTATTGGACTCTCCCATCATTCTCCTGAAGGAATACTGGAAGTTACCTTCTGATAAATACATTGTAACATATCCTTCCAAGCCTATTTCAGAGAATAAGCAATATGATTATTTTTTCTTGACACATTACACTCAGAAGAATCCACAAATGAAGCTTAGATTAATCCAAAATTACTGAGTGGCCTGCTTAAGCAATAATATAATTAGTTTAGGGTTTACCTAGCCATGGCAGTCCACAAGTCCTGGTTTATGGCAAAGCATAATACGTCAACCAAGGCAACTATCCCTTATTAAAAAAAAAACTTGGTTAAACAAACCATTGATAAACGTCTGTCAATGAATTTTGTAATTAAAGACATTTTTAGTGTATCACTACTCTCTAACCACTACATTTCTTCTGCCTCTGAAGTCAAATGAAGACTCTTCTTCTGCTTACCCATTAACCTTTAAGCACAAAGTAAACATTGTGCAACACTGGAGTTTTCTTACAATGTAAGAGAGAGAAAGGAATGGACTACACTGTGCCCTGACCCAGAAATCCCATTTCTTCAACATAGTCTGTTGATATTTCTTAACAGCCAGCAAACATAGCTGCCAGTTTGCATTCTCATGATGGGAAAGTGTTGAACGTTCTTGGCACGCAGACATGAAACACTGTCAGTTTGAAGAGTTCCATTTGTTTTACTTTCTAACTGATGATTGTAGCTGATACCAAAAATAATGATGAAAACATTTCCATTTATATTTGCATATCAGTTTATTTCCCCTCTTTATACTAATGGAAGAAAGTCCAGAGGAGGGACAGAAGTTCTTTGCTAGTATCTTCTTCCAGCAAGAAACAGCTCCAGAAAGACTTCTCTGCAGGTTTTGAAGGAAACTGTTTTTGCCCGAGCATCATTAACCTATAGATTTTCCTGCCATAAGATATAATAATAGCAGCAGACTTAGATTTTTGTTTTATGAGGCTCAGCTAAGGGGACATCTATTTTAACTATTTGCCATATGTTATAAGACCATAAATAAGCTGTTTCAGAGTTAGTTTATTAGATGCTATTTATTAGAATAGTCATATTATCTTGAAAAGTGAAAACAAAATCTTAAATTTGCTTACAAAATAAAAACATAAAATAGTAAATATGTGCAGTGAAGCATACCCAAACACACCCCTAAAATAACACATAGGTATTCCTCACTTAACAACCACAATTGGGACCAGAATTTCAGTTGCTAAGCAAGCAGTCATTAAGCAAATCCGATCCAATTTTACGACCTTTTGTGGTGGTCGTTAAGCGAATCACTGTGGGCATTAAGCGAACCATGTGGTCATTAAGCGAATCACAGAGTTCCCCATTGATTTTGCTTGCCAGAAAACAGCCAGGAAGGTCAAAAATGGCGAACACGTGACCATGGGATGCTGTGATGGTCATAAATGTGAACTGATTTCCAAGCACCCAAATCATGATCCCGTGACCACAGGGATGCTGCGATGGTCGTAAGTGTGAGGACCAGTCGTAAATTGGTTTTCCCAGCACTGTCGTAAGTCTAAACCATCACCAAATGAATGGTTGTTAAGTGAGGACTACCTGTATTAAAATATAAGTACAATTCAAATGCATAAAAAGGTTGGTTGTTGTGGGTTTTCCGGGCTGTGTGGCCGTGTTCTGGCAGATTTGGTTCCTAACGTTTCGCCAGTAGCTGTGGCTGCCATCTCCAGAGGACAGGAGCACAGCTAGAAGATTCTCTCTGTGCCCAAGTGGAGGGTGTGTGTTTCTGCTGGTGTTTATAGCTGCTGAGAGGGTGTGTGTCTTCTGTGGGTCATTTACAAGAGATTAGGACAGGGTTCTTTGTGGTGATTACGGGGTGTGGTGCTGTCCTGTGTGGGATTAGCACATCTATTGTGTGAGTTGTTTGTATATTTCTGTGGTTGAGTAGAGTTCATTGACCTTTTGCAAGCTGTGTTTTTCAGGACTGGCAGCCAGGTTTTGCTGATCTTTAAGCTTTCTTCTTTTTTATTGAAACTGTGTTGGTGTTTATGTATTTCAATGGCTTCCCTGTATAGTCTAACATAGTGGCTGTTGGTGTTGTCCAGTATTTCTGTATTTCAAATAAGATTTGGTGACCAGCTTGTTTGAGAGCATGTTCAGCTATTGCAGATTTTTCAGGTTGCTGTAGTCTGCAGTGTCTTTCATGTTCTTTTATCCTGGTGTGGATGCTGCGTTTTGTGGTCCCAATGTAAACTTGTCCACAGCTGCAGGGTATGCGGTAAACTCCTGCAGCGGTGAGGGGGTCCCTTTTGTCTTTTGCTGATTTTAACATTTGTTGTATTTTTCTGGTGGGTTTGAAGACTGTTTGGAGGTTATGTTTTTTCATTAGTTTTTCCATGCGGTCCGTGACTCCTTTAATGTAGGGCAGAAATATTTTGCTTGTGGGGGGCTGTTTTTCTTCAGTTGAGTGCTGTTTTCTTCGGTTTGATAGCTCTCCTGATTTCATTCTTGGAGTAGCCATTTGCCTGTAAGGACCAATCCAAATGGTTGAGTTCAGCATTGAGAAATTGAGCTTCACAGTTCTGATTTGCACGATCCACTACTGTTTTGATGATACCTATTTTTTGTTGTGGGTGGTGATTGGAATTTTTGTCTAGATACTGGTCTGTGTGGGTGGGTTTTCTGTAGATTTTGTGTCCTAATTGCAGGTCTGGTTTACGTATGACCATGACATCTAAAAATGGTAGTTTTCCTTCCATTTCTTTTTCCATGGTGAATTGTATATTCGGGTGGATGCTATTGAGGTGGTTCAGGAATTTCTCTAATTCTTCTTCCCCATGACTCCAAATGGTGAAGGTGTCATCCACGAACTGGTACCAGACTGTTGGTGTGAGGGGTGCCGATTCTAAAGCCTGTTTTTCAAAATGTTCCATGTAGAAGTTCGCTATAACCGGGCTGAGGGGGCTTCCCATGGCTACTCCATCTGTTTGTTCGTAGAAACCCTTATCCCATTGAAAGTAGCTGGTCGTCAGGCAATGTTGGAATAGCACCATGATGTCTTTTGGGAAGATCTGTTCGATGAGTGCCATGGTGTCCTTTATTGGAACCTTGGTGAACAGGGAGATCACATCAAAGCTGATTAATTTGTCCGTGGGGTTAAGTTTAAGGGTGCCGATTTTGTTTATGAAGTGTCTTGAGTCTTTTATGTGAGATGAAGTCTGTCCACAGTAGGTCTGTAGAAGAGTAGCCAAATGTTTTGATAATTCGTATGTTGGAGAGCCGATGGCATTTACGATGGGTCTGAGTGGGATTGCGTCTTTGTGGATTTTGGGGAGTCCATATAGTCTTGGTGATAGAGCTTCTGTTTTGCAGGTACGTTGAAGTATGTTGAGGAGGAGGGAGGAGCTCTTGATCAGTGTGTTTGTTTGCTTCATGATTTTGCTGGTTGGGTCCCTTCTTAGTTTTCTGTATGTGGTGGGGTCTAGAAGTTCTCTAATTTTATCCTTGTATTCATTTGTTTTCATAATTACCATGGCATTGCCTTTGTCCGCTGGTAGGATGATGATGTCAGGATCTCAATTGAGGGTCTCAATGGCATTTCTCTCCTTCGTTATGTTGCTTGTGGGTGGCTTGGCTTTCTGTAGGATCCTTGCCTAAAAAGGCATAAAAAGGTTAAAAAAGGTAAAGGTTCCCCCCGCACAGTTGTGCAGTCGTGTCCGACTCTAGGGGCCGGTGCTCATCTCCGTTTGTTAGCCGAAGAGCCAGCATTGTCCGAAGACGCTTCCGCAGTCATGTGGCCGCATGACGCACGCGGAACGCTGTTACCTACCCACCGAAGTGGTACCTATTCATCTACTTGCATTTGCATGCTTTCGAATTGCTAGGTTGGCAAGAGCTGGAGCTAGCGCGGGAGCTCACTCCGCACGCAGGGCTAGGGATTCGAACCTCCGAACTTGCGATCTTCCGATCGACAAGCCTGGTGTCTTACCCGCTGAGCCACCACACCCCTTATAAAAAGGTTACTCAGAGTTTAAACTTTGCATGATAAAAATACAAAACTAGGATCACATGCAGCAGTTAAAAGCTGGGGGCCACTAATGAAAAGGCTCTGTCTTTTACATTCACAGAAGCTTTAAAGGGTGGTAGACAAGAGACTCTGTGTGCTCCATAGCATTCATGCATGCATGCATTGAGTTATTCATTTTATGTGCTACCTTAATTCAGTCAAGACTTTTAATGTAGAATCAGATATGAAGCTCAGCATAAGACTAATTCAGCCTGGAAAGTAGATTTAGGTAGATTTTGGTTTGGGCTTGCTTGGACATGTCCTTTCTTTTGAGAAATGGTCTAGCACAGTGTTCCTTAAAAAAAAAAAAAAAAATTCTCTCAGGACCCCTTCCCACTTTTAAAAATTATGGAGGACCCCAAAAGAGCTTTTGTTTGTATGGGTTACATTTATAAATATTTACCATATTAAAAATAAAAATTGATGCATTTGCTGCCACTACTGCTACTTACGATTGTTTGATGGGATTTTAATATTGTATTATTTTTCAAGATAGGCTGGCAAATAATTTTGATTTTGTAGACACTTGAGAGTGTTTCTGGGCCTTCCTGGTGGTCCTAGGACCACCCTTTAAGAAACGCTGGTCTAGCAAGTAGAGGGATCTGAATCCATCACATCTGTGAAAAAAAGAGGATGAGATTTAATTTAGTTTACATATAATTACAATGAAATGAAATGGATTAAGTGCAGTGAACATGATTGCTCCATGCTGAATTTGATCATTTCCCCCTGATATGGCATTACAATGCAGCAATAACTTTCTGAGCTCCGTGAATGGCTCAGGTCTTCCTGCCAAAGAACAAAGAAGTGAGCGGCTGCTCCAGATCATTCTGGGAACTGGCTCCTTGCTGCGTGGCCAAGCATCCATCAGCCTCAGTTGCTGTAGTCCTCTGTGGAAATGCAGCTGCTATTACTGCTCACAGCTGTCTGCATGGCACAACAGGGTATAGCGTTCTGTCACCTCTCCCAAACTTCCACCCGTATGGCCCACCACAGTTAAAGGGTCAGCCCTCTTACAAAGAACCTCAGTTGAACTATAATTGGTACAACCACCTCACCATTGCACCTGCTTTTAATCTAAACTCTCCTCTGAGTGCCTGATGATTTCAATGGCATGCCAATGCAGTTTTCTTGCAGCAATGTAGCTTGGCATTGTCTTCGGTTTATCACTGGTCACTGGTTTGAGATGGGCAGCTATGTAAATTGAAATAAAGCAATAAATAAATCACTGAGTTTTGGGATATTTTTCCAACTTTCTAACTTCCTAGGGCTTCCTACAACATTGGGATTTCTTGATCTTTTCTCATCCAGGTATTAACCAGATCTAACCCTACTTAGGGGGCGTGGTGGCTCAGTGGGTAAGATGCCAGGCTTGTCGATCGTAAGATCACAAGTTCGGAGGTTCGAATCCCTAGCCCTGCATGACGGAGTGAGCTCCCGCACTAGCCCCAGCTCTTGCCAACCTAGCAATTTGAAAGCATGCAAATGCAAGTAGATTAATAGATACCACTTCGGTGGGTAGGTAACAGCGTTCTGCGTGCGTCATGCTGGCCACATGACCGCGGAAGCATCTTCGGACAACGCTGGCTCTTCAGCTAACAAACGGAGATGAGCACCGGCCCCTAGAGTCGGACACGACTGCACAAATGTGCGGCGGGAACCTTTACCTTTTTAACCCTACTTAGTAGTTGTTTTTTAAAAGAGGAGCCACAGTAAACTAGAAGCTTCCAGATAGTACCTGCAAGAATAATAACATGCAAGAATAATCAATCAAAAACAGGACAATGACCCACCAACAAGTAGTACACAGTTCATCATTACCATGGTTTACGTTGCTCATAAAAACCCTTGATTAGAAGTTGAAGCCAAGTTCCAGTTCTGGAAATTATTTATTTATTTATTTATTTATTTATTTATTTATTTATTGTGGTATTTATACCCCGCCTATCCCCTCCCTAATGGAGGACTCTAGGCGGCTTACAAGCATATATACATTAGTTATACAATTCACCATTTTAACTGCGCGTGAGGGGAGGGGGTAAGGGAACCAACTCTTTCAGGCTCTGGACTACAATTCCCAGGATGCCTTGAGCCGGCTGCTGACATCCTGTAGCTGTTGCATCCGGGTCCGTCGTCACCGCCGCCATTCGATCTTCCTCCGATCCTTTCCTCCGGTGGTGCTGACTTCCCGACAGGACGCCAGCAAATTAGCCCACTTAAGGTGGTACCCATTTATATACCTGCAAAGTTTTCGAACTGTTGGGTTGACAGGAGCTGGGACTAGCAATGAGAGCTCTCCTCGTTGCGCGGGGTTCGAACTGCCTACCTTCTGATCTGCAGCCTACAGCTCAGCAGTTTAACCTGGTGAGCCACCGCATCCCTTATTAATCTTCTTTGTGACTTCCTATTTAGAGGCATTATGAAAGGGCCCTCACTGATTGCCTCTTTGAAAGACTGGGGTGGACTGTCTACTGCTGAATTTTATCAGCTGTGTGACTTTTAATCAAGGACTTGGTTGCATCCCATGTGAAGTGTTGAGTCCAAACCTCAGGGATTTGCTCATTTAGAAGCAAAAATTAGCTCCTTTGGCTTGGCTCATTCTTGCCACCTTCCTTAAAAATGAAATCTCAAACTACAAAGGCCCGATCTTTTTGATTGAAGACACACAAGCTTTGGAAAGGTCATAGCAGAAAAAGTTGTGGTTGTAAGGTTTATTTTCAACACCTGTGTGTATTTAAACATGATCAGTCACGCATTATTTTGATGTACGTTCTCCTATTAGCAAGCCATAGATAAGGGAAACTAATTATAGTATTAAATTGAGGGTTTCATTTTGCCTTTTGTAGGCTTCAAGAATGCTGTCAGGGAAGTAAGAATTATGCTTCTTTTCTTCCTTTCCTTTGCCAAAGACAAGAGAGCAAGAAAGAGAGTAATAAGCAGTGAAGGATGCTTTAAGTTGAAGAGGCATTTTTTGAAGTTCAGGCCATTCCAGGAATTTTTGGAGAAAGCAAAGCCAGAGCAGATGGGGCAATGCTGCAGAAGGAACAGGATCATGATGTGCCCGTAGAGGTCCAATTCTCTTTATTTTCCAAGGTTTTAGTAGGAATTTTTTATTTTATTATATTTATTATATTCTTGATCTGTTATTTTAATGTTTTATTTAATTTTATTTATATTTGTAGTACAATTAATTATGCTTGATTGTAAACCGCCCAGAGTCCCTCTTGAGGGAGTTGGGCGGTGATAAATCGAATAAATAAATAATTTGGTAAGGTTTCTTTGAGAGCCAGTTTGTGTAGTGGTTAAGGCACCAGGCTAGACACCAGGAGACTTTGAGTCTGTAGTCCTGCCAGGGGAATAAAGCCAGCTGGGTGACCTGGGGCCAGTCACTCTCTCTCAGCCCTAGGAAGCAGGCAATGGCAAACCACCCCTGAAATCTTGCCAAGAAAACTGCAGGGACCTGTCCAGGCAGTCACCAGGAGTCAACACTGACTTAGAGGCACCAAAAAAAAGGGGGGGGGTATTTAATTTCTTTAATTATTTAACTTCTTTGTTAAACTAAACTTGGTGCATTTTAGGACTGTCACTGTGAAATTCGTATAATTGCCAGTTAGAAAACCATGCCACTGATTTTTAGCAATTGTCTCTATTGGGGGCTCCTAGGACCACAGAAATGGACTTTAGCATCTGCCGGATAGTCCCTGCTTTAGCAGGACAACAGGCCTGTGTAGTTTGAAACCCGCAGTGCCAAATGTGTGCCTTAGATTGCCAACCCCTAATTAAAAGCTACATATGAAAGAAAGCCATGTTTCAGAAACAAGTTGAGATGCTATTGCCTATGAAGAAATAATTAATAGGGGGTCTCTCTTTTGATGAAATGCCTAGGTCAGCTGCAAATGCAATTGGAGAAATGAATGGCTTTCTTGAGAACTGCCTTTTCTCAAAAGTCATCACTTGGGACTCAAGGACCCTACAATCAAGATAACAGAGGGGAGAAGTATAATTCTAAGAATTACAGCAGAAAGCTCCACGTAAGAAGACTGAAAATGTCATCCCTGCCACCCTTTCCACAGCTGTGTTCTCTGGATAATCTTGTGTTCGTGTGTATGTGCATTTGCCATCCATTTCCTCCCTTCGTAACTTTTACGTACCCATATCTTGCTTTAGCTTGGTCTGGTCAGGTTGTGCCAGTACAGTCCACGTACAACATTTGCGAAAACATCTTAGGAACATTCATAGTCCTTCTCCCTTCTTCATTTTCTTTTTTTTTTTCTTCTTCTACATTATGCTTTGGAATCTGACTCTCCACCCTTCGGTAGCCAAGCAATCGGACAACCTAGTCCTAGGTGGTTATTTTCTCTCAATTTACCCAAGCTGTTTAGCCCCCTTCCTTTGTCATACAAAAGGGATCCAAGCAGAAACAAAAGGCTAATCACATTGAACTACATCCCTGTAAATGAAATTATTACAGTGAACTATGCCTCCTGTCATTCGGTTTCTTGCATCAGCCATCTTCGGTCAAGTGCTAAAGGATTTTCCATGTCTACTGTCTGTTGAGCAACATCAGCAGTCCCAGCTTGTAAGTAGGGGAATGAGAAATGTGACAATCCACTTAGGTGAGATTCTTTGCTTGCAGAGAGGTGATGATGATTTATTGGATTTATATAGCATCTTTATTTTGTACAACTCAAAGTGGAATACGTAATGCTCCCTCCCACTATTTTCCCCACAACAATCCTATGACTGGCCCAGTCATCCAGCAGGCTTTTATGCCTATGGAGGGACTAGAAGGCCTAATCTCCCAGTTGTTAGTCCAGCATCTTAACCATTGCTCCATCGGTATCAGGGTGGGGATGATCAGTCTTGACTGGCAAATTGGCCTCGCAAACAGCAGCTGTTGTGAATGGGCCAGACATGTACAAAAGCCTCTCCAATGCACACAGAGAAGCAACCCAGCTGCTCTGCTCTCTCTTCAGTTTGCAGAGTCACTTCAAAGGGGTGCTTCTTCAGATAGCTGGTCAAGTGTCCCATCAAAGTTCAGCCCAGCTCAGGGATTTCTGCAGGGGAGGTCAAAAAGTCAAGATGGTGGCCATATCCATACGATCAAAGTCCCAGCTGCAACACATGTAAAAAGGGGTGGAGCTTCAATCATATGGTTGTGGCCACCATCTTGGGTTTGTTCCCCTCTCCTTTGGATACCCCTAGCCCAGAGGTCGGCAAACCGCGGCTCGTGAGCCACATGCGGCTCTTTGGCCCCTTGAGTGTGGCTCTTGTCCGGGTTCTCTTGGGAACATCAAAGGTCTGCAGAAGGGCAGGGCGCTGCCCACAGGCGGTCTTGGTCTTCCCGTACCGGATCAGGTCCTGAAAGAGCCCGGCGAGGTTGAGCGAGAGAGCCACGGGCGGAGCTTTCAGCGGCGGCGCTCACAGAGCCAGCAGCGCGGCGAAGAAACAAGCGGACAAAGCCAGCCACACCTCGGCCAACATTTCCCTCACTGCGCAGACGCCGAGCCCACCAATCGTTCCCCTCCGCTCCCTGCTCAACTAAGTCAGAGCCATCTGCAGGAGCAGCCCGCAATTTTTGAGGAAGATTTTGTCCAATCTAGTTATTACTTCCAGACCTGCTAATCTGAAGTGAACCCCTTGGCTCCCGCCCGCAAACCCCACCCCCTTCCATGCAATTGGCTCCCGCCCGCAAACCCTGCCCCCTTCCACGCGATTGGCTCCCACCCTCAAACCCCGCCCCTGGCCCTCGAGTGATGTTATAAATGTTATAAGTGTCAAAATGGCCCCTGGCATAAAAAAGTTTGCCTTTTTAAAAACAGCTAAAATGTAATTCTCTTGGGAAAAAGATAAAGCTCAGCTGGTGGTACTACCTGGCTAACTTGGAAGGATTTTGATAAAGCTAACCATGATCAGATCTGGTTAGGATGTGGATGGGAGACCATGACCAAAATCCCAGGACTGTAGGCTACAGTGGAAAATTGGAAAGCTTCTCAGAAGGAGGCAATGACAAACTGCTCGTGTATTTTTGCCAAGAAAACTATCCAGGCATGTCCATGTTGTCTCTAGATGTCAAGCATAATCTGAGAGAATCTTTACTTTGATTTCAGCCTGACATTGTTTACTTTTCCAAACAATCCAATTTTCCCATTTATTTTATTGATCTTCTTATTTGATTGGTGGAATTTAAAGATTTGCAGCTTATCTCAACTTATCCACAATAATAATGATAAACAACTGAAATAAACAGATATAGCATTTAGAGCAATAGTAAATCAAATAAAGAGAGGGGAAAAGATCAAGGGGAGAGAAAGACAAAAGAGAAGCAATAGATCTGGTTGATCCTGTAGGTGTAACACACTAAAAAATGATATTAAGCAAACTATGATCCACAAAATTTTATGTGCAATAAATTTAAAACTGGGATCCCTAATATGGAGCCTGTGGGTACCAAAATGTTGATGGACAGTTTGCTTGGTGCTGGTCAGACTGACTGCCCCATTCTAGTTCATTTGTTTATTTATTCAAAATAAATTCAGCAGGAAGTAGGAACGCTGCAAAACCATGCATCAGCCTCAATGTTCAAAGAAGAAGAAACAGTCACCAGATTTCAAAGGTGTGGAGGCCTAAATTAGGGCACTTACCTTACTTATCAAGTGACCAAGAATTCCAAATAAATAAATAATCTCTCATTTTCATCCTGTCCAGCACTCAGCCAACATCCAGCCCAGGGCTGGCTCTACCCTTCAGATGGGGTGGACAACCAGGGGCCAGCACCCCATCTGTGGACCTGAAGGGCAGGGCCAAATTTTGCAATCCTTCTTCATTTTGGAGAGGGTATCAAGAGAAAGTGTGCAGTGGTGTCCACAGGAATATGCGTCAAACTCTGTGAGATGGGGGTTAGGTGTCACAATCAAACCCTGAGCCCTTTTGCACGTGCAGTAACATTGCACACACGTACAACAAAATAGGCAGGGCTTCAGTTGTGACACTGCACCCGCCAATTGCAAATTATGCACCCCCTCCACTACACCCATTAAAATGTGCCTTAAGTTGGCAGAGCCTGTAAAAATGTGCCTTGAGTTTTACAGCCTGTAAAAATTCCCACCCATCTCCCTAAATCAAGTCCTTTTTCCCCCTGCTTTATGGAAGAGATTTAGGAGAAAAATGTGTTCCTTGCCTTTCCAAGAGTTAAGGGCAATTTTGCCTGTTAAAAAGGTATGGTCTCTTTTAAGTTAAATTCCACTCCTGGTGACTTTAACATGTCCTTAGAGAAGAGCTTTCCAAACTGTGTGTCAGGACACGTTAGTGTGTCGGCTGCAGCGTCTGGGTGTGTCGCGGCTGCTGCTGCCTCCGAGCCCTGCCAGGATTCCACGGAGGTCCTTGTGCCTGCCTTGTGCCCTGCTGTAAGAGTGTGTCGCGAAATGATGCCCTGCTGTAAGAGTGTGTAAGGTCCCTGGCTTACACTTTTTTACCCAAGTTTGGTTGGTTGCCAAAAACAGACTTGAGTCGAGGCTTGGAGATTAAAATAACAGCATTTATTTGGCCAAGCAAAGCTGGGTGGAATCTCTGCAGACATCATGGCAGTGAAATGTCTGGGAAGAGATACACACACACACATTGCAAGCTCAATGATTATATAGGGTTTGCAAAGCTAGTAAAGAAGCATGAACGAACTCTCTCCTAGTGTGGGGGCAAAGCTTCTGTATCTGCATTTCTAGCAGTCTTAGTGACTCCTGGTATTCTAAACAAACCTTGTTCCACGTTATCTAAACGAACTCTCTCCTAAAGACGGCAGCAAGGTCTCTGCGTCTCCTTTCACCTAATTCCCTTTTGCAAGCAGTTTCCAAAAGCATAATGGCGTTGGTTAAGTTAACCCTTACAAGTGTGTCATGAAATGATGCATGTCTAAAAAATGTGTCACCAACATGAAAAGTTTGGAAAGCTCTGCTTTAGAGGTTTTTTGCCAGCAATACCGCAATAGTGGCTTGTCAAACTGAGAACAATATTACCAAGGATGGTAAAAAGACCCTTACAGTCGCGGGGCGCGGTAGCTCAGCGGGTTAAACCGCTGAGCTGTTAGTCTGCCGACCATAAGGTCGGCAGTTCGAATCCGCGTGGCGAGGTGAGCTCTCATCACTAGCCCTAGCTCTCTGCCAACCCAGCGATTCAAAAGCTAAATAGCAAGTAGATAAATGGGTACCACTCACGTGGGGCAATATGCTGGCATCCTGTCGGGTAGTCGCCTCGGAGCCGAAGACGGAGACAGAGATCTGGAGAAGCCCGTGGATGGCGGCTGAGGACAGCAGCAGAGGACGGCGGATCCCAATTACAACTTCCAGGATGTCAGCAGCCGGCTCCGAAAGCGAGGCATTCTGGGACTTGTAGTTCCGATGCCTGGAAAAGAAGAGCCGGTTCCCTCACCCCCTCCCTAATTGCGCGGGTACTGTAATATATGATATGATTGTATAAATTGAATTTACATGATTGTAAGCTGCCTAGAGCCCTCCATTAGGGAGGGGATAGGCGGGGTATAAATAAGATTAATAATAATAATAATAGGCTTCTAATAGAATACAGAGCATGATTAGCACATTGGATTGACTTCCATGCGTTAGGGATCTGACTTTCTTTAGAGGTTTGAAATGCAACAAGTGTAGGTCTGGAGAACTTCCTCATGCAATTAGAAATCTTGCAAGGCAGGGGTCTTAATTCCCCGGAGAAAGCCCTTTTTATATCTCCAGCTGTGTGGCCAGGAGGCACATCTTACCTCCCAACACTTCTCTCCAGCTGAACATCTGCAATGAGATGCTGCATGAACCATTTGACTTTGTGGTTCCATAAAATTCATTAAAAACCTCCATGTGTAGGGGCAGTCTGCCTTTAATTGCCAGAAGAGGACCAACAAGCTAAGCGTGTCCAATTTGCATACAGCAGCAGGGAAGCAGTGCACTATCTACTACTGGAAACACAATGGATCTTAGATTACTTTTAAACCAGCCCTCCCCAAGCTGGCACCCACAGTCTAGATCAGGGGTCCTCAACCTCAGCCATTTTAAGATGTGTGGACTTCAACTCCCAGAATACTCCAGCCAGCATTGCTGGCTGGTGTATTCTGGGCGTTAAAGTCCACACATCTTAAAATAGCTGAGGTTGAGGACCCCTGGTCTAGATCATTCTTTCTCAGCCCTGGCAACTTTAAGTTGTGTGGACTTCAACTCCCAGGATTCATAATGGCTGGGGAATTCTGGGAGTTGAAGTCCATACATCTTAAAGTTGTCAAGGTTGAGAAGCACTACTCTAGATATATTGAAGTACAACAACTTCCATCATTCTTAGCAACGTACCCAGTCCCCCTCCTGACTCAGAATTAAGGGAACGGAAGTCCAACACAGCTTGAGATTGCTATGTGCTATGTGTTAAACCATGTCTACTGATTTCCTGATTCTTTTTTTTTATGGATGACATAAACAGAGTATTAAAGAAAAATCCATTTTATTATCTCTGAGCCTATTTGGGCTTGCTTGTAGCTAGAAGATGAATGGAAGTTAAAGAGCCCTAAAACCTCCTTGTCTTAATTTAAACAAAAAAAAACATAGACATCTTCTGAAATACAAAATAGAGCTATTACGGTATTGATCTGTGATGCAGCTAAAATCACATGACAGCGCATTTGGAAGGAGAGAAGAATAAAGCGGCAATTTTTGTAGGGAGACTTTTACCTATAAAACTCAACAAGACTTACTTCCAAGTAAACATAGGTCAGGTTTTGGTGTTAGCAAGCAGTATTTCTAAGGGTGTCCTGCTTCACAGTCCCAAAGCATTCATTATATATTGATTTATCACTTTCCCAGATAATATTTTTTGCTTGTAAATATGGTAAGCAAGGTTGATTTTTCTTTGTTTGCTCTTTGCTGATCTTCATACCAGGAATGCATTCTGTGCCAAGGTCAAAGGTTATTCTTTGCTCTGATAAGGAACATTCAGAAGGCACCTAAAAATAATAACAAGGCTATGGATTCTGTGACATCAAGTGGAGCATTCCTGTCCTCCCCGTCCTTTGGGTAATTTCCAAATCCATTTCCCTATATCTGTCTGCTCTCAGAGGAACTGGAAAAAATGTAGGTCATCCCCATTAGTCAGTTCCTAGCCTGTTGTCTTTGATCAGGAGGAACAAGCAGATAAAAACAGCTGTCAAACGTTGTTTTATCATCTGGGCAAAGTCAGCAGATCTGCACTGGCAGTTTCTAACCATATTAAGCAAAGTAGTTAACATGCCAGTCTTCCCAAAGGCATTTCTCTTCCTGTAAGAGAAAGTGGCAAAAGATTGTGTGTGTGTGTGTGTGTGTGTGTGTGTGTGTGTGTGTGTGTGTGTAGCACAACAGGGAGCATCTTCAAGGGGCAAGTGACTGATGTCAGGTGCATCATGATGTCCTTGTGCAAATGTATTGTTGGGATGAAGTCATAACACATATGACATCATCATGGGGAAGTCCAGGAGTCCTGCAATATAGTTTCCTTATAAGGAACAGCATCAAAGGTTGGCACACGGGACCTGTGAGGTCCAAGGAGAGGACCCGACAAGGGATGGAAGTCAGCAAAAAACAGAACGAACAAAATCTGCAGTGGATTTCTGTGAGGGAGGAATTTTCCAAGAGCCACCAAGACAATGACCAAATAGAACAAGCCTTTCTCTGATCAAAATCCACATGGATTGCTTTTTGTTGCTGAGAATGGGGTTGGAAAATAATTTTTTATCTGAAAATTACATTTTTAAAAATAGCAGTATAGTTAAAAAATAAAAATAAAACCTTTAATACTGGTGAAATTTATTTTTTAAAAGTGCATTGCTACCCTGGTGCCAGTATCAACTGATACTCCAGGTAGCTTCTGTATGTTTGTGTGTGCGTGCGTGTGTGTGTGTGGACATACAGATAGTCCTCACTTAACGACCACAATAGGGACCAGAATTTTGGTTGCTAAGCGAAGCGGTCATTAAATGAATCCGACCTGATTTTATGACCTTTTTTGTGGTGGCCGTTAAGCAAATTACCGTGGGTGTTAAGTGAACCACACGGTCATTAAGCAAATCACGTGGTTCTCCATTGATTTTTGCTTTCCAGAAGCTGGCCGGGAAGGTCGAAAATGGCGATCATGTGACTACAGGACACTGCAAGGGTCATAAATGCGAACCAGTTGCCAAACACCCAAATCATGATCATGTGACCATGGGGATGTTGCAATGGTAGTAAGTGTGAAGACTGGCTGTAAGTCGGTTTTTTCAGCACCATTGTAAGTCCAAACCATCACTAAACAAATATACTGTAATACTACCTGTATATAAAAGTTAATCCTTTAGCAATAATGTAAACATACAAAAGTATTGTATGGTGAGAGAAAATGAAATCAAGTGGTGTGTGTGGACCTAAGGTACCACAATAACTCAGTCATGTACACCGATATTTATAGACATAACTCCTTCCATTCAGTTTGATGGAAAAGAAATTGTTCTCAATTTGTTTTTGTTTTTCTTCTTCCTAAAAGAAGAAAAATTTAACCTAAGGTTAGGCGGTTTTTGCCTTCAAAGTTTAAAAGGAAGTGGGGTGGATGTAAGTGCTCTGTTTTTCATTGTGTATCATCAGACTGAGCGTTAGTGGCATCCTTACATTTTCCTGCTTCAGTCACTTTCTAAGGGAAGACATTAGGAAGGAAGATTTCAGAGAGGTGGAAAGATGTGCAACAGAAAATAATGATGCCAGCACCCAGCAGCATCCACAAGCTAGGGTGTCACATGTGCAAGATGGCGGGCATGGTATCAAGATGTGTAATGGTCTGTGAGAATGTCCTTGAGAGAAAGGAGGAGGAGGAAGAGGAGCAGCAGTCCAGGCAATGGTCAGATAAGAGGCAGCTGTGCCCGCAGCAGGAATGGGGGTGTGGCAAACATCTCAGAAGGGACCCTCCCTAGTTTCTTGGGCAGTAAAGGCGAGGGGGAAGAGAGGTACTTTTAGACTTGAAAGATTCTGTTATTATAACCTTACAATAAAGGTAGTGTTGGAGCTCCTTGTCTGGACTACCTCGAAGGGCTGACATCAATCTTGCAAGTCTGAAAGCACCTCTCTCCCCCCTCGCCTTTATGGTCCAAGAAACTAGGAAGGATCCCTTCTGAGATTTTTGCCACGCCCCCATTCCTCCTGCAGGCACAGCTTCCTCTTATCTGAATGTTGCCTGGACTGCTGCTCCTCCTCCTGTCTCTCAAGGACATTCTGAGTTTATCAGAATAAACAAACACCCTTGAGGGTACGCAAGAACAAAACCGAATTGGCAGATGGAGGAGAGAAATCACTGACCAAGGAATAGTTCCAGAGGAGAATATGGCTGAGGGATCCGATCTCCCTTATGTCATTTGGAGGACTTTGAATAGGTTGAGGGTTGGAGTGCCTAAGTGCAGAACTAATATTTATTGATTTATTTTATTTATATTGATATTTATACCCCGCCTATCCCCTCCCTAACGGAGGACTCTAGGCGGCTTACATACATGTATACATTTCATTTTTATACATTACATCCATTAATCCGCGCGCTAAGGGAAGGGGTAAGGGAACCGACTCTTCCGTGGCTAGTGGACTACATGTCCCATGATGCCTTGTGTCAGAGCTGGCTGCTGACGTCCTGTAGATGTTACTGCTTCGGGATCCGTCGCCGCCGCCGCCGTTGAAGATCTTCCGTTCGGTGGCCGACACCCGACAGGACGGCAGCATATTTGCCCACTTAAGGTGGTACCCAATTTATCTACTTGCTAAGCTTTCGAACTGTTGGGTCGACAGGAGCTGGGACTAGCAACGAGAGCTCACCTCGTTGTGCGGGGATTCGAACTGCCGACCTTCCGATCGGCAGTCTGCAGCTCAGCGGTTTAACCCACTGAGCCACCGCGTCCCTTATATATCCTAATATGCTCCAATGGGGATTGTTGACGGATAATAATACGCAGTGTGAGTGTGGAGAGATACAGAATTCGGCCCACCTGCTGACCTGCCGATGATCACCAATAGCATGCACTGAAAATGATTTGTTTCTGGCCAAGGATAAAGCTAAGAAGGTGGCATCATATTGGCAGCTTAAGGTTTGATCTGGATACGAAAGAAGAAGAAGAAGGACATTCTGACAGACCATTACAAGTTGCAAGCTCCACTCCTTTTGTAAGTGCTTCATACATACAATAGGGGTGGGGCTTGCATCCCAACACCGTCTCCACCATCTTGCCTGTTTTGAACCGACAGTGACAGTGACAGATGCACCTTCTCCCACCATCAAAAATAAACTCAAAAATTACATGAAGAGAACTTGAGAAGAAATTCACAAGCCACCTGAGAAAGGGTGGTGTTGGGTGTCATCTTGTCCCCACGTCCAAGGGCAGCTGCAGGGGGGATAAAAATCTGCAAAGTGGCAGATGGGGTGTCTCAATCATAGCCCTGGCCATTTTGTACATCTATGCATCATTTTGTATGCACACATTCATTTTGTAGTGGCAGACGCTTATAAAAGGAGCCAGGCTTTTATCATGATGCTGGGCCTGTTATTTTGCAAATGCTGTTCCCCCCCCCTCTCTCTCTCTCTCTCACACACACACACACACACACCTAGATGACCCTATTCACATCCCACCCCATCCCATCCTTCCTGCTCACCAGCCCATATTGTAGCTATGTATGTGTGCAGTGTGTTTGTTTACGTAACAAAGAACCAAATGAGATGGACTATCAAGACATTCCCACCTTAGCAGCCTTGCTAATAATATAGAAAATACCCACCGAAAATAGTTCTGAATTTATCTTATTCCCTACTTATGAGGGATGAGATATATAGAACCCCCATTTTCCACTGAAGAAAGGGTTTATTTCCAGCAGTAAATACAATGTTTGTGAAATGGAAAAGAGCTATTTCAGAGCTGTTACAAGTCTACTGAATAATTGAATTATTACTCATTGGTGACCAATGGAATTTGTTACCTGTAAGGCTCCAGCCCTGAATCAAAGTAATTACACTCACAATGTCACTAAGGTGAAATAATTAGCGCCAAGCTGCTTGGAATGCAAAGGCAACTGCGAAAAGAGGGTTGGGGGGAAGGGGAGGGGGCGTAATAGCACCGGTAGAGTCTCCTTCCTGCTTTCTTCCTGTTTCCTATGACTAAATAGCTTCATTCTGTTTTGCTTCACTGAGGTGACAAAAAGAGAGCTGTAACATCCATCTTTGGAGAAATTAGTACACCATCTTTAACAGAAGTAACGTGTATGGGCTGTCATTCATTATTCCATGAATGAACCTTATAACCAAGGTTCTATCTGATACCACTATGAGCTCCTTTAAAGGGGGAAGTTTTGATTGTTGTTTCATAATGCCAAAGCAAATATCTCCATCAATCTGTCTCTGGCTTTTAGGCCAATCTCTTGCAGCCTGGTGCACTCTAGATTTCTTAGATGACAGCTCCCATCATAGAATCATGGTGATGGAATGGACGTTATAAATGTTAGAAATCTTCCCCTGTTCAGGGCAGGATCCACTAGGGCAAGGGTCGGAAATGGCGGCTCGCGAGCCAGATCTGGCTCTTTGGCCCCTTGACTCTGGCTCTCTCTCTCTCTCTGCCGCCCGACATCCGGAAAGCCGGTCTCGGGAAGCAGCAGGCTTCAGCCCGCCTCTCTGCTCTCCTTTGGCGCGCGCTGATTGGTGGAGGCTCAGAAGGAAGGATGCCTCCACCAATCAGCGTCTCTGTTTCTTCTCCAGGAGAAGAACCCTGGAGAAGAAACAGAGACGCTGATTGGTGGAAGCTCAGAAGGAAGAACGCCTCCACCAATCAGCGTCTCTGTTTCTTCTCCAGGAGAAGAACCCTGGAGAAGAAACAGAGGCGCTGATTGGTGGAGGCGTTCTTCCTTCTGAGCTTTCACCAATCAGCATCTCTGTTTCTTCTCCAGAAAACCCCGCAAACCCTGCCCCCTTCCACACGATTGGCCCCCACCCGCAAACCCCGCCCCCTGGCTCTCGAGCATTTCAAAATGTGCACGAGCATGTCAAAATGGCTCCCGGCATAAAAAGTTTGCCGACCCCTGCACTAGGGCAGTGTTTCTCCACTCCCAGAATTCCCCAGTTGAAGTCCATGCATCTTAAAGTTGCTGAGGTTGAGAAACACTGCCCTAGGGCACTTCTGACTGATGACCGTAGATCTTGTTTGAAGACGTCTACTATAGGAGAATCAGCACTTCCTGTAGAAGTCTGTTTATTTATTTATTTAATTTATTACTTGGATTTATCCCCGCCCATCTCTACCGTGGTAGACTTTGGGCAGTTTACAACCACAATATAAAAGATAAAACCTATACATTTAAAACTACTATAAAAATAAAAAATAAAAATCCAAAAGATGGTCTGTTCTTAAAAGGAGGGAAACCACTAAGCCAACCACCCACAGGAGGAACTATCATTTCCTTCACTCCAGGCACGGCGGCAGAGCCAGGTCTTCAAGGACTTCCTAAAGGCCAGGAGCGAGGGTGCCCGTCTCACCTCAGGGGGCAAGATATTCCACAGGGCAGGTGCTATCGCAGAGAAGACACGCCTCCTGGACCCCGCTAGATGGAATTCTTTTAAAGAAGGGATCCGAGGCATGCCCTCCCTGCATGATCTGGTGGGGCGGGTAGATGTGGTCGGGAGAAGACGGTCCCTCAGATACCCTGGTCCCATGCCATGTAGGGCTTTAAAGGTGATAACCAACACCTTGAATTGAATCCGGAAGCAAACTGGTACCCAATGCAGCTCACGGAGTAGCGGTGTTACATGTGCTGATCTCATAGCACCCAGAACCACCCGTGCAGCCGCATTCTGGACCAGCTGAAGCTTCCAGATACTCTTCAAGGGTAGCCCCATGTAGAGCGCATTGCAGTAATCTATATGGGAGATGACAAGGGCATGAGTGACTGTTCGGAGGGCCTCCTGATCCAGGAAGGAGGACTATCCTGTTCATGATAGTCCTCCTCCATTTACATGTACAAAATTTGACCAAAATTCAACACTTCATGATAGGAGAGCATCCTTCACCACCATTCATGAGGGCAACGCTAAGTTTAAGGGGCAAGATAGGCTGTGCGGTATACCCAGCTCTGTCCACCAAGAGAGATGAATTGTCAGGAGACCCAGGAGGATGTCCTAGCATCTGCTACCTGAGGCAAGTCCCTCATTCTGCTTCAGGGAGGAGCCAGCCCTATCTTGGGGCAAGTAGAACAAGACCAGAATGAAGGTATAGGAAGATTGCTTGAAATACTCTTGGTGTGAGCACATATACGCACACCCTGTTTTCGATGCATGCACACAGACATATCTTCTGAATTCAGAAGCAAGTAAAAATGAACTGTTCTTTCACATCAAAATGAATACAAAATCAAAAAACAAAAATTTAAAATGTGCCCAAACAAAGCAAACATGCAAAAAAAAAAACCAATTGCATTGGGACATCAGTATAATAAACAGCAGTTTAGAAAAAGAAAACAAAAGAAAATATATGTAGCTCAGGGTTGAACTGTGAAGTCCTTGGTGCTCTCTGAGCTTGGTTGTTTGCTTGCAGATGCTTCATTTCCCAACTAGGTAACATCATCAGTGCACTGTTGATGTTACCTAGTTGGGTAATGAAACGTCTGCAAGCAAACAACCAAGCTCAGAGAGCACCAGGGACTCCACAAAACAAAAGAAATATGGACTTATTTCAGTAATGATTATTACATTTCCCAGATAGCCCCAAACACACTTTTTTCCCTTTCTTTCTTTTCTCTGCTCCTGCACATTGCCATCCTGGTATTTATAATGAGGTAAATTTTGCCATACAGGATGTAAAGAATAATTTTTCTTTTATATCAACATTAATCCCTTCGTTATGTTGAACTTGGTGTGTGGGTTTTGTGTGTACATATATACACTCATCCAACAAGCAGGAGGACATCTTTTATTTGAAATCTCCTGCTAATTGCAAAGGTCAAATTCTGTCTGCTAGAGTTCCAGCCACTCTCTCAATTTTTTGTTTAATCCGTTCAATGGTGTCTGATTCTTGGAGACTGCCTGGACAAGTCCCTGCAGTTTTCTTGGCAAGGTTTTTCAGAAGTGGTTTACCATTGCCTCCTTCCAAGGGCTAAGAGACAGTGACTGGCCCAAGGTCCCCCAGCTGGCTTTGTGCCTATAACAGGACTAGGACTCACAGTCTCCCAGTTTCTAGCCTGATGTCTTAACCACTACACCAAACTGGCTCTCACTCAATTAATGTTACCTGAATATTATAATGAGTTTACCTGGGGAATAAGACCTGCCCTTCAGTATTTATGCAAGAAAATCAGTCCGAAAGAAAGACTTATAGGGTAGAACTGCATGTTATATTAAAAATAAAATCTAAACATGAGTCTTCCAGCTAATGAAAAAAGATGTCCATGATAGGATTATTCTGAGTGTGTATGAGACAACGTGGAAGCTTAGGTTTTCCTGTGTTCATTGTTTTTCCTTTGAAAATATCTTCCACTCTCCTTTTTCCTTCTAGCGATAACACTTTCTGCAATATTTCCTGACCATAGGTACTAGGACCATCGCAAATTTCATCCCATCCTTTCCCCAAACATATGGTTCCTTGCTTTTTTCCATGTTACACTTTGGGAGAATGGAATTCGCTTTTTTTTTATCTCGCCTTTATTATTTTTATAAATAACACAAGACAGGGAACATACCTTCTAGTCCTTCCTCCTCCTATTTTCCCCACAACAGCAACCCTGTGAGGTGAGTTGGGCTGAGAGACAGGGACTGGCCCAAGGTCACCCAGATGGCTTTCGTGCCTAAGGCAGGACTAGAACTCTCAGTTTCCTGGTTTGCCATTGTCTCCTTCCTCGAGCTGAGAGACAGGGACTGGCCCAAGGTCACCCAGATGGCTTTTGTGCCTAAGGCAGGACTAGAACTCTCAGTTTCCTGGTTTGCCATTGTCTCCTTCCTCGGGCTGAGAGACAGGGACTGACCCAAGGTCCCCCAGCCAACTGTTGCTCCAGAACTGGACACACTCAATTGAAATGGATTAATCCAGAACAGATTGGACCATTTTAAGAGCACCAAATATGGTAATCCATGCATACCTCTATTATAACCCCCTGAATGAATGATAGAATCAGACACAACTCAGTTATCATATAAAATTCCACCAAAGTATCTTCATTTTAGCAAATATAAGGACAAAATGGTTTGTTTGCTTATATTGTTAAATAATCAGAGAGTAGAAACCCTTGTTGATCAATTGCAAATCCCCCAAATATCTATCAGATTGTTTACCTTATGACAATCTGTTATAGCTTTTGCAATCTGTGATAGCTTTTGAGAAGAACTTTGCTTTTGTTCTCATTTAGTGCTGAAATCGGCTCCTGGCTTCTCTGCTTTATACCAGGGGCCACACACTACAAGAAGAGGATGGGGCAAGAACATAAAACGAACGTGATTTAATTAGATGCAAGGAAAAATGTAAATTAATTAAAGCAGTTAATAAAATCATTTGAGAGCCCTGTGGCCCCAAATTTTGCACCCGTGCTCTGGAGGGCAAATGCATTTAGTGGACCACTTGGAAGAAGACAGAGATGCTTGTGACATTAAGGTCAGATGGTATTCCTGTCGCAACATGGTCTCCGTGAGATCAACATGAAAACACGGGGCTATTGAGTTGCCGTGCCATCACCATGTCTGAATCCACCTCACTACTTATCCTGATTAAGCTGATCACCATTAACAGATGCAGAAGGTTCAGGCAACTGTTTAATAAAAGCAGAAGAAATCCGAGCTATCTGATAAAAAATGCTGCCTGCTATAAGACAAAAGTTCGTGATTTCAATTATTGGAGCACTGCTGTCAAAATCCTTTTGCAAATTAGACACACTCAGAAGTGAACAGAGTCCCTGGCTGGAGTGAATTCATAATTTACAAGGGAGAGAGACTTGGCTCATCCAAGACAATGTCATGAATTCCTCGGCTAATGAAATGTTACATGAAGTGTTTTTTCACTTTAACAAACGCACCATTTCATGCTTCTGGAAATGACCAGCAGGAGAATTTATAGGTGCAGGTAGCAATTTGGCCTCATGACAGGAAGCAAACGGACTCTGTATATGTGCAAGAGGGAAATAAAAAATTCCCCAAGATGCTACTTGTAGGATGAATTCCCTTCTGTTGGGATCAGTGATTCCAATGTGTACCAACCTTTTCCCCTTTCACTCCAGATAGCTGAACGTAGCCCAGGAGAAACAATTTTGCTTTATGTTTCCTCACTGAATATATGGTGACCTTGATAACCAGGGGAAGATAACTAGAGACCTGTGATTGCAGAAAGGATCTAAGACCTCCATGGCTCTTCAGAAGGCTGACAACTTACTCTTTGAACCTGGCACTTGAATGAATCCAGACTGGGACTATAGAGAACCATGGAGATGATCTTGGAGAAGGAACGTGGAGGCTGTTAGCAAAACATGATTTAAGCCCAGGACAGGAAGAGAACATTAGAAAAAATTTAAACTGGCTCAGCCTTAACTCCCATTGGTATAAGAGGGAGGGAAAACACTGTTAGGCTTTAAATATTTAAAGTTACTGTAAAGGTAAAGGTTCCCCCCGCACATTTGTGCAGTCGTGTCCGACTCTAGGGGCCGGTGCTCATCTCCGTTTGTTAGCCGAAGAGCCAGCGTTGTCTGAAGACGCTTCTGCGGTCATGTGGCTGCATGACGCACGCAGAACGCTGTTACCTACCCACCGAAGTGGTACCTATTAATCTACTTGCATTTGCATGCTTTCGAATTGCTAGGTTGGCAAGAGCTGGGGCTAGTGCGGGAGTTCACTCCGCACGCAGGGCTAGGGATTCGAACCTCCGAACTTGCGATCTTCCGATCGACAAGCCTGGCGTCTTACCCGCTGAGCCACCACATCCCTTCCAAAAAGTTCCAAAAAGTTCCAAAAAGTTCCAAAAAACTCCAAAAAGTTATGGAAAAGTTTTTTCCAAAAAAAAGTTACTGTAGTCTTTAACAATAAAGTACAACTCTAGTAATTCTTGTGGAGTCTGTTTCCTGACCTGGCCTACCTTGAAGGGGTAACAAGGGCAGCTTGAATGCACATTTCAGCAAAGGTTAAGAAGGTCAAGGGGTGTGGTGGCTCAGCGGGTAAGATGCCAGGCTTGTCTATCAGAAGTTCGCAAGTTCGGAGGTTCGAATCCCTAGCCCTGCGTGCTTTTGAGTGAGTGCGGAGTGAGCTCCTGCACTAGCTCCAGCTCTTGCCAACCTAGCAATTCAAAAGCATGTAAATGCAAGTAGATTAATAGGTACCACTTCGGTGGGTAGGTAACAGCGTTCCGCGCGCGTCATGCGGCCACATGGCCGCGGAAGCGTCTTCAGACAATGCTGGCTCTTCGGCTAACAAACGGAGATGAGCACCGGCCCCTAGAGTCGGATACGACTGCACAAATGTGCGGGGGGAACCTTTACCTTTTTTAAAGAAGGTCTACTAGGGAAAGTGGAAGGCAAAAGGAAGAGGGGCCGACCAAGGGCAAGATGGATGGATGATATTCTGGAGGTGACGGACTCAACCATGGGGGAGCTGGGGATGGTGACGGCCGACAGGAAGCTCTGGCGTGGGCTGGTCCATGAAGTCACGAAGAGTTGGAAGCGACTGAACGAATAAACAACAAAAACCATATGGGGACTTCAAAAATATGGATGGCCACTAGATGTCAACCAAGAATTGAAAATGCCATCTTATTTTTTGGATCCAATGCATTCAGGGAGTATATCTATGAGCAAACATTGACTCCAGGATCTACATCATTTTTTTTAATTAGAATCTTAAAACCTATCAAGATGATCCAGGTGCAAAGCAGTAACTGGTGTGGATAGAAATGCGCTAAGAACTAAGAAATAGGTCCTACTAAGTATATGCTCAGACCAGCAACTATACCTATATTAAGTTCACAAGCACCCCTTTCTGGTTTTCCCATGAATCCTCCTTTTTCTACACTCTCATTTAGGTGAAATATTTTTACTTGTTGCTGTTGTTCATAAGAACCTCTTGCAGGCAATAACCAATAAGAGAAAACAAAACTTAAGCAATGCTTCAAAATAACAGAGATACATAAAGCAGTATTTAAAAGCTGGCTTGAAACTCAACATTAAAAAAACTCAGATCATGGCATCTGGCCCCATCACTTCCTGGCAAATATACGGGGAAGAAGAGAGAAGGGGATGGCAGAGGATGAGATGGTTAGATAGCATCACTGATGTAATGAACATGAATTTGAGTAAACTCCGGGAGGCAGTGTAGGACAGGAAGGCCTGGCGTGCTATGGTCCATGAGGTCACGAGGATTGGAAACACGTAAACACGTAATCTCTTTTGCTGTCCACCAATATTCCGTTTTCCATTCTTAAGTTGGGAGTAAAGTAGCTGCCTTGGAAGACGATGGTCAGGCATTCGAACAACATGACCGGTCCAGCGAAGTTGATGTTGGATGATCATTGTTTCAATGCTGGTGGTTTTCGCTTCTTCTAATACGCTAACATTAGTCCGCCTATCTTCCCAAGTAATTTGCAGAATTTTTCGGAGGCAGCGTTGATGGAATCTTTCAAGAAGTTGGAGGTGGCGTTTGTAGAGGGTCCATGTTTCACAGGCATACAGAAGGGTTGGTAGTACAATGGCTTTGTAAACAAGCATTTTGGTCTCCCTGCGAATGTCCCGATCCTCAAACACTCTACGCTTCATTCGGGAGAAAGCTACACTCGCAGAGCTCAGGCGATGCTGAATTTCAGCGTCGATGTTGGCTTTTGTAGATAGATGGCTGCTGAGATAAGAAAAGTGGTTGACATTTTCTAGTGACACACCTTTAAGCTGGATTGATAGCGCTGTGGAGGGATTGGTTCGAACTTGCTGGTAAAGCACTTTGTTTTTTTTAATGTTAATCGAGAGGCCGAGCTTTTCATATGCTTCTGCAAAGATGTTTAGGATAGTTTGAAGATCTTCCTCGGAGTGTGCACAGACTACGTAATCATCAGCATATTGAAGTTCTATAACAGAAGTTGTAATTACCTTATTTTTTGCTTTCAGCCTACTAAGATTAAAAAGCTTATAACTTCTACACCAGTAGGAAGTTTCTCTTCAACAAGGTGTATAATCATAGCGATGAAGATAGCAAATAAGGTTGGAGTAATAACACATCCCTGTTTAACACCGGATTCCACTTTAAATGGATCGCTTTGAGAGCCATTGTTATCCAGGATTGTTGCCATCATGTCGTCATGGAGTAGCCGCAAGATGTTCACAAATTTAGGGATGTGTGATAGAATGTGTTTCTGAGGGAGAAGGTGATGTTATTTCCAGGCAAGGGAGGAGGGGGCACTTTCCAGGGAGAGAAAAGAGTTCACAGCGTCGAGGACCTTGGGCGCCCAGCCAAGAAAGTCAGGCCAGATCCGCCTTAGAGCACCTGGGGTTTTTCCCCTGAGAACTGGTTGGTGTGGCTTAGTTTGGCAAGATTCTGTGTAAGGTAGAACAATAAAGATCTAGAGCTTATTTCATGACTCAACGTTGTTTCTTACCCTAACCCACGACAGATGGGTTGGATGGATGGATTGATGGATTATGTGTCATTAAGTTGTTGTTGACTCTTGGCAACCACATAGATCGATTTTCTCCATGATGATCTGTCCCTAAACTGGTGCTTCAGGTCTTCCAATGGTGCACTCATCCCACTGTAACTGAATCCATCCACATTACTGCTGGCCTTCTTCTTCTTCTCTTTCCTTCCACCTTTCCCAGCATTAAAGCCTTCTCCAGAAAGCTAGGTCTTCACATAATGTGTCTGAAGTAGGATCATTTGAGCCTGAAACTAAGGGATAGATACTTTGAAACAAACTTTCTAAATGAAGGGATGAATGCTCTGGATGAATGTTCCTGCATAAGAATCTAGAGAGGAATGTTGCCCAAGAAACGACTTTCCTCAAGATGCAAAAAGCAATTTATGGCTTGAACATCTGGATTCCCTTTCTTTTTTGCTTTTCTCTAATAGGCTTGACAGCAGAGAAATACCTACAAAATACTAGAATAGTGATTTAGACTGCGGACAGTTTCTTTTGAATGCAGAAGCCGATTATATGAGAACACCTGGAGTGGTTGATATGAAGAGCTGCCTAGAAAGAAGAGCCAACTAAAATATGTTGGATCAGGTGGTGAAAATCTCAGTGTGTGGCATTTTGGCATGGGTCCAAAAAGACCCTTACAATGCAGTCAAGAATAAGGACTTTAGTTGACAATTTAGCAAATGCTAAAACTAGTGGCAAAAGCTATGCACATCTGGAGAAGACAGTTTCTATACTGCAGTGATAAGTACAGGACTAGCTCTGTTGGATAGGGGTTTAAAAAGCAGCTTTCATGGAGAATGTTTACAAAAGAAAGAGAGAGGGGAGAAAACATATTTTACATATAAGCAGAGAGACATGGGCCTGTGTCTTTCTAGCAAAAGTTTTAAAATTGATTTACTATGTTTATTCTTCTGTGATGCCACCAGGAATCAGCATCTCTCTCAAATTTAGTTTTGCAGTTAATCGTTTCCTTTTTACAAATATGAAAGGTCACATCAGACTTTTCTTCTGTTGCCTGTGCATTGGTCATAGTGTATGCCCTCTTATAAATACTTTTCCCAATACACACTGATTTTCCAAGCCATCGCCCCTTGTGTAATGTATTTTTGTGAGCACTTTCCCCTAGTATATGAATGGCTGTGCATTTGTGAGCTGAAAAACTGGATCACAAAATTCTAGAAAGTGTCAGTTTTAGCATGCAGGGACCTTCAAATCTGGGTATCAGTTTGAAAGGTTAGAATTCAGTCATGGATATTTTGATAGACTTAGCATGGGTACAGTTTTACATTCTTACTGATCCCAAATAACCTCTCCATTTTTCATTCCCAATCCTGCATCTGAAGCAAAACTTCAGAAAATGTCAGAACATTTTGGACAATCATTTGTCAGAACAAATATCAAAGGACCCCTGCAATAAACAGTGGTAATTGTTCATACAACATTACATTTATTCTGAGAATGGCTGAAAATCTACTGATTGTCACGAAGTCTTCTACATGGCATGTTCTAGTTATTTTTGAGGAATTAATGCATTTAATTAAAAACTGCCTCCAATAAAATCCTGATGTTTGACACTAATTAAAATTTGAAATATTCTTCATACCATAAATGTGAAGAATATTTCAAATTTTAATTCAGATCTATCTATATCTATCTATCTATCTATCTATCTATCTATCTATCTATCTATCTATCATAGGTCAAGCATGAGAAAAAGATTACACATTTAGGAATTAAAATCAAAGGTGTATATTTTAATAGTAAATCCTATAAGTCAAGTCATACTCCTGGGGACTCCATGGATGCATGGTATTATATTGTGAATCCCTCAGAGTCAGTTAGAGTTAAAGGAGTAGAGCTAGTTTATCAATACAGATCATGGGCAGAAATCTATATCTTGAATTATCATCCTAAATTGAGCTGGACTTCATCCTCCTTATTAGGAAAACTATAAGGAGTTTTAAGGTAAACCCTCCCTTCATCTTTCTACCTTGTTTCCTTAATGATTATGTGCCATCAAGCCGGTGTCAACTCTTAGTGACCACATGGATAGATTTTTTCCATGTTGATCTGTCCCTAACATGGTCCTTTAACTCTTCCAATGGTGGTCCCATCACCACTGTAACTGAGTCCATCCACCTTGCTGCTGGTCATCCTCTTCTTCTCTTTCCTTCCATCTTTCCCAGCATCAGAGCCTTCTCCAGAGAGCTAGGTCTTTGCATAATGTGTCCAAAGTAGGATAATTTGAGTCTGGTTGTTTGTGTCTCAAGAGAGAACTCTGGCTTGATTTGCTCAATGATCCATTGATTTGTTTTCTTGGGTGTCCATGGTATTCTCAGGAGTCTTCTCCAACAACAAAGTTCAAAAGCATCAATATTCTTTCTAACCTGCTTCTTCAAAACCAACTTTCATTTCCATAGAGTGTCGCAGGGAATACCACTGTTTCCATGATTCTGATTTGTAGGCATGAAGTTTCCTTAATATCCAAGCTAAATTCCCTACTTTCATAAGGAAGTAATGTGGAACTTTGCATTGGAGATATTTTTTTCTTAAAAAGAAAAAAATGCTTCCCAATGCAAAGTTGTTTGAGGAAGGAAAAAAAAAGTTTCTGGCTGTAGAAAATATGCTCCACTTTCCATGCAGGCTAACTGAAAATGCAAGATCAAAGGTCATCATAACATATTAGGCAACATGTTCTTTGGGTTCCATCCATACCCATTATTTAATTCAGATCTTCCTCAGGGCCTCCTTTTCTCTTATCACCTTTGGGCATCCTGACATGCAGCTTGGGCTCTTCTCGTTGTTGTTGTTGTTCAGTCGTTAAGTCGTGTCCGACTCTTCGTGACCCCATGGACCATAGCACGCCAGGCCTTTCTGTCCTCCACTGTCTCCCAGAGTTTACTCAAATTCATGTTCGTTACATCGGTGATGCTATCTAACCATCTCATCCTCTGCCGTCCCCTTCTCCTTTTGCCTTCAGTCTTTCCCAGCATCAGGGTCTTTTCCAGTGAGTCCTCTCTTCACATTAGGTGGCCAAAGTATTTGAGCTTCAGCTTCAGTATCTGTCCTTCCAATGAGCAGTCAGGGTTGATTTCCTTTAGGATTGACTGATTTGACCTCCTTGCAGTCCAAGGGACTCTCAAGAGTCTTCTCCAGCACCACAGTTCGAAAGCATCAATTCTTTGGTGCTCAGCCTTCCTTATGGTCCAACTCTCACAGCCATACATTACTACTGGGAAAACCATAGCTCTGATTATATGGACCTTTGTCGGCAAGGTGATATCTCTGCTTTTTAATATGCTGTCTAGGTTTGCCATAGCTTTCCTCCCAAGGACCAAGCATCTTTTAATTTCATGGCTGCAGTCACCGTCTGCGGTGATCTTGGAGCCCAAGAAAATAAAATCTGTCACTGCTTCCATTTCTTCCCTGTCTATTTGCCAGGAAGTGATGGGTCTTCTCCTTACCGAGAAGGAAATATTTCACAAAGCGGAGGAACAAAGGAAGTCTTTCTTGTTGCTCTTCTCTCTCTCTCTCCATGGCGAGAGTCCAACTTTCTCTGTCTGAGGATGCGCTGGAATCCTGAACTGAAAAGACTGCAGGGCACCAAATCACAAGTGAGGCATCTCCAGGGTGGGGCTTTCAAATAGGCTAGGATTCACACCACCCTCTGCATTTTCACTTTTATTCATCAGAAGACTTACAGGGAACCAAGGGTAGTGGCCAGGAGCAGAGAGGGAAGAGAAAAATACAAAACTGAATGTGACTAAAAACAGATAACTGAGCCACAGATCTTATGCATTATTTTTAGAAGAGAGGGGAAGATCACACAAGATCACTTGAAGGAAGTCAGAAGCAATTTATTTTCTATGGTACCTACATTCTTTGGTTAACAATGGCTGTGGATTAAAGCCTATTTACAGGCTCAGTATATATTGCAAGTTTGGGAGAAAGGAGGACAGAATAAATTATAGCCTTTGGCAAATAACTGGGAAGCTGACTCTCTTGTGTTTAAAATCATCATTTCTTTCTGAATAGCCCCAGGGAATGAAGCAGCAAAGGACTAAGTGTCAGAAGAATTCTGTGAGATTTACAAGGGCAGCAAAAAGGATGGTCATCTTTCCTCCCATTTCGATGGCAGGGCTCCTGTGCCTCTAAACACATAAATAGGGAAAAGCATAGTAGATTAATACGTACAACTTTGGTGGGAAGGTAACAGCGTTCTGCATGCGTCATGCCGGCCACATGACCGCGGAAGCGTCTTCGGACAACGCTGGTTCTTCGGCTAACAAACGGAGATAAGCACCGGCCCCTAGAGTTGGACACGACTGCACAAATGTGCGGGGGGAACCTTTACCTTTTTTATAGCAGGCAAGGAAAAACAATCGTTGGAAAAGCTTTCCACGTTGAGTCTTTGTGGGCCATTTTTATATCGAAATCAGGGATGAACAAGCTGAGGATTAGAGTGGGAGACATCCCCAAGCTCCATTTGGTTAAATGAAGGCTCCAATGAATTGAATTGAATTCAACTCAACTCAACTCCTGGTGACCATATAGACCACATATTTTAGCCTAAATCTTGGAATTTCTTGGTAATTTCCCATCCAAGTCCCAAGCAAATCTGCTCTTGCTGAGGGTTTTTGTTATTGTTTTGTATTGTATTTTTGAGGTCTGAAATGTTTGGCTAGATGCTTTTTCGTTTTCTTTTCTTTTGTTTTTTTAATCGGTTCAGTCATGTCCGATTCTTGGAGAAGTCCCTGCAGTTTTCTTGGCAAGGTTTTTCAGAAGTGGTTTGCCATTGCCCTCTTCCTAGGGCTGAGAGAGAGCGACTGGCCCAAGGTCACCCAGCTGGCTTTGTGCCTAAGGCGGGATTAGAACTCACAGTCTCCTGGTTTCTAGCCTGATGCCTTAACCACTACACCAAACTGGCTCTCAGATGCGTCTACTCTTCTTCCAAAAAAAAAAAAAAAAATGGCAATCAATTTCCTGTCATTTTGAGTCAGGAAATGGACAAAACCTGGAAAGGGTTTAGAAAAGTTTAAATTGTAAAGAAAACCCTTAGGCTAAGCAGGTTTGGACTTGACTTGTACTTCAATTGAAGACTGCCATGGACACGACACACATAAAACCCAGGGACAGCTTTGATCACCATCATGGTGAGCATTGTCTTGACTTTATTTTACCTATTTTACCTATGGACACCTCTGATGGAATTATTAGGGTAGTAGGCTAAACAGGGGACGTGGTGGCTCAGCGGGTAAGATGCCAGGCTTGTTGATCAGAAGATTGCAAGTTCGGAGGTTCTTTAAAACTTTTCAGTAACTAATGACTAAAATAAATTACCAGAAGGGGCGTGGTGGCTCAGTGGGTAAGATGCCAGGCTTGTTGATCGGAAGATCGCAAGTTCAGAGATTCGAATCCCTAGTCCCGCGTGACGGAGTGAGCTCCCGCACTAGCCCCAGCTCTTGCCAACCTAGCCATTCGAAAGCATGCAAATGCAAGTAGATTAATAGGTACCACTTCGGTGGGTAGGTAACAGCGTTCCGCGTGCGTCACGCGGCCACATGACCGTGGAAGCATCTTCGGACAGCGCTGGCTCTTCGGCTAACAAACAGAGGTGAGCACCTAGAGTCAGACACGACTGCACAAATGTGCGGGGGGAACCTTTTAGGCTAAACAGAGAAGGGCAGGGGAGGAAATCCCTGGCAGAAGGCAATGAAAAATCAGTACCATATTATTCCCAAGAAAATGATATGGATGCATCCATGAGATCAGCAGGAACATCTCAATGGAATCTTTCTTTTATTTAGCCTTATGACAGTATACAGAAACTTCTGTCTGTATCGTTTCATCAAGGATCATTTATAATACCGAGCAAATCAGTTCTCTTGTATCTTTTACTCCTGGTTGTCCTTCAATTGATGAAAGAGAAATTTTCTTTCAATATCTCTTTCAAAAGAGAAGGAACAAAATCAGTGAAAATCTCACAGGCAGACTGTGGAACTCTCGCACTAGTGAGGTTGTGAAGAGGTGGATGTGAATCATGTCCTGTCTTTCATTGTAAAATTATCTCCCCAGAGATGTGTAAGCCTCTCTGGCTTCCCGCACATATGCTAAAGGTGAAGACATCAGGACGCAATGCCTCCTATGGAGCTCTTTAATAACAGGCTTACCATCACTTCTAACCAAGAATCCTACCTTTCATCTCTTTCCTGGGGGAGGGAAATAGGGAATTTATCCACCTCATTTCTCTGCCCACAAATTTTACTGAGATGTTTTAAAGACCATCTGGTGACAAATGTTCATCATTTTGTCACTTGTCTACCCCGAACTAGAAATCTGAAGAGTTTTAAAATCCCCCACAGCACTGAATACTGAGGTGAGGAACATTTTTGTGGTGATGGTTAAGTGCTCTTCCGTATTAACTTTAAAAAAAAAACACACACACCAAGATTTGTAGGAGACAACAGTGATGTGATTATGTTGCCAGTGATGACAGGACTAGAATATTTGGCTTCTTTTGCCAAAGCATTAAATAGTAGGTTGACTTCTGCTAGAAGAACTAAGAAATTTTGCAGAGGTTGACATAAGCATTAGTGTGAAAGAGAGTCCTTCTCTGTTGGAACAGAAGAATAATAGGACATCTGGAAAAAAGCTTTAAATCAGCATGGCTAAGAATTCTGGGACTTGAAGTCCATATATGTGGTTTGTTGTTGTTGTTTATTCGTTCAGTCGCTTCTGACTCTTCGTGACTTCATGGACCAGCCCACGCCAGAGCTTCCTGTCGGCCGTCACCATCCCCAGCTCCCCCATGGTTGAGTCCGTCACCTCCAGAATATCATCCATCCATCTTGCCCTTGGTCGGCCCCTCTTCCTTTTGCCTTCCACTTTCCCCAGCATCAGCTTCTTCTCCAGGGTATCCTGTCTTCTCATTATGTGGAAATTGCCCAAATTCAGATCCACCTTCACACCTTCATTTGAAGGCCAAATGTCAACACTGTCAACCAAAAATATTTCTTTCCATGTCCTTTATTAGAGGCAGACTGTGCCCACTGCAGGACCTAACTGCAGAAAGAAATACAACTTGATGAATGAACATGAAAAGATGGGGGTTTTTTTCAACCTCTCAATCTAGCCTATAGCTCTAAGATTTTCTAGAGTCTGCCCAGTTAGGTCTGACCTTGCTTAACATTTTTGACATCAGCCAAAGTGAGATAGGTGTTGCCATCTGTGGTGGACCAACCTCTAAAGTTGGGATGTGCAAACTTTCCTGATACAAGGGCCATGCTCATACTGGCAAGCAAAGTCAATGGGGAACCATGTGATTCGCTTAATGACTGCTGCAAAAAAGGTCGTAAAATCGGGTCAGATTCGCTTAATGACCGCTTTGCTTAGCAACCAAAATTCTGGTCCCAACTGTGGTCGTTAAGCAAGGACTACCTGTATCACATTAATCCTAAGCTTTGGGTAGAGCAAGGCTTTAACTTAAACGGGTATTTTAATTTCAGAATGTAACAAAAACTTCTAACTGCTATTCTACCCTAATGCTGCCTTTACATTTCTTTTCTTACAAAGTGGAACAAACAATGAGCAGTTAAGATTATGGGGATAATCTTTAATTTTTTTACAGTTGGCTGGCAATTCCAATTGTAGCACAAGCTTCCTTAATAGTGGTTTCCCACAAATTTTATTGAATTAGCCTATTTTCACAATAGTCCTAAACAAACTGAAGAGGCTGAGTTTTATGACAGACTAAGTCACCAAATGGTTAAAATTAACCAAAGTTAGCATGCTGCAGTGTATGAAGCTGCTGGGTTGTTTGCAGATCTGAAAAATCCCACTGTGAATTTAGCAGGAGGTCTTTCTGAAAAGGGGCGTGGTGGCTCAGTGGGTAAGACGCCAGGCTTGTCGATCGAAAGATCGCAAGTTCGGAGGTTCAAATCCCTAGCCCTGCGTGCGGAGTGAGCTCCCGCACTAGCTCCAGCTCTTGCCAACCTAGCAATTCGAAAGCATGCAAATGCAAGTAGATTAATAGGTACCACTTCGGTGGGAAGGTAACAGCGTTCCGCGCGTGTCATGCGGCCACATGACCGTGGAAGCGTCTTCGGGCAACGCTGGCTCTTTGGCTAACAAACGGAGATGAGCACCGGCCCCTAGAATCGGACACGACTGCACAAATGTGCGGGGGGTACCTTTACCTTTACTTTACCTTTCTGAATACACTTACCCCAGATTGCAGCACTTGATAGCTATATCTAGGTTAGGATTATATCAAATCTAGCAACTTGTCACTTCATGATGTGTTTTCATTTATGTATTTGTTCTGTTTATATCTCCTGTGAGATATACTGACCCCATTTTATCTTCCAGCCTATAGCATCTGTCTCTACCTGTACTATTCTATACTGGCAAACCAGCTAGCAAAAAAGGCTAAATCCAGGCATGTTCGCGCCAGGCGGGGAAGTCAAAGCAGTCAAGATGGCAGCCACCCCCTTTGTACATGCATCATGGGGTCCTGATTGCACAATCATGGTGGCCATCTTGACCTGTTGGACCACTAACCCCTGTGGACACATCTGCTAAATCCCCTATCATTTCCGATAAAGCTGTGGTACAGTAGAGGTAATGTGGTCGGTTAACATGGAACAATTTATGCCGGTTTCGTATTTGGTATTCTTTTTTTGTTTGCAAGTTTTTACTTGTTTGATAAATTTTCATGCCCTGAATCTTCTACCACTTAGTATCCAACTGCAACATTTGATGTTGAAATGCAGATACCTAAAAGGGAGTGTGTTTGGGGTCTGTTACTGATTTTTTTTTTTGCCCTTGTGTTGTTATCTTCATAATGAGCAAAAGAAAAAGAAATGTTAGAGTGCCACCTTTTGGAAAATCAGTGTCTTTGAAGGAGTTGAATTTTATGTGGATTTTGCAAGCTTTTGAATATGTGTATTTTAATACATACACAGTGCAGTGTACATTTGTAGATTTAAAAACAGGCATTGCTTTGATTTGCTGAAGAAAGAAAGAAAGAAAGAAAGAAAGAAAGAAAGAAAGAAAGAAAGAAAGAAAGAAAGAAAGAGGGAGGGAGGGAGGGAGGGAGGGAGGGAGGGAGGGAGGAAATCAAATTACATAAGCAGCCATATTATACATTCTCCCAGTCCAGTTTGTGTCTGTGTGTGTCAAATTACATACACACAGACACAAACTGGACTGGGAGAATGTATAATATGGCTGCTTACACAACTGACACTTAGAGCTAGGAAAAATAGAATAGAGAAAAATAAATATTTTCCACCACCACTGCTACCACCTTAGAAAATGACATTCTTTTCCTGAATTTGTATTCAGGAATTATGAATTAATGATTCATTGTCCCCTTAATTCATGGATGGGCAACTTGCTTCTCCAGAATCATCTCACTCAGTTAGCTAAGTTCATGCTTCCCCTCACACAGATTTGAAAGCTCTGTGAAAGGAATTGGTTCTGTACAGAGATTTCTTCCCCACCCTTGTTTTTTCCTGCGCTGGTAGCTAATGTTAGAGGGTGTAAGAAAGAGAACGAAGAAGGACCTCAGAATAGGAAAATCAAGTTGGCCTCGCCCCACCACTTCCAAAAAAGGGGCTTGGTATGCAGGATGTTGTACTAAAGCTGATCCACATGCAGGGATGGAACTAGGGTCTGTGTCACCCAGGGCAAACATGGATTCCACACCCGCCCCCCCATGGGTTATTTTGTCATTTTGGTGCCCCCCGGGTGTCATTTTGGTGCCCCCTCCAGCGCGGCACCTGGGGCACATGCCCCGCTTCCCCCGACCCACTTAGTTGCGGCCCTGTCCACATGGCCAGCTTGTCCCAATGAATATGAGCCACTGAACGTTCTCAAAGACCGCAGCCCAACAGGAAGGGGACCCCTGCCCACCTTTTTCTCCTTGGTGTCCACAGTGGTGTTTTTGGAAGGAAGAAAGGGAAGGAAAGAGAAGGGGAAAGGAAGGATCCAGCTAGATTCTTATGCAGTTCTTCCCAGATTTGAATAAATTTGAGTATTGAGTTTATTTATTTATTTGTTTGTTTGTTTAATTTATATGACCGCCCATCTCCCCCAATGGGGAACTCTGGGCGGTTTACAATAAAATCACATTTAAAATAAGAATATAAAAATATAAAATTATAATTTAATTAATACAATTAAATAATTATAAAATCCAATTTTGGCGAATTAGTTTCAACTAAAAGGAAGGACATTATGGAATTAACCACCCCCATGAGGAACTGTTACTTTCCCCTTCCCATGCTAGGCGGCAGAACCAGGTTTTCAGCTCTTTCCTAAAGGTCGGGAGGGAGGGGACCTGCCTCAACTCTGGGGGCAAGATATTCCAAAGGGCAGGTGCCACTACAGAGAAGGCCCGCCTCCTGGACCCCACCAGATGAAATTCCCTTATTGATAGGGTCCGTAGCAGGCCCTCCCTGAATGATCGGGTGGGGCGGGTCGATGATATGGGGATAAGACGGTCCCTCAGGTATCCTGGCCCCATGCCATGTAGGGCTTTAAAGGTGATAACCAACACCTTGAATTAGACCCGGAAGCAAACCGGCACCCAATGCAGCTCGCGGAGCAAAGTTTCATCCATATCTGACAAAATAACAGATGGACTTGCTTATCAGATAGAAACCAGTTTGCACAAATATACAGAAATATGAAAGAGATTCGTGGACTGGAGAGTTTTCTTCATAACTTTCCAATCCAGGGGTCCCTTTCATATTTCAGTTGGTGTGAAGTTTTACTCTAGACAATTGCTACTTAATTCTGCAAGTCAGAATTTTTCCACTCTTCTTCAGAACTATGGCTTGGCCTGATTTTGGGCAAATATAGGCAGAGTTCCCCACTTAATCATGCTATATATATATATAGCAGGACATATGCAATTCTCTACTTGCAAACAACACCCCCCTCAAAAAAAAGATTGCAACTCTGTTTGGCGAGATCTTTTGCTGCACAATGTAGACTGTTAAATGTGGCAATTTTATGGAACTTACGGATAATGACATTCTGCTATAGTAAACAACTTTTGTTTTATCTCCTTCCTGACTTTTCTCTGGATAAGGATAATTGCTTGGAAATTCTCTTTACTAAATTGTCATTTTTCTCCCTTGGTTAAGCCTCTTCCTATATGTTGCTCCCCCACAAGTGCTAGTATCAAACTTATTTTCATGCTGCAAAAATCTCTAGATTCTCAAAGCCTTTGTTATAAAACAAAACAAATATCATGTGCAGTAGAAAATGGGAAAGAGACCGAGACTGAGATTAGACAAAGAAACATTCGGTGGACACAAATCCCATCATGGTCTTCTTAAAATCAACTATAGGTTTTTCAACAATAAAATATGGAAGAGAAGTGAAAGATGAACTCTGTGCCACGTATCCACAGCAAGAAAGCAGGTGAAGGAAGTGATCTGTTGCATAGAATTGCATTAGTATGAGTATGAATTGGAGTGTCTTCTTTATTACATTTCTTGTTATGAAGTTCACAAAATGGCCTTAACAGCAAATCTTTGCACTGCGGAATTCTCCTGTTTTTGCACTTCTAACAATGGCACTCCAAAAATGGGTTTGCTATTAGTATATAGAGTAAATGCCCTCCCCCTCAAAAAAGGAAAAGGAATCCCATATCGATTGAATTTATGAAGCTGGCCATGCTGCAATATCAGAATTGCTCTGAGCAAATCCTACTGCACGGGAGAGGCATTAATTTAGAAAATGAAATGGAAAGGGACAGAGGTGCCGTGATTATGCTGCATTTACCTATTTCTCAAAAGGACAGATCTCTTCCCCAAACAATTGCCAATGAATTATGGGCGTCATCATACATTGGCCAAGAAGAGCCAAAACTGCTCGGTGAAAGGGCTATGGTGTAAAAAGCAGCAGGTAATTTTGCCAAAAAGCCTGGATTAGCCTCAAAATTAGCCCTTCTTTGGGAGAACCTTCTTTCCTGCTAAATGTTAACCATTTTGTAAGGCTTCTCAGTCTTTTCCTATCCAGCTATCTCTTCCTCTCCCCTCCAGTTTTTTTTTTCTTCTTCCCAGTGCAACCATTCCTTTTTCTTATCCAATCTCCATTTTTTTTCTTGTTTCACTGTTTCTGCTGGAAGGAAGGAGAGGAATACAGAGGTGGATGATACGTTTCGGTGCAACCATGTTTTGTGCATGACAGAATAGTTAGCATATGGAGATTGGCAGTCAATTAATGTTATAAATGGGCTACCTTTCCTTATAGCAGAGCTTTCCAAACTTTTCATGTTGGTGACACACTTTATAGACATGCATCATTTTGCAACACACTCTTACAGCAGGGCACAAGGCAGGCACTAGGACCTGCGCGGAATCACAGCAGGTTTGGAGGCAGCGAGGCACAAGGCAGACACTAGGACCTGTGCGGAATCCTGGCAGGGCAGGTTTGGAGGCAGCCAGGCACAAGGCAGGCACTAGGACCTGCACGGAATCACAGCAGGGCTCAGAGGCAGCAGCAGCCGCAACACACCCAGACACTGCAGCCGACACACTAACGTTTCCCAACACACAGTTTGGAAAGCTCTGCCTTATAGGCTATTAATTTTAATCAGTATAATTATTCATTTTTATTATTTGGCTCCCTCCACCCCCGGCCATTTGGGGTGGGGGACGGAGTGTATGAGAGGGAGGGAATCTTGTGTGTGTGTGTGTGTGTGTCCCTTCTCACCCCTATGGGTGGTATGTGTCTTTCCTCAACCTTGAGTCCTTTACCAGAGGCCTGGGAGTTTGAAGGTTCTGCACAGTATTTTAGCTGTTTCTAGCACTGCACTCTTCTGGACAGAGAGCTCTGATGTTGCTCCTGGGATCTGTTGGAGCCACTCTCCCAGCTTAGGAGTCACAGCCCCGAGTGCTTCTACCACCACTGGGACCACTTTGGCCTTCACTTTCCACATCCTCTCCAGTTCCTCCTTCAGGCCCTGGTACTTCTCCAGCTTCTCATACTCCTTCTTCCTGATGTTGCTGTCACTTGACACCGCTACATCTATCACCACCGCCATCTTCTGGTCCTTGTCTACTACCACGATGTCTGGTTGATTGACCAGTACCTGCCTGTCCGTCTGGATCTGGAAGTCCCACAGGATCTTAGCCCTGTTATTCTACACAACCTTCTGTGGAATCTCCCATCTGGACTTGGGAGGGTCTAGGCCATACGCTGTGCTAGATACATACATACATACATACATGTGTACACACACACACACACACACACACACTTTTTTTTCCTGGGGGTGGGGAGTTGTCTTAAATTTAGAATTGCCTTCATGGTTTAAATTAAAACAGATGGAAAAGCAAAGAGTTTGTTGCTGTTGTTGTTGTGTCATATGTCATTATTCCATTATCTTGGAATGTGGCATCTTGGAGGGGAACTGGTGGTCAGTAATTTGGACACAGCACAGGAATGGCCTTCACTAGATGCATCATTAACTTATGAAAGTTTGTGAGATGAAGCATTCACGTAATTCCATAGGACTGATAGTGCTTGTTTTTTATGTTTGTTGCATTGCACATGCAACAAACATAAAAAAACAAGCAGAGCTTTGAATGCACCATTATATCAACCATCTTGACTTTTTTCACCACACCCTATGGACACCCCTGCCCGGATGTGTCAACTTCAACTTCCAGAATTCTTAGTAATGGCCATGATGGTTGGGATATTATGGGAGTTGAAGTCAAAACAACTGGAATTGACCAAGGTTGGAAATGCTGGGTTAGAACCCATGGAATTACCAGGAAATAAGCTTGACTTGAAGGCATCTAGGGATGGATCATTAATGTGTGACGGTGAAATTTTTTAACCAATATATTCATTTCTGACCTTTCCAAAAGAGAAGAACCTGAAATGTGCCCTTTTTAGAATTTAGTGATGCAGTGATGACTAAAAAATGTTCTATATCAGGAGAAAAAAATGCACATAGAAGAAAAAAGGGCAGGCAAATCTGCATTTCATGAGAGAAAAACTGCTGACAAAAAGGGAGTCATGGTAGAAAAAGTACAATGAAAATCCAGACATTAGGAGTGGCATGCCTGAAAACGAGCCAAAATATTCGTGTAGAACTTTGTTAGCCAAACACACCAAGAGATACGAAACTAAAAACAAATAGTATGCGTGACAAGTTACAGCAAGGTTCCTAGCAAAGTCAAAAATGACTGAAACATCCTCCGTTAAGTTGAACAGTGATCATAACTGGTCAATCTGAGGCAGTGTTTCTCAACCTTGGCAACTTTCAGATGTGTGGCCTTCAACTCCCAGAATTCCCCCATTGCTGGGGAATTCTGCGAGTTGAAGTCCACACATCTGAAAGTTGCCAAGGTTGAGAAACACTGATCTGAGGAATACTTCTTGTAGAAGAGATTCCCCTATTCTGGACATCAACTTCCAGAATCTTCAGCCGTGGCCGGAGAATTCCAAGAGGTGAGGTCACACTTGTTCAAGGTACTTATATCTGGCAGGTTTAGATGTTCCCCATGTGCCCTTAACTGTACAACCTAAAATACACCAGATGTTTTTACAATATGTCAGCATTTCCATAACAGATGTGCAAGGCTTCTTTGGCAGACCAAATGATATGGAAAGAAGTCCCTTAAGGTAAAAAAAATATGGAAACCCAGACAGTAGTTCGACCAATTTAAAACAACTTTTTGGGTAGTTATCAGTGTTTTTTTCTCCCAGATGTTTGGGGGAAATGAGAAGCAAACATCAATGCAATAGCCTGGATAACATTACCTCCAACACATGTAATGATCTAATTTCACTGCTACAATTAGTTATTTCATAAAATGTCAGCATCTTAATTCTAGCAAAAGGATCTCTATTCCCTGTTCAGAGTTACAGATAAATCCTTCATCTACCATTCCGAGTATTTGCCATTCCGCCTTCTCTGTTTTTATTTACATATCACAATCCCTCTTCCTTTTAAATAAAAGTTTATTTTGACTTTGAAAGTTATCCTTTGATGAAATAATTGCTGGGGGATTTTTTTTCCCTCCATCCTTAATCTCTCTTTAGTTCTTGGCTTAATTTCTCTTCTTCTGCAGAAAAGAACAACAAAGAATCTTTTGGCCTGAAATTAATCTCTATATGGTGTCCCAGATTTTCATGAGGTGTAAAAAGAAGAAAATGGAAGCCAGTTTCAGGCCAGGTTCTTCTATTACCATATAAAACACAAACATACCCAAGATTTGATCCAGTCCAATGATGGAAAAACCTGAGACCAAATTGCCATGCATTTCAACGGAAATGGAAACAAGAGTTTTGAGAGTCATCAAAACAAATTCTGCCACAATCTGGAAAATAGCACAGTTGGAGACCACAACATTTCTCCTTTCCTTCTAGAAATTCCTCAAAAGGCTTTTGTTCATGAAACATTCAGAGTACTGTAATGTGTGGTGCAGATAAAAACGGTGCACACCACCAGCTTTGCAAAGTTAGAGAAAGCTGAAAATGAAAAGAAATGGTGTTGATAAACATACCAGCCAATTGCACCTACTCTATTTTCATTTGCAGCTTTCTCGAGCATGCAAAGCTTTTGCATAATTTCTCTTAGTTTATTTAGTATACACGTGTGGTGGTGGTGGTGGGGGGCACGCACGTACCTGTGAGCATCCATCCATTCATCCTGTCTGAGCAATATGGACAAAACCAGAGTGGATGCACACTGATTGCCACAGTCCGAGCACAAAACTCAGTCTGACTATAAAACTCTCTGACAGTACCAACTGGGTTTCTGACAACATCAAGAAACTCAGCTGGTGTATGCCCTCACACACCAACGTATCTTACTCTAAAATCTCAGCTTTGTCCTGGGAGGCTGCTTAAATAAAGATTGAGAACCAAAAAGGCATGGGAGGTATCCGAACAATCCTACATTGTCAAGAGAAGGGGCCCTTGGGTATGAAAGGAATGAGAATGACAGAATTTGTAAACATCCTCCTGCCTAAGTTCACACAGTGCATTAAACCTTGGCTTGCTAACCCACGAATTATTGAATAAGTCACAGGTGGCTGGGTTCAACTGTGGCAAACCATAAACCAGTGGTTTACAAACCCACAGGGACTGTGTTTGCACTGAAGAAACAATTGTGATTTAATTCACAGTGAACCCAACCACTGCCATAACATAACAAAGTTAATTCAGTATTAAAGGCTTTAAAATGGCTTCTAGTATGACCCTTGTAATAGGCACCATTACAAACTTCTAGAATTTCCCATTAGACCAGATTGACACATTGAACTGATGTACAGATCAATCCCTTCTAAGGTGAATAAATTCCCATATGGCTTCCTATGACCACTGTTGGGAAAAGAATTGAAAAGAATCCCAAAGCCCGGCTTTACTTAGTTTTTTTTTCCATTTTTTCCAACTAAATGGAATATTGGGAAAATTATGAAAAGGGGCTCAGGATGCTGTCTATCTGTCAGCAGGATAACTCTCTGAAAACTTAACAGAACTGGACAAAGGTTAGTGTGAGGAAAGAAGCAGCAGAAGAAAGATGGAGTTTGAAAATGGGCTACATTTTAGGGGTAAAAATCCCCCAATACTTTCCTTTGGGAGAAGCAGGTGAGTGTCAGCTTGGAAAGCTGTTGACTCCCCCTTCTAAGCCTTCTCCTGTTCATGCGTCTCAAAGCAGAGCACATGCAGTCTGCTCCATGCTTCCCGATCACATGCATGCACACATGTAATGTTATGTGGGAATGACCTTGGGAGACAGGGGGAAGAGCCACAGTCAGGGAAACAGTCGGATGAGAGGCAGCTGAGCCCGCAGAAGGAACGTGGGCATGGTAAACATCTCAGAAGGGACCCTCCCTAGTTTCTTGGGCTGTAAAGGTGAGGGGGGAGAGATGTACTTTCAGACTTGCAAGATTCGGTTAATGTAACCTTATGATAATGTAGAGTTAATACTCCCGGGTATGCTTTTTATCTGGACTACCTCGCAAGGCTGATATCACAGCAACAGGGGAAAGCAGAAATGAACACAGGAGCCACAATGATTACTCTGTTACACTGAAAAAAATATAGACACTTCCTATGACCACTGCTGGTACAAAGGTTGGAAAAAAATTCAGAAGCCATGCTCTACATTTGATACCATTTTTGCTTCCTTTAGGCTGTTTTTTTTCTACCCATAACCTTATCCCATTTGCTTTTTTCATGAGGAAAAAAAAAACAGTTTTTCTATTGAAAAAAAAGCAACTAGGTGAGCCCATTGGGGTAGTTAACTAGCTGTACTAATTGGCTGGGTTTGCAGGCAGTTACGTAAAACAGGATCAGGTAATCTGTAGTTCAGGATATTGGCTTAACCCATTATGTGAACCAGATGATCACATTAAACCATGATTATGATTTGCCTAAGCATAGGAGATTATGTGAATACAGAAATTATATTTTGTTACATTGGATTAAGGTTTACAGTGCTGTATGAAGCTAGCCACTGATCCACTGATACTTCACTTGGCTCTGCAGTGTTCTGCAGTTGCTTCTCCCTAGACACACGCCTCCACACAGTTAATATTAATTGTAACTGGAGCTCAGATAAAACTGGATTTCTCTTTAGTTGGATTGAATGTAGTCTTGGTTTCTGACTTCCTTATCATTTGGTAGAGAAGTCATACACCTATACTTGGAGCCAATGTTCCCTCTAACTTCTGACGTACCATATGTGGGAAAAATTGTGCAACTTTTCCCAAACCAAGTGCAACTCAGCAGAATCTGCAGGGTGGGACCAAAAAAATCAAGACATGTACAAAGGGATGGGACTTCAATAGCACAACCATCTTGGCTTTTTTCATCCCACCCGGATGGTGCTGTTGAAACTCAACATTCATCATTCAGTTGCTTGGTCATCGCATTACATCTTGAGATATAGATGGCTTGGTTTGATTCTGAACAGCCAAATCACTGACTAAAGTCCAGGATTAACTACTTCCACCACAGTAACCTTCTTAGGTAGATTCAAACTAGAGATGCCAAGAACTAAACCTTGGTATGGAGAAAGAAGAAAAGATGGGAGAGGACACTCAACTATATTTCTGAACACTGGAAATTCTAAGCAATACCTTCCTCAAGGAATAGCAATAATACAATTTAGATCTTAAATAAGCTGCTCAAAAAAATAAAGGGAACACTGAAATAAGACATCCTAGATCAGAATGAATGAAATATTCGTATTAATTACTTTGTTCATTACATAGTTGAATGTGCTGACAACAAAATCACACAAAAAGCAATGGAAATCAAATGTAAACAACCCCTGGAGGTCTGGATGTGGAGTTACACTCAAAAATTAAAGTGGAAAAGAACACTACAGGCTGATCCAACGTTGATGTAATGTCCTTAAAACAAGTCAAAATGAGGCTCAGTAGTGTGTGTGGCCTCCACGTGCCTGTATGACCTCCCTACAACGCCTGGGCATGCTCCTGATGAGGTGGCGGATGGTCTCCTGAGGGATCTCCTCCCACACCTGGACTAAAGCATCCCCCAACTCCTGGACAGTCTGTGGTCCAACGTGGCGTTGGTGGATGGAGCGAGACATGATGTCCCAGATGTGCTCAATTGGATTCAGGTCTGGGGAACGGGCGGGCCAGTCCATAGCATCAATGCCTTCGTCTTGCAGGAACTGCTGGCACACTCCAGCCACATGAGGTCTAGCATTGTCTTGCATTAGGAGGAACCCAGGGCCAACCGCACCAGCATATGGTCTCACAAGGGGTCTGAGGATCTCATCTCGGTACCTAATGGCAGTCAGGCTACCTCTGGCGAGCACATGGAGGGCTGTGCGGCCCCCGAAGGAAATGCCACCCCACACCATTACTGACCCACTGCCAAACCGGTCATGCTGGAGGATGTTGCAGGCAGCAGAACGTTCTCCACGGCGTCTCCAGACCCTGTCACGTCTGTCACATGTGCTCAGTGTGAACCTGTGAAGAGCACAGGGCGCCAGTGGCGAAGTTGCCAATCTTGGTGTTCTCTGGCAAATGCCAAACATCCTGCACGGTGTTGGGCTGTAAGCACAACCCCCACCTGTGGACGTTGGGCCCTCATACCACCCTCATGGAGTCTGTTTCTGACCGTTTGAGCAGCCACACGCACATTTGTGGCCCACTGGAGGTCATTTTGCAGGGCTCTGGCAGTGCTCCTCCTGTCCCTCCTTGCACAAAGGCAGAGGTAGCAGTCCTGCTGCTGGGTTGTTGCCCTCTTACGGCCTCCTCCACGTCTCCTGATGTACTGTCTCCTGGTAGCGCCTCCATGCTCTGGACACTACGCTGACAGACACAGCAAACCTTCTTGCCACAGCTCGCATTGATGTGCCATCCTGGATGAGCTGCACTACCTGAGCCACTTGTGTGGGTTGTAGACTCCGTCTCATGCTACCACTAGAGTGGAAGCACCGCCAGCATTCAAAAGTGACCAAACCATCAGCCAGAAAGCATAGGAACTGAGAAGTGGTCTGTGGTCACCACCTGCAGATCCACTCCTTTATTGGGGATGTCTTGCTAACTGCCTATGCTTTCCGCCTGTTGTCTATTCCATGTGCACAACAGCATGTGAAATTGATTGTCAATCAGTGTTGCTACCTAAGTGGACAGTTTGATTTCACAGAAGTGTGATTGACTTGGACTTACATTGTGTTGTTTCAGTGTTCCCTTTATTTTTTTGAGCAGTGTATGTCGGTGTTTTCTGAATTAAGCCCTTGAGTGCCATCTACTGCTACCTTTATGAACTTCCTATATATTTTAACCAAAAACAAGTATTAAAACTTTAATTACAATGAAAGGAGTTTGTATTGCTTGAAGTTTTATATTTCATATTTTAAACAGAAGAGAGAGCATGGTTATAAATGTCCTAAATCCAATGGCACTCACAGCTACCTGCAATAAAACTCAAATGAGGCAGATGAAAAAAGGAGTTCATATACATTTGAAGGAGGATGGAAAAGAAGCCGGCATAAAATTCTGCCATTGCGCTCTTGCCTAACAAGATGGCAGCACAAAGCCAACCTTGGTTGAGCTTGAAAGATGCTAAGCAGGGTTGCCAGGCTAGTCTTGGATGGAGGACTGTCAGAAAATCCCAGGACTCGTGAGAAAAATGGTTCCTGGAAAACAATGGCCAACCACTTAATACTGCTGCCAAGATAACTATGTAGACATGTCCATGTTGGTATCTGGAGCCAAGCTTGACTCAAAGGAACTTTATGAAGTACAAGCCTTAGGTGGGGGTTGTTGTGTCTCAAACACTTAGGAGTGGTCAACCAGTGACCAGGAGTGGGTTTGCTGGGAAAGAAAGCAAAGCGCTGGGACCTCCAATCTTCTCTCATCCCAGCAATTCTGCTGTGGATTTCTGCTTTCTAAAACAATAAATCTCAGATATGCAGATGATACCACTTTGATGGCTGAAAGTGAGGAGGAGCTGAGGAGCCTTATGACGAAGGTGAAAGAAGAAAGTGCAAAAGCTGGGTTGCAGTTAAACCTCAAAAAAAACCAAGATTATGGCAACCAGCTTGATTGATAACTGGCAAATAAAGGGAGAAAACGTGGACACTTTGTATTTCTAGGCACAAAGATTACTGCAGACGCTGACTGTAGCCAGGAAATCAGAAGACGTTTACTTCTGGGGAGGAGAGCAATGACAATTCTCGATAAAATAGTTAAGAGCAGAGACATCACACTGACAACAAAGGTCCGCATAGTTAAAGCAATGGTATTCCCTGTGGTAACCTATGGCTGTGAGAGCTGGACCATAAGGAAGGCTGAGCGAAGGAAGATAGATGCTTTTGAACTGTGGTGTTGGAGGAAAATTCTGAGAGTGCCTTGGACTGCAAGAAGATCAAACCAGTCCATACTCCAGGAAATAAAGCCAGACTGCTCACTTGAGGGAATGATATTAAAGGCAAAACTGAAGTACTTTGGCCACATAATGAGAAGACAGGATACCCTGGAGAAGATGCTGATGCTAGGGAAGGTGGAAGGCAAAAGGAAGAGGGGCCGACCAAGGGCAAGATGGATGGATGATATTCTGGAGGTGATAGACTCAATCGTGGGGGAGCTGGGGATGGTGACGGCCGACAGGAAGCTCTGGCGTGGGCTGGTCCATGAAGTCACGAAGAGTCGGAAGCGACTGAACGAATAAACAACAAAACAATAAACCTACAATTAAAGTTTGGTGTTTCGGAGTGCTGCATGCAAGCTTCTCAGTTTTATTTTTAATTGTTAAAAAACTCAAACTAAGTCCAGTAGGGCAGTTGCCAAAGGATATGCCTATGAACGGGGATCCCAGATACGTGCACTGAGCCATCAAAGCTGTTAGCCAACCCATGATAAGCAATCACTTCATGGCCTAGGGCAGTGTTTCTCAACCTTAGCAACTTTAAGCTGTATGGACTTCGACTCCCAGAATTCCCCAGCCAGGGAGGGGAGTTGAAGTCCATACAGCTTAAAGTTGCTAAGGTTGAGAAACATTGGCCTAGGGTCTGAAGAATCCACCCCCCTTGCCCCTCACTCCCTTCTCCAGGGGATAAAGTAAAAAAGGGGTTAGAAAACAGCGGGGCTATTTTTGTGATCGACAGGACACATCCAGCACAAAAGGAACTGTAAATAACCCCCAGTGCGGTAATCTTTGAAATTAGGTATGCCCACTTTTCAAAGTCACACTGATATCATAAATGGGAATCATTCAATTATCACACTTGTCACAGTCATTAAGGATGTCAGCAGCAGCATCTGAGAGTGCAGTGAAAGTGGGCCTTAATGAGCAATCATTACTTCCAAATAGGGTGCCTTTAACATCCTGGTGAGGACAGAAACATCTAATGAGCTCTGAATGATTGGCACATTTCTTGATGGGGAACAATAATTCATAATGCAAAGGAAGTTGAAGTAGTAAACTGCCCAGGTAATTTCTAGAACTACAAGAAACAGCTGTTTGTTTTAATCAGTCTGGGACATACAGTATCTCTGCCAAAGTTGCGGTTGAATAATCTAGGATCTGCTTACTGTTATCTGCTCTTGATATTTGACTGCATTTGATCTCAGAATAGTGGGTAGTAATTCAATCTTTTGCATAATTTTAGTATCTTTGCTATTTGAATCTGGCATCTGAAAAAGATATTTTGACGTTTGGTATCTGATAACATTTGTCAAGACATACTGTATGTTTCATGGGACAGGGGGACAGTTGATTGTTGTTATGCACTGGGATTTAGCATCTGACAATACTAAGAAATGACATGCAGAAGACGATAGGATCTGATAGTCAATCTTGTAATCTTGTATTGTATTGCACAATTCACAAAACTGGAAATAAGTAATACAAAAAAAAAAAAAAAGCGATGGCGATCATAAAGCTAGCAAGTAAAATTTAATCTAGATCAATTAATCCAAAATCCAGAAGTGTAGTTTTGGTCAGGTGGTCAGAATAATACTACTATTACAGTTTTATAGCCATTTCCCTCCTAGGAGTCAATACAAAGTATCTCCTTTAATTTTTCACAGCAACTTTGCCAGATAGGTTGGGCAGAGTGTGAGTTGGCTGTTGGCCACCTGGTGGGCTTGCATGATGGAGAATAGGCTTGAACGGAGGTCTTCGCCGTCTCGATCCAACACCTTAACCTCTACATCACGCTGGTTTTCCAGTGGTACATATCATTCTTGGTCCAATAGGCTTCTGATTATCTCATTATCAAGTCTCAAACCATCTTGTTTGGTATATCGCAGCTATGACCTCTGCATCGCTGAGACGTAATTTTTCCTAATGAGCTCAGGGTGGCTAGAACGAATGTCTGGGACCTTTCAAATTGCCTGAATGAGACGTTGCCAGGCAGAGGTGCTCTGAAAGATTGGCAAGGCTGTGTCTCTGAGTAAACAGGATGACAAGTCAGTGGGATAGACAGCAGGCCCTGGGGGAAAACAGAGAAAACTCAAATGATGCATTGGCGAAGATTCCTCCTCCGTCATCCTCGGCTTGTCCTCTGCCACGCTGAAATGTATACATTTGACCCAAAATGATGGTTGAAATCATCTGCAGTCCTATTCCATTGCTGGGCTCAACTTGTTTGCAAGTATCCAAGCTTGTGGCCTCCCTCCCATTCCATACAGCAAACTCAGGAAATTCCTGTTCCCCCATCAGCCAACTCTGAACATGCCTTGAGAGACTCCAAATCCAGTCTTCCTAATCAGGCTTTTGGTGACCATTATATGACTTGCTGTATGGCAGTTCGAATCCTTGGTAGCTATCATTCCAGACCTGCTCTGGTTTCGATGGATTGCCTCCCGTGACATGCTCCATAGCAATTCTTCTCTGGTAGCTGGTAACCAAACCTGGCCTGGTTGTTTCCTTGCTTTTTATCCTCCTCTGCATATCTGTCTTTTTCCTCAGGTTCCAATTCCATTCATCTATTTCTCCCAATATTTTATTTCTTGTGACAATGAAGTTGGTTTGTAGTTCTGCACATACTGTAGCTGACCTGGGGTGATAAACAAACAAATGAACAAAAAACTAAGCGAAATCAGACTGGGTTAACATTTGGATGGAAGACCACATTGAGGCTAGACCAGGATATCAGATAAGATCCTGGAAGACAGCAACAGCAGACTACTTTTGAACTGCTGACAAAGAAACTGCACAGATGTATCCACATAATCATCAGGAGTCAAGCATAACCAAAAGGCATCCTTCTCCTTTAATCTAGTGAACCCAGAAAATGGAGCTACAGAAACCATTGTTATATTAACCATGGTTGTATCACACAAACAGAGCCTGCATCTCAGTTCTATTGCTTTGCCAGCAATGCATCGTGTTGGGTGTGCAAAATAAAAAGCACGGTGCAACAGATAACCCATAACAGAGAGAGAGAAAAGACAACAACAAACAAACAAAAATAGTTTGTGTGAATTACTTTCAAGTATTTCATTAAGTTTCATACAGTATATAACACTTAAAAGGCTGTCACAGAGTTTTCTACAGGAGGTTCTGCTGCGAATATTTTGAAGTGAGAATTTGTTAGCAATAAACAATTGTTGTTGTTGTTTCAGTATTTCGTAGCACACAATGTACTCTTTAGGGCAGAGCTTTCCAAACTTTTCATGTTGGTGACACACTTTTTAGACATGCATCATTTCACGACACACTCTTACAGCAGGGCATCATTTCGCGACACACTCTTACAGCAGGGCACAAGGCAGGCACTAGGACCTGCGCAGAATCCTGGCAGGGCAGGTTTGGAGGCAGCAAGGCACAAGGCAGGCACTAGGACCTGCGCAGAATCCTGGCAGGGCTGAGAGGCAGCAGCAGCCGCGACACACCCAGACATTGCAGCCAACACACTAACGTGTCCCGACACACAGTTTGGAAAGCTCTGCTTTAGGGAGAGCTAAGATTTCTTTATTAACATTAATTTGCTTTTCAAGTTCTGAACATTTAGATACCGAAAAGCACAATATGTGAGCTTCTCCAAAAAGAGACAAGTCTTGAAACTGTGCAGGTACAGGCTTGGCCAAGCAGGTTGCATATAAAAAGGCCAGTTTGAACCAGACAGAAGAAAAGCTGCAACAGCCCTTCTTGTCTTCACTGGAAATTTCCAGGCTGGCAGCTGCTTTACAACAGAAACAGAGGGAGTTGCTCTAAAGATCAATAAAAAGCTTTGATTTCTGTAATTGTGATTAGCCAGCAAAGGAGTAGCATCTCCTTTTGAACTCAGCTATGTTTTTTCTTTCCTGTAAGCAATGTGACTAGGGTATTATTATTATTATTATTATTATTATTATTATTATTATTATTATTATATATATATATATATATATATATATATATATATATATATGTCAACACAGATCTATTCCACCATTGCCCTCTTGAAGCTATGAGCATGCAGCTGAAAATGACCCAGCTACATTGGCTGCTGTTAATACTGCAGTTTAGAAACAGGCTGAAAATGGCTTGGATAACTAGCCTCAAACCCCCTTCCTTCAACTAAAAATGGTATCATTTAATTTCCTTACAATATCCATCTCTTTAAATGGACCCTCCATTTTCTCCTAATCCACACTCAGCACTTGAGAAGTACTGATCTGCATACTGAAATGTATTTTTAATTGAGAAAATTAAATTTAAATTAAAAAAAATTAAATAGGAGCTGTCAAATTACTTGCTCCCTTTTTTGGGGGGGGGGGTGGCATCTTCTGCTTAATCCCAGCTACACTAAAGAAATTCTTTACTGATGTCTGGCAGCAGCTTCCCCCTGGCATGTTAAATCTGATAAACTGAGTCTGTTCTCAACCCACATCACACTAAGCCATTATTTCTTTTATTTATGGCTTGTTCAGTTAGCTACTGTGGCCAGTTCATACTTTCCAGTAAAACTGTAACTTGCAAATCATAGATTCGCACACTAAATCAAAACTTCAGATAGTTCTTGGAACTATTTTGGAACCCTGCCAATAAATTAAGCAGATTCAGGGTTTGTGCAATCAGTATTGCTATTCTACTCGGTCTAGGATATTTCAATGGTTGCATTTAATTTTGAGTTCACTTTTATCACATTGAATGGAAGCAGGTCTAGACAGTTATTTGCCTGGATGTCTCTATAAAGGTAAAGGTTCCACCCGGACATTTGTGCAGTCGTGTCTGACTCCGTTTGTTAGCCGAAGAGCCAGTGCTGTCCAAAGACGCTTCTGCGGTCATGTGGCCCGCATGACGCACACGGAACCCTGTTACCATCCCATCGAAGTGGTACCTATTCATCTACTTACATTTGCATGCTTTCGAATTGCTAGGTTGGCAAGAGCTGTCTCTATTGTTGTTGTTTATTTGTTCAGTCGCTTCCAACTCTTCGTGACTTCATGGACCAGCCCACGCCAGAGCTTCCTGTCGGCCGTCACCATCCCCAGCTCCCCCATGGTTGAGTCCGTCACCTCCAGAATATCATCCATCCATCTTGCCCTTGGTCGGCCCCTCTTCCTTTTGCCTTCCACTTTCCCTAGCATCAGCTTCTTCTCCAGGGTATCCTGTCTTCTCATTATGTGGCCAAAGTACTTCAGTTTTGCCTTTAATTTCATTCCCTCAAGTGAGCAGTCTGGCTTTATTTTCTGGAGTATGGACTGGTTTGATCTTCTTGCAGTCCAAGGCACTCTCAGAATTTTCCTCCAACACCACAGTTCAAAAGCATCTATCTTCCTTCGCTCAGCCTTCCATGGTCCAGCTCTCACAGCCATAGGTTACCACAGGGAATACCATGCGGACCTTTGTTGTCAGTGTGATGTCTCTGCTCTTAACTATTTTATCGAGATTTGCCATTGCTCTCCTCCCAAGAAGTAGACGTCTTCTGATTTCCTGGCTGCAGTCAGCGTCTGCAGTAATCTTTGCGCCTAGAAACACAAAGTCTGTCACTGCCTCCACTTTTTCTCCCTCTATTTGCCAGTTATCAATCAAGCTGGTTGCCATAATCTTGGTTTTTTTGAGGTTTAACTGCAACCCAGCTTTTGCACTTTCTTCTTTCACCTTCGTCATTAAGGCTCCTCAACTCCTCCTCGCTGTCTCTATACTAGCGACCAAAAACTCCAACCTGGAGGGGAATTTGATCCAAACTTCCCTCAATTCCTTTGGGCCACACTCCCAAAATATCATGCACAAAATTAGAGAACTGCTGCCTCTAAAACCCAATACTGTGATCATTTATTCTCGTTTATTCAGCAGTAACGTTAGGGCAGTGGCTCTGGAGATAACAGAGACCTAAAATTAGATATTAAAGGCAAAACTGAAGTACTTTGGCCACATAATGAGAAGACAGGATACCCTGGAGAAGAAGCTGATGCTAGGAAAAGTGGAAGGCAAAAGGAAGAGGGGCCGACCAAGGGCAAGATGGATGGATGATATTCTGGAGGCGACGGACTCAACCATTGGGGAGCTGGGGATGGTGACGGCCGACAGAAAGCTCTGGCGTGGGCTGGTCCATGAAGTCACGAAGAGTCGGAAACGACTGAACGAATAAACAACAACAAAATTAGAGCTTCTCCTTTCCACCCTGATACTCTTCAGATACAATGCTAAAAACTTTCCAGAACCCCCATTTCATCCTAATCCCTGGGAATTATGGAGGTTCAAGTCCAACAGCCCTGCAGAGTTGGCATCGAATGCAATTGCCTGCCTTACACCCCGTATCTGCGCTGGTGCATTCAGAAGTATTTCCACGTTGTGTTTGTGTCGTGCCTGTTAAGAGCGAAGCCCCAATTGTTACATTGTTGCCAATCAGACAAAGGCGTCCCCAAAGAAACTCTTTCTTCCGCTGCTTCTTGCTTCTCCTCTCCCAGCTGACCCTTGCACCCATTTCTCTTATCCCGCAAACGATCCGTTCACACAGAACACCCTTAACCCGGGTCTTGGATTGACCCATTTTTCTGGATTCGTGCAGGACCCAGAACTATAGAGACGAACGGGCCGGGCTAGCTCCGCCACAATCAAACAAACACTTCCTGCCCAGGTTAACCGTAACCAGGATTAGCTTTGCAAAAACAACTGTACAGCCTCCCTCACTCCGCTAAACTGAGCGCGCCCTCCCTAAGCCCAAACCCTTTCGCCGCCCCCGAACGCGCATGCGCCACTCATCTCCCTCCTCAGGTTCCAAGCGCCACAGCGGGCCATACTTCTGCGCCTGCGCTTACGGTCTCAGCCCCGCGAAGTTTCGCGAAGGTTCCCGAAGGTTCCGCTCGGCACTTTCCGAAACGAGGAAGAGGCGGCGACCTCCTTCCTGTCAGTCAGTCAGTTGTGCGAGAAGCGGCCGGTGTTTCTCCTCGCGCGGCGTCTTCGTTCGGCGGCCATGGCTCTGCTCTGCTACAACCGGGGATGCGGACAGCGCTTCGACCCCGCGGCCAACACGGAGGGTGAGCGGCTTCCCCCACCCCCGAATCGTTGGCTTCCCGACTTCCAGAGAGCTGGGACTACAGTCCCCATGATCCTCAGCCAGCACGGCCGGGGGAACGAGCGGTTGGGGCGATGGGATTTAGAGCCCCAGCCACTCAGGAGGGAAGGCCGTGCTGCGGGTGCTTATGGGGATGGTAGTCCAGCCAGCCTGGAGAGGGCGAAGGGGGTCGTGGAAACTTTATTGCTGGGTGAAGGTGGGGCCATGCCTTTTGGGTTTATCCTTCCTCACGGGGTTGTGGGGAGGGAAAGAAAACCTCGGAGGAAGGAGGAACCCTGCCAGAAAGTCTAGAGTAGTGTTTCTCATCCTGGGCCACTTTTAACATGTGTGGACTTCAACTTGCTGTCTGGGGAATTCTGGGAGTTGAAGTCCACACATGTTAAAGTGGCCCAGGATGAGACACGGGGGCCAACAGTCTCCTTTGAGTCCAGACTGACCCCTGATTTTATGTCATCTCCCTGCCTTTCTCTTGACAACCCTATAACACAACCTTATAGTGTTCAGCAACGCACTAGTGGTTCACCACTGCCTTTTTTCAGGATGTTCTTTGACTTCTCCATTCCCACTTTTACATACAGTATCATTTTTGCATTGATATTTCTTAATTAAAAAGCTGCCAGGGGATATTCACTCTATATAATAGTTTTTAGATTTATATTATTTGGGTAATCAATGTATTATTACAGTATTGAAGGAGTCTACATAATAGTATTATTTGATTTGTCTTTTAGCATACTGCTGTATTAATTTGTTTTACTTTGTTATTGTTTTCTTTTTTAAATTTGCTGGTCATTAACCAAATAAATACTACTACTTCTCCATCTAGACACCTCAATGCCTGTCTGGTCTACAGCCCTGGTAGTCCACTAACTGGCTTTTTAAGATCTGCAAAAGTTGGCTAGGTATAGTAAAAGAAAAGAAAAAACTTATACACATTTGCTGAAAATAGACTATATGTATGGATTTGGCTTTCATGCAGTGTAACTGGAGGTGGTTGATTACTTTGATCACCTGGAAATGCTCTCTCAAGATGTCCCCCACAGCCAAAAGCTTGGTTATTGTCAAGCTCTTAATTGTTCATTATTTGATAGATGGATTTTAATTTTAGTTTTGATTTTAATTGCATGAATCTTATGGTTGCTTTACCTTCTGTATTTTTGTTGCCGTAATCTGCCTTAAATTTTGCAATAAACTGAAATAATAAATAAATAACTGGCACTATGTAGTAGTAGTAAAGTTTATTGTTGTAACCACAGGTCATAACATAAGAATGCAATAAAATACAATGAAATATAATAACATTAAAACAATAAAATGAAATTATAAAATAAAAAAATAAAAGAAGCATTAAATATAAAAGAAAAAGGTTACAGCAAAATAGAGCCAGAGCTACAACTAATAACTTAAATATTTCTTCCTAAGTTTAAGTGAGAGCAGAGCAAAAGTAGCAACTTGGTTGCTAACAGTTGGAAACATGTCTGCAAGAAGATAAATCAGTTTTTCAACATCAGAGCCCTTGAGTTCATCTGTCATTAATAATTTGGCCCTGATCTCATTATAAATGGGGCAGTGGAGGACATAATGGATAACATCCTCCACTTGACCAACACCACAAGGACAGGGGCCTTGTTCGACAGGGAGCTTACAAAGCCTCCCTTCGAGATATGCGGAGGGCATGGTCTGCAGGCGGAGGGATGTTAAAGCCCTTCTCAGTGACGCACTGGTTATGTTAACCAGGTACTGGGAGAGACTTCCATGTTTTTTTATAATGATAGTACCAGGATGAAAATTTGGATGGTTGTACCGTAACTGGCACTATGTGGTGATTTGGAGCATGCAGGGGCATGCACTTTTCACCGCTTGGCAACTCCTTAAAACAACTGTACCTTTTCCTAAGGTTGGGCAGCTGCCCACTGTAGCTGCAGCACAATCCCAGTAAATGATGTGTGACAAGTCCCAACAGGTGAAAACATGTGGGTTCCTTTGTGTTCCATTCTCGACTTTACCCCTTTCAGATCTGGATCACTGCACATCCCTCGTTAGATAATGTAGCATCTGGGATATTTGCAACTGCTTTTTGTGTGAGCATTCTTAGCCCCCTTTTGCATATGTGCAAATGTTTAATGATGGCCTCTAATACATAAACAGAAACAATTGTCTTGTTAAGTACTTTTCCTTGATGCTCATATATAAATAATATATATAAGAAAATAGAAATCAGGAGATGCAATTTTTTGCTGCTCTGCATGTCCGCGAATGACCGTGAAAGCGCCGCAAGTATTAATTTGCAGTTACAAATAAATTTTTATACAAATACAAATGAAACCTTTAATATAACAGAATTATGGTTCACCAAGAAAAATCTCAGAGATTTCTTTATATACAGTGGGGCAAAAAAGTATTTAGTCAGCCACCAATTGTGCAAGTTCTCCCACTTAAAAGATGAGAGAGGCCTGTAATTGACATCATAGGTAGACCTCAACTATGAGAGACAAAATGAGAAAACAAATCCAGACAATCACATTGTCTGATTCGGAAAGAATTTATTTGCAAATTATGGTGGAAAATAAGTATTTGGTCACCTACAAACAAGCAAGATTTCTGGCTCTCACAGACCTGTAACTTCTTCTTTAAGAAGCTCCTCTGTCCTCCACTCATTACCTGTAGTAATGGCACCTGTTTGAACTTGTTATCAGTATAAAAGACACCTGTCCACAACCTCAAACAGTCACACTCCAAACTCCACTATGGTGAAGACCAAAGAGCTGTCGAAGGACACCAGAAACAAAATTGTAGACCTGCACCAGGCTGGGAAGACTGAATCTGCAATAGGCAAGCAGCTTGGTGTGAAGAAATCAACTGTGGGAGCAATAATTAGAAAATGGAAGACCACTGATCATCTCCCTCGATCTGGGGCTCCACGCAAGATCTCACCCCGTGGGGTCAAAATGATCACAAGAATGGTGAGCAAAAATCCCAGAACCACACGGGGGGACCTAGTGAATGACCTGCAGAGAGCTGGGACCAACGTAACAAAGGCTACCATCAGTAACACACTACGCCGCCAGAGACTCAGATCCTGCAGTGCCAGACGTGTCCCCCTGCTTAAGCCAGTACATGTCCGGGCCCGTCTGAAGTTTGCTAGAGAGCATTTGGATGATCCAGAAGAGGACTGGGAGAATGTCATATGGTCAGATGAAACCAAAGTAGAACTGTTTGGTAGAAACACAACTCGTCGTATTTGGAGGAGAGAGAATGCTGAGTTGCATCCAAAGAACACCATACCTACTGTGAAGCATGGGGGTGGCAACATCATGCTTTGGGGCTGTTTCTCTGCAAAGGGACCAGGACGACTGTTCCGTGTACAGGAAAGAATGAATGGGGCCATGTATCGTGAGATTTTGAGTGCAAACCTCCTTCCATCAGCAAGGGCATTGAAGATGAAACATGGCTGGGTCTTTCAGCATGACAATGATCCCAAACACACCGCCCGGGCAACGAAGGAGTGGCTTTGTAAGAAGCATTTCAAGGTCCTGGAGTGGCCTAGCCAGTCTCCAGATCTCAACCCCATAGAAAACCTTTGGAGGGAGTTGAAAGTCCGTGTTGCCCAGCGACAGCCCCAAAACATCACTGCTCTAGAGGAGATCTGCATGGAGGAATGGGCCAACATACCAGCAACAGTGTGTGCCAACCTTGTGAAGACTTACAGCAAACGTTTGACCTCTGTCATTGCCAACAAAGGATATATAACAAAGTATTGAGATGAACTTTTGATATTGACCAAATACTTATTTTCCACCATAATTTGCAAATAAATTCTTTCCGAATCAGACAATGTGATTGTCTGGATTTGTTTTCTCATTTTGTCTCTCATGGTTGAGGTCTACCTATGATGTCAATTACAGGCCTCTCTCATCTTTTTAAGTGGGAGAACTTGCACAATTGGTGGCTGACTAAATACTTTTTTGCCCCACTGTAGCATCATTAAAAGTATTATTATATAATATACTGTGACAGTAATAACTAAATGACATTCTCTTGCCCTGAATAGTATAAATTCTAAATTTAGACTACCAGAACACAACAGAGATGAGAGGCAAGGACAATCAGTCAGTAGAGGAAAGGACATACAGGGAATTACAGGCTTTATTACGTATCTGGGTTTCATTTCAGTTATGGGTGAAGGCTAAGAAATTAGGGTTTCATGGAAGATGCAGATGCAGAAGAGTACTCTATTTGTGTGGGTCATTGACCAAATAAAGATTACTTATATGCAGCTTCCTTCTTCAACTTTGTGATGTGTTGTATTACAAACCTCACTATCTCCAGGGATCGGTTTTAGCTCAAAGTATCTTATATGCTATGCATAACAGGCCTGCATATGCTTAAACAAGTAGATGATGGTAACCCCTTGAGATAAATAACAGAAACTTAAGGCAAGTTGAGTATTTTCCGAACCTATATTAATCTGTGAACTGATAGTTACGGGAGAATAAAGGCACTGTAAGACGTTAAGAGAAACTGTTGTTGTTCTTTCCAACCAAAGAGAAATTTTGTTTATTTATTTCCAATATTTATATCGCACCCCGATTCTCATAGACTAGGTGAGTAACAAGGTGCAAAGAAACAACTAAGGGCCAAAAGCATAAATGTTGGGAAGAAATTATGTAAAGGGGCTCAAGACATCTGATTGATAACCCTGAACAGAATGGGAGGGTGTATGGGGAGGAGCTGGCCAAATAACCATGAAGATCAGAAATGGGCCAGATCAGGCCAGGGGCTGAAGAGAATAAATGTTTGCAGGCCTATTGGAGAAGCAGTTGGGCTTGGAACACTGCTGGCTGTTCCGTTCGAAGCCCCTCTCCCTCCTGTTCACGTGATCCAGAGAAGAGCACATACCGTCTGCCTTTTGCTTCCTTGTGCACACATCCAGACACAAACCCATGATGGAAGAGCAAAGACACAGGTACAACACATTATAGATAGAATAGAGGGGTGTGGTGGCTCAGCGGGTAAGATGCCAGGCTTGTCAATCGGAAGATCGCAAGTTCGGAGGTTTGAATCCCTAGCCCCGCGTGATGGAGTGAGCTCCCGCACTAGCCCCAGCTCTTGCCAACCTAGCAATTCAAAAGCATGCAAATGCAAGTAGATGAATAGGTACCACTTCAGTGGGAAGGTAACAGCGTTCTGCGTGCATCATGCCGGCCACATGACTGTGGAAGCATCTTCGGACAACGCTGGCTCTTCGGCTAACAAACGGAGATGAGCACTGGCCCCTAGAGTCGGACACGACTGCACAAATGTGCGGGGGGAACCTTTACCTTTACTTTACAACACATTACTTGACTACACAGAAGAAAACACAAGTGCCTCCTATGGCCACTGTTGGTAAAAGGGTTGGAAAGAGTTCCAGAAGCCAAGGTTTTCCCCACCTTTTTAATACTTGTAACTCTGGGAACAGAAATATAGAACTGTCTGTAGCTTGAATCATGTCAACTGGATTTCTATCTTCTCAGTGGAAACGTTTCGCTCCTTATCCAAGGAGCGAAACGTTTCCACTGAGAAAATAGAAATCCAGTTGACATGATTCAAGCTACAGACAATTCCACCTGGATGACTGAGAACCTTCATAGAAATATAGAACTGATTTTTTCCCCATGTTTTAGTATTAATATTTTGTCTGACCATATCTGCAATACTAGTAGCCTCCCTGTGGCAACACCTAGCAGGCCTTGACTTATTTTGCAAAAGCAAAATATGGCTGTATCTGGCGATTACTTGGATGAAAAAGCACCAGGAACTTCTGGGGTTATGGACTAAACTGGGATGTCCGAAAACCTTACCAGAAGACTGCTGTGGCAGATCACCTCCATGTAACTGCTGACAACATGGATGTGTCCATGCAGTCACCAGCAATCAAGTTTATCTTGAAAGTAATTTTACCTTGTTTGTTGATGCAAGATGTGTCACATGTATTGCTTGAATGGAAGCTTACTGTTTAAAGTACCTTGTTAATCTCTCCTTCAGAAGTTGAGATGCAGAAATAAGTATTTGCAGAGCTGATAACGAAAAATTGGAAGTGAACTGGGACTGTAGTTTGCACATTTTTGACACCAGCAGATGGTGGAATTTCATATAGGCATTGGCATTTTTTTCCTTGAAACCTGTTTACATTGTCAGGAGATGGTACCTAAGATTAAAGTTTGCCAACATGTAGAATGAGATTCATGGAGTAGTGTCAAGTAGCTCACAGCGTTTTCCCTTTTTTACTCCTTTAAACATCATTCTCAAGATAAATCTTTTGAAATTTCTGTTTCAAATAAGGTTTCCCAGGAAACATGAGTGAATGTTGGCAAAGACACAAGCCCAAAGCCTCTAAAACATAGCTTTCCAAACTCTGTGTTGCGACACTTTAGTGTGTCGTGAGACACAGTTTAGTGTGTCGCGACACAACCCGGAAGAGGATGTGCATGGCGGCGGCGCGCCATCAGCGCTTCCGCGTTTTAGCAGAAAACACGAGGCTGCTGCTGTGCACGTCCCCGTGCTGCCGCCGCTGTTGGTGTGTCGCCAAAGGCGGCAGTTTGGAAAGCACTGCCCTAAAACATACAGTACTGGTTACTTGTTGATTTGGATCCTGACCTTGGACTGATTCCTTGCATTTGGTTCATACTAGAATAACTTGCCTTGTACAAGCTATACTACCATAATTAGGTAAAATTTGGATAGAGCTCATATCAAGCCAGCTGTCAGTTTAGAGCAGACCTTTCCAAAGTGCCGCCGCTGGCGACACACCGGCGGCGGCGTGCGGCGGCGCGCGCGTGCACGGCGGCAGCCTCCGCTAAAACGCGGAAGCACTGATCCCGCGCCGCTGCTGCTGCCGCCGTGCACACGCGCGCCGCCGCTTCCGGGTGGTGTGGCGACACACTTTTGTGTCGCGACACACAGTTTGGAAAGCTCTGGTTTAGAGATTAGTAAAAAGAATAAAATTGCCTTGTAAGTTCCTCCCTCAACTTGTTCAACATTGTGAAGTGGTGAAAAAATTGATGTCTGCTCCATCCATCCATCATCAAATTTACATGGCCACCCATCTCACAAAAAGTGACTGGGTGGCATACAACAAAATTATAAAAGAATAAAAAAAATATTAAAAAATTATAAAATTTAAAATTTTATAAATAAATAAAATAAAAATATAATATAAAATTATAAAAATTAATATAAAATTAATATAAAATTATAAAAATAAAAAAATATTAAAAAATTATAAAAGAGTTAAAAAAAGGGGGCGTGGTGGCTCGGTGGCTCAGAGCACAAGATTATAGTCATTATGGAACATGGATTAAAATCAGGATACATAATTAATTTTTAAAAATGGGACAACAGAGGGAAAATCTCTGAATCCCATAAGTTTAAGCCTGTACTTTCGGCTTTCTTAAGGCTACTAAATCTGGGATACAAAAATCCAGATAACCAATTGATGGCAGCCAAGAGAAACAGAAAATTAATGTTTGCTACCATCTAATGGTCATAAGGGGCATGGTGGCTCAGCAGGTAAGACGCCAGGGTTGTTGGATGTATATATTTTGGGGAAATAGATTTTTTAAAAAGAGAAGTCTACAAAATTTCCCAAGCATTACATTAGCAGCATCTAATAAAATTATTATTATTATTATTATTATTATTATTATTATTATTATTATTACTACAGTATCATTAATATTAATAACATAGCATCATGGTGGCTCAGCGGGTAAGACGCCAGGCTTGCCGATCGGAAGATCGCAAGTTCAGAGATTCGAATCCCTAGTCCCGCGTGACAGAGTGAGCTCCCGCACTCACTCCACTCACTCACTCCTAGCCATTCGAAAGCATGCAAATGCAAGTAGATTAATAGGTTCCACTTCGGTGAGTAGGTAACAGCGTTCTGTGTGTGTCATGCCGGCCACATGAATGCAGAAGCATCTTCGGACAGCGCTGGCTCTTCGGCTAACAAACAGAGATGAGCACCGGCCCCTAGAGTCGGACACGACTGCACAAATGTGCGGGGGGAACCTTTACTTAAAACATATAAAAAACTTATTTAAAAAAATTAAAAATCACAAGGCTAAGAGGGAACAGAGAATGTTAACAATAATGGCGCCACCTCAAGATCTCACTGGTCTCCTGGGACCCCCAGGCCTGATGACATAACCAGGTTTTGAGGACTTCCAGAAAATGGGGGATGGAGCCAACCTCACTTCAGGGGGCAGAATATTCCATAAGGCGGGTACCACAGCAGAGAAGGTCCACCTCCTGGGACTCTCCCAAGTGTAGCGCTCCAACACGGGACCCGTACCCGTATCACGTGACTCTTCTCCCGGATCTGATGGCACGGGCAGGTGTAATCGGGGAGAGGCAGTCCCTCGGATAACCCTCAGATAATAACTGTAGCCTGCGAATTTATTTTCCTGACCCTGTGTGTGTGTACTTTGGTTTTTGCAGATCAGACAGCATCTGAGAACAGTATCTGAGAAAGGGCTAGAGCAAGTAATACAGTGGCCTCCAAAATAAGTGGTCTGTAACTATAAAAGCTTCCTAAATTCTGTTTTCTGTTTAGAGAAGTATTTAATATATCGCTAGCTGGCACTATTCTTCTGGAATACTTGAAAATATTTAATTGCTGTCTCATAAGACTAAATTGTTCAGCCAAATACTGCTCATGTAATGTTATTCACTGCTGAGTTTGGCTAAGCTCTCTGCTTTCTCTTCCTTTTTCTTCCTTTTTAGAGTCATGCATATATCACCCAGGAGTACCTGTCTTTCACGATGCTCTTAAAGTAAGTGGGCAAACATAATTATTTCAAAGGCTTTTAAAAAGCTTCAGCTAAATAATACTAACTGCAGTTATTTCAAGTGTTTTCATGACCTTTCTATCAGTTTACCTGAGCATAGTAGAACTCCTTTTTTTTCTTCTAAATTCCTCAAATAACATTGACACTTCGTATAAATGCATACTAAATCATGGGAAATAAAGGTTGGCAGATGCAGCCAATTGAATTATGTTGAATGATTTGCAGTTTATTAGTTTATTTGACTCAGTTGGGGGAAAGGGTATTTACTAGGTGTGATTCATATTTTGATTGTAAACTTAATTAAATTGTTTCATCACTTAATCAAGCCTTAGCTGGGCAGTACATACAGAGATGAAAATAAGTGATGCAACTGAAATACAAAAAAGTAGGAATCATGCCAAATAAATAATTTAAGATTACTATGTCATCCTCAGGTTAGTGTTTTCTCCTTTGTAGTTCACTTGTTTTTTAACAATAGTCACTAGATGAGAATTAAATGTTTGATGTGGCCATATTTTTACAGGGCTGGTCATGCTGTAAAAGAAGAACAACAGACTTTTCTGATTTCCTAAGCATTATGGTATGTATTAGTAGCTATAAAGTTTTTATCCACTACAGTATGTTATTGATGCTTCAGTGCCAAATTCAATCAATTAAACTTTCCAGTAAGGCAAACATGCAAAAACTGCCTGGGTTCATGTAATTTCCTGCAGGTGTCCTACATGGCACATTGTATATAAATGGAAGCTCTTATTATCTAAGCCATGTGTGTCCAACCTTTTGGCTTCCCTGGGCCACATTGAATGAAAAGGAATTGTCTTGGGCCACACATAAAATATATAGTTAATGTATATAAGTAATAAAACTTCATTTATTTTTTTATATTTTTTATTATAAAATTTAGAAAAAGAGGGCAACATAAAACTAGTGGGATATTTGACCTTGTTTTTGTGAAACTAATGCATCAATGTCTGGTTTGATGAAAGTGGTTGCAATTCTCAGTGAGTTCTCAAAGTGCTCGTCAGAAATTTTAATTCTAATTTTTACTCTCTGTGTGCTTCATCCTTGAAAATAGTTGCTTACAAATGTACGTGCTGCCAAAAAGCGATGTCATGAATAAGGCGTGATTGTGAAGCGAGGGATATTTTTCTCTGGGAAGATAGGTCTTATAAAAGTCCAGTAGAGAGACGTGATCAAATTTTTCTTTGAGTTGAATGTCTGATTGCAATTCTATGCATTCCATTTGAAAATTTGGAGGTAATGTAGTTATGTCGACTGAAAATAGAGTTGAAAATATACCAAAATATTGATGATTTTTCCGGAAATCTTAAAATCTGTTCTCAAATTCCTGTATCAAACCGAAAAGCAAGGCTGCATATTTCTCGCTGTTCACAGGACTGTGTTTAGCCAACGTATTAAAATGTATAAAATTATTTTCCATAACTTGAGCTTGCCATACTTTAAGTTTCATTTCAAATGCTGTTATGGTTTGAAACATTGCAGTGATAAGTTGGTTTTCACCTTGAAGACACATGTTTAACTCATTTAAATGAGCAGTCAAATCCACCAAAAATGCTACTGTAAATCTGTGAGCCATTTTTCATCATCTTTTTTTTTAAAAAAACATTTTATTGGGTTTTGAATATACATAGTTAAAAGTTGGAAACGGAAAAAGAAATAGAAATACAAATCAAAGAAAGAAGAAAAAAAGGTGTAGTAAAGCAAAGAAAAAAAAGAAAAAAGATGAAACATAGAAAGTAGTCAGCTTCCGATTAATCTCTGGTCACAATACTTTACAAAATTTGTCATACATGCTAGGTCTATACCTGACATTAAAAAAAACATTTCTTGTCTAATATATCAATTTATATATGATTTAATCTTCAAATCCTCATATAAACTTTGCCCCTCCAGTATTTTCCAAATAGTCCATTATTAGTTTCTACTCTTAAAAAAGTAATAGTTTAAATTTTCTTTTAATAAACATATCAATCTCTCATTTTCTGTCAATCCATCAATTTTAATAATAAAAAGTCCTTATAAATCAACCATTTATCTCTATTCCTTACTTCTATTCTATTCTATAAAATGCATCTTACATACTAAGTCTGTAAATCACATTAAAAAACATTTCTTATCTAATATATCAATTTATATATAATTTAATATTCAAATCCTCTTATAAGCTTTGCCCCTCCAACATTTTCCAAATAGTCCATTAATAGTTTCTAATCTTTAAAAGAGTAATAATTGAATTTTCTTTTAATAAACGTGTCAATTTATCCTTTTCTGCCAATCCATCAATTTTAACAATAAAAAGTCCTTATAGGTCAGCCATTTATCTCTATTCTTTACTTCTATTCTATTCTATGAAATGCTTCTTACGTTCTCCTGGTGCCTCCCTCATATCTGTCTTATATTTCTCTAGAAATGTTTTAACTTTTAAAGTAGAAATTATCCTTAACTTTTGTTCTTTAAACACTTTCTGTTCTCTAAAGATTTTATCTATTTCCAAATCTAGATCTTGTTCTTTTATCTCCAAGGGTTTATCTAATATAGAAACAGTCCTTTCTCCTACATCTTCATTCAACTGTTCTGGAACTGCTCTCCGTCTCAAAATACACTCCTTCTCTCTCATTTCTTTATTAAATGATGCCATCACTTCCAGAAGTTTTCTCATCTCTGACTGAAGAGGCTCCACCGACGCTCCAGGTGTTAATGCCATGATTGTCATAATGTAGATAGTTTCCCTGTAAGAGAGAAAGGGCAAAAAGGAAAAAAAGGAAAAAAAAAAGAAGGAGAGGGGAGGGGGAAGACAAAGACAAAGAACAAACAGAAAAAGGGACTACTATTTTTTCTTCTCTTTCTCTTTTCTCTTTTCTTCTCCCTTTTTAATAATAGGAGAATAAAAAAACTTTTAAAAATAAAAATAGTCCTTTAAATGTAGTTATCAGAATAGCAAAAAATCTAGTCCATTAAAATTGTATGTCCAAGCGTAAGAGCAAGTGAATAAAAGATAAAAAAGGAACAGAGAGGTTCTATTGTAGTCAAAATAATAACAAAAAAGATAAACAATCCCAAGGTTTCTCACGGCAGCTTATATCCACACAGTCCAACCATGAATAAGTCGTCTAATTTATATACAGAAGGAGTCCAAGGCATTCATAAAAATTCTATAAAGTAACTTATATAGTCCAAAAAATATTCAAACACTTATGGAGAAAAGCAAAAAGAGTTCTTTCATAATAAAAATCCCAAACAGGTAGAAGAAAGAATATCAAATCAGTAATTCATTTATCCATAAAAACTTTAAATCCAGGCAAATTAGTCCCCAAAGGAAAAAAAAATACTTATAATTGCAATAAGGATAAAAGCAAACCAAGAGTAGAAATATTTAGAATCAAAAGAGACAAGTCACTCAGCCCACTCCAGGCAGAGTCAACTATCTTTCCAAACCCACCGTTCAAACACGCCTCTGACAAGAAAGAAAAATAAAACACCAGCATCTATAAATCACAGTCCAGAGATAAATCCTAGTGCTTAATAAATCCAATAATATTAAAAAAAAGGTGCAACTAAAAGGCTGGATGAGGAGCTACTTAACTTACTTAGTTTCACAGTTTCTGCAGAGCTTTCATGTTAGTTCCAGTCGTCTGTTATCACTCAAATCTCCCTTCCCCTGTAGTGGGAATACAGGGGTCAGGATAGAGCAGCAAGTTCGACGACCCTTGTGATAAATCTTCTGCTCACCCTCTCTTCAAGGGTGATTTTTCAGCGATTTTCTCGCCGCAGACAGAAAAACCGCAGAGCTATCAGCTCTTCGCTCCACTCAGTCCAGCACCCGGAAGCGAAAGTGACCATTTTTCATCTTCAAGTTCCAGCACAAATTTTCTTTTTGGTTCCATAAACAACTTGATTTCATTTCGCAAATCATAAAATCTTTTCAGCATTTTACCCCGACTTAGCCACCTTACTTCAGAAAAGTAAATGATGTCCCCATAATCAGCATCCATACTTTTAAGGAACTCCTGGAATTGGTGATGATTCAATCCCTTGGCCCTTAAGAAATTCACTGCTTTGATGACAATTTGCATGACATTATCCATTTTTAAAGCTTTCGCGCATAAATTTTCTTCATATAGAATGCAGTGATACTTCATCAAACGTGAGTTGCTGGCGGCACTTTCATCATCTTCTATCAATTTTGTAAGTCCCTCACTTTTACAACCATTGCTGGGGTGCCATCAGTAGATATACCAGATATGTTGACAATGGTTAAAGAAAATCGCTTTAATGTCATTTTTACTGCTTCATACAAATCAAGAGATGTAGTTGTGTCTTTTAATGGCACCAAAGAAGCCATTTCTTCAGTGACATTATATTCGTTATCAATTTGTTCTTCAGTCATTAAGTCGTGTCTGACTCTTCATGACCCCATGGACCATATCATGCCAGGCCTTCCTGTCTTCCACTGTCTCCCGGAGTTTGCTCAAGTTCATGTTCATTGCATTGGTGATGCTATCTAACCATCTCATCCTCTGCCGTCCCCTTCTCCTTTTGCCTTCAGTCTTTCCCAGCATCAGGGTCTTTTCCAGTGAGCCCTCTCTTCGCATTAGGTGGCCAAAGTATTTGAGCTTCAGCTTCAGTATCTGTCCTTCCAATGAGCAGTCAGGGATGATTTCCTTTAGTATTGACTGATTTGACCTCCTTGCTGTCCAAGGGACTCTGAAGAGTCTTCTCCAGCACCACAGTTCGAAAGCATCAATTCTTCGGCGCTCAGCCTTCCTTATGGTCCAACTGTCACAGCCATACCTTACTACTGGGAAAACCATAGCTTTGATTATACAGACCTTTGTCGGCAAGGTAATGTCTCTGCTTCTTAATATGCTGTCCAGGTTTGCCATAGCTTTCCTCCCAAGGAGCAAGCGTCTTTTAATTTCATGGCTACAGTCACCGTCTGTGGTGATCTTGGATCCCAAGAAAATCTGTCACTGCTTCCATTTCTTCCCCTTCTATATGCCAGGAAGTGATGGGGCCAGATGCCATGATCTGGGTTTTTTTAATGTTGAGTTTCAAGCCAGCTTTTGCACTCTCCTCTTTCACCCTCATCAAGAGGCTCTTCAGTTCCTCTTCGCTTTCTGCCATTAGGGTGGTATCGTCTGCATATCTGAGGTTGTTGATATTTCTCCCGGCAATCTTAACTCCGGCTTGTGATTCATCCAGCCTGGCATTTCTCATTATGTACTCTGCATATAAGTTAAATAAGCAGGGCGACAATATACAGCCTTGTCGTACTCCTTTCCCAATTTTGAACCAATCGGTTGTTCCATGTCCGGTTCTTACTGTTGCTTCTTGACCCGCGTACAGGTTTCTCAGGAGACAGGTAAGGTGGTCTGGTACTCCCATCTCTTTAAGAATTTGCCAAAGTTTGTTGTGATCCACACAATCAAAGGCTTTAGCGTAGTCAATGAAGCAGAAGTAGATGTTTTTCTGGAACACTCTTGCTTTTTCCATGATCCAGCAAATGTTGGCAATCTGATCTCTAGTTCCTCTGCCTCTTCGAAACCCAGCTTGCACTTCTGGTAGTTCTCGGTTCACATACTGCTGAAGCCTAGCTTGTAGGATTTTGAGCATAACCTTGCTAGCATGTGAAATGAGCGCAATTGTACGGTAGTTTGAACATTTTTTGGCATTGCCTTTCTTTGGAATTGGAACGTAAACTGACCTTTTCCAATCCTGTGGCCACTGTTGAGTTTTCCAAATTTGTTGGCATATTGAGTGCAGCACTTCAACAGCATCATCTTTTAGGATTTTAAATAGCTCAGCTGGAATACTGTCATCTCCGCTAGCTTTGTTGTTCGTAATGCTTCCTAAGGCCTACTTGACTTCTCTCTAGGATGTCCGGCCCATGGTCAGTGACCACACCATCGTGGTTATCAGGGACATTAAGATCTTTCTTGTATAGTTCGTCTGTGTATTCTTTCCACTTCTTCTTAATCTCTTCTGCTTCTGTTAGGTCCCTGCCTTCTTTGTCCTTTATCATGCTCATCTTTGCACAAAACATTCCCTTGAACGTTTATCAATACCTCTAATAACGTTATCAATACCTCTAATAAAAATGGCAAGTTGAGCCGTATCTATAGCATCAGTACTTTCATCCATCGCCAAAGCATAAAATTTGAAATTAGCAGCTTTACTCTTCAAACCTCTTTCGATAGATTTTCCTATTTCTTCAATTTGCCTGGTGAGACAAACTGTTTTTAGAAAAATTGCCTTTTTTATCTGGACAAATTATATCTGCCACGCTTTCCATACATTGCTTAATTAACTCACCATCGGTAAATGGTTTTGATTTTTTTGCAATCAGATTTGCTACCAAATAACTAGCTTTTATAATAGAGTACTTTTAAGTTGTGACTTTTTTAAAAAAAAATTGTTGAGACAGACTTTTTTTCAGTTCCGCTAATTTGTCTTTACGACAAATTCCTTGATACGCTTCAAATTGGGCAGCATGTTTTTCCATATAAAGCCTTTTCAAATTGTAGTCTTTGAAATCTGACACATTTTCCCTACAAATTAAGCATAGTGCCTTAGTATATGTCTTGACAAAAAAGTACTCATCTGTCCATTTTTTGTTGAATACTCTTCCTTCATCTGCGATTTTTCTTTTTTTCTTTTCTTTTTTGGGTTCTGTTTTCTGTTGAAACGATGTTGAAGCCATGCTGGAATAAATTTATTTAGGAATAAATATTTTTTTTAAGAAATAACACAACATGCCCATTGTAAATTGTTAGGTAGGCAAATAAACGAAGCAAAGTTTAATAATGAAATAAGAAAACTTACGTTTACTTAATAATAATAATAAACACCTGTTGTCGGAGAACACGTGTAGGTAGGTTGAAATATTAAATATAACACCAAGTCACCACAAGCTGACGTGTAGCGGGCGGCGGTGGCGGTGTTAGCACTGCACTGCCCCCTCCCCTACACAGCATTCCATTGTTTCTACCTACGCAGTCCGCGCTTGAGCACCGCACGATCGAGTCACCAAAAAAATTGCAAAATAATGTTAAAAGTTTACGATTTTGGGGGGCCGCATTACTCGCTGTTCAGGGTCACAAGTGGCCCGTGGGCCACGGGTTGGACATGCCTGATCTAAGCTACTTAAAGCACAGGAACTCTTCTGTCCTAGCATCTTATACTGTAATACCATGAAGAACAGAGGTTGGTATTGGTGTATACGTATGATAACTCTAATAAAAAAATTGAATATCTGCTTAACTAAGCATACAAATTAGAATGGTAAAGAATCTGAAAACTAATAAGAAAGGAGACATTTTCAAGTACATTGATAGAACTGAGTAATTGATTATTAGATTATTATTAGATTGTATTAAATAAAATGTGTGTTTTTACAACAGGGTTGCACCAAGGGTTTCCATAATAGTGAGAAGCCTCCGGAACCAGTCAAACCTGAAGTGAAAACTACCTCTGAACGAAAAGAATTAGCTGATCTGAAACCTAAATTTCAAGAGCACATAATTCAAGCACCAAAGCCAATAGAAGCAATTCAAAGGCCAAGGTATCATATTAAGACTAGCTTTACTGCCAAATCAACTTCATACGTTATAACTTTATTTTTGTTGTATTTATTACTTGCTGTTATCCTGGATGTCTAAGTTATTTTATTTTACTTCTTTTCCTGGAGGAACCCAAAATATGTTTGTAAACCAATCTCAGATAAAACCTTAAATCTATAACCCTTAAAAATAATACACAAATTAAAGCAAGGATCACGTTAGAGCAGGGGTCCCCAACCTTTTTGGCACCAGGGACCGGTCGTGGAAGACAATTTTTCCACGGACCGGGGGGGGCGGGGTTTGCAGGCAGGAGCCAATTGCACGGACGGGGGCGGGGTCTGCAGGCGGGAGCAAATTGCGCGGACCACCACCACTCACCTGCTGTGCAGCCCACTTCCTAACAGGCTGCAGCCCACAGGTTGGGGACCCCTGCGTTAGAGAAGAAAAGCAATATTAAAGGCATTCTAAAAAAACACTATTTCTGGAGTAATTGTTATCCTATAAGTGCATTGGATGAACACACATGTTTTTCATTAATAGTATGCTGGCCAGCCAGACTTCGAAGAGAAACCAAAAGTTTTTGTGCTGTCACTGACAAGTTCTTATTCCTGGCCACTATTAAATAAACCAGACTAAGCTCTGGGGCCACAAGCTGGGGCTCCTCAGTGAATGTTACTACATGGTATTAGGAGAAAGTAATGTTTTAAGTATTCAGTTCCAAGCCTTTATAAACTAATACAAACACCGTAAATTGGGCCCGGTTTCCAGGTTGCATGAAATAGTCCCATTTAGCCACACCATTTAACAACTGGTCATCTGCAGCAGCTGCATTTCCAAACAGTCTTCAAGGGTTGCCTTGTTTAGAGTCCAGTGCAGCAATCCAATTGTGAGTATGGTTATTAAAGTATGAATCACTGAAGGCAGGTTGTTTCATTTCATGTAGATCCATAGTTGGCACATAACTGGGAATGTGTTACTGAAACCATTGTGCCAATGATAAGAGACTGGAATCAAGGAGAACTCCTAAGCTACATACTATTCCTTCAATTCCTAATCCTGTGATTTATGGTATCAAAGTATGCTGGCATATCTAGAAGAATTATGATAGCACACTCTGATGTTCTCTCTCATCAAAAGTCATCAATCAATGTGGCCAAGCCTGTTTCTCTGTTATATCCAGGCCTGAAGCCAGAAAGAAAGAGATATAAATAATTAGCTCTTTCCAAGCATGCTTGTACGTAGTTGCATGACCATATCCTTAGTAGCACTAGCCACTTTTGGAGTATGGCTCTCAGCATATTACATTAAGTCTGACGGGGCCATTGAGTTGACAGAACTTGCATATCCCTGAATTAGACTGATCCTGCTAGAGCTTGACAATAGGTGTGGGTCTTGAATAAGTATAAATTTCCCTTGCTATTGGGTGATTGATCATTTTCAACCACGAATTCACTTTATGTGAAGAAAATGGCTATTATGATTGTGCCAGAATAGTCAGTTTGTACTAGAAGTCTGGGAACATGCCAAGACTTCTTCCCGCCAAAACCGCTTGAACATTTTCCTGCCAAAAGCCCTTTCTGCCCTCATTCGCACATTGACCATTGTATTATGTGGTTGTTCTAGTTGTTCCTCTTGCCTCCCACTTACTTCCATGCCTGCAATAGCCACTACTGTGGTTATGATGGCCAAAACGGCCACCAACCTCTTGTTCAGCCCCTTACCCAGAAGGAAAACGAAAAGGACCTCTCTAGCACTAGAAACACAGTTGGACATAACCACATTGTGCTGAAGCTGGTGGTGGATCCTTGGCCCTAGGGCAAGCTTTTAATTTGGGCAAATCTACCATGTGCAATTTTGGGGGCGTGGTGGCTGAGCGGGTAAGACGCCAGGCTTGTCGATCGGAAGATAGCAGGTTCGAGACCTGAGCGCCATGTGACGGAGTGAGCTCCCGCACTCACCCCAGCTCTTGCCAACCTAGCAATTCGAAAGCATGCAAATGCAAGTAGATGAATAGGTACCTCTTCGGTGGGTAGGTAACAGCGTTCCGCGTGCGTCATGCTGGCCACATGACCGTGGAAGCGTCTTCGGACAACGCTGGTAAGAAACGGAGATGAGCACCGCCCCCTAGAGTCGGACACGACTGCACAAATGTGTGGGGGGAACCTTTACCTTTACCATATGCAATTTAACTAAGAATGCTAATGAAATGCATATAGCTGTGGTGCATTCTGCCTATCCATCTACCATGACAACCACACACATTAGAAATCCAGCTGGAGAAAAGATGGAGAAAATGAGAGAACACAAGAAAAGGAAGAAAATGTGTTTGAGTTACGTAGTGCTTAAGAATAAGGATCTAAAAATTTACGAGTACATTTGTCAATGCATGCGGGTTACAAAATTTGACCCTAAGCATAACCACACAGCCCCCCTTTTTTCCACTCCTTTAGCATCTTGCTTAATTCGAATTTACTTTATACAAGGTTTTTGGGGAACATAATCCTAGCATAAAGCAAGGGAAGCCTATAGTTGCCCTAATTTGTCAATTTCTTCAGGCAGCAGTAGCTGAAACTGATTTTACAGATTCTGTCTAGACAGCAAGCATAAACTCAACAAGCTCTGCAATAATAGTGATACTAGTTTGGAGCAGATACTCTACCTTAAAAATGTTTTGCAAACCGATTACCGTCAGGGTGAAGGGATTTTTCTCTCTTCGCCATCCTACTAAGTCTGAAAGGGGAATAAAGAGAATTCCAGTGGCATGTTTTCTTCTGCATCTGCATCATAGTGCAAACTGAGCAACTTCACACTCAGCTAAATTTGCTTTGTCCTGAGAAATACAAATCTTGATACTGCCTGCCATGTGTATTTCACAAGAGCAACTTTATTTCGCAAATGGAGTTCCACTGGGAACTAGCAACTTCACTTAGAGAAGTTTAAATCATGAAATAATTATCCTCTGTTGAGTGTCAGCTGAGTCTTTTTTAGGATGTAGTAATGCAGTAATGGTGGAAAAGAAAGAGTTCTTAGCTGCCACATAATAAGTCTGATTGTGTGCTGTGATCTGTGCTTGCCCATGCTTAGGAGCAAAAGTGCTAGAGGTCCTTTTTTAACCATAATAGTAGCTACCCAGCATATTAAAATTAAGAACTCTTTTTAACCTCCTTAAAACATACAAAATATTTAGATTTTGAGAGCGAATAATTAAAATGATGCATTTTTTTCCCCCTATGGTTCCTTAGTTCTGATGAACCGATGAGCTGCTTACAGATGAAAGTATCACCTTCTTTGAAACAAGCATTAGAAAAGCTAAAACTATCATCGGAAAATGAAATAAGAACGGGTATGTAGCTTGGTAGCGTTCCAAGGTGTTTTCACAAAAGAAGGTGTTGTGTCCATTATTATTGCTGCTTCATTCTTACAGTGTGCGTGGCGCTGTCATGTTTGAAAAGCAAACATCCTGTGCACAGAATACTCCGTGTGAGTGCTTCTCTGATCTTGTATATATCCCAATCCTTTTTCCCCTAAATTTCTTTAACCGTGAAATCTTAGAAATGTTATAAAGCACTGAGTTCTTATTTTACAGAAGATGATGGTGAGGAGATAAAGATTGGGACTACATGCAAAAATGCAGGCTGTTCGAAGGTAAATATCTTAAATCTTATTTAAACAATACAGTAGACCTTCTGTTTTATTTCAAGTTGGGGTTTTTTCAGTACAGACCCTGCCAACCAATGTTAGATCAACATATGCCATGAATAGTTATCATTTGTATATATCAAAGTTTAACTGCATATGAGGTATGACCATGTAAGTGCATTTTCTTCTACTTGCAACAAAGGGAGTTTTCACCCATTTTCTTACTTTTAAATGTATAATAATCATAAAAACAAAAAGATATTATTTTAAACAACGTTTAAATTTAAAATGGAAAATGTTTATCAAGTAAGCATATGTAAATATTTTTCCAATGTCCCTTAAAAAATCCACAGAAAAGCATTCCCCCCCTTTTTTCTCATCCAGACAGCTGGAGGAAGCAGTAAACTCAGCTAATTTTGAAGCTCTCTCAGTCAATATCTAGTGGGAATTACAGAATAATAATAATGGCTGTAACAGTGCTTGACTTCTACCAGCTTGGGAAACATTGGCATGTATCCTGCTGTAATTCAGTGGCTAATGAACAATTTTCTGTTAACATTTCCCTAGACATTTGAAGGACCAGACAGCATGGAAGACACGTGCATATACCATGCTGGTGTGCCTATATTCCATGAAGGGTGGGTAAATTGTTTCTTAAAATTCTGTGTAGCTGAGCAGCATATTTTGATTACTAGCCATAATGCTATGTGATTCTGTGGCTTTTTTCCCACCCTTCATAATATATAGGATGAAGTACTGGAGTTGTTGTAAGAGAAAAACGACAGACTTTAATACTTTTTTGTCTCAAGAGGGCTGCACAACAGGGACACATGAATGGATTAAGAAGGATGCCGTAAGTAGTTGCAGCTATACTGTTTGGCTTAATTGGCTGGATAAGAAACATGATTTTTCAATCCGTTCGTACCTTAAGATAAGAGCTTGAATTCTGTGAAATTTCATATAGCGGAAAGAAAGGGTAGTTTGAACACACCGTTTAGAGAAGCCTCTATGTATAGAATGAAATGTAACATTTATGTATTAAACACTTTTTACAAATATGTTTCTGTGAGTTGTTCTGGCAGTTTCTACTGGGGTTACACTGTGTCTTACTCCATATGAAACGGATTATCTAGACCCCTTTCAGTCAGGTTTCAGGCCGGGATATGGGATAGAGACTGCATTGGTCGCGCTTATGGATGATCTCTGGCGGGAGCGAGATGGAGGGAGTGCATCCATTCTCGCTCTCTTGGATCTCTCAGCGGCTTTTGATACCGTCGACCACGGTATCCTTTTGGGGCGGCTCAGAGAGTTGGGGGTGGGCGGTGTTGTTTTACGCTGGTTCGCCTCCTTCCTCCGGGACCGCTCCCAATCGGTGGTAATAGGAGAGGAGAGATCTGACCCTTGGCCCCTGTTATGTGGGGTGCCGCAGGGTTCGGTTCTCTCTCCTCTCCTATTTAACATCTACATGCAGCCGCTGGGCAAGATCATCCGTCACCACGGGATGAGGTATCACCAGTACGCTGATGATACCCAGTTGTACATCTCCGTCCCGGGTGAAGTAAGTGTTGCAGTCAACACCCTTTCTCAGTGTCTGGAGGCTGTAGGGGCCAGGATGGGGCACAATAGGCTTCAGCTGAACCCTGGTAAGATGGAGTGGCTGTGGATTGTTGGCCTCTCGATTTCCAGGAAGTTGTCATCTTTAACTCTGGATGGGGTGGCACTGCCCCGTTCAGATTCAGTGCGAAACTTGGGGGTCCTCCTGGACTCACGACTCCTGCTCGAGGAGCAGGTGGCAGTCATGGCCAGGAGGGCCTTTGCACAGGTTCGGGTTGTGCGCCAGTTGCACCCCTTCCTGGATCAGGAGGCCCTCCGAACAGTCACACATGCCCTTGTCATCTCCCATATAGATTACTGCAACGCACTCTACATGGGGCTACCCTTTAAGAGTATCCGGAAGCTTCAGCTGGTCCAGAATGCGGCTGCACGGGTAGTTCTGGGTGCTATAAGATCAGCACATGTAACACCGCTACTCCGTGAGCTGCATTGGGTACCAGTTTGCTTCCGGGTCCAATTCAAGGTGTTGGTTATCACCTTTAAAGCTCTACATGGCATGGGACCAGGGTATCTGAGGGACCATCTCATCCCGATCATATCTACCCGCCCCACCCGATCATGCAGGGAGGGCATGCTTCGGATCCCGTCACTAAAAGAATTCCATCTAGCGGGATCCAGGAGGCGTGCCTTCTCTGCGATAGCACCCGCCCTGTGGAATATCTTGCCCCCTGAGGCGAGACGGGCACCCTCGCTCCTGGCCTTCAGGAAGTCATTAAAGACCTGGTTCTGCTGCCTTGCCTGGAACGAAGGACATAATAGTTCCTCCTGGGGGTGGTTAGCGTAATAATATCCTCCTGTTAAGAACATACCATCTTTTGTATTTTTATTTTTTATTTTTATGGTAGTTTTTAAATGTATAGCTTTTTAATTTTTATATTGTGATTGTAAACCGCCCAGAGTCTACCACGGTAGAGATGGGCGGGGACAAATCCAAATAATAAATAACTATGCTAATCCGTTTTTCTAAACATACAGTTATACCAAATGTTTAGCTTTAATTGTCTTTTTGAAGCACCTTGCCAGCAAGTTTTTAAAATTAATACACTGAAAGTAACATTGGTGGATCCTAGAACAGGAAAGCTTAGGTAGAACCATATGTTGCGTCTCCCATGCAGTAAAAACCCTTAATCGTACAGATTACAGATTCCCTAGAATTGTCCATAAAGTATACTGCACAGTTCCCCCTTTTCCTACAGGAGAGGAGGGTGTCCCGAAAGCTGAGTTACCCCTCTCACTTGCTCCAGTAGGTTGGTCTGAGTCTTGTAACTATAGCTAGAATGGGAAAAAACACCTCCCCACCACTTTGCTAGTTGTTCCTGCCTAGCTCCAGAAAGCAAGGTGTATGAAGAGCTGCACTTTTCCCATTCCTTGCCCTTTTAGCTCTTGATGACTGGAGCTGGCAAAACATGGTAAAGTTCCTGGGCACAAACATGGATAGCTCTATCATGTAGAAGAAATATATTTATTTGTGGAGCAACCTATTTATTTCTTTTCATGACAGTACTGTTATATGTAAGAGTCTCTCTTGCAGTGAACTTGCTGGAGTAGGTTATGCAGGTTGATGGAGGTGAAGCTCTGGAATAGGGCTTCTGAACTTCCAGAAGGTTCAGGTCTACCTTTCGTAACCTTTCGGAGAACTTTTAAATTTAAAAAGGAAAAAAGAGTTCTGTGGCTTGTCCTACCTGGAACGGTGGAAAATACAGATTCCTTTCATTATTTAAAGATACAGTTGCATATATTCTACCAACTGGGGAAAACTTAAACTTTTTATTGCATAAATATTCCCATACTCTGTTTTTAGTGAGAGCTTTACTTATAAAAGGTTTCTGTTCCAAACTGTGGCTGACAATGGCGGTCTTCTCTCCAATGAAAAAATAGATAGCAGTGATTTTTTTTAATGAAAAATTAATCATGTTTGTGTGCTCAACTTTAAGGGGAAGAAGGTGGTCCCATGCAGACATGATTGGCATCAAACTGGAGGTGAAGTGACTATTTCAATCTATGCGAAGAATTCCATTCCTGAACTTAGCCGGGTAGAGGCAAACAGCACATTAGTGAGTTATTGTTTTGCTTTGGAGTCCTCTTCTTGATGTTTAAAATTCATTCTTCTTTTCCTAAAATTAAGGGCTGATGTACATAAACAAACTTTTGCTGGATGGATGGATGGATTGAGTGAGTGCCGTCAAGTCAGTGTCAACTCTCAGTGTACATAGATAGATTTTCCCCATGATGATCTGTCCCTAACCTGGTTCTTCAGGTCTCCCAATTTTATTTATTTATTTAAATTTATATAACCGCCCATCTCCCCCAACGGGAGAGTGCCCCCATCGCCACTGTAACTGAGTCCATCCCCCTTGCTGCTGGTCGTCCTCCTCTTCTCTTTCCTCCCACCTTTCCCAGCATTTCAGCCTTCTCCAGTGAGTTAGGTCTTACAAACAAAAAATAGTAACAGCTTTTAGGAGATCATACTGCATTAGAATGCAAGGGATGTGAGACATCCTCCATAGAGCAGTATATATGGTAGACTATATCTATTAAATTAGTTACAGTATACACGCAGAGAGAGATACACATATAGAGACGGTCTTAGTTCTTTGTAGGTCCTTTTATGTGATGCAGATTAAAAAGCTAGTTACCTGTTGGCTGGAGGGCCTAACAATGTAATGGATACAGAGGTGGCTCAATGATTATATTCAAAGAGTACTTGGCAGCAGCTGCATCAAACTGTAGGGAGGTTTTAAGTGAGGTGCCACAAGGTTCAGACCTGGGCCTTGTACTTTTCAACATTTTTATTGGATGAGAACATAGAGGGATTGTTTATCTAATTTATAGAGGACACAACATTGGGTGGCATAGTTAATACTAAAGAGGACAAGAAATGAAAAAAAAAATATTCAAGTTAGAGAGATGGGCTGAAAATAATGCAATGTTATAGAAACAAAGTTCTTCACTTAGAAATTTACCACAAAGAAATGCAGTGGCAAATACTGGATTGATAATGGTAGTTGTGAAAAAGAGCTTGTAATAATAGTTGATTTGCAAACTGGAGCGGTCATAAGCCAGCGGTGTGATACGATTGCAAAAAAGGCAAATGCAGTTTTAGGCCACATCAGTAGATAACATAATTTCCCAATTGTGGGAAGTGATCATTCTGCTCCACTGTGTTTTGTTTGGTTGTCTGTGGTAGTGTCAAGTTTGGGGCACCATGCTTTCAGAAGGATTCAGAGAAATAGGAACAAGTTCAGAGAATGGCAGTAGAATAATCTAGAAATGAAGTTCTATAAAGAGAGGTTGAAGGAATTTGGAATTTTGACTCTTTCACAAGTTTAAAGGGAAGGGTTACTTCAAAGTAAAAATAGCCCCGGTTGGATAAATATGAGCAGAGTAAACTTACATTTCTATTCTGTTGCATAAACCTTTCTTTCTTTTGCAGTTAAATATCCATATTGTGTTTGAAGGCGATAAGGAGTTCAATCAGAATCTGAATTTATGGGGTGTAAGTACATAATTCTGCAACACAGTTTCAAGTTTCTCTTGCAGTCCTTTTATAGTATCTCTTGACAGACATTTATAATGTTAATTAATAATGTTTTTAAGAAATGTTCAAATGCCAAAGGCTAGTTGACAGGTGAAGTAGGTGGTTGGCGAATGGATTCTATGCACTGAAATCATTCTTCACATGGTGATGTGCAAAATTCTGTATGGCCCCTCTGAATCAGTTTTTTGTTCATCACAATCACAGCCTGTTGGAAAACCAGTTGAAAACGCAGAACTGTGTCCCTTTTCTCTCTTGATATAAAGCTGTGACATTTAAGGTAGATTGTGTAAACACTTCCTGATCTCAGAAATATAGACAAGAAGCATTCAAAAATACTGCTACTATTAGTCTCCTTCTATTTTTATACTTCGTTTGGGAACAGAATTTCCAATTACCCTATTCATTTGGCAAGTATTCATTTTATCCACCATTCTCCCACAGATATTGACTCATGTGTTTTTTGTTGTTTATTCGTTCAGTCGCTTTCGACTCTTCGTGACTTCATGGACCAGCCCACGCCAGAGCTTCCTGTCGGCCGTCGCCATCCCCAGATCCCCCAAGGTCGAGTTCGTCACCTCCAGAATATCATCCATCCATCTTGCCCTTGGTCAGCCCCTCTTCCTTTTGCCTTCCACTTTCCCTAGCATCAGCATCTTCTCCAGGGTATCCTGTCTTCTCATTATGTGCCCAGAGTACTTCAGTTTTGCCTTTAATATCATTCCCTCAAGTGAGCAGTCTGGCTTGATTTCCTGGAGTATGGACTGGTTTGATCTTCTTGCAGTCCAAGGCACTCTCAGAATTTTCCTCCAACACCACAGTTCAAAAGCATCTATCTTCCTTCGCTCAGCCTTCCTTATGGTCCAGCTCTCGCAGCCATAGGTTACTACAGAGAATACCATTGCTTTAACTATGTGGACCTTTGTTGTCAGTGTGATGTCTCTGCTCTTAACTATTTTATCAAGATTTGCCATTGCTCTCCTCCCAAGAAGTAGACGTCTTCTGATTTCCTGGCTGCAGTCAGCGTCTGCAGTAATCTTTGTGCCTAGAAATACAAAGTCTGTCACTGCCTCCACTTTTTCTCCCTCTATTTGCCAGTTATCAATCAAGCTGGTTACCATAATCTTGGTTTTTTTGAGGTTTAACTGCAACCCAGCTTTTGCACTTTCTTCTTTCACCTTTGTCATAAGGCTCCTCAGCTCCTCCTCACTTTCAGCCATCAAAGTGGTATCATCTGCATATCTGAGATTTTTTTTGTTTAAACTTTATTAATTTATATATAACTAAAATAGAGAAGCAAGAAAATAGGACTAAAGAAAAAACTATAAAAGTGCAAATAGACGGAAAAGTGACTTCCGACTTTCTCCAGTACAGATATAGATAAGTCTACAAAAATAATCTCTTACCAATGATTAAACCATAGTAACATCATTTCTATTAAAATAAACCAATTAATCATTGAAACCCAAAATCAAAACATCATTTTTTCTACCACAAGCAAGTACTCTAGAAGTGGTTGCCAAACAGATATAAATCCAGAAACGGAATGTTCTCTAATTAATGCTGTTAATTTAGCCATTTGAGCCAGATCCATTAATTTAACAATCCACTCTTCAACCATAGGTATGCATATCTGAGATAGTTAATTTTTCTTCCAGCGATTTTAACTCCAGCCTTGGATTCATCAAGCCCAGCACGTTGCATGATGTGTTCTGCGTACAGGTTGAATAGGTAGGGTGAGAGTATACAGCCCTGCCGTACTCCTTTCCCAATCTTAAACCAGTCCATTGTTCCATGGTCTGTTCTTACTGTTGCTACTTGGTCGTTATACAGATTCCTCAGGAGGCAGACAAGATGACTTGGTATCCCCATACCACCAAGAGCTTGCCACAATTTGTTATGATCCACACAGTCAAAGGCTTTAGAAATAGTCAATATAACAGAAATAGATGTTTTTCTGAAACTCCCTGGTTTCTCCATTATCCAGCGGATATTGGCAATTTGGTCTCTAGTTCCTCTGCCTTTTCTAAACCCAGCTTGTACATCTGACAATTCTCGCTCCATGAATTGCTGGAGTCTATCTTGCAGGATCTTGAGCATTACCTTACTGGCATGTGAAATAAGTGCCACTGTTTGATAGTTTGAACATTCTTTAGTGCTTCCCTTTTTTAGTATGGGGATATAAGTTGATTTTTTCCAATCTGATGGCCATTCTTGTGTTTTCCAAATTTGCTGGCATATGGCATGCATCACCTTGACAGCATTATCTTGCAAGATTTTAAACAGTTCAGCTGGGATACCGTTGTCTCCTGCTGCCTTGCTATTAGCAATGCTTCTTAAGGCCCATTCAACCTCACTCTTCAGGATGTCTGGCTCTAACTCACTGACCACACCATCAAAGCTATCTCCAATATTATTATCCTTCCTATACAGATCTTCCGTATATTCTTGCCACCTTTTCTTGATCTCTTCTGCTTCTGTTAGGTCCTTACCATCTTTGTTTTTGATCATACCCATTTTTGCCTGGAATTTACCTCCGATGTTTCTAATTTTCTGGAAGAGGTCTCTTGTCCTTCCTATTGTCTTCTTCCACTTCCGCACATTGCTTGTTTAAAAATAATTCCTTATCTCTTCTGGCTAACCTCTGGAATTTTGCATTTAATTGGGCATATCTCCCCCTATCACTGTTGCCTTTTGCTTTCCTTCTTTCTTGGGCTACTTCCAGTGTCTCAGCAGACAGCCATCTTGCCTTCTTGGTTTTCTTTTTCTTTGGGACGTTTTTTGTTGCCGCCTCCTGAACAATGTTGCAAACTTCTGTCCATAGTTCTTCCGGGACCCTATCTACTAAATCTAGTCCCTTAAATCTATTCTTCACCTCCACTGCATATTCCTTAGGAATATTAGTGAGCTCATATCTAACTGATCTGTGGGTCTTCCCTATTCTCTTTAGTCTGATTCTAAATTTTGCAATAAGAAGTTCATGATCTGAACTACAGTCAGCTCCAGGTCTTCCTATCTATATACTATATCTCCCCCTATCACTGTTTGGGAGCCAGTTTAGTCTAGTGCAGTGCTTTCCAAAGTGCCGCCGTTGGCAACACACCAACAGTGGCGGCGGGGGCGTGCACGGGGGCGGTGCGGGGTGCGCGCAGCGGCAGCGTGCATGGCGGCGGCGGCCTCCACTAAAACGCGGAAGCGCTGATGGCGCGCCGCTGCCGCCGCCACCACACACACACCCGCACTGCCACCGTGCACGCCCCCACCGCCACTTCCGGGTTGTGTTGCAACACACCAAACTCTGTTGCGACACACTAAAGTGTTGCGACGCACAGTTTGGAAAGCTATGGTCTAGTGGTTAAGGTGCTGGGCTAGAAACCAGGAGACTCAGAGTTCTAGTCCCGCCTTAGGCATGAAAGCCGGCTGGGTGACCTTGGGCCAGTCACACATGCAACCTCACAGGGTTGCTGTTGTGGGGAAAATAGGAGGAGGAAGGAGTATTAGGTATGTTCGCCGCCTTGAGTTATTTATAAAAATAATAAAGGCAGGATAAAAATTAATTAAATAATAAAAAATAAACAGTGCTTACTGGTTTCTCTGTAATAAATAAGGATGATCTTGTGCTGATACTGTAATTGCAAACTGAATGAATTGCATGTAAAGATGTTTGTCAGTCATCCAGTTTACTGCTTGAACTGAAAGGACTATTTTCCTCTTCCAGGTGATTGATGTGAAAAGAAGTTACGTAAATATGACCGCTACAAAGGTTGAGCTCACCATGAGGAAAGCTGAACCCATGTTATGGGCAGGCTTGGAACTCCCAGTGTCCAAATTGCAACACAGAGAGCCTCAAAACATTGCAGAACAAGCTTGAAATCGGAGAGTCTGGGCTACTGCGCCTGGTGAAATGGTGACTTGCTGTTTTAACACAAACTGATTTTATAGGCAGTCACTTTTTAATACTTCTCATTCCAGCTCAAGCGAAGTGCATGGCTTTTTAGCGGTGCGGCAGATTGCTGGTTTTGTTATGCTGACTCCTTAATTTGCCCAATTATGGCTGATGCTTGTGGAAACCTTGCAAACGTTAGAGTTTTCTCTGTCGTCTCATCGTTAAGGAAGCATGTTTTCATTGGCCCAAACTAAATACATCTAGAACAGTGTTTCTCAACCGTGGCAACTTTAAGAAGGGTGGTCTTCAACTCCCAGAATTCCCCAGCCAGCCACAGTCCACCCCTCTTAAAGTTGCCAAGGTTGAGAAACATTGATCTCGCCGCTAATCATCTCTAGCATCTTCCAAGAAGCAGCCTCTTGTATATTGAAAATTCAGGCTAATTTTCCTAATGAAGTTGGATACTTGCAAGCCTTCCTGTTTCTCTGTCTGTAGCAAGGATAGCACAAAGGATTATTGCTGTGTATCTGTGTCATCTTTTTTTATGTTAATCAGTGCAGAAATGGAATGGTAGAAAACAGTCTGACAATTTTAGACTTGTCTGTGTGTAAAGTTGGTAATTCTTCTCTCTTTTATTCCTTAGAATTCAGGAAATATATTGCTGTCAGTGAACTGCTAAGCTACCTCTATGCACTTATTCAGAAAGCTGAGGCTTTCCAAGACACTAAGAGAGCTAAAGCAGGCATTGGAAATGTTGGGTCCTTGAGCAGTTTTCTCATGTGCTTCTCTTAGGCCTGCCCTCAGCCATAGAGGAAATAAATACATTCTCTTCGATTGATAGAGGAAATAAGCATATACAAAATGCTCAACTATTTGTCTTGTGGTTCAACATTTATATTTGCACATCTGGGACTGATTTCGATGGCTGTGCGTTTCTGATTAGTTTTTCTATCTCCTTTGTGGTAAAGCAAATAAGGCAGTGTTTCTCAACCTTGGCAAATTTAAGCTGTGTGGACTTCAACTCCCAGAATTCCTCAGCCAGCAGTGCTGGCTGGGGAATTCTGGGAGTTGAAGTCCACACAGCTTAAAGTTGCCACGGTTGAGAAACACTGAAATAAGGCATCTAGGTATGCTGAGACTCTGCTGTATTCTCTGTTATCCCTTTCATACCTATATATTTTGGTTTGCTACTTTCACTCTTTCCAGAAGTGTGGGTTTTAATGGGAGTGGGGGAGGCTGGGAGGGCTGAGATATATGGAATACATGTAAAATGGCCAGTTTCATGCAAAACTAGGATCTTTGTATAAATTGCGAGTTGCGTGGCAGAATAAGTTACTGTAGTCAGACTGAACATGGAGCAAACTACCATAGAAGCAGAGCCACTCATTGGCATCCACTCAAATAACTGCATGAAGAAAGAGGTGCCTTTTTTGAAAGCACGCCTTGCTTGTATTTATATACTTCTATTTTTTAAAAAAGGTTTTAATCTGGCAATCGTTGGAGGGAAAAAGAAATGATAAAGCCACCTCTCGTGGTTGTAATTCTTACAAGCGTTTGAGACTGTTTAAACTGATCTGGGTGGTCTTATTCTTCCAGACTGTGCCTAAAGGTCGCCACACCTGTACCCCAATCACCCTTGGATGCAAGTATCCTGCACTTGAGGGTCTGGGGAAGCAATTCAGTGAGTTACAGACACTGCAGGCAACTTTATTATACCCAGCAGAGCAGTGTTTCTCAATCTTAGCAACTTTAAGATATGTGGACTTCAACTCCCAGAATTCTGGGTGGCTGGGGAATTCTGGGAGTTGAAGTCCACGTATCTTAAAGTTGCTAAGATTGAGAAACACTGCAGCAGAGTCTTTGGTGATTATGATAGATTATAGATGTTTCCTATGACTTGATTTCTGAGCAGGCTGTGCCTTTGAATAACAAACTGCATAAAGACAGGTCAAGTGGAACTTGAATTGCAAACAAAGTAGTGGGTGGTAAGTTCAAACTCCTCTTCTGAGATTTGAAGGCAAAAAAAAATTGCCTCTCAAGAGCAAAGCCATGGTTTAAAATAGCGTGGAGAAAGTACAACAAATCCAGTTGGATTTGTTGCTTTTTGTTAACAATGTATCTTTACTTCCCCGCTTCCCAGCATTGTCATGTTTCATTATCATAACACTTAGATCTAGTTCATATTGCGTCTCAGTCACAGCTTTGTTCAAAGGGTTCTAGGAGGCAGCAGCGCCAGCAGGACTTGAAACCAATAGCTGCAGGCACACTTGGAGAACCAGTTCTCCGCCTGCCAGATGGCCATTACTTCTTCATTCGCTTGCCTTGATAAATCCTGGTTTTAAACCACAGGAATGACTATAGTGTAACTTTCCTGTTTTTTTGCTGCTCTTGGAGTAAGCTGGTGGCAGATGGGTGCAGGCTTCTGTGGTTCAGGCCTATTTAGTGAGTGATTCACTATGTAGAACCCATCCTAGCCCTGGTGGGACTTGACAGCATTCTTCCCCTGCCATTTTTGTAGTCTCATAATAGGCAAGAAAGGCGGGATGATTGGAGCTTGGAGCGTTAATGTGCAAGGCCGCCTGTAGGTCTTAATTGGGGCAGCTGCTGCTGTAGCTCAGTGGACTGGGTGCTGTTTCAAGTACAACTTCCGATATTTACAGTTGAACCACTTTTTTTCCAAGTAAAATGTATGGTCATTCTTGTGCAAGGCATGTTTAAATTGGGACCCAAATTTTATTAAGGTGTTAGAAGTGCTATACAGCCAAGTCACCATTTCAGCAGTCAGTACTATTGTTTTGTCTTGAAAAACAGAAAATGATTTATTCTGTGTACTAATAAAGATATTTGCTCTAAATTATAGCATGAGAATTTTTTAAAAAAACAGTGGCTGTTAACTGAGATTTTCCATACTGTATCTAAGAACTTCAGTTGTATATGGAACTTGGGAAAAAAAGGTGTCTGGAACACTAGATTTTTCAAATGGTTTTCTTTTTTGTTGTCTTTTCCCATGCATGGATGTTCATTTTAAATTTTGTTGGAGGATGTTTGAAGTCTCATGCCTTCGGATCTTCTTTATAAATTTATGGAATAAATAGTTTGGTGCCTAATTTCTACCATTTTGGAAGAATTGGGAGAATTTTTCTTTATTTGTGTAAGAGGACCTGTTTGCTCAGACCTACAAAAGATTTGTTGAGAGTTGTGCCTTGTATTGTACAGTGTTGTAGATTTCCACACACTGACATTGTAGAGGATGTATTTTATTGACTACCTCCTAAAAGCCACAGGCCATTTAATACCATAGTAGGGCCCCTTAGTGAATATTCAATAGCATCAGTTTGATGCTTTCATCATGTGTTAAGCAATTGCTACCTATATAGCATCTTCGGACAACACTGGCTCTTCGGCTAACAGACGGAGATGAGCACCGGCCCCTAGAGTCAGACACGACTGCACAAATGTGCAGGGGGAACCTTTGCCTTTACTTATAATGGAGAGCTGAGAGATTGCTTTAAGCCAGAGCTTTCCAAACTGTGTGTCGTGACACAAAAGTGTGTCGCCTGTGGGGCCCAGATGTGTCGCGTCAAAACCCGGAAGCGCTGATGGCATGCCATCAGCGCTCCCAGGTTTTCCCACGGTGACACACCAACGGCGGCGCATGAAAATCTGAAAGTGGCAGCAGCGCTTCCGGGTTTTTGCGCGCTGCCGCAACGGCGGCACTTCTGGGTTTTCCCGCGGCGACACACCAACAGCGGTTGGTGTGTCGCCACGGGAAAACTTTGGAAAGCACTGCTTTAAGCAAAGTTCAGGTATATATGGTAGCTCCTTCCTCGAAACAGATCAGCTTCCACAGAAGATCAATCTGTCCCATTCTTTCTCAACCTGTGTCGATGTCAGCTGTGCATGACAAGCAACGCAGCCTCAACACTTCTGAAGAATACCAGTTGGAGGAAGGCTGATCTCTATGCTATCAGGTATAATAGCTAGGGAAAAAAAACTATTTGGAGGTAATATGTGGATTACATTTGACTAGGGGATGTACACAAGATATGAAAAGTGGGTTGTATCTGACATGGGACAAATCATTGCATTCAAGAGGTTCTGCTGAAACATTCGAATCAACTACTGTTTAGGACAGGGGTCCCCAACCTTTTTGGCGCCAGGGACCGGTTTCAAGATTATTTTTCTGCGGACGGGGGGGGGTGTTCCAGGATTTCCGCGGACCAGGAGGCGGGGTTTCTGGGATTTCCATGGACCGGGGGCGGGGTTTGCAAGGCTGTGCACATAACCACCTCCCCCCCCATGGCTTCCTCAGCTGTATAATCCACCACTCCAAATTTTCCCAGCACCATCCCTCACCATAGCATGTACCACCCTCTTGCCTGCCCCTAATCTTCCAAGTGTCTTCTCCTCCATACTTCTACCTGCTACTGATGTCACAGCATCTTCCATTCAGCCAACAATTTCTCCCCCCCCCCTTCCCACCTTCTTCCATTTGCGCTCAGAAGAAAACAGCCACACAGTCGCGACACACAGTTTGGAAAGCTCTGCCTAGGCCAGTTTGTGTACAGAACAATGTTGACATCCCTAGGCTTGACCACTTGAAGCCAGATGTTTGTGACTGCCTAAGGAAAAAAGTATAGAACTGATATGGAGAAAGGAGTGAAGGGGGATTTCACATTTCCATTCCAATTTGATCAATGTTCAAATCACCAGTACTGGAAACAGCATTATTGTGATGTTCTGTGGTTGTAAAATTACATGCATTTGAAGAAGGAAAATTTTCTCGCTGTGCAAATCAAATAGGCCACTGAGATTCTTCAGTTCTGCCGCCACTGTCTTACAACACAGCTTCCAGAATCCCTGCAGCAGCCTGGACAGTGAAGGCTGCAATAGAGATCTGCCTCTTGACTTCCTGCCAAGCTTTCTGTGGATCTGTCCTGCTGTCGATATCAAAAAGAGCATCATAGATCCCTGGGAATGATATGCCTGCGTATTTGTTGTGACTGCTTGGAGCAAAAATGATGTGTCTGTAGGGCAAGAAGACAAGCAAAAAATTAGCAAAGTTGTGCCAGAAGAGCAAATCTTACTTTAAATGTTATGTTTTTAAAGTGCCTTCTGTGAAGGATTGCAGGAAAAACGTTTAGCAAGGCATAAGAAAACAACAGAACAGCACTAAACAGATCCTTAACAAAACTGCCTGAGATCAAAGATCTTTAAAAAAAACCCTTAATCTTATAACAAAAGGAGAACATTGTAGCTGCTCTCTGAAGCTATATTGGGAAGAGTTTCACAAATGGAGGTGCTACAACCCTTATCTGTCACCGCAGAGACCGTATCTTACTGAAGACCATTGTCTCGCCAGCTGGGTGTGGAAAGCCACCACCTTTGTTTTACTACTGATTCCTTTACCAAGAAAATCAGTTTTCTTAAAAGTGCAACTGCTCTGGACAGGTTGATTTCTGACCACTAATTACTTGGGCATCTTTAACCCCATTTGTTCATTCATCTCCCCATCTCTTCAATCTACTAATACAGGGGGAAAGTCAAGAGTTAATAACTAAGCCATACTTTGCAAACACAGTCTCACTGTACTCAGATGGTTTACCTGTAGAACAGTTTGCCTGGCAAACCAAGAGGATCAATGAAAGCTCTTTCCAGAAGCATCAGCTGATCATTCATGCTCCGTACAGCAATGGGGCTGTAAAAGAGAGAAGAAAGAGGAAGGTATCAAACACCCCTGGACACTTTAGGATATTGTGACCTGAGACATGCTACGTTCCAACCATCTTGAATTTCTACAGCATTTGTACAATGACAAATCCCTTCTGCATTAAAGTGGGCAATTCCCTGGCTACACATGGCCCTAGATGTTAATTTGCACCCTGCAAACATGCCTCCCTGAATACTGAATTAGAAGAAATATAAGAACGGCCCAACTGGATTAAGTGAAAGACCATATAGGTGTGCGCTGTGTCACATAGCAGCTGCTTTGAGCTGTTAATTCTTAGTTATAATTCTCTACCACTTGTTCAGAGGTAAACCTTACAGAATTCAACTTATATTACTTCCAGATAAATGGGCAAGGGACTTGCAAATGAGTATATTAATCCCGAGGTGCTGAAGCACTGTGATGTAAGCAAAACTTTCTCTTAAAGATGAATGAATAAATTATTATAAATAATACCAATAAAGGTGCACTAACTTTTCCAGAAATACGAAACTTACTTATTCATATCAAGCTGTGAAAGCCTGCGGTGAAAATCTGTTGCTACATCTGCAAAACGATTCACAGCAGAAAAGAGGGGATCTACAAACAGAAGAGTTGCACAATCAGGTTCAACCTTTGTGGTCTAACCCTTTGTGGTGCAGCTTCCCTTGCTGGAGGTTCTCCAGCAAAGGTAGGAAAACTCTGACTTCAAATGTCCTTTACTGAACGAAGGAATTAATTAAACGCCTTCAAGAATCCTTCAGATTCTATGATTCCATCCTTGGTGGATAGAATGGTGGTAAGTAGAAAGCTCAACCATAAATTTATGGATTCAAAATTGTGTTCAAGAGAATGCTTACCAAACGATACTTTGTACGTCTCAAGTTGTGCTTTGTGTTTCTTGGCCTGGTCATAGATTTCATTGGCATAGAGTCTCAAAGCTTCTGCGTAATCCTGACACCGGAGGGGAAGAACTGGGGAATCGGAAAGCTCATAGACCAAGCCCGCACGTAGCTGAGCAACAGTGAGCTGCTTCTGGAAAGTGGGATCGTAAAACTGCTTGACCAGTTCAAAAGTCTCATAGGTAGTGTGGTAAACAGGATAATTACTGTATTTGTCCACTTTCTGTCAAAACGATTAAACAAATGAGTCAGCAGATTGAAGCCCATATTCAGCTGCAATGTTTCAGGTTTCCATCCAGACATCCCCTGAAAACCACAGATAAGTCCACAGCATCCCAAAGAGTCTGGACGAGGCAGTTAAATTTACATTAATTTTACTTCAATTTTGAAACATCCATGGTGATTTATACCACTTGTGGAATGATGGCATTAAGCAAAGGACACAAATTACATCATTTGTGTAGCTTACAACATTTGTGTAAGGACCTTCTGCAAAAGGTGTAGATCGCTGTGATGTACAATCTTGACATTTAATATTAGATTAAAACAAGGTTTCGCTGTACTTTAGACCAACTTAGCTCTGATGAAGCAATTTTTAAAAGATCTGTAGAATGTAAAATTCAGTTTTATTTACTTTGGAGGGCTTCCTAGCAGTTTATTCAACTTTTTAAATGTAAAGGTGTCTTCAAGTCACATTCAGTCTTGGTATCTTCCATAGATGTGTGTGTGTGTGTGTGTGTGTGTGTCAGAAGCACCAAGGCGCTTTTGTAGTGAAAGGATTTCCCGGTGACATCACCGTTGCCCAGAGGACGCCCAAGGAGGCTCCTTTCATGTCCCTGTGATTTTTCCCACCAAAGTGGTACCTATTTATCTACTTGCATTTGCATGCTTTTGAACTGCTAGGTTGGCAGGAGCTGGGACAAATTGCCGGGAGCTCACTCCGGCACGCGGCTCGCGCTCTTGGGATTCGAACTGCCGAGCTGTCAGCCTTAATGGCCTCTGACTCAGCGTCTTAACCACTGAGCCACCGCGGTCCCCTCATAGATACGTAAAACAATCCATGAAACAATGCCATCTTGCAGGATGTTGGAGAAGTGCCTTCTCTGCACCATCCCCCTAAAGTCTATATGGCTCTGACTCCCCTTGCCTTTGGAAGAGCCATAAAGCTTTGGCTGTTCCCCTAAGCTCTGGGGCAGAGTGATTTATAACCCCACTTCCTGGTGACTGTTTTTATGGCATTCTTCTTCCCCAATGTGGTTTGACACACCTGCTGTTTTGTATTACTACATTTCTGTTTTTAATCTCTACTCCCTGTACATCACTTAGAGTTGCTTCAGTGATTCAAGCAGCTAAGAAACCGAGTCACTGAATAAAATAAATATATCGGCTGTTCTCCCCAAAGCTGCTGGAGACAGCTTTTGAACAAGCGGTTCAGCTTACCCGGTTTTTAGTGTAGCGGGCTCTGCCAGACGCAATCCCTAGTCGCTGAAAGAAAGCTTCAAAATCACTGCCTGATCCAAGCTTGTTGATCCTGCCCAGACAGAAGAATGAAGGGGAGAATGCATGATTCAATCCTCTTGTAACATTTGGCCCTTTTACATTGGGGATAAAAAGAATGGATCTTTGCAAATTGGCTAAGTGTGGTGGTGGTTTCCCTAGAATGGGGGTGGGCGGGTTTTTTTTTATAAATCTGGTGGTTAAACAGGGAGCATGGCTGGAGACGACATGCTTTTGGGCTTAAGACACTCATTTTGCCCCCTAACCCCCAAAATAGAAAAAAAATGGACCAATCTGGGCAGGCATTCAGATTTTTTGGCCTTAAAGCTTATGACATCCATTTCTCCTCTTAAAAACCCTCAAATTGAAAAAGGAGAAGGATAAGACATCTTGGATTTCTCACTTCTCAGAGAACTGGGATCCAAACACATGACTCCTTCCAGATTAACTGGAGCTCAACACACTTCTCTAACTCTGGATTCAAGCACTGCTTAACTCCAAAAGATAACTGTGACCCAACTATTGAATTGGAATAACTGCCTAGATAACTGCCTGAGAAGTCATTCACAAATTCTGGTACACTGCTTGAGTTCAGTGGGTGGCATCACATAAAATGCTAAACTCAGGTTAACAGACCACAGTTGCTACATCTGCATAGCAGGAGATATTTTAACAAATAAACCATATTAGGGCTTAACACAATCACATAATTTACAGAAGAGTGGCTAGGTTCCCCCATGGAAGGATTCAGCAGCATACACCATCATCATCATCATGCTCTGACCCAACTCCATTTGAGCCTAGCCTACTGTGTTGTATGATGGTCAATGTGGGAATAGAACAACACTGCATTTATAGTTATGCAGCAGATGTGAAAGCTGTAATAGTTCACCCATGTGTGCAAAGGTCCTCAAGGCAGGTATGCAAATAAAATGTAGACAAGAACGTATCTTACCTGGGTCGCTGATTATTTTCATGGGAAGGATCCTTCTCAAGCCAACTCTCATAGAGAGATTTTCCTCCATATCCTTCATCAGGACTTGAGATCTGGGCAGGAAATGAATCTTGATCTATCATCCATATTGTTACTCCTTTAAGCATTTTAAATGCTCTAGATCCAAGTTGGTTGGTTGGTTGGTTTGAATGTTTACCCAACCCAATCAAGAGATTCTTCCTGGGTTACAAACTTAACAATGACTTGATATAACAAGAAGGGGTATCAAAAGCAGCTGCCAAAAATAAAGGATGTGCCCTTACTACATGCTGCAGTTTTTGTTGTATGATGAATGGGGCAATGGTCCTGCCCCTGACATTATGTGCTCTCCTCAAGCTAATGTTGGAACCTCTATGCACTTATATAGGTGATGTTTATGGTCATAATTTCCATGGGAGCGGGGTCTTTCATTTACCCAGGATTCCAACTCCTAGACTGCTCAGTGCACTTCATTTTCACTTGCCCAGATAACATCCATGCTTAGTGTACAGACATCAGATAGGAAAGCCAAGACTGGCTGCATTCAAACATGAGCAATTCTGTTCATGAGATGACCAGCCAGATAATCACAACCCACTTTTCATAGTTAATATGTTCTTTAAAAAAAACAAGAGTGCTTGATTGGGAAGTGCTAAATGTTCATTCAAATACCAGGGATGGCAGGAAACCACATGCAGGGAGGCACATATGCAAGACATGTCCTTATTTCTGTAGTCACAGCCATACCATCTAAGACGTAAGTGAGTCTATGTATAAGGAAAAGGTTCCCCCCGCACATTTGTGCAGTCGTGTCTGACTCTAGAGGCCGGTGCTCATCTCCGTTTGTTAGCCGAAGAGCCAGCGTTGTCCGAAGATGCTTCCGTGGTCATGTGGCCGGCATGACGCACGCAGTACGCTGTTACCTACCCACCGAAGTGGTACCTATTCATCTACTTGCATTTGCATGCTTTCGAATTGCTAGGTTGGCAAGAGCTGGGGCAAGTGCGGGAGCTCACTCCATCACGCAGGACTAGGGATTTGAACCTCCGAACTTGCAATCTGCCGATCGACAAGCCTGGTGTCTTACCCGCTGAGCCACCACATCCCTTATGAGTCTATGTATACTGCCCAGCAATCATTTTGTGGCTATTCAGAGCTACCATAAAATGGACATGGCCAACATTTGTAGTTTGTTTTTGTTTACATTTGGGATGGCAGAGGCTGAGACAAGGGAGGGGAGGCACTGGGGATATGGGGGTCAGAGGATATGCCATGCTGGGACTGCTGAAGGGAGGAGGAGAAAAAGAGAGGATGGCAATGTGAATTGGCCTTCTTCTACTTGCCCTGCCTACATTTTGTTTCCTCTGTATCCCAGAATAACCAAAACATTCTGGATGTTGGTTCTACTGAACCATGGCTGCTCCATGGAAGAACCTCTGGAATGTGGTGGTTTCATTCCTGGTTCAAAACAAAATGTTTTTCCCATGTTGTACATGTTCCAAGTATACCTCTTTTGTCAGATTGTACACCAATTGGTTCAGAAGAGGAGTACAGTCAACTCTCAAGGTGTAGTTGCCTGAAACACAAATACATACATTGTTTTGAGTCAGTGCTAACAGCTCTCTCTCAAAAATACCCTTTTTAAAAAAAAAATCAAATTAAAATACAGCTTCCTCTACTTCCCACTCAAACTGAATTTATCTATAGGACCAGATCTTTTCTCTTCCTTGCACTCCAGTGAATTTTCCCACCTCTTGAGATGTGTCAAGATATAAGATTTCTGACAGCTAACATGTAAACAGGAGGATACTTAAATACATAACATGCACAACCAACCATAAAACAACTGTCCAAATCCTAGGAGACTGTGTAACTTGCATACCTTGGCAACAATGGAAAATACCGGTATCTCCTCTACTCTAAACCAAGCCACATTATTTCTGCACTTGGATAACTGGAATGTGGAATTCCAGTTATCCAAACTGGAATGCAGCTATAGTATTATGCAGACATAGTCATGGGATATTCTCTGAAATTCAATGAGACTTCCAAATAAAGGTGATTCCTTAAGGGCTGAACTGTTATTCATCTTTTCAAATATTTCAGTACAGTAACCATTATCCCATGTAAGTTTATATGTAAGCTTGTAATATCATCATCATAATTATTAAACAATAGTAATTGTAATAACATCAGTGTCTCAGAAACTCGAAGCACTTGATCAATCTTGTCTGAGTTAGAAGTTAAGCAGGGCCCCACATGGTTAATACCTGGATGGGAGATTACAAGGAAATCCCAGGGCTGGAGGATAGATGAGAAGTAAAAAAAATCCAGAAAGACAATGTCTAATGTCTTCCCTACTAGTGCCAAGAAAACTGCATGGATATGTGAACAGGTCTACAAAATCACTCAACTTGAAGGAGGCTGTACTTTAACAGCTAATAATAATCTGTTGTTTTTAAAATGAGCATCTGCAGCTATGTAGATGCTCAGTTTGACTGTGCTAAAATTTTATTCTCCATTTTTTTCATCTGCCCACCCTCAATATGCTGGAAAAGAAATTACTCCAATTTTATTTCTTCTTCCCAAAGGAGAAGAACATTTCAGCCAAACATCTCATAGATTAGGGCAGGGTTCTTATGCTTACCTTACTTAGAAGGTGGCTGAGGGCTGGATGTTGGCATTCTGTCTTTCACTGCAGCTTCCCACTTATCTGCAGCATCACCGGTTACTTAATTAAATTCAAGGGAACTCCTCCCATGGGGCTCTGTGCAGATTAGGAAGTGGGTACAGCCATGGGGGCTGCAAAGAGATGGAGAGATGCTTATTAGAAAATAAATTTAGAAAGAGAAACTGCCTAAGAATGAGGTAGCCTCCATCCATGCATGGTCTGAGTGTCTCAGTGTATGAAGAGTGTCCTTCAAGTCAACCTTGATTCCTGGTGACACATGGATGTGTCCGCACCCTTTTCTTCCAACAATACAAAAGTGGTTTGCCACTGTCTTCTTCCAAGATGTTACTCAACCTCCCAGTCTAGTCAACAGCCCTGGAATTCCCAGATGGTGTGACCACATCCAACCCTGCTTAGCTTCCTAGTCCAAGCTAGGATTGTGTTTACGATCTGGTTAAAAATGATATAGAATGAAATTACTAAATGAACAGTATTTTTTTAAGGCAGCAAACTACCATTGGTTCCCATGGTTTGTTGTTGGCTTACTTATTACAACTGTGGCTACTGGAACACATGATTTGATAGTAGATCATTATCTTGTATGGGTGTGCTGCACCCATCCTCTAATACAGAGCTTTCCAAACTCTGTGTCGGGACACGTTAGTGTGTGGGCTGCAGTGTCTGGGTGTGTCGAGGCTGCTGCCACCTTCGAGCCCTGCCAGGATTCCACACAGGTCCTAGTGCCTGCCTTGTGCCTCGCTGCCTCCAAACCTGCCCTGCCAGGATTCCACGCAGGTCCTAGTGCCTGCCTTGTGCCTGGCTGCCTCCAAACCTGCTGTGATTCTGCGCAGGTCCTAGTGCCTGCCTTGTGCCTGGCTGCCTCCAAACCTGCTGTGATTCCGCGCAGGTCCTAGTGCCTGCCTTGTGCCTTGCTGCCTCCAAACCTGCTGTGATTCCGCGCAGGTCCTAGTGCCTGCCTTGTGCCTTGCTGCCTCCAAACCTGCCCTGCCAGGATTCTGTGCAGGTCCTAGTGCCTGCCTTGTGCCCTGCTGTAAGAGTGTGTCACGAAATGATGCCCTGCTGTAAGAGCGTGTCGCGAAATGATGCATGTCTAAAAAGTGTGTCACCAACATGAAAAGTTTGGAAAGCTCTGCTCTAATACAAGATTGGAGAATTTTGACCCTCAAGATACTGCCATAAAGAAAAATCTCCTTTCAGTTGAGCCTGATTCCTATAACCTTTTAGACATATCCATGCCATTTCCCTAGATGGTATGGAAATGGTTTTACCTTCTTCCAGAATGTTTTTCAACATAGGCCCATAATTTCCTGGTCATCTCCCATCCAAGTCCTAGCCAGGCTCAACCCTACTTAAGCTTTACAAGATCAGCCACGGTTGACTAAGTGTACTAAAGGGCATTCACCTTCAATGGAAGAATCAGTGTTGATGTAAGCCACAGCCCGGGTCTCAAGAATTTTGCTGTTCTCCTGCAGTTGCAAAAAAACACATGTTTGCAAGGTAGAAAAACAATTAACTGTATTATGCCCATTATGAACTATTATGAATAGCATATGAATCAAAAGTGGGGAACAGGAAGCTTTCCAAAAGTTGCTGAACTACAATTCCCAGAAACTCCAGCTACCACAGCCAATGTAAGCTGGGACTTGAGGTTCAGCAATATTTGGGTGTCCAAATGCTCTTCAGCCTTAATGTAAATACTACCAATCGTGTTCAAACATCCTGAGAATTTCACAGGAACGTATGGCCATGAACTCCTTTTTTCTACCATTGGGCAAGTCCTCTCAGATAAATATGGGGATTTTGAACAATCCTAGTAATCCCCTTCCTTATGCATCATTATCTTGATTCTAATCCCTCCTCGGGCTTTTATTCTGAAACTTTGAAAAGAAAAGAAAAGGTTTGTTTATTGACCAAGAGAAATTATGGGAAAATCCTGCTGTCTTCAGCATTACATTCTAAGACCACTTGGAAGCTGCAGCTGGTTCAGAATTCCAGGTGCAATTCCAGGTGCTGGTGGTGACTATAAAGCTCTTTGTGGAATGGGGCCTGGATACCTGAGGGACCACCTTTCTCCCTTTGTCTCTGGTCCCCTATAAGATCTGGCAGAGTGGGCAAGTTCCTGGTCCCATCCTTGAAGCAATGTCATCTAACAGATCATGGAGCCTGCCCTCTGGAATGCTATCTCCCCCCCCCCCCGCCCCTGGAAGTTCACAATACCCCAACCCTGTTGTCCTTTAAGTGAGCCTTGAAGACCTGTCTCCTCCCGTAGGTTCTGGGATGAGGGCTTGTTTTCATTGCACAACCAAGTTTTCTTCTTTTGGGTTTCTACCATTTTTATTCTGCTTTTGGGCCATCTTATTGGTGACTGCAGCCATGAAATTAAAAGACGCTTGCTCCTTGGGAGGAAAGCTATGGCAAACCTAGACAGCATATTAAAAAGCAGAGACATCACCTTGCCGACAAAGGTCCGTATAGTTAAAGCTATGGTTTTTCCAGTAGTAATGTATGGCTGTGAGAGTTGGACCATAAGGAAGGCTGAGCACCGAAGAATTGATGCTTTCGAGCTGTGGTGCTGGAGAAGACTCTTGAGAGTCCCTTGGACTGCAAGGAGGTCAAATCAGTCAATCCTAAAGGAAATCAACCCTGACTGCTCATTGTAAGGACAGATACTGAAGCTGAAGCTCAAATACTTTGGCCACCTATTTTCTGTAGCTTGAATCATGTCAACTGGATTTCTATTTTCTTAATGGAAACGTTTCGCTCCTTATCCAAGGGGCTTCTTCAGTCTGAGCAAAGTTGGTAAGGGAATCCTAAATATGTTCCTAGGTAGCTGTGTGACCTTACACCTGGGGCTAGATCATGGTTATATTGAGATGTAATTTTTAAGTCCTTTTATCATCTAATGGAGGGTCGTTAAAAACACCATGCTGCTGTTGAGCTTCTGAAATGGTCTTAATCTTCCTAGGCACAGAAGACAACACGGGGAGGAAGATGGGGGAGAGTTTGTGCCTGAGGCCCCCACCTCTATTCAAGGAAGGATTTTCCAAGTTGGCATAAATGGATTCCTTGACCCCTCTCTCAAACCACCTATCTTCTCTGTCTAAAATGTGAACATTAATGTCCTCAAATGAGTGTCCTTTTTCTTTTAGATGAAGATAAACTGCTGACTCTGGTCCTGTGGTGTTATTTCTCCTGTGTTGTGCCATCCTCCTGTACATAGGTTGTTTGGTTTCTCCAATGTAGAGTTCAGAGCACTCCTCACTGCACTGGATTGCATAAACTACATTGCTTTTCTTATGTTTTGGAGTTTGATCTTTGGGGTGTACAAGCCTCTGTCTCAGTGTGTTGGTGGGTTTGAAATATACAGGTATGTGGTGTTTGCCAAATATCCGTTTTATCTTTTCAGACACGCCAGCCATGTAGGGAATGACCAGGTTCTTTCGTTTACTCTGAGTCTCAGCCCTATCTGTCGCTGTTTTAGGTCTGGTAGATTTAGATTTGGTGAAGGCCCAATTTGGATATCCACAGGCCTTCAGGGCTGTTCTCAGGTGCTGATTTTCATTCTTTTTGGAATCCATGGAGGTGGGGATGGTTTCTGCTCTGTGTGACAATGTCCTGATGACTCCTAGTTTGTGCTGCAGTGGATGGTGGGAGTCAAACATCAGATATTGATCTGTGTGTGTGGGTTTCCTGTAGATCCCTATTTCTAGCTTGCCACCGAATCACAAATAGGGATCTACAGGAAACCCACACACACAGATCAATATCTGATGTTTGACTCCCACCATCCACTGCAGCACAAACTAGGAGTCATCAGGACATTGTCACACAGAGCAGAAACCATCCCCACCTCCATGGATTCCAAAAAGAATGAAAATCAGCACCTGAGAACAGCCCTGAAGGCCTGTGGATATCCAAATTGGGCCTTCACCAAATCTAAATCTACCAGACCTAAAACAGCGACAGATAGGGCTGAGACTCAGAGTAAACGAAAGAACCTGGTCATTCCCTACATGGCTGGCGTGTCTGAAAAGATAAAACGGATATTTGGCAAACACCACATACCTGTATATTTCAAACCCACCAACACACTGAGACAGAGGCTTGTACACCCCAAAGATCAAACTCCAAAACATAAGAAAAGCAATGTAGTTTATGCAATCCAGTGCAGTGAGGAGTGCTCTGAACTCTACATTGGAGAAACCAAACAACCTATGTACAGGAGGATGGCACAACACAGGAGAAATAACACCACAGGACCAGAGTCAGCAGTTTATCTTCATCTAAAAGAAAAAGGACACTCATTTGAGGACATTAATGTTCACATTTTAGACAGAGAAGATAGGTGGTTTGAGAGAGGGGTCAAGGAATCCATTTATGCCAACTTGGAAAATCCTTCCTTGAATAGAGGTGGGGGCCTCAGGCACAAACTCTCCCCCATCTTCCTCCCCGTGTTGTCTTCTGTGCCTAGGAAGATTAAGACCATTTCAGAAGCTCAACAGCAGCATGGTGTTTTTAACGACCCTCCATTAGATGATAAAAGGACTTAAAAATTACATCTCAATATAACCATGATCTAGCCCCAGGTGTAAGGTCACACAGCTACCTAGGAACATATTTAGGATTCCCTTACCAACTTTGCTCAGACTGAAGAAGCCCCTTGGATAAGGAGCGAAACGTTTCCATTAAGAAAATAGAAATCCAGTTGACATGATTCAAGCTACAGAAAATTCCACCTGGATGACTGAGAACCTTCATAGACACTTTGGCCACCTAATGCGAAGAGAGGGCTCACTGGAAAAGACCCTGATGCTGGGAAAGACTGAAGGCAAAAGGAGAAGGGGACGGCAGAGGATGAGATGGTTAGATAGCATCACTGATGCAATGAACATGAATTTGAGTAAACTCCGGGAGACAGTGGAGGACAGGAAGGCCTGGCGTGCTATGGTGCATGGGGTCACGAAGAGTCGGACACGACTAAACGACTGAACAACAACAACAACAATTGTTTGTATGTTTTTTGTAACTGGCTGTTTTGTGGTAAGCATTCAGAGTTGGTCGAGTTGGGTGGCTCTATACATTTGATTTAACTAATAAATAAATAATGCAATTTTACAGAGTCCTTCACTTACCTCTGCCCACTCTGTGGAGCCCAATAACCCAAATTCTTCTGCATCCCAGCTGGCAAAAAGGATAGTTCTTCTAGGTCTCCAACCTGCACAGATGAAATTAAGGTTACAGAGAAACCTTAATTCTTTACCTGCTGATGGCTGAAGATGTAAACCTATCAATGTCTATCCACAAATAAACCTGAGTTGGTTTAGAAATGAAGCATAAATCCCTTTTAGCATGACAAGGGATGTTTAAGATGCTCAGTAGAAATATCTATTTCTCCTTGCTGTATCTTTGGAGGAGCATTCTGTTTTATTTGTTGGTTTTATTTACCTGCTACATTTATTGAGCAAAGGATCAAGGTGACTTACAATCCACTTCAAATGCATGTTTACACTTAAATCCCAGCACATACCACCTCTCCTTTGGGTGTCCCAATTTCTCTTCTCCAAGTCTGCTAATCTTACCTTTCTCCATCATCTTGCCAAAACTTCGAGCCACCTCTTGAAGAACAGCAGCTCCCGTGGTTGGGTCAATACCCCCCAAGACCCAGGAATCTCTGTGGCCTCCAAAGATTACGTACCTATCTAGGACAAGGAAGCATATGAACAAGATCAGAAGCCACTTCTTTGTATCTTTTTTCTTTCTTTTCTATTTTTCTTTTAGTTTTTTTCCTTTCTTGCACTTTTAGCTTTCTCTTTTATTTCTTTGTCTTTTTTCTTCCTTACTTTATATTAGGTTGTATTAGCTTTTATCTTCCTTTTTAAATTTTTTAATAAAATTAGAGAGAGAGAGAGATGGAGGTGGAGGTAGGGGAAAGGGAAAGGGGAAAAAAAGCCAGAGGAAAAGGGGAAAGGGGGAAGGGAAGGGAAAAGCCAGAGACAGAGACAGACAGAGGTCTGCCTGTTTGTAAGCCTTCCAGAGGCTGGTTGGAAACAGCAACTAATCCAGCTTCTAGCTCTAATCCAGCAGAGCTGTTCTTAAGTAGGCTGACCATACATCTCGTTTTGAATGGGACAGTCCCATTTTTTAAGCATTTTTTCAACTGTCCCATCATTTTCATAAAAATCTCAATTTTGTCCCGTTTTTCAAACCCGGCGGGAATAGCGTGGAAGGAGGATCTGAGCCGGGGCGGGGTTTGCAGGCAGGAGCCAATCACATGGACAGGGGAGCGGGGTTTGCAGGCGGGAGCCAATCGCGTGGACTGGGTGGCATGGACCCCTGTCTTTTTTCATGAATACGGAATATTACATAAGACCCCATCCCGTTTTGCCATCCTGAAATATGGACAGCCTATTCTTAAGTCACCCCAGCTTTGTAAAAATGCAGAGATGACATCTGAATAAGAGATGACCTTGCTCTCCCCATGCCATAGCAAGTCACATTCATCATCCTTTGTTGTTGTGCCTTCAAGTCAGTTTTTGAATCCCAGTGACTGCCTGGACAAGTCCCTGCAGTTTTCTTGGCAAGGGTTTTCAGAAATGGTTTGCCCTTGCCTGCTTCTAGCCTGATGCCTGAACCACTACACCAAACCGGCTCGTCATCCATAGGATCACAATATTACATGCAGAAAAGCGGCAAGCCAGTTTTGTTTTTTCCTGCTACTACACTCACTTCACATTCACAAAAGAAACATTTTAAAGCTGGGGTGGACAACCTGAGGTCCCAGCCCTCAACTTATTATTATTATTATTATTATTATTATTATTATTATTATTGGTATTGCTTTAAGTCCCTGCTGCCTCCTCAGACCACAGTTATCAACATTTTGAGGTGGGAAACCCACAAAGTTGATAACGCTAAAATAGAGTTAATATGGCTGAAAAAGCATTAATTCCAAGACCCCAAGAAAAAACAAACAATCCTGGATATGTCCTCCTTACCCCATCCACTGTGACCCTTGCCTTCCTTGAAAACGTGTTTTGCCTGGTTTCCAGCTACCAAAAACCTGCCCATTCTTGCTTCAAATAAAGCCAACACAATTCAAAAGCTCACCAGGTTCCACTGCTCCTTTGATGCTTCCGATCACATTATATATCCGTCTAATTTGACTGGTGGTGTGAACGTGCATCCTAATCTTTCTGGAAAAGAAGGGGGGGAAAAGATTTGGTGACCCAGCAGTAAGGTCAACCATACTAGGAGTACCTCAAAGCATTCCTAAGTTGTATTTTTGCAAAAGGACTCAATTCTGCTACAGTGAAGTCAATCATCTTCTTGTGGTTGGGTAGGAGCATTTCCAAATGGACCCCTGGATCAAATCCTCAGTTGTTTCTGGCTTCACTCAAGTGACCAACCTCTGGAAACAGGTATCTGATCTCAGCCACAACCAAATCCCGGTTGGAATCAACTTGTCTGTTCAGAAAAATGGCTAGTGATCCTGGATGACCACAATGAGAAGGTTGCAGAACTGAAGTACATTATTGTTTTTTTGTGGCTACACCCATCCTGTCTAACAACTGCCAGATACCAAGATGGCCCTCACATGACAGACCCTCTGGCAATTGTTAAAGACTGAATTTTTCCTGAGAGCCTAGGGGTACAGAGAAAATGCCAAGGTATGGTGCAAGACTGATGTCAGCCTTCCCAGGCAGTCCAGACAGGAAACATGACCAGATGAGCTAATTCTACTTTATTGTAAAGTTACATTATAATCTTGCAAGTCTGAAAATACAGATCTCCTGCCGTCTCCTTTACAGCCTGGGAAGCTAGGGAGGGTCCCTTCTGAGCCTCTTTCTCTTTCCATTATGCAGCTGCAGGCTATGCCCTCTCTTATCTGACCGTTCCCTAGGCAGCATCTCTTCACCCCATTTCCCAAGGTCTTTCTACCATACCATTACTGGGGGCATAGGAGGGGGGCCAATAACAACTACAGCTTCACGATGATGGGATGCAAGCTCCTTCCTTTTTGTATATGATGGTTCGTGCATGTACATAAGGGGTGGATCTTGCACCATGACGACATGACACCATTTTAATCATTTGCACAAAAATAATGGAAGCTCTCCCTCCCTCTCCAAAAGCAGAATCTTTCTGCTTATCATTTTGTCTCCCTGCTCCTTTTCTTTCAAGCAAAATAAGGATGAAAATAGGGCTTTTGCTTCAGCTCTCTCCAAAATCTAGGAAATCGAAACCCTCCCAAATGGTTAGCAACAGTATCCCTTTTACAGGGGGGTGAGGGTGAGGAAAAATTAAGTTGAGACAGAAAAGCTTGCCTGAAACTGCTTGCTAAATTCATGACAGAGTGCTGACCTGAACTGGGAATGTCCTGATTTTTCACCTAGCTCCTAAGACACACCATGACCTTTCAGGAGATGAAAACAACTCTCAGCTTTAAGTGGACATGCCCAGTTTGGGCAGGAGTGGAAGCAAGATGACAAAAATGCTAGAACTAACCTTGTGGAGTAGCGTTCTAAAAATCCAGGCCCAACGTTATAGGATACATTGAGATTTCCTTTCCAACTCTTGTCTGGAGCTGCAGGGCCCCCCATGAACCTGGAAAAGCAAGGAAACCCTCTCCATCTTTTGTTATGTCTTTTGAGAACCCTTTAGTTAACCATCCTGATGATGTTCTTTAAAAACCTGGCTGTTCTCCCAGGCCTTATGGTAGGGCATTTGTGGAACCCGGGGTGACTGTGGTGTAGTTTGTCCGGACACTCAGGTTCTTTCAATTGCTTTTTATTGTTTCCCTATTTTAAGTGTATGCTGCCCAGAGTCATTCTGGAGTCTGGCAGTATAATGGTACGTGGGAAAGACCTTGGGAGAATGGGCCAAGAAATGCTGCCTAGGGAACAATCAAAGACAGCATAGCCCGCAGCTGCATAGTGGGAAGGGCAAGAGGCTCAGAAGGGACCCTCCCTAGTTCCTCAGGCTTTAAGGAGATGGTGGGAGAATTGTACTTTCAGACTTCCAAGATTCTGTTAATGTACCTTTACAATAAAGTAGCATTAGCTCATGTGATAGTATTTTCTGTCTGTTCTACCTAGTAAGGCTGACATCAATCTTGCAAGTCTGAAAGTACAATTCTCCCGCTATCTCCTTTTGTTGTTTATTCGTTCAGTTGTTTCCGACTCTTCGTGACTTCATGGACCAGCCCACGCCAGAGCTTTCTGTCGGCCGTCACCATCCCCAGCTCCCCAATGGTTGAGTCCGTCACCTCCAGAATACCATCCATCCATCTTGCTATCTCCTTTACAGCCTGAGAAACTAGGGAGGGTCCCTTCTGTGCTTCTTGCCCTGCCTACTATCCAGCGGCCGGCTACACTGTCGCTGATCGTTCCCTGGGCAGCATTTCTTGGCCCATTCTCCCTAGGTCTTTCCCACATACCATTACAGGCAGCTTCTAAAGCTAATCAATCAATCAATGGTTTATATCCCAACAACAACCCTGTGAAGTGGGCTGGGTGAGAAAGAGTGACTGGCCCAAAGTCACTTCCATTCCTAAAGGAAGACTAGAACTCACAATCTCCTGGTTTCTTGTCCAGCACCTTTACCACTACACCAAAACCACTTCCTGGTTGGACAACTTGGACAAGCTTTCAAGACTGGTGTCAGCCAGGTCAAGAAACAGGCACACAGGGATTTCAGGAATGCTCTTTTTTATAATAAGGTAGAGATCATAGAAATTTGAAAGCCTATCCAAGTTTCACTCTGTCCCATCTTATACTAAACAAAACCAAGGCATGGTTATTTTTAACCTATTTCTCAGGTTTCCCTCTACCTCAGAACTGTGTAACCTCTTCCACAAGTCCCCCCACCCTTAATGGCTTGCTCCTTCCTTCCCCAAGATGAGTTCTACATTTCTTCCATACTTTCTATAATTTATTTTATCCCACCTCCTTCTCCAAGTATCAGTGGAGTATGCAAGCATGCCTCCCTCCCAATTTTGTCCAATGTTCTCCTCCCAACAGCCCTGTCAGGTAGATTGGATTTGTGAGCTTTGGGGCTCAATCCAGATCTGAGCCTGGATTTATTCAACTCACATCTTGAATTTTAACTATCACCCTCAGGCTTCCTTTCCATGGCTGATTCTTGAATGAACCCATTTTCTGCATTTGCTCAATACACTGAACTATAAAGAACCAAATAGGCTGGGTTTGTTATTCATCCTACGGTAAGCTGTGAAAAAAACTAACCAAGGTTAAAACTAATCAAGTTTATCTTGTGGTACAAACGCAGCCAGTAAATCTTTGATTGAAGTGGTTAAGTGAGTTATGTTAATGCAAGGCCCATGTCTTAACCACTTGACCTTGGGCCAGTCCCTGTCTCTTGGCCCAACTCACCTCACAGGGTTGTTGTTGTGGGGAAAAGAGGAGGAGGAAGGCGTATTAGGTATGTTCACTGCCTTGAGTTATTTATAAAAAAATAATAAAGGCGGGATAGAAAATAATTTTCTTTTTAAAATGATTTATTCCCACACCTTTAAGAAAAACACAGACACAAGGAAACTAAGTTAAACGATATTGAAGTACCCTGTTTTCTGAAAGTGATTTATTACTGAAAGTAATTTAATCTGCATACCGTAATAAAACTTCAGCATCGTGGTAGCCAATGGGGTGTACTGGAATGGAGGGAATTCCCACTCCATCACTAACCTCAAGTCTGAACATGTATTCTGAAAAACCAAAGAAAGCTTGAGATGAATAGGATATGAAGACATGGAACCAGGGTTAGGACTAGGCATTTGGGAACCTGGGTTCCAGCATCCTGGTTTGAGCCACTTAAACTTTATCCTTTCTCTGGAAATTTTTGATTGCTCCTCTTTTGTTTTTCTTCCTCATTTTCTTCAGATTTTTCTTTCAGAGGTGACATATTTAACCTTACTTTATTCTTACAAGGTAGCAGAAATTGAAGTCTTGTTTTGATTACACATTTCCTCTTTACCTGCATCCTCTTTCTTGCCCTGAAACCACCTGCTTGGGAAGATGTATTTCCCTTTGGACTGAACGGAAAGCCAGGAAGGTTGTGTATCGCTGGAAAGAAGACTGTATGGTGAAATACTGGAGCCAACATACATAACCCTCTCGGCCACCTTTTAATTTAAAGAAATGCAAGTAGTCCACATCTGAGCATTTCATCCAACTTTCCTTCTCTTTAGCTTTCTTCCTATTAATGTGAATATGAGTTGGAAAGAGAAAGCTGAGGAGGACAGGAATGTACAGCATGGCACTAAGGTAGGCCGTGCCTCCAAATACCAGGTCAAAGGAATCACAGATACTATAGATCTATGGTATACATATACAGTAAGTTCTAATTCTATCAGAATTTGCCTTCAAATACTGATGAACAATACTGATGCAACCCAATAATTTTATCTCCTAGGCTCTAATCCTCTGCACCTCATCCTTGGAGCATGTCCCACTGAAGTAAGTTGGAGAGAAGCTGCCTTAGACTGAGGTAGATCAATGGTCTATCAGCATGACCTGTGATTCTCAGCCTTTTCTCTCTTATATGTCTCCAATCACTGTTAGAGAACCTGAGCACCAACAGAAATGAAAAGGCATGAAAACAAAGTGGTGGGCAAAGGTTTACCAGGTTAACTTCCTCATCATGGGTTGCTCTTAAATACAAACAAGTAACACCAGGAATCATCATCATCATCATCATCATCATCATCATCATCATCATCATCATCCAGTCTAAACATCTGGCTGACTGTGCAACCAACCATAATAATAATAGACTCTCCAAGTTCTTAAGTATGCTGCCCATCAGGGGATAAGTCTCCCCTGTTGAATTTCTACCAGGTATACAACTTCTAAAATTGCCCATGCAAGGAATCACTGCTTAGCTAATCTTTACAGGAAGTTGAAGGCTGTCCTGCAGGAAAGGGAAGGATCTCTGAGCAGATGTTTCTGATGAACCCTGATAGGCCAAACAAGGGCATGGTCTATCTCCATGGAACTAATGAAAGGACCAGGACACAAGAGAGCAGCTATTCCCCTGCTGCGTTGGCTGAGGAGGAGAATGTGATGCCTCTCAGCTCTTCTGTTCCACATCGTTGCTACCAGGAACAATGTCAAGTCCTGGCCCAACAACGATGCCAGGTCTGCCGTTGGTCCACACCCTCAGCAACCCTGTGTCAGGTTTTGACAGGTGGCAGGCAGTCACGGTTCCTACTTCTTCTCCCAAGTTATGGAAGGAGAAAAAAAAGAAGAAGCCATATTAGGGCAGTCTAATGTGATGCTTTCGAACTGTGGTGCTGGAGAAGACTCTTCAGAGTCCCTTGGACTGCAAGGAGGTCAAATCAATCAATCCTAAAGGAAATCAACCCTGACTGCTCATTGGAAGGACAGGTGCTGAAGCTGAAGCTCAAATACTTTGGCCACCTAATGCGAAGAGAGGACTCACTGGAAAAGACCCTGATGCTGGGAAAGACTGAAGGCAAAAGGAGAAGGGGACGGCAGAGGATGAGATGGTTAGATAGCATCACCGATGCAATGAACATGAATTTGAGTAAACTCCAGGAGACAGTGGAGGACAGGAAGGCCTGGCATGCTATGGTCCATGGGGTCACGAAGAGTCGGACACGACTAAACGACTGAACAACAACAAATGTGATCTGGATGAGCTGTTGTCAGATCAAGCAAGACAGGAGAAACATCTAGAAAAATTCCATATCGTACCAGTACTTGAGGAACCACTGGTTTATACCAGCTTTCCCAATCAACAACCTACTCTACAGTAAATTATGTGGACTGAAACCCAATGCAACTAGAGAGTCCTTAGTTGGGAAGGTTGGCCTATATCAGAGAGAGACCACCTGTCACTCATAGTCTTCATTTTGTCATCTGCAGAGGTGCTCAGATTGGATTGCTGAACTTCCAACAGTAAAGCCATTGGTTTTCAGCTACAGTATATGGTTTCACATTAATTTGCCACCAAAAGGTGCCAATTAACGTTTTCAGTTTTGCATTTCAGCATTTTTCCAACCCTTGGTGGCATCACTCAATTGCTATACATATCTCTACAGCCCCTAGGACCTATTTTAAAGAGTTTATCCTCAACTGGAAGATCTGACCCATTCTTGGTTTATATTAAGGAGCTTAGATTAAGTTTTTTCTAGCCTCATCTGAAGTGCTCAAAACTTGTAACTGACAACTTTTATATGCAAAGCAGATACTACATCAACAAGCTATGGTCTTTCCTTCCCAGTGAGCAGGCTCAGGGTGACATACATGGGCCTGTGGACACTAACCTTTGGCTGGATAGCCTGGAGTAAGAGGATCTCCTGCACCATTTAGATTTAACACATTTCCACGCTGAACTCCCTGCCCAGGAAGATTCCACCCATCTGGGTAGGGTTTGACTCCAGGTGCACAATAATCTGCAGGATCAGAGTAAAGGATAATTCCTTTTGCTCCTGCCAACATGGCATTTTTAACCTGCAGAAAAATCGACTGTTAAGGAGCTATATGGTATTGCATTCCCTTGAGTTCCTGAGGTAGTATTAATGTGATTAAGATAAGTATCAGTCCAAGAGCTGATATATATGTATCAGAGGCCCTTCCCATATTTACTCCAACACAGTATCTCATGCCCTCATTATCACGTGTCTGGACTACTATAATGCACTCTACACGGGGCTGCCTTTGAAGACCATATGGCAGCTTTAATTAGTCCAGAATATAGCAATCCAGCTGTTGATGAATATTTGACAGCATTCCCTCAGCCAGAATGGCTGTGTAATTATCCTAGACTCACAGCTTCTTCTTGAGAAGGCCTTTGCACAAATCCATTTTGTATCTTAATTGTGCCCATTCCTCAGTCACCTCTAATCTCGATTACTGCAATGCACTCAACAGGGACCTCAGAAGCTTCAACTGGTCCAGAACGCAGTGGCACAATCAGTTATGGACATGTCATGATATGCTCATGTAACACCTCTGCTGCACAAGGTACACTGTTACCAAGAGGCTTCCAGGTACAATTCCAGGTGCTGGTTATCACTTCTAAAGCCCTTCGTGTCATAGCGCCTTATTACTTAAGGAACCATCTTTCTCCCATGGTGTCTACTTATCCTGTAATATCTGACAGAGGCAGCATGCTTCGGGTTCCATCATTAAGCAATGTCATCTGATGGGACCCAGGCAGTGTGCCTTCTCCATTGAGGCATTTGTCCTCTGGAACAGCATCCTTCCAGAAATCAGAACAGCCTAATCCTCACACTCTTTTAGATGAGCTTGAAAGACCGAGCCCTTCCAATAGGCATTGGGCTAAGGAATGGGGAGGGCCCATTGTAGGTTTGTTTTGCTGTTATTCTGTGCTGTCTTCCTATTCGGCCCTCTTTTCCTTTTTATGGTTTTGATTTGACCCCAATGAAGCTCCACTCTTTCGCATGCGCATGTGACCTTGCCCTTTTTTTTTACCTCCCCTCCCCCTTGGATATAGCTGTGGAGAAATGAGAAGAGCACTGCAAGTAAAATAAATAGATCAAATGGTGGCCTCTCAGATAACCTGGGATAATCTGTTTTTTGGGGAGATAGATAAAATAAAGCTACTCTCCTAATCTGTTATTGCATGGCAGGGATGGGCAAACTTTTTTGTGACTTGAGGCCAGACTTTATGTTCTTGGGGCGAGCCAAGGGCTACCATGAGGGGGTGAGGGTACAATGCTCCATGACGTACAGTACATGGACAAGGCCTGGATGCTGAGTTTCAGTTCCTGGATTTGGGGGAAAGAAATGTTATTATATTACATTATGTCTTTATCTCACCTTTCCCCTGAAGCTGCAAGATGGCTCTCTCGTTTTGTTACCCTGAGAGGAATGGTGGGGAAGTTGGGCTATGAGAGAATAACTGTCCTGAAGGCACCTGGGTGAAGAAGAAGCCCAGCCTCTTTCTCCATAGCTGAGTGAGGACTTTCCAGTCCTACTCCAACACTTTCATCACCAAACATTCAGAGTTTGCTTAATTTTGTTTTTAATTCTGTTAACAGTACCTTAGGCTAAGAGTAACGCGTTTTCCCTACATTAAAAAGGCAGGAAACACACACTGCCTCTTTGGGGCAATCGCACTGCAAAATTCAGCTGTGCATTTTAAGGAGGTCTGGGGACCACAAATGGCCTACCTGTGCTGTAAGAGGAAATCAAGAAGAAAAGAGATGAAGCACAGTTGGCTTCTTGGTCCAGAGCTGGGGGGGGGGGGGCAGAAAAATCTGGTAGATGGGGGAGCTGACAAACATAGTCCACAAATAAGAAATCAAGGTTAGGTTTGGTGTGTTCACAAAGCCCGCTTCCTCCTCCTATTTTCCCCACAACAGCAATCCTGTGAGGTGAGTTGGACTGAGAGAGTGACTGGTTTCATGCCTAAGGCGGGACTAGAACTCTCAGTCTCCTGGTTTGCCATTGGCTCCTTCCTAGGGCTGAGAGAGAGTGACTGGCCCAAGGTCACCCAGCCGGCTTTCGTGCCTAAGGCGGGACTAGAACTCTGTCTGCTGGTTTGCCATTGGCTCCTTCCTAGGGCTGAGAGACAGGGACTGGGCCAAGGTCACCCAGCCGGCTTTCATGCCTAAGGCGGGACTAGAACTCTGTCTGCTGGTTTGCCATTGGCTCCTTCCTAGGGCTGAGAGACAGGGACTGGGCCAAGGTCACCCAGCCGGCTTTCATGCCTAAGGCGGGACTAGAACTCTGTCTGCTGGTTTGCCATTGGCTCCTTCCTAGGGCTGAGAGACAGGGACTGGCCCAAGGTCACCCAGCCGGCTTTCATGCCTAAGGCGGGACTGGAACTGACAGTCTCCTGGTTTCTAGCCCGTTGCCTTAACCACTAGACCAAACTGGCTCTCTAGATTATCAACTAGTATTTGGAATAGCACTATTCTGGACTAGTGCTAAACCCATGTCTTTATTACAGTTTACCTATACTACAGCTTAAGATAATGGCCTGGTTCCCACGAATTGTAAAACACCATCTGGGTTCCCATAAAGCATTCTACCGCAAATGACTGAACTGTATTTGAGGCTTGCGCAACACAAGCTTTCAAAAATTCAATGTCCAATTAATTAATTGTTATCCACTTTTGATCTTTTTCTTTTTTGAAAACATATATACATTATTTAAACAAAGCTCTACAAAAGACATTCAAATATTCCTTGGAGTGGTATTGATTTTGATTGAGAAAATATAGGAGAGGAGGTACGAGAGAATGAAAATAAAGATGCTGATAACTTACTTTGTTTCCTCTGAATACTTTTCCATATCGGGCAATGAGAATCTTTCCTGTACAGTTAATTCCCATTTCTCGCTCTAACTTGAAAAAGTCTTCGGTGCGTCCATAATTGACATACACCAGATCTGCCTTTTCAGGATGGAAACAAAAACAGCATTTTTGGTCTGGTATTGGTAACTCTGTTTAATGTACCACTACACATGGAATCTATTTCACTTATGCAGAGAACTGTTTCCTGAACTTCTATGCTCAGGATCCCCAACGTGGTGCCCACAGGTGCCAACATGCCCATAAACACACATTTGATTCCCCCCTCAGGCCTCCCAACCCATTTTTTTAGTGGCTTTAACTTCAAATATTTATTAGTTGGCAATACAGCAAAGCAAAGCATCTTTATGTACCAGGAAGCCTTGGGAGTCCCTATAGACATTCTTAGAAAATAAGAACAGAGTGGCCAGTGTTGTGGTTTCCTTGGATGACTCTTCTTCAAAGAAAGAGGATGAACCAAGGATGAAGACAGAAATTATTAAATCCCCAGAGCCAATTGCCAACATACAGACTGGGGAGAACTCATGGTCATTTTTAGGGGGGGGGGGTGGAAATCTGTAAGATGCCAGGTGCAATGTCACACTCAAAGCCTCACTTCTTGTATATGTGTGTGGGCAAAGTCACTACACACACAAAAAGAGAAGGACTTTGATTGCAATGCCATGCCAGCCATTCTGAAGATTTTGATGCCTCCCCTACCAGATGTTCCTGGAAGAACTAATCCCACCAATACACAGGGCCTACTTTTCCAGGCTCCGGTACACATTCTCTGGCATACCCCAAGTCCTCAGATGCATCCGAAACTCAGAGTCAAATATCAAAAGGCTGAAATGCCTAGAAGTAGAAGGGAGAGCCCAATGGAATGGTGATTTCGTTAGGACTTGTCACTATTCTTGAGTAGCTTCACATTCTGAGAAGAAGCCACACACACCAGCTGGTCTGGATTGGAGACTGGCATGGTCTGGTGTAAAAAGTTCCCTGCCTGATACAATGCAATGCTGAAGAAAATCTCCTTTGCAGTTTACCTCCATGAAATCATGTCTCAATCCACTTTGTTGGACTTCTGATCTTTCACTCTAGAGTAAAATAAACTCCTGATGATTTTGTTGACCTATCCATTTACTTTTCTTGACAGCAATAGGGAAGCAGTTTGCCGTTGAAACTTCTGATCTTCCAAGTCTAGCTTACACCCCTGGCATATCCTGGTGGACACCCATCCAAGTTCTCATGAAGTTCAACTCTGTAGACTTTTCTTTTTTGCCCCTTGTGATGCTCAGGACCCAATATTCTGCTTAAACCTCTCCAGCTCTGGACTATGGACCATCCTTGCTGCATTCTCCTACTGTAATTGTTTCACGTGTCCCTGGCCATGGTTTGGCTGACGATGCTTTCTTTGCTTTTAGCACCCCTGTTCTCCCCAGGACAGGAAGTTTACTTCCCATTTCACATTTCCCATAGACTGGTACATCTGGCCCGAATGGTATACCAATTAATAGAATAATTTCTGTTGGAGTAGGAGGATTAGGCTTGATGGAAAGGCTTTTATTACACAAGGCATCAGTGACATGTGTAATTCCTGACCACAGTGCTTTAAGAAAGGGCTAAGTGATTTGCAAAGAATCAATATGCCTGTCAAACAAGATCAGTGAAGAACATCTCTGTTCAGAAACAAAACATGGAGGTACCCAATATAAGAGGAGAGGCAGTATAATCTTACTTGCTCATGAACAGCTTTCAGCTATTACAGACTGAGCATTGGGTAGGATAAGGTAAGGTACCTGGGCTGCAAAAATCAAGATGGCAGCCCAGATAACTGCACTCACTGCTGCCATCTAGTGCTGTCTGATGATTTGCAGCCCAGATATAGTAGCCCAAAGGAGGGCTTTGGTTTGATTGACAGCTTCTGCTGCTGTTTCTATACACTTCATAAGAACATAAGCGGCCCATCTAGTCCAGCCATCCGTTCTCACAGTGGCCAACCAACTGCACAAGGAAGCCCATTAGTCTCCCAGCAGATGGCCTTCAGAGGCAATCACGCTGCCCTCCAGGCGAATAGCCACTGATTCCCATGACTTCCATGAATCGATCCAACCTTTTTTTGAAGCCAACCAAGCTGGAAGCCAGCATCACATCTCGAGGTAATAGATTTCACGCCAATCAATTGCTCAGGTCCTTACCAGCGGCTCACCCTGTGCTGAGAAGGCATTGTAAGGAGGCAGCACTCCAGAAATATTTTCATAACCTCCAGGAGGATTCTCAAATAGTGATGTGTTGAAAATCTACACAGAAGAAAAAGACAGACATTTCTTTAGAAAGCTGAAATGACAGCCTAATTAGGTCGCAGCCTTGGCAGGCTTCTAGAATTCTGATTGTTTTGAAGGTTCCAACTTGGATTTTCTTTTTTTTTCTTTTTTTTTTAAATTTTATTGGATTTTAAATATACATAGCTAAAAGTTAAGAATGAAACTGAAATAGAAATACAAATTAAAAGAAAAGAAAAGTGCAGTAAAGGGAAAAAAAGAAAGAAAAACACAAACAAAGAAATTGGATAACCTCCGATCCAACTATGGTCATAAGAATAAAATAGATAGTTTGTTTTTACATGCTGGTTATTCATATAACATTCATATACTTTTCTTGTCTATTATATACTATTTATATATAATCTAATCATCAAATCCCCATATTAGCTTTACTCCTCCTGCTTTTTGCAAATAGTCCATCAAAGGTTTCCACTCTTTAAGAAAGCAACAATTTGAATTGTCTTTTAATAAGCAAGTCAATTTATCATTTTCTGCCATCTCTAATAGTTTCAACATCCAATCCTGTATTGTTGGTACACTTGGTATACCAGTTTTGTGCATATAAGAGTCTTGCTGCTGTGATCATATATTGTATTATTCTAGAGAAATGTTTTTCTATTTGTACCTCCCAAATTCCAAGTAAAAAAAATTCTGGTTTAAATGGTATTCGTATTTGTAGTATATTTTGCATCAATGAATGTATCTCAGTCCAAAATTATTTTGCAATGTTACAAGTCCACCACATATGGTAAAAAGACCCCTCTTGTTTTATACATTTCCAACATAAGTTGGATATGTTCCCGTACATTTTTGAGAGTTTTTGTGGGGTCATATACCATCGATACATCATCTTATAAAAATTTTCTTTTAAGTTGTAGCATAAGGTGAATTTTAATCCTTTAGTCCACATATCTTCCCATTGATGAAGTTGTATATTGTGGCCAATATTTTTCGCCCATTGAATCATACAATCTTTAACTTGTTCCTCTACCATTTCTCCTTTTAACAATAATTTATACATTCTAGCAATTAAGCGTTCATCATTTTCACATAATTGTATTTCAAATTCTGATTTAGTTTGTTCAAATTCTAAATTTTTTTTATCTAATTTAAATTTCTCTATAAGTTGCATATAGGAAAGCCATTGAAAGGTATAACCTTCTTGGGCAAGTTCTTCTTTTGATTTTATCACATAGTGTCCTTGTTCTTTTTTTAAGAAGTCCTTATATGTCAGCCACTTATCTTTATTTCTTACTTCTGTTCTATAAAAAGCTTCTTGCGTGGAAATCCATAAGGGTCTCTTATAACATAAAGTTGATTTATATTTATTCCAAATTCTCAACAAGGATCTTCTAATATAATGATTTTTAAAGTCCACATTTATTTTAGCCTTATCGTACCACAGATATCCATGCCATCCAAATCTCAATTCATGACCTTCCAGATTTAATAATTTTTCATTTCTCAAAACAATCTATTCCTTAAGCCATACCAGACCACAAGCTGCATGATATAGTTTCAAAAATTATATAGGAAAAAAGAGAATGTAGTATAAATTCCTGCGGGGGAGGGGACCAGGGGAGCAGTGGTGGAAAAAGTTAAGATGCCAGCTGCAATTGGGTGGTTGAAGCCCACCCCTCCCACCCCACAGATGCCCATGAATTCCTGCTTGTAGGAATATCAATTCCAGAGAGGTCTGATACACCAACTGGCCAAAGTAGATTATTGTTCTAATATATGCTGAAGGCTGGAGCTCTTTGCCAAATGATATAATTTCCCCAAATTAACACCTTGTGAGTGGTCCATCCATGCCCATCCAACAGTATTGTGGAGGCACATCTATTTTGTTTTCCACCATTTCAAGACGTTAGAAATGGCTATTTTTGCCCACCCAACACAACAAAAAAAGCAATTCCAACATCATTGCCTTTCCGGCATAATCTCAGGATTTGCTGTGGTTTCCCCCAAGCAGCCGTCTATCCTTTCCCTCCCCTGGTGGCTCCCCCAGAGAAGAAGGAACGTCCTGCTTTCTGTACCTCTTTTCCGCCATCATCAGTAATTGAGATATAGTTGGGAGAGTTTGGATTGGGGTAAGAAAGAAGGACGTCATAGTGAACCAATTCTGCTGTATCCAAGCCAAACGCCTTCCACTGATTCTGTATTTGCTTTGCCAAGTGAAGGTTCTGCTCTGTTCCAGCCACATGTGGAAATCTAGTGAAAGAGCTAGAAAAAGCACAAAACATCATGATGGAAGGACACGTGAGCCCAGAAGCTGGGCTGTTGTGACACTGGTTTTACGGCGTACCTTCTTGTGAAATTGTTCTAGTTTGTCTCATCTTCTCATGCAATATTTATTTCTTTATTTTTATTCCGCCTTTATCATTTTTTTATAAATAACTCAAGGCGGCTAACATACCTAATACTCCTTCCTCCTCTTATTTTCCCCACAACAACAACCCTGTAAGGTGAGTTGGGCTGAGAGAGAAGGACTGGCCCAAGGTCACCCAGCCAGCTTTCATGCCTAAGGCGGGACTAGAACTCTCAGTCTCCTGGTTTGCCATTGGCTCCTTCCTAGGGCTGAGAGAGATGGACTGGCCCAAGGTCACCCAGCCGGCTTTCATGCCTAAAGTGGGACCAGAACTCACAGTCTCCTGGTTTCTAGCCCAGCACTTTAACCAGACCAAACTGTCCCTGTCTGCTCAAAATAAAAGCTTAAGAAGAACCCCAGAGGGTAATCCTTTTTAAACATGCTTATACAATGGCTGCTGAGGTCGATGTGGCCAATCACAAAATATTAATCCATCAGAATAGGAAATTATGGGATGGATTCCTACCATCTTTCTATTCTGCTCCCTGGATTCTCTCCATCAACAGTCCAAGGTTTTGTTTTTATGTTTTTGGAGGGACAGGCAATCAACTTGCTCTGATTTGAAAAAGTTTGTTTTCCAATAATATTTAGGGACTTCACTGAGCCCCAGAAGCATTCTTATAAAGGAAGGTGATCCTAGAGGATGGCATTTTGCTTTTTAAAAAGATAGAGAAAAGAAGAGAATTAAAAACTGGTGGGGAACCTTGCAGGCACCAAGAGAAGGTCCACGGACATCAAGTTGTCTGGTCTTTCCCACTCTCTAATATTAATAATAATAAATTAAGAATTTATTAAATTTGTATGCCACCCAACTCTCATGCAAACAACAGCTATGGGAATTGTTCCATATAGCTAGGGTTGTTGTGCTGTGTAGAGGACAGAGGGAATGGCCTTGAGGAAGAGGAAGAGCCGCTACCAAGACAATGGTCAGATAAAAGAGGACTGAGTCCAGGACAGGAATGTAACCTGAGGAAATGCCTCAGAAAGCCCCACCCTAGTCCTCACAAAGATAAGGGAGGGGGGAAGTGCATTCAGATTTGCAAGATTCTGTTACTATAGCTTTACAATAAAAGTAGTACTGACCTACATGACGTTGGATTCCTAGTCTGATCTACCTTGAAGGGCTGGCATGCTGTCAGGGCAGAACTATGGAGGAAATGATTGGGACAAAGCAACATAGGAGCTGTCACCCGCTTTCTTATCCCCCAAGCCTTGCCTTGAAATGTCATCTAGGCCAGGGGTACCCAACCTTTTTGGCACCAGGGACCGGTCGTTGAAGACAATTTTTCCATGGACCGGGGGGCGGGGTTTGCAGGCCAGAGCCAATCGTGCAGACCGGGGGCGGGGTTTGCAGGTGGGAGCCAATCGTGCGGACGGAGGGCGGGGTTTTCAGGCGGGAGCAAATCACGCGGACCACCACCGCTCACCTGCTTGCGGCCCACTTCCTAACAGGCCGCGGCCCACAGGTTGGGGACCCCTGATGTAGGCCACCCCATTTGACTCACCTCCCTCTGGTCTACATTCATACTCTACAGCCATCTTGACCCCAGTAAAGAATATGCCAGCCCCATCCTCACAAACTCAGGCAGGAAAGGTTCAGATCATCACTTGTACTAGCTTGTTCACTGGGGTGTACTAGATCTACTATGATTAATAGGTCAAATTGTCCATCAGGGCACAGAATCCCACTGAGCTGCTCCTAAGGATTCTTACAGTAAAGTTTTCTTTTCCTACCTATCCTTTCTTGATCATTCTGGGACACACTGCTCCTCAGTGTGCCATTCCTAACCAAAATATCAGCACTGCCACAAAAGGAGTACCTTTACCACCCCTGCTAACTGAGCCTTGGAAAAATATCATCCCCCATTGAGGCTAAAGATCTTTCTTCTAGGGCACAGGTGCACCATGGAAGGCTTTGCCTGTCAAGGGAGCTCCGGAGAGCCTTGGGTGTGGCACCAGAGACTTCCAATGTTGCTACATCAAATGGGACAGCAGCAGAACATTGTTAAATAGAGGACAGCAATCATAACTACAGTGTTTACTTTTAATTAAAGGTAAATCAAATCAAATGATCTAAGCTCTTAATATTAAGGAGAGGGAATGCTCTCTTGAAATAAGATGAATGTGGTTTTAAAACTGGAGGAAGAAATTTCAATAACCTGAGCTATGCCAGTGACACTACCCTGGCAGCCAAAAATGCAAAGGGTTAGGACTAAACGTAAAGAAGACCAAACTAATGACAACAGGTAGAACAACCAGCCTTAGAATTGACAATGAATATACCAAAGTGGTGGATACTGTAGTTTCTGCCTTTTAGGATCAACCATCAGCAGTAAAGGAACAAGCAGTCAAGAAGTATGCCTCAGACTAGCACTCGGTAGAGCAGCCATGAAGGCCTTGGAGAAGATATTCAGATGCCATAATGTGTCTCTACCTACAAAGATCAGACTTATGCAAGCAACGGCATTATCTGTGATACTCTATGGAAGTAAAAGTTGGGCTTTGAAGAAGCAGAATAGGAAGACTGATGTCTGTAGCTTGAATCATGTCAACTGGATTTCTATTTTCTCAGTGGAAACGTTTCGCTCCTTATCCAAGGAGCTTCTTCAGTCTGAGCAAAGTTGGTAAGGGAATCCTAAATATGTTTCTAGGTAGCTGTGTGACCTTACACCTGGGGCTAGGTCATGGTTATATTGAGATGTTATTTTAAGTCCTTTTATCATATAAAGGAGGATCGTTAAGATCACCATGCTGCTGTTGAGCTTGTGAAATGGTCTTAATCTTCCTAGGCACAGAAGACAAAGCAGGGAGGAAGATGGGGGAGAGGTTGTGCCTGAGGCCCCCACCTCTATTCAAGGAAGGATTTTCCAAGTTGGCATAAATGGATTCCTTGACCCCTCTCTCAAACCACCTATCTTCTCTGTCTAAAATGTGAACATTAATGTCCTCAAATGAGTGTCCTTTTTCCTTTAGATGAAGATAAACTGCATCTCAATATAACCATGACCTAGCCCCAGGTGTAAGGTCACCTGGGATTTAGGATTCCCTTACCAACTTTGCTCAGACTGAAGAAGCTCCTTGGATAAGGAGCGAAACATTTCCACTGAGAAAATAGAAATCCAGTTGACATGATTCAAGCTACAGACAATTCCACCTCCAAGTTTAAGATGGGTGGACTTCAACTCCCAGAATTCTAAGGTCCCACTGCTCTAAGGTCTGCAATCATAATAAATGAAGTGTGGTGATTTGTTTTTGACCAGTATTTGTTGCTATCTTCCCAGATCTTCCTTCTTTGCAAAATAGTTGTTTGCAGAGTCCTGGCTAGTCAGTGTGAGTTAACAAAGTTCTGCTGTGATCTTTCATATAGAAGAACAATACCAGACAAACAAACAAACAATCAACAAACAATAGACAACAGTGCAGGAGTAGAAGTTTATATATATATACTGTATATTTTAAAAAATATACTCCTCCCAAGTCTTCTTTCAGCCCCCGTGAGCCATCAGGCTGAAACTAGAATGAGCAGGGTTGGTTCAGTAATTAAGTACAAAACATGTCATTCCAGAACTGTCCATTTTTTTTACTCTGAACCACATCAATTTGACCATTCTCCAGCTGTTTTTCAAAAGCAAACTTTCTAGAACTGTAAGCATATTCTGGTCCCCACCCAGAATGATCAGAGTGCTATGATTCAAAGGACATTCCAGACTTCCCAGGAACATTTCATTACTGGAGTGACACTGTTTGCGTATTCTTATTTTTCAGGAGGTGAACATCCAAAAATGGCAAGATGTGTGTGTGAAACATACAAAGAAATGGGGGGGAGGTAACCCTCCTCTAATTCTGTCTGCAATGGCACTAACCCATTGATCAGCCCACTCAAGATTGTTTTCCAAAACCTAAGGAATAAAAGTAAGTAGCAGGTGGTCAAAGCAGCAGACTTACCGCAGAAAATCCTGGATGTTTTCTGCCTTCATTTCTGAAAATAGTTGTCTTCTTGCATTTGGAAAGACCTCGCTGGTGCCACGCGACTTGCCTAAGGATTTCACACACCAACCTGTGGTGTCAAAAAAGAACAAAATGCCAGTTCTTTCCTTTCCTCCCCAATAATTAGGTTGATGACACCTAATGGCTGACCTATCGAGGACTCATCATCTAAGATGGTTCCTGGTCTCAACTTTCAGCAGTGCCTGTTGGAAATCAAGTAAGAATGCAACAATCCAAAATGACAGCAGCGTGACAGACTAAGATGCAGAAATCAACAGGGGGAAATTTAATATGGAAATAAGCACAAACACCCCTCTAATAACCCCAAACCAATCAGCCCAATTAAAAGACAAGATGGACAAGATGTGGTGCAATTTTTGGCAATTCTGCAAAGCTGGTACTTTAGGCTAAAATCAGGAAACATTTCCTGTCTAGGAACAGTAAGAGGGCTGCTCGTTGATTGGAGCATCCGTGTGTGCTTTTAACAGAGAATTTGGGAAATGTTTCGTGTTTTCCATTTGCATTTGCATTTCATGCAAATACAGTTTGCATTGCGTTTCTGTCACCAGGATTGCAAAAGATGTTATTCCACTCATGTGCCTGCCTATCTGGGCAAAATTGAGGCAAAGAAGTAATTGCAGAGCGGCTGGTTTGTTTTGTTACTTGAGCCTGGCGCAAGAGCAAAGTGAGTAACAACACTGTGCGGCTGCTTTCCAAAGAGATGAGTAAAGTTTCTCTTTATTAGATTGCATCACATGGAGGATTTCTTTGCTGTGGAAGAATGGCAAGGAAGTGGCGTCTGCAAGAATTACTTCAGAAGGGAAAGGAATCCGGTAAAACTTAATCTGCCATTTGCTTTGGCTTATTTCAGTCAGAGAGTTCAGCTGGGATTAAAAACTGCAGCCAAAGTTTGCATTGGCAGCAAACTGGTAAGAGACCCAATCTCCAAATTTCTTTGGAGAAATTGCAATTTGCTCATCTCTGCTGTAGGTCAAGAAGATCACGTGTTTACAGTGTTTTTTTTTCTCCTTTCCTTGTTTATTTATCAAGGAAGTGATATGGATCTGCAGAAGAATCCTACTTTGCCTGAAGAAGATTCCTGACCTCTTCAGATAAGGCTGGAAAAAGCCTCTGCCTGAACCTTTTGAGAAAAAGGATCAAGACTTTAGTACTAAGGATTAAGTTTGCCTCCTGTCTTTCCATTAGAAAATGATGTTCAACATGACATAAGAAAATAAAATATGGAAGGATTGCTTTTTTTAAAGAATAAAACATTTAAAATACTTTGATCAATAATAAATCTGCCATTAGAAATCCAGTGGCCCAATTACAAAGAGACTTGAAATCCTTTCTAAAAGAGGAGAGAGTGGAATCAAATGTTGTTCCTGAGGCAGTGGCTTCCACCGGCTAGACCAGTGTTTCTCAAACTTGGCAACTTTAAGATGGGTGGACTTCAACTCCCAGAATGCTGGCTGGGGAATTCTGAGAGTTGAAGTCCACCCATCTTAAAGTTGCCAAGTTTGAAAAACTCTGGTCTAGAAGAATATAGGGTGCCATGACAAATCAGCCCAACACATTTTAGCTTAGTGCATTGTGCAGTGTTCAACTGATTTGGTTAGTTTAATATGTCATGGGAACTCCCCCAGTATGATATTGGAAATAGAATATTGATTATATTGATAATTTGTGCACAGAAAAAAATGGTGGTGCTTTGATTCCGTCGTCATGGCCACCAACTTGACTTTTTTGACCAAACTCTGCAGACAACCCTGATAAGGAATTCATGTAAAACCTAACAAGCATCTCAGAAAATGCCAGTCAGGCATCATGTGTCCAGATGGCTCTGCAAAACCAGGAATGCTGTAGAGCAGGATTTCTCAACCAGGGCTCTGTGGAACCCTAGGGTTCTGCGAGAGATCACTAGGGATTCCCTGGGAGATCATGATTTATTTAAAAAATTATTTCAAATTTGGGCAGCTTCACATTAAAGAGGTAAGTTTCATTCTTTATGTTCAGTTTAAGAACACTGTTAATGCATATATACTGGCCTACCCATGAAACAAATAGAATAATTTTGTAACTTCTGGCCTATATTTGAGCCTGAATGTGCAGGGGGTCCCCGAGGCCTGAAAAATATTTCAAGAGTTCCTCCAGGGTCAGAAGGTTGAGAAAGGCTGCTGTAGACCAAGTCACATTAGCCATGGTGGACAGTGCCCAGCTCTTGGGCTAGAGGCGTGTGTCTTCAGGAGTTGAACATGGCTAACAGGAGCTAATGGGCGTGGTGGCTCAGGGGGTAAGACGCCAGGCTTGTTGATTGGAAGATCGCAAGTTCGGAGGTTCGAATCCCTAGCCCCGCGTGACAGAGGGAGCTCCCGCACTTGCCCCAGCTCTTGCCAACCTAGCAATTCGAAAGCATGCAAATGCAAGTAGATGAATAGGTACCACTTCGGTGGGTAGGTAACAGCGTTCCGCGTGCGTCATGCGGCCACATGACTGTGGAAGCGTCTTCGGACAACGCTGGCTCTTCAGCTAACAAACGGAAATGAGCACCGGCCCCTAAAGTCGGACACGACTGCACAAATGTGCGGGGGGAACTTTTACCTTTTAACAGGAGCTGAGCAGATCTCAACCCCTGACCACCTCACCAACCGCATGCTCTAGGACAGTATTTCTCAAACTTGGCAACTTTAAGATGTGTGGATTTCAGCTCCCAGAATGCTGGCTGGGGAATTCTGGGAGTTGAAGTCCACCCATCTTAAAGTTGCCAAGTTTGAGAAACACTGCTCTAGGAGGTTCTTAGGTCATGTCCGTGGCAAAAATGGCTGTATACCAGGAGAAGAAAAACACTATTTCAAATTGGAGCAGTTAATGAAGAGTTTAAGCTGACTCCTTGACTGATAGGAATATGACAAAGGCAATGTCATGAAGACATGTCATCTAAGAAGCTAGCAGGGCATGTTTGTGCTGCAGGAGGGGACATGAGGAAGACCCCCTACAGCTACATGGAGAGCTCACCAGACACATATTAGGACCTCCTGCTACTTGGGTCTTCCCACCCCAACTTGTGCAGAACCTCCCAGTCCCCAAAGTTGATCAAACTCCTTGGGGACAGCCGTTCTGCAGAGCTGCTGTGAGATGAATACAGAGTTACAGAAAGCTTGGAAACAAAGCCAGAGCAATTTAAATTGTGCCTGGAAAAAAAAAAATAAAGGATGATTGACCCCAGAGAACTGGCATAACATGATGTCTCTGTCCCACTTGCTGAGGAATAAAAGTTGCCACCTTTTATTGCCTCACTTACACTCGAGCATTGCAAAAGTAGCATTGCAAAAGCTTTCTTTGTGCTTTGGCATTAATTGTTATTTTGGGCGAACCAGAAGGGTTACGCAACATCCAGCCTTAGCAAAGTTTGTAAATCCATGCTACATTTTCCCCGTTTTTTAAAAAAAAGGGATGAGGAAAGGAACAACTGGGTTCACCAAGGTTATCATGCCCACAACATGAGCAAGTGCAGAACATTTTAAACTTGGTCAGCTTGTTTTTTGGGGGGCTTTGCTAAGAGGGTTTGCAAACCCAGCTTGTTTGTGTGACTGCAGCTGGAAAAGAAAACTGGAATGTCAGAACAAAAATGAATGCTCTGCTTGGATTAAAAAGGTTAGCCTTTATCTTTCTAGGAAGCAATTCTGATTTACAAAAAATTGCACTGAAACAATTTGTTCAACTTTCCTGGTTGTCAGTGAAAGGCCCTTTCTCTGAGCCTCTTCACCAATTCTTAAAAGGAAAATTCAGGTGCAGAGTATCAGAAGCAAATGAATGTTGATTACAAGGAAGGAATCACCATTTGATTATCTAGAACTGTTAAGAGTTGACCTTCAAATAAGGTCATCTGATCCTAGCAATACAAGAAACAGTGAGTGCTGAAACAATGAGATGAAGAATTGATATCATTGTTACAAACAGCTCAACAAGTTTGCCAAGGATGGCAGAGTGATTCACCACATGGGGACTGGTGCTGAGTCCATATCTCCATGGTGGGGAGAGGCAAGGGGTCCCTGAAAAAAAAAAACTGGCTGTAAAGTTCTGGAGTATATAGAATTTTTTTTCATTTGAAGAATATGTAGCATCTGCCAGAAGTTAAAGCAAGCCCAAGAATCTGCTCAGAATGCCTGGGCTCAGCCTTGGGAAAGAGCACAAGCGAGCATGTGCAAAGGGCATCATCCAGGCCGGCCTATGGGCTTCCTTCTTAAAACTTTGAAGCTCAAATTGTGTCTGTTAAGACACTGAAAGCAGCCTGTGGAGGATGCCTCTTGCTGGGCGACTCTGTGGCACAAGTGAGGCTGACAGAAAAGACTCTCAAGCCACCTCGACCAGAGTGGGACTTTGAACCCGGGTCTCTGCAAGTTTTGCGGCGGAATTTGTGGCGGCTGGACACAGACACAACGCAGACAGGCGCACATCCCATCCGACCCTATTCTTTCACCAGGCTTTGCAGCCCACTGCGGCCGTCAGGGCGAGGGTCTGGGGTGGAAATCCAGCCAGCGTGCCCGGCAACGCGACGGCCCCACGCCGAAGGCAGCGCTCCTGTATGCTGCGCGAGGAGTCCGGGGTCCACCGCGCGCGGCGCGACTGCGCTCCGGTCCAGACCTGCTCGTCCTCGCCCCCCCGCCTTCCCAAAGCGCCGGTGGAGACGAGAAGAGCCCCCCGCTTACCCACTAAAAAGCCGAGCAGGAAAAGCGCCAGGAGCGCGAGGAAGCCCAGCCAGCTGCAGAGCACCACCGTCCGCCTGGCCATGTTGCTTTCCAGACCAAGGACGGCTCGCGCGGGACGAGGGACGGGCACCCTCCCGTCCCAACTGGGGAGCCCCCACCCATCTCCCCGCCCACTGGCAAATCTCTCGCGCGCGCACACTCCGAAAGCGAGCTGGGGCGTTGGACTGGGGCTGCTGGGGGAGCGCCCCGGGAGAGGCGGTTGTCCCAGTCCGGGAGCTGACCACCTCCTTCCAGCTCCCCCTAAACACACACACACACACACACACACAAACGAAAAACACTGCCCCATATATGAATAAACTGCCGGGCACCGTCGAAAGGACGGAAACACCAGGCGGCGTGGTTGCGTTCACTCCGCACCCCGGACTTAATCGCCGAAGGATTCCCTGTTCTCGTTTTGCCCGATGTCAGAACCGCACCCAAAGATCCGAGTACTAACCAAGTTTAACGCGCACCGGGTCCACTTTTCTGCAGTTGAACGTGTGCAACCAGTTCCTGCACGGGGGCGACCACTTTTTCCGGATGCCCGTCTTTAGAATACAAATGCAACAAGCGTGTCGCTTTGGTGATCTCTGTGCCCTTTATTTGTCACCTAAAGGTCGGATAACATTTGTTGGCAACCACATGCAAAGCAGATCAAGAAATCTGAAAGGGCAAAATTATTTTTTCAGAGTAGGTCAACGGACCAGCTTCCAGGGATGCCCGCCGGCTAAGGTCAAAAAAGTCAAGATGACGCATATAAAAAAACGGGCGGAGCTGCGTCCGCACCGTCGCCGCCGCCATTTTGACTTTTTTGACCATATTCTGCCGACACCCCTGCCAGCTCAGAAGGACGATTTGTCTTTGTGGTGAAATGGTAACTAGTCTTCCCCAGCCTGTGCTAGTCAAAGGGGCCGGAGTTCGAGTCCCATTATGGGAATTAAAACCCAATATCTCTTGAGGGCGCCAGGTTGGGGAAAGCTGGGGAAACCAGCCAGTAGGAAGAGCTGGATTTTGGGAAGAGCTGCCTTACCTGCGTTGCAATATACCAGACAACCACCAGGGGCAGCAAAAAAAAACCCAGTCCATACTCCAGGAAATCAAGCCAGACTGCTCACTTGAGGGAATGATATTAAAGGCAAAACTGAAGTACTTTGGCCACATAATGAGAAGACAGGATACCCTGGAGAAGATGCTGATGCTGGGGAAAGTGGAAGGCAAAAGGAAGAGGGGCCGACCAAGGCCAAGATGGATGGATGATATTCTGGAGGTGACGGACTCGACCGTGGGGGAGCTAGGGGTGGCGACGGCTGACAGGAAGCTCTGGCGTGGGCTGGTCCATGAAGTCACGAAGAGTCGGAAGCGACTGAACGAATAAACAACTAAAAAAACCTTTTTGCTACTCTCCAATGACCTTTTAGATCAGTATTTCTCAACCTCAGCAAGTTGAAGAGGTGTGGACTTCAACTCCCAGAATTCCCCAGCCAGCAGGCTGGCTGGGGAATTCTGGGAGTTGAAGTCCATACCACTTCACACTGCTGAGGTTGAGAAACTTGTGGATTTTTGCAGCACAGATATGAGAGCCTAAACTTGAGCCTGAAATTCCAGACCCACATTTTATTATTATTGATTTACAAACATATTTTCCTTCTCCAGAGCAAGAGGGCTACTTTCCCAGACCATGCATTTGCCCCAGAGAAGCAAAAGCAAACCTTTCGGTATTCCTCTGAATTAAATTTCTGGGTTTGCACGTGTTAGGCTGGACTAAAATGGGGTTAGAAAGCTTGTGGTTCAGTGCATTGTGAGAACCTAGACATCTTTGCATCTGGTGTGAACCACAGGCCGCCACAGACAGAATCTGGTTTATTTCATCAGACACCCCGTGTTACAGGAACATAGCAGATGGGATTTCTTAACCTACATTTAGGGCTAGCGGGTTGCAGATTGCTCTGCCTGTCTGTCTTTCCATCAGGGTTGGCAAATAGTTGGGTATGCAAATTTTAAAAAAGAATTTAACAACCTACTTTGGCTTTTGTCACACACAACTGTTCCGCTTACATTGATTCCCTGATTTTTTAGAGTGATGCGGTGACTCACTTTTTTCCCCTTTGCTGAGTTTTATTTATTCTTTTAATGTTTGACAATATTTGCTGGTGGTTGTTTTTTTACTTCTTTATTAATGATTTGCTAATTGATGCTGATTGAATTGTTGTTAACTGCCAGGGGCTGGCTTTGCGGGGAGCATACAAGCAGGGCCATGAAATAAATCAATGGGGGGGGGGGGCTTTTCTCTCTGAGGAAATGCCTTTTTGGTCACCCATTTTGATGGTTTTTAAAGAGAACAAGAAAGATCAGTGCCTTAAAAGCCACTACTGGTAGAATTGCATGCCCAGAATACCAGCACTCCAAGAAGAGCAGTGGAAGAGACATTTGAACCCAGGGGCATTTATTTACTTGCAACTTATTTATTTATTTATTTATTGACTTGCAACTCGATCTGTCCCTTTAATTTCTTCAACTCGACTATCCAATCTTCATCTAATAACAGAAGCCCCAATCTCGCTATTAGAAGAAATGTTTCTGTCGTTGTTAAGCTCTTCAATTTCTTCCACAACATCCCCAACCAGATGACACATTTTAGACTTCACATTCTCCAAAATGTCCTGAATGCCTTGCATAAAAACTTGACAGGAATAAAAAAGAATCTGCTTAAGGTCTCGATGAAAATCCGAGAGAGTCTGATTGAAATCCTCCATGTCTCACACAGTAAATTATGGGGCCCCCTAGGTACTTAACCAGTGACAGTGGGAGATAATAGAAAAATTCCGAAATGTGTTTACACAAGTGTGTGTATGATGGCAGGCAGTTCCCCAGAGAGAGTAGCAGCAGAAAGCTGAAAGTTCAGGAAAGCAGATTCAATGTGTAGGAAAATGCTAAAATCTTCAAATTTAGTACAAAAATAATAACAGGGAGACAATTACGTAGTCTCAACCTTCCTTAATATTTGGATGCAAAGCTAAATCCAAAACTTAAAAAGAACTTTAAAAAAAAAATTAATCCCAAACATAACGATAAGCACCAAGAGAACGTATTTCTCCTTGCTGTAGAAAGCCTCTCTTAGGGTACACATACTTAAAAGAAAAATAAATTGGGTGATTTAGAAAGAAATGGGGCGTCCATTCTTAGTGCCCCTTTAAGGCTACAGCGCGGCTTGGAAATGGTGACGTCCCAGCTTCCCGGCTGCTCTTACCAGTTGATCGCGAACGCTGTTTGCGATTTTCTGGCTTTGAGCAGCCTTCCCGAGGACAGATGGGGTGATTCCGAGTGTTTTCCTTTCTCCGGAAAAATGTTCCCGGGCTTCAGGAAAAACCTGCCTGAGCCCAAAATATTTCCGCGTTGTCAGTTCTGCTCGCGAAGCCCACGAGCACAGCTGTTCAGACCGCAATGTTCCCACCGGAAGCCCGAGAAGCGGGTCTTAAATCACACTGAAGACTTGGAGAAGAAATACTCAGCAACCTGCTCAAATCTTGTAACTATCATGTAGTTTGGCCTTCAAGGAAATGCGCCCACCCACCACACAGCCTACATTGCTTTCCTGTTTCTATTCTGAGATCTGTATGTCAAAAATACAGTCAAGAAAAAAATTATCAACATCAACTTAAAATGCCATAAACATACCTTCCTCTCCCTCACATGTACACAGAGAGGTTCAAAGGTATAAGTGCATTTTATCTACTAGACTTTATAACTAAGTTCTAAAGTTCTTCTTAGCCAGGGCAAATAAAATACTTTTCCTCCTAGCTTTAGCTATTTCTTGTGCTAACTGAATCAATCATTTTGCTCATTCTTTCTTGGAGAGTGGGAGGAGGAACCAGGAACCTTGACCTATGGACCTTGGAAATATTTTCTCTGCAATTCCAAACCATCCAGAACCATTATCCTTACCTAGCAGTTCCTTGGTTTGCTTTACGAGAATGTTTAGCATTACAGCTGATGCTATACCTCCTTGATTAGATTACTGGTTAACCGTCTAGTCTAATGAGGGTCAGTTAATATTTCATTAAGAAAAGCGAATTCTTGGTTCTTGATGACGTGTGTGTTTGAATGAGACTGAGATACCCATATTTGAGTGTTCACATGTACACCTATCTTTTTTGTAGGAGAACTTTATTATTTTTCAAAGTATAATTAAAATAGAAAGTATAGAAAAGATAGAAAATAGAACTAAAGAAAAAAGAGAAAAATATAAAAGTGCAAATAGGCAGAAAACAGAAACAGAAAGTGACTTCCAAGACTGAGATACACCTATCTTTTAGATCTCTTTCCTCATCTGGAAAAAGGATGTGTTTGTGTATACGCAGGTGTGAAAGAGAAGCAGAGATTTCTGAAATTGGGATCCGCAGCATCAGCAGCCAGATTGCTTTCTGAGAAACTTTGGGCAGAATGGGGAATGTTACTGGATACTTATTTATGTTCTGCCTGATCCCCCCCCCCCCCGCCTCAAGAAATGTTTTCGAATGTCATCCAAAAGAAACCAACCTTTGTGGTCCTCTCCCTACAAGCAAGGGACATTCAACCTTATTTTTCAGTGCAACAAATCCTCATTCAGGAAGTGGGCAATTTTGCTGGAATGTAGAGATAGGCTGACCATATTTCCTTGAGACAAAAATGGGACATTGGGATGGCAAAATGGGACAGGGTCTTATGTAATATTCCGTATTCATGAAAAAGACAGGGGTCCCCACCCCCGGTCCATGCAATTGGCTCCCGCCTGCAAACCCTGCCCCTGGTCTGCATGATTGACTCCCACCTGCAAACCCCGCCCCCTGGTCCCTCCTTTGCTGCACACTGATAGGTGGGAGGGCTTCCTCTTCCGGGCTGACTCCAATTGGCAGCTCCGGCTCAGATCCTCCTTCCGCACCATTCCCGCCGGGTTTAAAAAATGGGACAAAATTGAGATTTTTATCAAAAAAAGGGACGGTTGAAAAATGCTAAAAAAACGGGACGTATGGTCAGCCTATGTAGAGATGAAGATCTGATATCAGTTGCATCCATTGTTTCAGCCAACCTCCTGATCTTTGAAAGCCTAGATGGATTTAAGAGTCATCATCCCCACCAAAGATTAGGTACCTCATTCAAATGTGGTTATTATAGACCTTCTCTCCATTTTTCAGCCCCAATTAATGACACCTCAACAAAACACAGGTCTCAAGTGGATCTCACTCCAAATACTTTAACCAAATGGAATTCCACTACATGCATATTCTCACTTGAAGAACAGTGGGGGAGCCTTTTAAAATGTTATGAATGTTATGGAATCTGGTAGATAATTGGGTTAAGACAGAGTTACAGACTGCATATAGGAGCCCAAGTATGTTTTTCTACAACCTCCACAGCAAATCATTACTTCAAGCCCTCTTACACCTTGAAAGTGATCAAGCAGCTATAGATACACATGTTTACATGAAGGAGTAAAATCTAGTGACCAGCTTTTCCAAGCATGGCATCTTTATAGTATGGTGTGGTAGAACTACAGCTGATTGTGGCAGAGATCTTGTAGACAAAGAGGTGAGGAGCTACATAGCATGTAAACACTGGACTCTCCAAAGGTGGAGAGAGCCTGGTGAAGTTGATTTTCCTGGTCCCTTGAGTGCTCAAGGACACATTTGAAAAGAAAACACAGATTCTTTGGAGCCTCAGCAGTCCAAACTAGGAACCCAAAGTAACATTTGAAATAAAACCCCTAAGCAAAACCATAAACCATGCTGGGAGCAGCAGTTTGAGGGTTTCAATCCTGTTTTCTCACCAACAGTCCAGATCAGTAAATGTTTCTCAACCTTGGCAACTTCAAGATGTGTGGACTTCAACTCCCAGAATTCCCCAACCAGCATGCTAGCTGGGGAATTCTGGGAGTTGAAGTCCACCCGTTTTAAAGTTGCCAAAGTTGAGAAACACTGCTCTAGATAGATCCTTCAGCTGTGGGTGGGTAGACAACACCTTATGTGTGTGGGTTCTGGCTTGCTTTCTTCCCACCTGACATTCCAGCTGGAGGAACCAGCTCTATTCTCTGCCTGGGGCAGTAAGGGGGTTCAAGTTTGTTTGTACAGCCTGGCAGTTTGTTTGTACAGCCTGGTAAGGGTAGCCCAGCCACAAATGCCTTGTCCTTATTTGTCTTTTTGCCAATTGCTGGAGTCTGTCCTCTCCTTGATCCTTCTTCTCCACCCCCTCCCACCCTTTCTTCTTCTTCTTCTTCTTCTTCTTCTTCTTCTTCTTCTTCTTCTTCTTCTTCTTCTTCTTCTTCTTCTTCATCATCATCATCATCATCATCATCATCATCATAGGTTTTAAGCTCAGATGATGCCAAATGTGCAAACGCTCTTCCTCCTGATGTGGCTTACTCACAAGGAAGCTGGGGTTTTCCCTTTTGTTGTTGTTGTTCAGTCATTAAGTCGTGTCCGACTCTTCGTGACCCCATGCACCACAGCACGCCAGGCCTTCCTGTCCTCCACTGTCTCCCGGAGTTTACTCAAATTCATGTTCATTGCATCGGTGATGCTATCTAACCATCTCATCCTCTGCCGCTCTCCTTTTGCCTTCAGTCTTTCCCAGCATCAGGGTCTTTTCCAGTGAATCCTCTCTTCGCATTAGGTGGCCAAAGTATTTGAGCTTCAGCTTCACTATCTGTCCTTCCAATGAGCAGTCAGGGTTGATTTCCTTTAGGATTGATTGATTTGACCTCCTTGCAGTCCAAGGGACTCTGAAGAGTCTTCTCCAGCACCACAGTTTGAAAGCATCCATTCTTCAGCGCTCAGCCTTCCTTATGGTCCGACTCTCACAGCCATACATTACTACTGGGAAAACCATAGCTTTGAATTTCCAATCACTCTGTGTTCATCAAACACTTTTTTTGATTGGTTGATTGATTGATTGATTATGTGCCATCAAGTTGGTGTTGACTCTTAGCAACCACATAGATTTCCTAGATCTGTCCCTAACCTGGTCTTTTGGGTCTTCATAGAATGTGCTGACCCTTAAACCAAACACTGTTGAGGTGCTCAACACAATGCTCTGTTGAACATACACTAGACACACAATATCAAGAGAGTACCGTTTGCAGGCAACAGAGGTAAAATAGAGATCAGCTCATAGGGGAGCTACATTCATTCTGGTATAATTTTCTGCTGATTCAAGAATGGCTGGCAAACAATTTAACTCAGCAGTAGGGGAAAGCCCACTGACTCAGGTATCTGCCCTATATCCTCTAACATAAAAACAGATATAAAGAATTCATTCAGTTGTTCTGCAGTCTTGAGTATCTGTTTTACTCCTTCCTTATTTAACAGCCAACTACTTTCCTGACAGTTGTTCTGCTTCAAATAAATTTTAAGTTCTTACTGTTTCGGTAATGTTTTTTGCCATATGCTTCTCAAATTTCTTTTTGCATTCCTTATTACTGCCTTACACTTTTGTGATCAGTTTCTGCTCCTTTCTGTTAGAACTTGTTTTCCGCTTCCTGAATAAAGCTCTCTTAACTTTGATAGCTTTATAGGCATTGCTAGAAACCATGCTGGGGTCATCCTGCATTTAATTGACGCATTGTAAAACGGGACCTCTGTGAGGTTGGGTTGGGACAAAAAGTCAAGATGGCAGCTACGACAATCCAATTGAATCCCCACCCACTTTTTGTATGCATTCTGCATGCAACATATGTAAAAATGGGATGTTTCATGCACAATGCATAGAAAAAGGGGGTAGGGATTCAACCCAAAAGATGCTCCCATTCCACAATATGTCAGTTAAATCCAGGAAGACCCCAACATGTGGGGGTTATAAATTAAAGGAAGTGATGAAAAAGAGATTAACGTTGGTTTTTAATTGGGTTTTAAAGGAGGGTTATTGTGTTTGTTTGTTTGTTTGTTTGTTTGTTTATTTATTTATTTATCTTTCAATTTCTATCACCACACCATCTCCCCCATGGGGGACTCTGTTTGTTATTGAATTCTGTATTTTGTTTACTGGTTGTGTTATTCACTTGTTTTAATTATGGGAGCCGCCCGGAGTCACAACTGTGAGATGGGCAGCTATACAAATTGAATGAACCAAGGAATGAATGAATCAAATAAATAAATAAATAGATGAGGAGCATTTTTTTTTCAGAATACCTGGAGATTATTTAAAACCACAATAAATGAAGCTCGACTAGAATGCATTCCATAACAAAGGCATCCTTGGGGGCAGGGGGTCAACAAACTCAAGATGGCTTCTTTTTCATCAGTTCTTTTAGTTTTGAGAAGTTTTCCCTTTTGTAGTTAAATGTGACTGTGTTGGACCCTGCTGGCAATTCCCCACTTGCATCTATGCCGATTGATTGATTACGTGCCACGAAGTTGTTGTTGACTCTTAGCAACCACATAGATAGATTTTCCCCATGACGATCTCTCCCTAACCTGGTCCTTCAGCTCTTCCAATGGTGCACTCATCACCACTGTAACTGAATCCATCCACATTACTACTGGCCTTCCTCTTCTTCCCTTCCCTTCTACCTTTCCCAGCATTAGAACCTTCTACAGAGAGCTGGGTCTTCACATAATGTGTCCAAAGTGTGACCATACTGTGGTCACTCTTAGTTCCACAACATTAACATTGCATATCAACAGCTTAAGGACTGAATCTATAGGTATTATTTTCTTGTCCTTGAAAAAATTATTAAAAATTTCATGGTATTGTAGACAGAAGGACTTGCAGTGGCAGGAATCCCCATGACCCTCCAGCCATTAAAGGCTCTAAAATCAGGTGTTTAAAAATAATCTAGGGAGTGCAGGAATTGTGGTGACACCTAAGGTGAAAAACAAACAAAAGAATTGAAAAGAAGCAAAGAAAGAAGGAAGAACAGAAGTGGCCCACAGTGACAATCCCAGAAGAAGAGGAAAATGGACACCCAACGTAGAATATTAAGACAGAAAACCTAATTATAGGAAATAAGATGTAATACTACTAAATAAAATTGCATAAGAACAAACAAGGCCAGAACTTCAGACTTAAAATCTTAATATTTGATCATATTGTAATAAAAAAAGACCCTGGTTATAGGTTTTAGAGATATCAGGTTTCAACCAAGCACGTCTCACACAAGCTTGAAGGAGGGGCAGCTCTGCTGCAACCTAATCTTACTGCTTTGTGTGGGAGGGGCTTGAATCCTGGTTTCCTGTTCCTCTCCTTCCTTTCCTTCTTCCCTTTTCTGTTTGAATCTCAACCGGGAAGGATGGTCATCCATGACTGTCCTCGTGGCTCATACCTCCATTCAGCAAGGCCACATTGAGAAGACTGTGGGTTTGGTCAGAACCTATCGCTCACATGCATGGACCATTTCTACCATGAAACTGTAACAAGACTTTCAATGAAACTGATATGTATCCAGAACTACAATACACTGTAAGAGCTTTTAATATTACTTTACATTAACTTGTGAAGTGTGTTTATTTTGTGTTTTTGAACTGATTAAGCCTTGTGCAAGTTACTGGCACGCTTCTGCTCTGCTATAAACTAATTAAAAGCTGCGTGGATTTCTGTTATTAGCATTTCAGAATTCCTACAGTAGGAACTCTATAATCTCCTCCCCGTGTCTGCCACTATCTCCAAACTGAACCTACAAGAGTGTGTGCCTATATAACAGCCTACATCATCTAAAGTCAACAGGTTAAAAAATAAGTCCTAGATATAGTCTTCACAAAAGTTATCTTCCAGGTAAAACTCATGTTTTTAAGCAGATTTTTTTTAAAACCCAGAAAAATGATCACCAAAGTTATATTCAGTCTCTTTCCACCTGCCCAAACCAATTCTAAAAGATAGGGAGATTTCTTTCAATAGCAGGAGATAATCTGACATTTTAAGCCATCAGAGCTATTTTCTTGATGGGCGGTGAGAGCAAGGAGTTTCATGGGAACTTTTATATGGGAGAATGCCACTGGCGTCAGCTCAGATTGAATGGATCTTTTAGCAGGAGGGTATTAGTGATCTTTAATCTTTAATCCACTAGAAGGCACAACATATACAAAGTTAATCACGATGTCATCAAGTTCCAGTTGAAGTAGGATTGAACTGAGAACTATCAACAACTTGGGGGTGTCTAGCAAATCATGGTGTTTCTTTCAGAGTCCCAGCTGCAGCTGTCACGGTGAAGGCGGCAATGGAGATCTGCCTCTTGACTTCCTCCCAAGCTTTCTGTCGCTCTGCCTTATTATCAATGTCAAATAGGGCGTCATAGATCCCAGGGAAGGACACTCCAGCATACTTGTTGTGACTGTTTGGAGCAAAGATGATGTGCCTAGGAAAAGGCAGCAATGTCAATTGGCCATTGGAATCACAATATTTAGAGCAGATGTTGTCAAGGTTTGAAATAAATCAGTTTTCTCCAACCTGCTGCCTTAAGAACATTAAGAAGAACTTAATTGGATCAGGCCAAAGGCCTGTGGCTCAGCGGGTAAGATGCCAGGCTTGTCGATCGGAAGATCGCAAGTTCGGAGGTTCGAATCCCTAGCCCTGCATGTGGAGTGAGCTCCCGCACTAGCTCCAGCTCTTGCCAACCTAGCAATTCGAAAGCACGCAAATGCAAGTAGATGAATAGGTACCACTTCGGTGGGTAGGTAACAGCGTTCCGCGCACGTCATGCGGCCACATGACCGTGGAAGCGTCTTCGGACAATGCTGGCTCTTCGGCTAACAAACGGAGATGAGCACCGGCCCCTAGAGTCGGACACGACTGCACAAATGTGCGGGGGGAACCTTTACCTTTTTTAAAGGCCCATATAGTCTAGCATTGTGTGTCACATAATGATAAACCAGATGCATTCAGGAAGCTAACAGGATTGGACTGGGAGATGAAATATCTCTTTTTAAGATCTTAAGATCGGTTTTTAAGAAGTAGTTCAAAGATTAGGAGCCACTAATAGCCCTCTCCTCCATGAATTTATCTAGTCCCCATACCTCAACTGACCATCACCTGATAGCATGACCGCCATGATTTATTTAGACTTTGTTACCTTTCGGGCAAATATCTGGACTCATTTCCAAACAAATCCAACATGATGTGATGGACAGGGCAATTTGTTGTTACAGTAGTTAAAAATTTTGCATTGCTGAGATTTTTCTTATGCACTTACACAATGAACTAAATCCAACTTGCTTGTAAAATAAATGAGGATTTTAGTGACCAGTTCATGGAAATCATGGGAATCAGTGGCTATTAGCCTTGATGGCAGTGTGAAAGCCTTTGAAGGCCATTGGCTGGGGGGCCAGTGGGCTTCTGTATGCAGTTGGTTGCTCACTGTGAGAACAGGCTGTTGGCTAGGAGTCCAATCCAGAAGGGCAATGCTTATGTTCTTATGATATCTAAGGACTTTTAAGGAAGGGAGGATGGAAAGAAAGTTGACATTTTTCTCTCTCCTTACCTGTAAAATGGTGTGCCAGGCAATCCAAGAGGATCAATAAATGCTCTTTCCAAGAACATCAACTGATCATTCCAAGATCTTACTTTGATTGGGCTGGAAATTAGACAATTAAATTAACAATGTTAGAGGAATGACATGTCCCTTATGAGCCCCCCCCACCCCTTTGGTGCCCACATGAAACCAATTGTAATCAGGATGCACAGTCTTTTGGAAGTCCAGTAAAGGTGGGAGAAGAATACTTTAACTGGACTTTCTCAGGCTAGAGCTTGTATGGATCCCTTAAGCATCAGTTAATATCAGGAGAAAGGAGGAAGTATTATCTGAATGCCCAGAAAATTAGGAGACTTACTTATTGATGTCTAGTAGTTTGAGTCTGCTGTGAAAGTCATTGGCAACTTCTGAAAATGTCTTTATGGAATCAAGAAGCAAGTCTGGAACAATGCAGAAGAAAAAATGCTACATTACAAGAATCTTACCTTTATTGTTTCCATAAAATTAGCTCAAGTGTAGAGAACCTATGGCTCTCCAGATGTTGAACGACACCTCTCACATCCCTTATCATTGCCCATGCTGTTTAGAGGTATGAGAACTGTAGTTCAGAATTTTCCATAATGGCACAGCTGGCTGGGAAATTCTGAGACTGTACCCAAATTGGGAAAGAACGTGTTTTATGGCAAGAAACCCATGTTAAAAAAAAAGTAGGAAGAGGTCAACAACTGTTCACTCTAAGGTAGTCTTAGTTTCACAGTTGTAAACTCAAAAAACAAAGGACAAGTGGAGTAAAGAAGATAAAAACATATGTTATGTAGAGCAGCTAACAATTCTATATAGCATTCAGCAGCAAATTGTCTGCTTTGGCCTATCTTTAGGCAAACCAAGGTGATTGTGTCAGCAGATGCTGATGAGCAAGGAGAAGATGAAAAGTGCATGGCACAGTCTTTCCTGTACCAGTTTGTTAACTTCTTGCCCTTGGGTACAGTTGCTGCACTTGAAATAAGAGTTATCTGCACCTTTGTTCTTATTTTATATACATGGAATTGGAAAGATGGATGGAAGTACCATTTTGTTAGAAGCAGCAAATATGGTTGTCCATGTTTGTAAGGATAATAATTCCATTTGGGGGGATTGCCTCCAATCCTGGTGATGATATATGGGAATCATATCTAGTAGCCCTTAATAGTTGCATTCTTCACTGGTGGCTGTCTCCACGTCTTGTGGCACTGAGTTTCATGAAATAGTTTCATTTCTTTTTCTGAATCTATTATTGCCTTCATGGAATGACTCTAGATCTATAGTAGCTTTAGGACTTTCCTGAAACCACAGGTAAGGTGAAGGGTTGGGTCTTGATGCCCTGATCTTAACCTTCATTTTTGAGGCAGCTGTATATGATATTATGACCAAGTTCACAATATATCTGGATCTGGAGGGTACCCAGTTGTAGTAAGCTTCTGCTTCCCCATCATGCTTAACTGGAACAGTGAAGAGGTTACACCAAAAAAGGGATCAACTGACTCAGTCAACTAACTCACAGTGGGCTAAATTTAACCCCAAGAACCCCCAGTGATACACAGGTTTAAACACCTACACTCAGCCAAGTGAGTCATTTTGCATATATAATGCTTCAAGAAAAAGAGTTGGAAAGAGTGGCTGAAAAATTACGTGTCCTTCACATGGCTGCTATCGGGCTTCACCCAACAGGCAGGACTGGAGGCAAGCCCATAAGAATCCAAGGTGTTCCAATAATTAATCTTTATTGGTGAAATGTTAGGAAGCTCTAACTAAAGAATTCTAGCAACTGCTGGGTTTCAAGAGCAAGCTCTGTTTAGAGAAACAATATGTAAACCCTTTGGACCTATGTAATGGACTACCTAACCCTCTCTTTGGCATAGGAAGGGCAGTTTCCACTTGGACCTTGTTTTTGCAATGGTCAGGTTTGCTATTGCGTTGTTTTTCACTCACTGTATGAGAACTCAGTGGTGGCGTGGTGGCTCAGCGGGTAAGACGCCAGGCTTGTCGATCGGAAGTTTGGAGGTTCAAATCCCTAGCCCCGCGTGACGGAGTGAGCTCCCGCACTAGCCCCAGCTCTTGCCAACCTAGCAATTCGAAAGTATGCAAGTGCAAGTATAGATTAATAGGTACCATTTCGGTGGGTAGGTAACAGCGTTCCGCGCGCGTCATGCCGGCCACATGACCATGGAAGCGTCTTTGGACAATGCTGGCTCTTCGGCTAACAAACGGAGATGAGCTCCGGCCCCTAGAGTCGGACACGACTGCACAAATGTGTGGGGGGAACCTTTACCTTTTATGAGAACTCACTCTCACAACAACTAGGCCAAAGGAATCAGCAAGGAATGCTGTGTCTTATTGAAGGACCTACCTTGATACTGGAGATTTGTCTACGTACCTAATGATACATTGTATGCATCCATTGCTACCTGATGTTTCATAGTTATGTTGTAAATGGTATCAACATAGCTATTAAGTGCCTTGGCGTAATCTCTGCAGTCAAAAGGGAGGATGACCGCGTCAGCCAGCTCAAACACCAGCCCTCCTCGCACTTGGGCCACAGCCAAGTGGTTCTTGAAAGACGGGTCATAAAACTTTTCCACAATCTCATACGTCTCATAGACACTGTGATAAACTGGGTAGCTGCTGAACTTGTCCACTTTCTGGAAAGAAAGGTGTGAGCATACGTGGGCTTCATTTTTGTAATTCAACTATTTTAGTACACAAAGAAGTGGAGCTTGCACAATGTGTCTAACACAAAACTTGGGTTAACAAAATAAAATTGCTATATACACAGATCTATCCAAGGAGATAAAATACATTGTAGCTGAACTTGATGGCCTGGATTGCAACTGTGATAAAATGGATTATCAGATGCATTATCAGATGCATTACAATTGAATGTATGTTTCAGTTGCATTGCATTGCATTGCATTGCAGTAATTAAATTATTTCCCAGGGTTTAATCATCTGCTCCTTGCAAATGATGAATTGCTGCTGATTTGTAGATGAGCCTTGAACTAGACACACAAGCTGTTTGGTGGGGCAAGTGTGACTTTGATGTGGCAGGTATCACTTTCAATCCTGAAACTCCTGGGCAGATCAAATTCATGAAGTGACCACTTGGGCCAAAAGGCTGATGGCACAATCATTAGATACTCCAGCTGTAATGGAAATATCTCCGTCTTGGCTACTATTAACCTGTTTAATGCTAAAGTATTAAGTCTTTTGCTGTTCTATACTAATGTTGTGCTTACTGCAGTACAGTGAGGACGATTGACACCCATTTTCTTCCTTTCCCTTGTTCCCATCCGGGTTTGTTTTCTTTGCTATCTTGTTTCTTTGTTTTGTTGGGGAGGGGGTTTGTATTGTTACTTGTTTTTAAATGTTTTTAACATCAGGTTAAGGCATCAGGGTAGAAACTGGGAGACCTTGAGTTCTAGTCCCACCTTAGGCACAAAGCCAGCTGAGTGACCTTGGGCCAGTCCTTCTCTCTCAGCCCTAGGAGGCAGGCAATGGCAAACCACTTCTGAAAATCTTGCTAAGGAACCTGCAGGGACTAGTACAGGCATTTGGCAGGAGTCAATACTGACTCAAAGGCTATAAATATAAATATAAATATAAATATAAATAATATAAATATAAATATAAATATAAATAATATAAATATAAATATAAATATAAATATAAATATAAATATAAATATAAATATAAATATAAATATAAATATAAATATAAATATAAATATACTTACAAAGTTTTTAGTGTAACGAGCTCTTCCAGAAGCAATTCCCAACCTTTGGAAAAAGACTTCAAAATCATTGCCAGAACCCAGCTTGTTGATCCTGTTGGAAAGAAAATAGGGAGGGGAAGGGGAACAAATTGTGTAAGAAATTATAAAATTATTATTTCAATGTGAGACACTAGAGATCTCAAAATGTTTCCATACAATTATTTATATCTGCTCCATCTCCATCTCCATCTCCTTCCTTCTCCCCCCCCACCCTTTATATGCCTGTTTTTATCATTTACAGAAGAAAGTGGGGGAAAGAGACTGGGTGTTCCAGTGAATAGCTTAGAGAGGGGGGGGGGGAAGCTGGAGGCATACCCACACCTATTCTGAAACATAGGTGTGGAGGGACAATTCTTCCCCAGCCAAAATGAAGAACCTTGCCCGAGCAATGGATCTACACAACTTTTCTGCCATGAGCACCATCTAGGAGGGATACTCCGTTGCTTTCTATCTTGCTGGGCTTGCAGAACAGGTCCCAGTATATTTGGAACTTTACTTTTGTATTTGCATCTCAGCTGCTACAAAAAAAAATCTACTCCTTTCTCTGCAAGGCAACTCAGTTTTGATTTCCACCTTCCCCAGTTTGCCATTTACCTCGGGAAGCCTTTATGTTCCGTTGATGGATTTTTCTCATACCAGCTTTCAAAAAGAGATTTGCCTTCAAATCCTTCATCAGGGCTTGGTATCTACAAAGGTATATTTTGTGTTCTTGAAAATGTAGAAGAAAGGGATGACATACCATCACTACTAGCCTTTATCAAAAGGAAAATTGGGCGTGCATGAACACAGCACCTGTCTGCAGCTATGTGATCCCAGGAAAAGGTATTGTTGCTTTAACATGTTACAAACAGGTGCTACATTTACATTCCTGTGTGCTCCAAAACACTTTTTGGAGATTGAATTTGAAGTGCTGTTTAGCTTTAATGATAATGCTGCAGTGGTCTAAATGGGAAATGTACAATATAGCCATTCTCAGCTGGTTGGCTCCAGTTATATTATACAACTCCCACGATGCCCAGGATATTTTGGAATCCAACACATCTGGAGAACACCAGACTGGAGGAGGCTGGTGTCTGACATAACATGCTCTTGTAAAGACATAGATTGTTGGCCACAAGCTTTCTTACTTAATCATGTAGGCAATCCTATACAAAATTAGACTTGCTGATACTGGCATTCCTAAGCTACTGGCTTCTGTGCACTGTCATTATTCAAACCACATGATCCTTATTTTTCAAGGTACCATGCTATTTACATACCTAAGAGAAAAGTGGTTGGTTTTAATTATTGTTATTCAGGAAGACCTTCATTTCTCAGACAAAGTTTGAGCTCAACCTTATGATTTGGCCATATCGTATTTGTCCAATCTAGAAGGACATTTCTTCTAGACCAGCTGAGCTGCAGATACCAATTCTGCCCTTGGAGTCTTTAACCTTCCCTTGTTGAGATTGCAGGATTGCAATTGTACAGAGAAAGCAACTAGGTCCTCACAATTCAGATATCACCTTCAACATGGCAAGGACCAGGCGTCGCATGTGAACTCGATTACCCTCAATCAAGTGATAGAGTGCATGTCTTGGCATTCATAGAATGTATAGTTGTTTGTTTGGCAGATTTCTAGCCTGACGCCTCTCAGATGGCTTCCATGGGGATCTCCCTTCATTTCATCCCTGCAACAGCAACCCTGTGAGGTGCATTTGCTGAAAGAGAATGCGATAATAGATCTCTGGTCCTAGATAACACCTTAACCACTACAACTAGGAGTGTCTGGAGGGTGCGGTTTAAGAACTCAGTGGTTTTTTTTTCACACGTTTCAGACACTTCTTGTAATGGAATGTGAGGGTGACCTTGGAGAACAGAGGGAAGAGATGCTGCCTAGGGAACGATCAGATACAAGGGGGAGGAGCCTGCAACTGAGTAACGGGCAGAGAAAGAAATTTAGAAAGGATCCGCCCTATCAAATCAGGCAGTAAAAAGGGATGGCAGGAGATTTGTACTTTCAGACTTGCAAGATTCTGTTAACGTGGCCTTAAAATAAAGTAGAATTATTTCATCTAGTAGTGTTTACTGTCTGGTGTACTTGGGAGGCTAACACATCTTAGCCCCTTTCTTGCTCTAATGCAGAATACAAGTATACTGTAGCATCCCTGTCTGATAACTTTCCAGCTTCTGTTCAAATATTTCCATCTAAGCAAGGACCCCCATTTGTGGAAATGTTTCATTTTACTGCTACACAATGCTCATTTTTTATCAGAAATCAGCTTCTGTGCGATATCTAACCAGCCATTCTGGTCCTGCCCTTAGGAGCAGTGGAAAAAAGGATTAGAATTAATGAATGGGGATTGCTAAGGAAGCGTATATAAAACCCGGTGCTCAAATTGAGGAGCAATTATTTTAAGTGCTACCTGGAATAAGGCAGTGAAAAATGGGAGCGCGTTTCATCATGATGTTTCTTAGGGCTGAGCACGACTTCAGTCTGAAGACAAGAAGATGCTTCAGGGTGTGTGGGTGCTCTCATTTAGCACCTGTCTATATCTCCTCAAAGCAGCTGCATCTTTTCCTGAATTTGCAGGATCTCCCTTCACAACTGCAGCATGTTCCTAAGAAAATATCTGTTTGGTTTAAGAAGCTGAAGACAGAGGCTACATGTACATCCATGCATGCTCAAAATTGGCACCCCTTTGCCTAATTGGAAGCATTGCCCAGCCTTACAGTCTATGCCAGTGTTTCTCAACCTCAGCGACTTTAAGATGTGTGGACTCCAACTCCCAGAATTCCCCAGCCAGCCATGCTGGCTGGGGAATTCTGGGAGTTGGAGTCCACACGTCTTAAAGTTGCTGAGGTTGAGAAATACCGGTCTATGCTGTCATCATGCTCTTCAGAAAAGACTCCTTCTATTTATGAAAGGGAGCCATTTTCCAGGCTGTTGAAAGTTTCTGCAACTCTATAATTTGGTGTTTGTCATTCTTTTGTGCCACACCAAAAGTCTGAACATTCTGACATCAGCTTTTATTTAGTGAATGTATTCTACCCTTTTAAAGGGTAGGAGGAGGACGGTGCCCTCATGATATGTTGGATTACTATTTGCACAGTGTAATGGTTTGTGGGAATGACCTTGGGAGACAGGAGGAAGATCCGCAGCCTAGGCAATGGTCTGATAAGAGGCAGCTCAGTCTGCAGGTGGGGGAAAAGCATGGGAAGCATTTAAGAAGGGACCCTCCCAATAAAGTGGAATTAGTTCATCTGGTTGTGCTTCCTGTCTGGACCACCTTGCAAGGCTGACATCACCCTCTCTAGTTTTCTGGACTAAAAAGAGAGGAGGGGAGAAATACTCTCAGTCTTGCAAGATTGATGTCAGCCTTGCAAGGTAGTCCAGAAAAGAAGCACACCCAGGTGAACTAATCCTACTTTATGGTAAGGTTACATTAACAGAATCTTCCAAGACTGAAAGTATTTCTCCCCTCCTCTCTTTTTAGTCCAGAAAACTAGAGAGGGTGATGTCAGCCTTGCAAGGTGGTCCAGACAAGAAGCACAACCAGATGAACTACAGTAATTCCACTTTATTGTAAGGTTACATTAAGATAATCTTGTTATGGCCTAAGAAACTAGGGAGGGTCCCTTCTGAGATGTTTGCTATGCCCACATTCCTGCTGCAGGCTAAGCTGCCTCTTATCTAGCCATTGCCCTGGCTGCAGCTCTTCCCCCTGTCTCCCAAGGTCATTCCCACATACCATTACAGGTCCCTTCTGAAAAACTTCCCATGCTTTTCTCCCACCTGCGGACTGAGGCTGCCTCTTATCAGACTGTTGCCTAGGCTATGGGTCTTCCTCCTGTCTCCCAAGGTCATTCCCACACACAGCCACCTGCAGTTTAGCAAGCTTCTAGGGAAATGACAAATGCTGCAGTCCAAGGCATCCAGAGTATACCAGTAAAGAAATGCTGGTTACAATTATATATATATATATTATATATTATATATTATATATATATATATTATATATATTATATATTATATATTATATATTATATATATATATATTATATATATATATATATTATATATATATATATTATATATATATATATATATATATATATAATATATTATATATATATATATATTATATATATATATTATATATATATATATATATATATATATATATATATTATATACACACACACAAACACACACATATAAAGAGCTTTGTGAAATCTCATAAAAAAGAAGGGGTTTCGACATTTTAAGCAGTGTATCAATAAAAGAATGTGCAAATGGGATCCAAAACATCTGGGAAGCCAGAGATGCCCATCTCTGTTGTAGAGATTAGAAACCAGGATGAACCCAATTAGGTCATAGATATGAAGCTCCCAAGAACCTCAGTGAGAATTGTTCTGGATTCCCCTCCAAAACAACTATAAGATATTGAACTGTGATCTTACAGTGTATGTGTCCATGTTTTACCTCTTTAGTCAGATTGTATACCAGACTATGCATCAATGGGGTACAGTCAACTCGAAGGGTATAGTTGCCTGAAAGAAAAGAACAGTATCTTTACCGTATTTCAGGAGGAATCTTTTTAAAGAAATTAATTTTATTTGGGGGGAAACCCAACCAACATATTTGAATGTGGATATCTACTGTTCTTACATTGCTTAAATGTTTTTTTTTAATGCTTTGGGATTTTAGGGTAATTGAAACATATCTCTGCAAGGGCATACAGGTTTGTAAAAGTTGTATCAAAAATGGTTGAACTATGGTATTCAGAGCTGCTTGAATGGTTGCTTCAGAGCTGGCTCAAACCATGTTGCAAAGGACAAAATATCATCCATCTTCACCAGCTGACACTTTCCACATAGCAAAGCCAACAATGTGGCAGCTGAACTTGACGTTAAGACAGCTGTATCTTAGCAAGCAGTATATACAGCTTCATTCTCCAATAGAGGAAAATGGTTGGGAGGAATAATTAGGAGGAATAATTAGGGATACATCTGCCATTGATGTCATGTCCTTGCTTTGGCCAAAAGTAGGGCTACCTCCGAGCTGTTTCCATGGCCCCAATAAGCCTATCTCTGCTGATCAGAAACTGAGGACAAACAAGGAAAACTTATCTCCTTGAAGATTTGCTTCCCAATCATGGACTAAGTTAGTCAACAGAGCTGAGAAAAACGCCTGGCCTGAGCAAACCCCACTAATCTCATATTCTTATCTAAATTCGGTAAAACAACATCAACTGAAATCCAGTCTCAAACCCATGGGAAGGAAGATTTGGCATATTCAGAACTTTCAAGCACTTTGACCATTGATTACCCAATAAATTCCAGAAATGATCAATCACAAGGTGTGTTTTACCTTCTACAGAGGAATCAGCATTGATATAGGCCACACCCCGCTCTTGTAGTATTTTGACATTTTCCTACAATGGAAAAGAGGAATTAAAAACTAATTCAGATTAGTGACCCAAATATTTCTCTATGGACTAGTCTGCACATACAGGTTTGTTATTTGTAAATTGCAACAGGAAATGGTAAATGATCCATCACAAAACTAACTCTACAGGTGACACTCAATTTACACTAGCCTCCATTGCCACCCTGAATTTTAAAGTTAGTAATTTTATTAGTTTTATTAGTTATAAAAAAGGTTTTAAAAGGTAAAGGTTCCCCCCGCACATTTGTGCAGTCGTGTCTGACTCTAGGGGGCGGTGCTCATCTCTGTTTGTTAGCCGAAGAGCCAGCGTTGTCCGAAGACGGTTCCACGGTCATGTGGCCGGCATGATGCGCGCGGAACGCTGTTACCTTCCCACCGAAGTGGTACCTATTAATCTACTTGCATTTGCATGCTTTCAAATTGCTAGGTTGGCAAGAGCTGGGACGAGTGCGGGAGCTCACTCCGCACGCAGGGCTAGGGATTCGAACCTCCGAACTTGCGATCTTCCAATCGACAAGCCTGGTGTCTTACCCACTGAGCCACCACGCCCCCATAAATAAATTTACAAAAAAGACCCTTCTTTAAAAGATCGCTGGGAGTCCTCAAATGCTGTAACTAAAAAAAAATAAATTTTTTTTATGAGGATTGGAATGACATTTATTAATTTATCAATCAATTTTTTTGGCCGCCCACCTCGTACAGGACATGCTTGTGTTAGGGCAATGTTTCTTAAAGTATGGTCCTGGGACCCCTGGGGATCACCCAAGACCTTCTCAGGGGTCCTCAAAATCAAAATTATTTGCCAGATATTGAAGATATTTGCAAAAATTTAAAACAATGACACTTGTTAAAAAAATACAGGGGTTTTTCATGAAAAATGTTTATGTTAATATATACTGGGTTTAATAATGTTATTTTTACATGATTCAATAAATAAATATTCTGTCAGAAGACATCCTCCCTGAAACGCAAAATGGCTTCCGCCCTTCCAGGGGAACAGTGGATATGATCTTCACTGCACGACAGCTTCAAGAAAAATGCAAGGAGCAAAACCGCCCTCTGTACATGGCGTTTATTGATCTGAATAAAGCTTTTGATACTGTAAATCGTACTGCTCTCTGGACCATCCTTCTGAAAATTGGATGCCCTGATAAACTTGTGAACATCTTGCAGTTACTCCATGACGACATGATGGCAACAATCCTGAATAATAATGGCTCTCAAAGCGATCCATTTAAAGTGGAATCCGGCATTAAACAGGGATGTGTTATTGCTCCAACCTTATTCGCTATCTTCATCGCTATGATTATACACCTTGTTGAAGAGAAACTTCCTACTGGTGTAGAAATTATATATCGAACAGATGGAAAGCTTTTTAATCTTAGTAGGCTGAAAGCAAAAAATAAGGTAATTGCAACTTCTGTTATAGAACTTCAATATGCTGATGATAACGTAGTCTGTGCACACTCCGAGGAAGATCTTCAAACTATCCTAAACATCTTTGCAGAAGCATATGAAAAACTCGGCCTCTCGATTAACATTAAAAAAACCAAAGTGCTTTACCAGCAAGTTCGAACCAATCCCTCCGCAGCGCCATCAATCCAGCTTAAAGGTGTGTCACTAGAAAATGTCGACCACTTTTCTTATCTCGGCAGCCATCTATCTACAAAAGCCGACATCGACGCTGAAATTCAGCATCGCCTGAGCTCTGCAAGTGTAGCTTTCTCCCGAATGAAGCGTAGAGTGTTTGAGGATCGGGACATTCGCAGGGAGACCAAAATGCTTGTTTACAAAGCCATTGTACTACCAACCCTTCTGTACGCCTGTGAAACATGGACCCTCTACAAACGCCACCTCCAACTTCTTGATAGATTCCATCAACGCTGCCTCCGAAAAATTCTGCAGATTACTTGGGAAGATAGGCGGACTAATGTTAGCGTATTAGAAGAAGCGAAAACCACCAGCATTGAAACAATGATCATCCAACATCAACTTCGCTGGACCGGCCATGTTGTTCGAATGCCTGACCATCGTCTTCCAAAGCAGCTACTTTACTCCCAACTTAAGAATGGAAAACGGAATATTGGTGGACAGCAAAAGAGATTCAAAGATACTCTCAAAGCTAATTTAAAAAAATGAAATATCAGCATTGAGAACTGGGAAGCCCTAACTCATGAGCGTTTCAATTGGAGGTCATCCTTTATTAATGGCGCTATGGACTTTGAAGAAGCACGAGTACAGGGCGAAAGGGAGAAAAGAGCTAAAAGGAAGGCACGTCAGGCAAACCCTCATCATGACCGTCTCCCACCCGGAAACCTATGCCCTCATTGTGGGAGGTTGTGCGGATCCAGAATTGGCCTTTATAGCCACTTACGGATCCACCGTTAAAATTTTACCTTTGGAAGACAATCTTACTCGGCTACGAGTGATCGCCAATGATTCTGTGAATACATCAATTTTAATTTTTAATATGGTAAATATTGATAAATACAACCCATACAAACAAAGGTGCTTTTGAGGTCTTCCATAATTTTTACAAGTGGGAAGGGGTGCTGAGAGCAAAATTTTAAGAAACACTGTGTTAGAGGGACTGAGATGATTATTCACATTGTAGAAGGTACAAATGTATGAGATAGGGAGATATTCCAAGTCACTTTCTGCCCTGATACACCTAATTTAATACAACCAGAATTTTAGTAATCATCCATTTGGTGGGATGAAATCTTGAATTCACTTCTGGGTCATAAAATGTCTAGATCATCATGGACAATATGCTGTTTAAGCCTCAGCTTACCCCGACTGCAAATTGGGTTTAATGACATCTACTTAATCAGGATAGCCCTAAGAACTTCAACTGGATGCTTGGAATAACTTAAAGTGCTAAGAGTTATTATTAACTTCATTGAGTTACCTCTGCCCACTCCGTTGATCCTATTAAGCCAAACTCTTCAGCATCCCAACTAGCAAAAATCACTGTCCTCCTGGGTCGCCAACCTATATTTATCATATTTAGAGCACCATTAGCATAGTATTCAAAAATCACTCATCACAGAGTAAAGCTAGACCAAATGACAATATTCCGCACCCCACCTTCTCTGATTTTATTTCCCATTTGATTTTTGAGCAGTCTATGAATAACAAGCAGGCACTTCTAAGTGGGATACAGTGGGGCAGTGGTCCCATTTAGCATCATGCTAAAACAAACCAACCAACAAAAATCAAATCTGTAAACAATGCCCTAATCAAGGAACTACCAAGGAGAAAACCACACCCCCACTAACACTGGCAGGGCAAGCTACTGTATATAAACAGGGAGCAAACCCCACCCTCCCTCACACTGATGATGTTACCTAGTTGGGTGTCCTGACTTCGAGTGAAGGAACACACTGAGACTTGGTGTAAAGGCTCTAGTGTTTTATTGTTCTACCCTGCTAGACAGAATCCAGCTAAACTAAAATAAACTAGTGATGCTCAGAGAAAAGGCCCAAGAAACTAGGGTGGTGCCTTCTTTAGCCTCTTGGGAGGAAAGCAAAGTGATTCAGTACTGTGCATGCATTCATCCCCCTGGAGGGAGCCCCCTCCTTCTTCACGAGTTATCTCCCTAATATTGGGTAATGAAACATCTGCAAGCAAACAACCAAGCTCAAAGAGCACTAAGGACTCCACAGCTCAATCCTGAGCTACAGATATTCTCTTCTATTGGAACCAGGAATATATCCTATGGAACTCAATGGGACTAATCTCTACATTGATGTTTATAGGATTGATTTCTTTTTCCTTTTCCCTTTTTGCTTTCTTAGGTTACTATTTCTGCATAATGTATTCTAGAACGGTTATTCTGAATGTGTAGTTTGCTATAGAATTTTTGCTTTCGGAGGCTGTGAATGTATCTTTTGACCAAATCCATATGGCAATGAAGACAGTTGAGAAAAGTTTGCATCATAATGATAATGGTAATGTTGATAATACAAAGCATGACAATATACTTTTCTTATTTTTTTCTATATTGGATGTAGAGCTGTACCCAAAAAACCTGGTCCTTTAGCATTGTTTAGATTCCTTTTTAAAAAATTGTTGCATAATTGCATTATTTTGATGCATTGTTTTAGATAACTTAAAGCATTTGACAGAAGACAAGTCGTGAATCAACAGAGAAGCACACAAAACCTCCCATCTCCTCTCTCAGTATTTTTCAACCTCAGCAGCTTCAAGATGTGTGGACTTACCTTTCTGTTTCAGCTTCCCAAAACTTCGGACGATCTCATGAACAACAGCAGCTCCACTCTTGGGATCAATCCCACCAAACACCCAAGAATCATGGTGGCCGCCCAGAATAACATATCTATCTGGATCAAAAGGGATGGAAAAGCTTTACATTATGATAATGAAGTTGATAACCGTTCACCAAAGGTGGCCTGGAAAGAGGTAGGCATGGGGCCACCAGGAATCCTGACTTTAATTTTTTTTAGAGATTTTAAAGAGATAATTAAATGAGAAGTTGACACCCGTGAGTAGGATTGTCTTAATTTACAAGAGTACTTCTGGTTTCCACTTCTGTTCCTATGCATCACCTGAAGGCGTCCATCAGCAAGGGCTGGATTTGGATGCTCTCCATGCTAAGGGCAACTTGTTGCTGCCCTACAGAGGATCTTCTCAAGGACAACCCCATTTGTCCTGACTCACTTGACAGAGATACTCAACTGATAGCATTAAACCGGGCATTCAGGAGACTGAACTACCCACCCGACGAGATCAATAGACAAATCTATAGAGCCAGATCAATTTCCAGGGAGGGCCTATTAAAAGACAAATCACAGAAACAGAACAACAGACCACCACTGATTGTCACCTCCAGTTCGTAGCTCAAGCCACCCAAATGTACTATTAATAAGCTGCAGCCCATACTGGATGATGGCACTGCACTTTCTCAGGCACTTGAGGGCCTACAGACAACCACCCAATCTGCAGCAGATTCTCACAAGGAACAGGAAACCACAGGACAATAATGCTAACATGGGGACCAGACCCTGCACACTACCACACAAGACATTTTAAATAAGGGTAAAGTATTGATATGAAAAGTAACAACTCATTTCTCCCCTTCCTTTCCAAAATGTCCTCACTCTAATTGGCTCTTCCAGGGCTAATTTCAAACACCGTTCCTTTCTTCTTTCTCTTTTTTCCCTCCTCTCCCTTGCTACACCCAAAATTGGGGTCTCTATATATTGCTGAACTCTCTGCCCCCCTCCCAAATGAGCTTCAATTCCTTTATTCGAGCCCATCTCTCATTGCATGAATTCAGAGTTGGGACTAGTGAAACTATAACTTTGAGCCAGTAGTCTGGGATGATTTGCCTCTCTCTTCCCAAGATCGCTGCCTGTGCTTACCTTCAATATTTACATCCTTCAATTTAGCTATATAGCTGACCTTTAACCACTGCTGCATGCAAGTGCCCTGCAGACCGGGGGTTACATTATACTCTTTAAACCGAGCTATGCCTCCTCCCTAGCTTACAAAACCTGTGTGAGAGATAGGCTTTACCTGGCTCTGTTGCTCCTCGGAGAGTTCCAATCACATTGTAAATCCGTCTCACTTGCTTGAAACTGTAGATGTGCATTCTCACTTTTCTAGTGCAATTAAAAAAAAAGAATCAGTCATCCTCAGGTTAAACATCCTTAAAAGTGAAACAGCTGGGCTCTGAAAAAGGGCAGGGCTTACATTCTGCCCCGATCCACTCACAGGCATACAATCAAATACTGTATCCTAATGCTGCTATCTTTTCTGGTGGATGGGCATGATGAAAGTCGTTCAGCTCTAGAGCCTGAGGAAGTTGCCAGTAAAGACCAGGCAATGCATTTTCATTACATGCTAAGCTTGGTTAATGTTAGCCTCATTCATTCATTCATTCATTCATTCATTCATTCATTCATTCATTCATTCATTCAACCTTTCACCTTGTTATTGCGACTCTGCTAAGCAATGTTAGATCTATCTATCTATCTATCTATCTATCTATCTATCTATCTATCTATCTATCTATCTATCTATCTATCTATCCATCCATCCATCCATCCATCCATCCATCCATCCATCCATCCATCCTCCCACCTTGTTATTGCAACTCTGCTAAGCTTGGTTAATGTTACCCTCATCTCTCTCTCCCTCTCCCTCTCCCTCTCCCTCTCTCTCTCAATTCTGGGTGGCTGACAAGAAATTAAAACAACAAAACAGCTCAAATTAATTAAAAAGGAAATCTCAAGCACAATCATTCAATATATCCTGTTGCAGAAGTCCAAATATATCATTCCATCTTACAGTCAACAAGAAACAAACCAAACCAAACAACAAACAACAGGACTTACCAAACACTGTGACCCAAATGCCAGAGGGAACAAGCAGGTCTGTCGCTTATTGTTTAATGTATTGTGCAAATTGGCTTAATTTAGTAACCGGGTTTGATGTGTTGCGTGAACATGGTTACTAAGTAGATAGGCATTTCAGCCCTCTGTGATCATGGGAGTCATTCCAAGGACTCCTGCAAACCTGGTCTGGTAGCAGAATGAGAGGACAACAGGAATTGGATTGACCCCATTCATTGCTCCTCCCAGCTGTTTCACTCCATCTCATGAGAGCGATGGTCTTAGTCCTCAGTTACCTCCTGCCCTATCCCACTCTAAAAGAGAAGGTGTTATTTTCTCCCCACACTTTTATTTTATTTATTATTTATTCCTTAACAGGTTTTACCAAGGTTTCTGTAAAACATCTCCCCACCTTTTTGAAGAACTTCCTGTAAAGCCAGGTCCAACATTGTAAGGCACGGAAAGCTGTCCCTTCCAACTGTCATCTGGTGCTGCAGCACCTCCCATTTCCCTGTTGGAAACAGGAAACATTACAACCCTCTAACTTCAGAAAATAATTTTACTTGAAATGTAAAAGAAAAAGTATTGTTCCATCTCCTAAGAAAAGAGATTCTCATTACTGACAAGGACACTGAATCTGAAATAATTTCTGGAAATGGGGAGAGGGCTTTTGACATCTTGTCAACACTTCAGCTTTATGGCTTCAAGTCTCCCCACCCCTATCCCCAATCAGGAAATCTTAACAAGTACAAAAACTGGTTTTCAAATATGGTCACTCATCACCTTGATTTGGATTGGAAAGGCCACCTTCCCAGCGGTGTCCCCCAATATGAGAGTCCTCGATGCTGCCCTAGAATGTTTTAGGACAGTGATGGATCCACCAGGCATGACCACTGATCACCACTGCAGCAAGAGAAAGCCCAGTCTTGCTGGAAATCCCAGGGAAGCCATGATAAAAAGGTAAAGGTTCCCCCCGCACATTTGTGCAGTCGTGTCCAACTCTAGGTGCCGGTGCTCATCTCTGTTTGTTAGCCGAAGAGCCAGCGTTGTCCAAAGATGCTTCCGCGGTCATGTGGCTGCATGACCCACGCGGAACGCTGTTACCTACCCACCAAAGTGGTACCTATTCATCTACTTGCATTTGCATGCTTTTGAATTGCTAGGTTGGCAAGAGCTGGGGCGAGTGCGGGAGCTCACTCCGTCACGCGGGGATAGGGATTCTAACCTCCGAACTTGCGATCTTCCGATTGACAAACCTGGTGTCTTATCCGCTGAGCCACCACACCCCTTGTGAAGCCATGATAGAGGATCATAAATCCAAAGAGTCTAAAATACTGCTGAAGGACATTGCATGCAGTTGGAGAAATGCATGTTGTGTTCTTTTCAGAAAGAGATGGTGAATGAAAGAACGTGATCTTCGACCTTTCTGTTCTCGCTGTTAAGCACTGGCTCCCTTTCCCCATTCCCTTCAACTTTTCTGCCTGCAAACAAAGACCCTCTGAGAGGCATTTGAAAAACAAGGGAAAGGGGATAAAGCTGAAGAAAACCAAGTACTCGGACAGCGTGTTCTTTTGAACATTCATTTCTCTCTTTTATAAGCAGGTATTGCAAAATAAAGGTTTGTTACGATGCAGAGCATTTTCTACAAAGAGGATCCATTACTGCCTCCCTCCCTCTCCTCCCCACATCGTACCCAATAATCCAGCTCTGTTATTGTCCTTTGAGGAAATCCTGACTCCTGGTGACTGCATAAGACAGGTCCATGAAATTTTCTTGGCAAGGATTTGGAAGTGGCTTGCCAATACCTTCTTCCTTGGGTTGGGGAAAAGTGACTGGCCCAAAGTCACCCAGCTGGCTTTGTGTGCCTAATGCTGGACTAGAACTCATGATCTCCCAGGTTCTAATTCAGCACCTTTAACCACTACACCAAACTGCCTCTGTTGTTTTGCTGCCTTTGAGTCAGCTTTGACTCCTGGCAACTGCCTGGACAAGTCCCTGAAGTTTTCTTGGCAAGATTTCAGAAATGGTTTGCCATTGCCTGCTTCCTAGTGACTGAAAGGGACTGGCCCAAGGTCATCCAGCTGGCTTTGTGCCTAAGGAAGGACTAGAACTCACGGTCTCCCGGTTTCTAGCCTGGTGCCTTAACCACTAAACCAAACTGGCTCTCAGACTGGCTCTACAGAACTAATATTCAATGTGGTTTATGTTATTTTATTTATTTATTTATCATATTTCTTCACTGCCCATCTCGTACAAACTACTACAAAATGTTTTGTAGACATTTCAAGAGTTCCCTGACTTTCCATTAAAAAACACTGGTGATCTCTTCTTAAAAACTGAAGGCATAATGCACTTTTACAAATGAAGGTTGGATTCCCACAACAAATGAGGCTAAAGTAGAGTTAGAAGATTTGCAGTTCAGCATTTTGGGGAACCTCACCTTTGCCTTAGAATATTGTGTAAACTGGGCCATCACAGGATGTCTTTCCTGCTGCCAGAATGGAAACATGTTTATTTATTTTATTTATTTTCTATCCCGCTTTTATTATTTTTATAAATAACTCAAGGTGGCGAACATACCTAATACTTCTTCCTCCTCCTATTTTCCCCACAACAACAACCCTGTGAGGTGAGTTGGGCTGAGAGAGAGTGACTGGCCCAAGGTCACCCAGCCGGCTTTCATGCCTAAGGCGGGACTAGAACTCTCAGTCTCCTGGTTTGCCATTGGCTCCTTCCTAGGGCTGAGAGACAGGGACTGGCCCAAGGTCATCCAGCCGGCTTTCATGCCTAAGGCAGGACTAGAACTCTCAGTCTCCTTGTTTGCCATTGGCTCCTTCCTAGGGCTGAGAGACAAGGACTGGCCCAAGGTCATCCAGCCGGCTTTCATGCCTAAGGCAGGACTAGAACTCTCAGGCTCCTAGTTTGCCATTGGCTCCTTCCTAGGGCTGAGAGACAGGGACTGGCCCAAGGTCACCCAGCCGGCTTTCATGCCTAAGGTGGGACTAGAACTCTCAGTCTCCTGGTTTCTAGCCCATTGCCTTAACCACTAGACCAAACTGGCTCTATAATATAAACTGGCTATATGATGCTGAAGAGAGATTGCCCACTGACAGACAGGACATTCACATGCACTAACCCTTTGGCCAGAATTTTATCAAAGCTGCTTCTTGAAAACCAAGTTCAGATCCCATTTCAAATGGAAGGAAAACTGTGAACCACCACCACCACCACCACCATCAACCAACCTTAGACATTGAAGAAAAAATGATCACATCATTAGGACTTACTTTAGCAGCTTCTCAGCATCATGAAAACCAATGGGGTGGACAGGAATATTTAAGTGTGCTGTGCTCTGGGCTTCTTCCAAGCGGTAAGCATGCTCTAGAGTACGGAAGGCAGCAGTTACTATACTATATTCTGAGGGCTATTCAAGAGTCACCTTTAAAGCCTTATATAGCTCAGGGCCTGGATAACTGCAGAGTCATCTTTTCCCTGCAACATTTGTCCCCCAGTAAGATCCAGCGAGGTGGACTTGCCCCACCTCCCAGGGACTGCCATATGCAGGGGCCTCAGAAGCATGCCTTTTAAGGAGCAGTTCGGATGCTTTGTTGTTCAGTCGTTTAGTTGTGTCCGACTCTTTGTGACCTCATGGACCACAGCACGCCAGGCCTTCCTGTCCTCCACTGTCTCTCGGAGTTTACTCAAATTCATGTTCATTACATCGGTGATGCTATCTAACCATCTCATCCTCTGCCGTCCCCTTCTCCTTTTGCCTTCAGTCTTTCCCAGCATCAGGGTCTTTTCTAGTGAGTCCTCTCTTCGCATTAGGTGGCCAAAGTATTTGAGCTTCAGCTTCAGCATCTGTTTCTTGGGGCCAACCAATTCCAAAAGAGAGGGCTACAGTTGAAAAGGCACATTTCTGAAGTCTCTGCAAAATGACAGCTCTTGACTTGATCTTACTGGGCTGAGAGGTGCTACTGGGAGAAGTGATCCCACAGTTTTCACCGATTTTTCTCATGGTTTCTGGGATTATTATTGTCGATAATCGTTATGCTTATGTGTCTTTATCTGAGACAGATAATTATATGGGACAATGCAGCCAAACACATAATGAATATCCTCTTCAGAAAGACAATATAGACCTTACAATCTCAGCAGGGAAACAGATTCAGGTAGTAGCGGAGATTAACACCTTACATGAAAACAATATACATGCCTTCCCTTCCCAAGGGATGGCAAATAATATAGCCCCTTGCCACAGAGCAGAGCTTTCCAAACTTTTCATATTGATGACACGCTTTTTAGACATGCATCGTTTTGCAACACAGTAATTCAGTTTTACTAGCAAACCAGAGGTTAAACTAAGTAACTTATAAGAGATATGGACACATACATAAATTGTAATAGTGAAATGTATGGGGACACAACATATCTCATGAAAACAGAGCTCCCCTCTTACAGCAGGGCACAAGGCAGGCACTAGGACCTGCGCGTAATCACAGCAGTTTGGAGGCAGCAAGGCACAAGGCAGGCACTAGGACCTGCGTGGAATCCTGGCAGGGCAGGTTTGGAGGCAGCAGGGCACAAGGCAGGCACTAGGACCTGCGCGGAATCACAGCAGGTTTGGAGGCAGCAGGGCACAAGGCAGGCACTAGAACATGCGTGGAATCCTGGCAGGGCAGGTTTGGAGGCAGCAGGGCACAAGGGAGGCATTAGGACCTGCGCGGAATCACAGCAGGTTTGGAGGCAGCAGGGCACAAGGCAGGCACTAGGACCGGCACGGAATCACAGCAGGTTTGGAGGCAGCAAGGCACAAGGCAGGCACTAGGACCTGTGCGGAATCCTGGCAGGGCTTGGAGGCAGCAGCAGCTGCGACACACCCAGACACTGCAGCCGACACACTAACGTGTCCCAACATACAGTTTGGAAAGCTCTGCCATAGAGATCTAGGACCCTTGTATCCACCTGCATTTAATTTTTCAGAATCCAATCACAATGTTATACCTGGGAGTAACACCAAGTGAACTGCATAGGTATCTATAAGAGTGACATGATGAGGTCAGGAGTCATATATCCACTACAACCTGAATATGTGGAGTAGTTTATGCACACACCCTTATGCTTATCCATTATACTCTTTATATTATACTCTCTCTATTATATTTATTCAACAAAGCAAAAGCAAAAGCAAAAGCAAGGGCTATCTTCTTAGAACACCGTTCTCACATTTATCTGAACCTCGGCTTATCCCTATTTTAGGATGCATCGCTAGCAGACCTCTTTCCTGGTCACCTTTAGCTGGATATCCTGGAGTGAGAGGATCCCCAGCACCGTCCAGAATGAGGACATTTCCACGTTGGGCTCCACCTCCTGGCAGATTCCAGCCATCCGGGTAAGGCTGAACTCCAGGGGCACAAGAATCAGCAGGATCGGAGTATAAAATGATGCCTTTGGCACCGGCCAGATAAGCATTCTTAACCTAGGGATAAAAATGATTTATTGAATTATATAATTTTATTAACATAGCTAAGAAAATTAGTCCACGTTTTGACTGGTAGAACAACCTCACTGTTGTCTTCTATGGCTGCGAGAAGGAGAGAAAAATCTGTCTCTGTGGAATTAGCTATAAGTGAAGGCTATAGCACCAGCATTGTACCCTCTTTTAGGGTGATTCCAGGGAAAGTTTTTAAGGGTGGGGGGAGTGTTTTTGATTTTTAATTTATTTTTATGGTTTACACTACAGGTAGTCCTCACTTAACGACCACAATTGTGTCCAGAATTTTGGTTGCTAAGCAAAGCGGTCATTAAGCGAATCCAACCCGATTTTATGACCTTTTTGTGGTGGTTGTTAAGCGAACCACGTGGTTAAGTGAATCACATGGTTCCCCATTGATTTTGTTTGCCAGAATCTGGCTGGGAAGGTTGAAAATGGCAATCACATGACCACGGGATGCTGTGACAGTCATAAATGTGAACCGGTTGCCAAGCGCCCCAATCATGATCATATTACTGCAGGGATGCTGTGGCGGTCATAAGTATGAGGACCAGTCATAAGTTGGTTTTTGTAAGTCTGAACCGTCACTAAGCAAATGGTCATTAAGCGAGGACTACCTGTACTTTTTGCCTGTATTTTCTCCCACAAAATGGTTGGAAAACTATGCTGTTCATTTTAGGAAGCTGGGGTCTGAGGGGGCACTGAAAGATACAAAAAGGGGATTTGGGCACTGCATGGAGTTGAGTTGCCAACTCCTGGTTTCAGTTTCAAAAGGACAGTCTCTTCCTGTACGTGCCTGCCTCGTCCCAAGATCAATGTCAGAAGGCCCTCCATAAACTGCGATTCAGTGGGTGGCGGTGATTTTGGAATAAATCTTTTCTGTGGTGGCCCAACAATGGTGAAAGGCCCATCCCTGTGAAATCTTCTTGGTGGGAATGGAGGACTTTTTCTTTTTTAAAGAGTGGGGGTCCTCAGGGGCTATCATGGGGAAGGTCAAAAAAGTTAAAATGGTGGCCATAGCCATGCAATCAAAACCTCACCCCTTTTTACCATGTGTTCTATTTTTAAAAAAGGGGTGGGGCTTTGGATCACATGCTTGCAGCCGCCATCTTGATTATTTTGACAACCAGCTACTCATGGATGTCTCTGGTGCTCCTGATCCAGTTCAAGCAGTTACTTTACAGTACAAAAACCCCAAAATTAAAAAATTACCATGTCCATGTCAGTAAACTCTATTTGTGTGCCATATGAGGATCTGTAAAATGTTTTGAGATCACTGCCCAGTTCATGTGTTTTGAGTCTGAAACAAAATATCCTGTGTTATGTAGTTTAGTTCTGAGCTAAGAACCAAACAGCTTGCTTTGTCCATGTTGTTTCTAATAGGAACAATGGGAATTGGAAAGTAGTATCCTGGTCTCTTATTTTTCTTCCAGTAGTTGAAGCAGGTGTCCATTAGCTAGTGCTGCAACTATCTAATGGAGACATAAATTAGCTATGATTTTTAAAAGAATGTAAGAAAACTGTATTTCTAGTGGAATAATCCAACAGTACATTAATTGTTGTTTCAAGCTTTGAACAATATTTTGGTTCGTTGTGAACATTTCTCTCATGCCTGAAAAACAAAGCCCATATGCTCTTACCTTATTTCCTCTGAAGATCTTCCCATATCTGGCAATGACAATTTTCCCAGAACAATTAATTCCCATCTCTCGCTCTAATCTGTGGAAATCTTCTATGCTGCCATAATTCACATACACCAAATCTCCCTGGAATATAAAAGGCATATTAACAGCATACACAAATGAAGTGAAGAAGACACAAAGTGTGTGGCTTGATGGGGAGAGCAGCCCAGAATGGTGGAGCATCTAATGTCTTCCAGATCTGCAACACTACAGAGGAAGGAAGAATTCAGAAGGGAAGGAGATCAACAGAGTTGCATGGCCCATGATCCTTCCAAGAGACATAACAATTTATTTCAAACTCTTTGTAGCCATATATCACAATGTAATCAATCAATCAATCAATCAATCAATCAATCAATCAATCAATCAGGGAAATCAACTTACTTTTGCTTATATATTTCTGTTTTGCCATCTAAGCAACCTCCCTCCTTTAACCCACAACCCTCACCAGCCGATGTGCATTTTTCTTTTCAGCCAAAGGCTTCATTTGGTCCTGGAGTGATACATTGGGGGCCATATTTGAAAAGGTAGGTGGGGCTTCTGTGACCTCAGGGGCCACATGTTCCTGCTCTAAAGGTACTGGATGATATGTAAGTTAAAGCAAATGTATAAATACAAATGGAGCCCTAAGGGAAAAGAATTTTACATGTATGGAGCATGCATATATAGTTGTGTAGAGGTGATATGATAATTTTCCCTCATCAGGAAGGATGTTACCTAAAGTGAAGGAGTGTTTGGGTTCCCCCAAATCTAGGCTGACCATACGTCCCGTTTTGAATGGGACAGTCCTGTTTTTTTAGCATTTTTCAACCACCCCGTCGTTTTGATAAAAATCTCAATTTTGTCCCGTTTTTTAAACCCGGCGGGAATGGTGCGGAAGGAGGATCCAAGCCAGAGCTGCCGATTGGAGGCAGCCCGGAAGAGGAAGCCCTCCCGCCTATCAGCGCACGGCAAAGGAGGGCGGGGTTTACAGGCAGGAGCCAATTGCACGGACCGGGGGGGGGTTTGCAGGCGGGAGCCAATCGCGCAGACCGGGGGGCAGGGACCCCTGTATTTTTCATGAATACGGAATATTACATAAGACCCCGTCCCATTTTGCCATCCCAATGTCCCGTTTTTGTCTCAAGGAAATATGGTCAGCCTACCCAAATCTCAGCTACTTATTTTTCTCTGGCCATATTCCAAAATTTTCTATTAGAAGGTAATGTCTCCTTCAAGTCATCCTTCACTCCTGGTAGCTTCATGGATAACTCCATGCAGTTTTCTTGGCAATGGGAGATAAATAGTTTGTGACTGTCTTCTGAATTTTCTGTTAAACTTTCCCAGCTAGTCTATAGTCTTGGGACTTCCTAGTTGGGCCAGGCTCAGCACTGCTTAGCTTCTGAGTCCAGGTAAGCCATTGCCTTTGAGTCCATCCTAAGCAGACTGGGTGTGACTCAGATTTAATCACTTGAAGCTGCCTCTGGCAATTCAAGAGTATCTGTTGCTGTCTGGAGTGAATGTGGTATTCATGGACACCAAAGTGCCTGTAGACCTCTTACCTACCTCCTCTACTTCTTATTTGTTTGTTTGTTTTATAGTAAGATTATTTTAAACAAAATTAAAAAGGAAAGAGCCTTGTTGCAAAGCAAAGCATCAGACTCTGGGAACTTTTTTATTTTATCTTGGATTCCATGTCAGCCTGTGACAATCAGGTCAGATATAAGGAGAAAGAAGACACAAGAGGAAATCTTGCCAATTTGCCTCCTGTACCTTGATCTTTGGTAGCTATGCTCATGGACAGTCAGCCCACTTTTTCCAAATGCCCCCCTACATCTTGCCAAATATGCCCAATAACCCTACAAGATTAAGGACTCCTATTTCAAACTACCCAAATACCTAAAAGTAAAGGGACTACATAATGCAAGAACATTCACATAACACCAAGGCTATTCCCATCAGAGATGGATTTAGGCACAAGTGCATGGTGGCTCAAAGGGGCATGGTGGCTCAGCGGGTAAGACGCCAGGCTTGTCAATCGGAATATCGCAAGTTCGGAGGTTCGAATCCCTATCCCCGCGTGACGGAGTGAGCTCCCGCACTCGCCCCAGCTCTTGCCAACCTAGCAATTCTAAAGCATGCAAATGCAAGTAGATGAATAGGTGCCACTTCGGTGGGAAAGTAACAGCATTCCATGCGCATCATGCCGGCCACATGACCGTGGAAGCGTCTTCGGACAACGCTGGCTCTTCGGCTAACAAACGGAGATGAGCACCTGCCCCTAGAGTCGGACACGACTGCACAAATGTGTGGGGGAAACCTTTACCTTTACCTTAAACAACCTACAGCTTAGGGCATCCAAGTCTTAAGGGGCCTCTCAAAATTTCAGAATTGTCTTCATTTTCTGCAGTTTTATTATAATTTCATATATGAACATCTCTGTAAATTAAGCCCTCCGGAATGGCTCACATGATCTTCATTGATTGACTTAGATATGCTTTGTTTCTTCATGCATTCACACCTTCTGTTCAAAGAGGGCCCTTGCCCACCCCTTCACAGCTTTGTGATGCCTCTTGGGGGTACCCATGCCAAGTTCAGTTCTTACACAGCCTTCTTCTCTGTTAGCACTTGTCAGAGAGAGCTGCTACAACTTCTTATTGCTTAGAGCAGAGCTTTCCAAACTTTTCATGTTGGTGACACACTTTTTAGACATGCTTCATTTCACGACACACTCTTACAGCAGGGCACAAGGCAGGCACTAGGACCTGTGCGGAATCACAGCAGGTTTGGAGGCAGCAAGGCACAAGGCAGGCACTAGGACCTGTGTGGAATCCTGGCAGGGCAGGTTTGGAGGCAGCAAGGCACAAGGCAGGCACTAAGACCTGCGCGGAATCCTGGCAGGGCAGGTTTGGAGGCAGCAAGGCACAAGGCAGGCACTAGGACCTGCGTGGAATCCTGGCAGGGCAGGTCTGGAGACAGCAAGGCACAAGGCAGGCACTAGGACCTGCGTGGAATCCTGGCAGGGCAGGTTTGGAGGCAGCCAGGCACAAGGCAGGCACTAGGACCTGCACGGAATCCTGTCAGGGCAGGTTTGGAGGCAGCAAGGCACAAGGCAGGCACTAGGACCTGCGCGGAATCCAGGCAGGGCAGGTTTGGAGGCAGCCAGGCACAAGGCAGGCACTAGGACCTGCGCGGAATCCTGTCAGGGCAGGTTTGGAGGCAGCAAGGCACAAAGCAGGCACTAGGACCTGCGCGGAATCCTGGCAGGGCAGGTTTGGAGGCAGCCAGGCACAATGCAGGCACTAGGACCTGCGCGGAATCCTGGCAGGGCAGGTTTGGAGGCAGCAAGGCACAAAGCAGGCACTAGGACCTCCGTGGAATCCTTGCAGGGCAGGTTTGGAGGCAGCTAGGCACAAGGCAGGCGCTAGGACCTGTGCGGAATCCTGGCAGGGTTCGGAGGCAGAAGCCACCGGGACACACCCAGACACTGCAGCCGACACACTAACGTGTCCCGACACACAGTTTGGAAAGCTCTGGCTTAGAGCCTTACCAGGTCTAAATCCAGCCCCAACTCCTTTTAATCCTTACCTCTGGCTAGGGTGACCATACATCCCGTTTTGAACGGGACAGTCCCGTTATTTTAGCATTTTTCAACCGTCCCATCGTTTTGATAAAAATCTCAATTTTGTCCCTTTTTTAAACCCGGTGGGAAGGAGGACAGGAAGACAGGAAGGAGGACTGGAGCCGGACTTGCCATTGGAGGCAGCCCGGAAGAGGCCCTATCAGCACGGCAACTGGAAGCCCAGTTGCCACGTGCGATCCCAGCAGCAGAAGCAGCACCACAGTCCAGGTTCCTGCCTCCTTTCCTGATCAGGTACGGGAAGGTTGTGGAAAGAGGGTGCGTGTGTGTGTGTGTGTGTGTGTGTGCATGCGCACAGATTACTTGCTCAGCGTAATCGCGCACACACACACAGACACACACACACACACTAGACCAGGGCTTTCCAAACAAAAACACGGAGGTGCCGGTGGCGGTGCTTCCGGGTTGCCGCTGCTGCCACTGCCCCTTCAAAAGGGCAGGCTCCGGGGACCCCGAAAATGCCCTCAGTTCTGGCAGGGAGGCAAAAGCCTCCCCTCCCCACATGCACATGCTGCCGTGGAGCCGGGGTGGAAATTCTCCCCGCAGAACAGCTGAGCGCCGCTTGGCAACATGCGTGTGCGCGCAGCCTCCCTGCCTAAACTGAGGGCATTTTCGGGGTCCCCGGAGCCTGCCCTTTCGAAGGCGGGGTTTGCAGGCGGGAGCCAATCGTGTGGGGCAGGGGCGGGGTTTGCAGGCGGGAGCCAATTGCGTGGACTGGGGGGCGGGGTTTGCAGGCGGGAGCCAATTGCGTGGACTGGGGGGCGGGGTTTGGAGGCCGGCATGGTGACATAAGACCCTGTCCCGTTTTGCCATCCCCAAAGTCCCGTTTTCGTCTGAAGGAAATATGGTCAGCCTACCTCTGGCTCACCCTGGGCTGAGAAAGCGCTGTAAGGTGGAACAATGTTGTCAACAGTCTCATATCCTGCAGGAACAGGCTCAGATAGTGACGTGTTGAAAATCTAGATAATAAAAAAGCCACAAGGGGTGGGTGGGAAATGGCATATAAAAGCAACATCTGATTTATTCAACTTGAGTGCAGGCAAAGGTTGAGGGATGGGATGGGAATTCATGTAGGAATGGCACACTTGAGGGCATTTGCCAAGGGCCCATCAAAGTGAATCCAGCTTAGCTAAACTCTAAACACAATAGCTGTTCTTTACCTCTTGGCCATGCTCATCAATGATTGAGATGTAATTGGGATTTGTCTCATTGGGGTAGGAAAGCAAAACATCATAAGGAGCCAGCTGCACCGAGTCTAGGCCAAATGCCTTCCACTCTGCTTGTATCTGTTCAGCTAGGCACAAGTTCTCCTGTGTGCCAGCCAAGTGAGGCTGCTGGGTGAAGTTGCTAGAAGAAAGAAGATGGCATTATCTGCTTGATAGCGGAAAACATACTTTTCCTTCTATTTTGGTAGATGGTCATATAAATTTAATAATAAATAAATAAATACTTTATCTTTATTTGTTTATTTCGTTGAGAAAATTTATATACAGTATCCACCCCATCTTGAATATGTAACTCTGGGCAGTGAACAATATGTACAAAAACTATATAAAACCCCAAACCACTTAAATTGATACAGGAAAAAAAGTAACTGAGGCAGTACATAATAATTATGTAAAAGGAAGTGATAGTTCCTCCTGGGGGTGGTTAGCTTAGTAATAACCTCCTTTTATGATCTTACCATCCTCTGGATTTTTTATATTTCTATTAATTATGATATTGTATTTTAATGATTTATAGGTTTTTAAATTTTAATATTTATTGTAAACCGCCCAGAGTCTACTGCGGTGGAGATGGGTGGTGATAAATTTGATTAATAATCATCATCATCATCATTGGCGATCACTCGTAGCCGAGTAAGATTGTCTTCCAAAGGTAAAATTTTAACAGGGGATCCGTAAGTGGCTATAAAGGCCAATTCTGGATCCGCACAACCTCCCACAATGAGGGCATAAGTTTCCGGGTGGGAGACGGTCATGATGAGGGTTTGCCTGACGTGCCTTCCTTTTAGCTCTTTTCTCCCTTTCGCCCTGTACTCGTGCTTCTTCAAAGTCCGTAGCGCCTTTAATAAAGGCTGACCTCCAATTGAAACGCTCATGAGTTAGGGCTTCCCAGTTCTCAATGCTGATATTGTTGTTGTTGTTGTTGTTCAGTCGTTCAGTCGTGTCCGACTCTTCGTGACCTCATGGACCATAGCACGCCAGGCCTTCCTGTCCTCCACTGTCTCTCGGAGTTTACTCAAATTCATGTTCATTACATCGGTGATGCTATCTAACCATCTCATCCTCTGCCGTCCCCTTCTCCTTTTGCCTTCAGTCTTTCCCAGCATCAGGGTCTTTTCCAGGGAGTCCTCCCTTCGCATTAGGTGGCCAAAGTATTTGAGCTTCAGCTTCAGCATCTGTCCTTCCAATGAGCAGTCAGGGTTGATTTCCTTTAGGATTGACTGGTTTGACCTCCTTGCAGTCCAAGGGACTCTCAAGAGTCTTCTCCAGCACCGCAGCTCGAAAGCATCAATTCTTCGGCGCTCAGCCTTCCTTATGGTCCAACTCTCACAGCCATACATTGCTACTGGAAAAACCATAGCTTTAACTATACGGACCTTTGTCGGCAAGGTGATGTCTCTGCTTTTTAATATGCTGTCTAGGTTTGCCATAGCTTTCCTTCCAAGGAGCAAGCGTCTTTTAATTTCATGGCTGCAGTCACCGTCTGCGGTGATCTTGGAGCCCAAGAAAATAAAATCTGTCACTGCTTCCATTTCTTCCCCTTCTATTTGCCAGGAAGTGATGGGACCAGATGCCATGATCTGGGTTTTTTTAATGTTGAGTTTCAAGCCAGCTTTTGCACTCTCCTCTTTCACCCTCATCAAGAGGCTCTTTAGTTCCTCTTCACTTTCTGCCATTAGGGTGGTATCGTCTGCATATCTGAGGTTGTTGATATTTTTCCCGGCAATCTTAACTCCGGCTTGTGATTCATCCAGCCCGGCATTTCTCATGATGTACTCTGCATATAAGTTAAATAAGCAGGGTGATAATATACAGCCTTGTCGTACTCCTTTCCCAATTTTGAACCAGTCGGTTGTTCCATGTCCGGTTCTAACTGTTGCTTCTTGACCCACATACAGGTTTCTCAGGAGACAGGTAAGGTGGTCTGGTACTCCCATCTCTTTAAGAATTTGCCACAGTTTGTTGTGATCCACACAATCAAAGGCTTTAGCGTAGTCAATGAAGCAGAAGTAGATGTTTTTCTGGAACTCTCTTGCTTTTTCCATGATCCAGCGAATGTTGGCAATCTGATCTCTAGTTCCTCTGCCTCTTCGAAACCCAGCTTGCACTTCTGGTAGTTCTCGGTTCACATGCTGCTGAAGCCTAGCTTGTAGGATTTTGAGCATAACCTTGCTGGCATGTGAAATGAGCGCAATTGTACGGTAGTTTGAACATTCTTTGGCATTGCCTTTCTTTGGAATTGGAACGTAAACTGACCTTTTCCAATCCTGTGGCCACTGTTGAGTTTTCCAAATTTGTTGGCATATTGAGTGCAGCACTTTAACAGCATCATCTTTTAGGATTTTAAATAGCTCAGCTGGGATACTGTCTTCTCCGCTAGCTTTGTTGTTAGTAATGCTTCCTAAGGCCCACTTGACTTCACTCTCTAGGATGTCCGGCTCAAGGTCAGTGACCACACCATCGTATTTATCAGGGATATTAAGATCTTTCTTGTATAGTTCTTCTGTGTATTCTTGCCACCTCTTCTTAATCTCTTCTGCTTCTGTTAGGTCCCTGCCTTTTTTGTCCTTTATCATGCCCATCTTTGCACAAAACGTTCCCTTGATATCTCCGATTTTCTTGAAGAGATCTCTAGTCTTCCCCATTCTATTGTTTTCCTCGATTTCTTTGCATTGTTCATTTAAGAAGGCCTTCTTATCTCTCCTTGCTATTCTCTGGAATTCTGCATTCAGTTGTTTATATCTTTCCCTTTCTCCCTTGCCTTTTGCTTCCCTTCTTTCCTCAGCTATTTGTAAAGCCTCATCAGTCAGCCACTTTGCTTTCTTGCATTTCTTTTTCTTTGGGATGGTTTTAGTTGCTGCCTCCTGTACAATGTTACGAACCTCCATCCATAGTTCTTCAGGCACTCTGTCTACCAGATCTAATCCTTTAAATCTATTCCTCACTTCCACTGTATATTCATAAGGGATATGATTTAGGTCATACCTGATTGGTCTAGTGGTTTTCTCTACATTCTTCAATTTAAGCCTAAATTTTGCAATAAGAAGCTCATGATCTGAGCCACAGTCAGCTCCAGGTCTTGTTTTTGCTGATTGTATAGAGCTTCTCCATCTTTGGCTGCAAAGTATATAATCAATCTGATTTCGGTATTGACCATCTGGTGATGTCCATGTGTAGAGTCGTCTCTTGTGTTGTTGGAAAAGAATGTTTGCTATGACCAGCCTGTTCTCTTGACAAAACTCTATTAGCCTTTGCCCTGCTTCATTTTGTACTCCGAGGCCGAACTTGCCTGTTATTCCGGTTATTTTTTGACTTCCTACCTTAGCATTCCAGTCCCCTATGATGAAAAGGACATCTTTTTTTGGTGTTAGTTCTAGAAGGTGTTGTAGGTCTTCATAGAACCGGTCAACTTCAGCTTCTTTGGCATCAGTGGTTGGGGCATAGACTTGGATCACTGTGATGTTGAATGGTTTGCCTTGGATTCGAACTGAAAGCATTCTGTCGTTTTTGAGGTTGTACCCCAGTACTGCCTTTCCCACTCTTTTATTGACTATGAGAGCTACTCCATTTCTTCTAAGGGATTCTTGCCCACAGTAGTATATATAATGGTCTCCTGAATTAAATTCGCCCATTCCTGTCCATTTTAGTTCGCTGATTCCCAAGATGTCGATGTTCAATCTTGTCATCTCATGTTTGACCACATCCAGCTTACCTTGATTCATAGTTCTTACATTCCAGGTTCCTATGCAATATTGTTCTTTACAGCATCGGACTTTCCTTCCACTTCCAGACACATCCACAACTGAGCGTCCTTTCGGCTTTGGCCCAGCCGTTTCACACTTTCTGGAGCTACTCGGAATTGCCCTCCGCTCTTCCCCAGTAGCATTTTGGACACCTTCCGACCTGAGGGGCTCATCTTCCGGCGTCATATCTTTTAGCCTTTTGATACTGTCCATGGGTTTTCTTGGCAAGGATACTGGAGTGGTTTGCCATTTCCTCCTCCAGTGGACCACGTTTTGTCAGAACTCTCCATCATGACCTGTTCTTCTTGACCTGACTTCATTGAGTTACGCAAGCCCCTTCGCCACGACAAGGCAGTGATCCATGAAGGGGATGCTGATATTACATTTTTTTTTTTTACATTTTTTTAAATTAGCTTTGAGGTAATATATTATAATATAATATAATATAATATAATATAATATAATATAATATAATATTATAATATATATCCCCAAATATAAACATAAATATATTTATAATATATATAACATATATATAAATATAAATATAAATATAAATATAAATATAAATATAAATATAAATATAAATATAAATATAAATATAATAATAATAATACAGCTATGTTGGACTCCTCTAACTTCCCAGCCCTAACACTTGGGGAAAAAGTTTTAGCAGCCTTCTGGAAAGCGAAGAGGATCAGGGCCATCCAAATTTCGGGGGTGGATGGGGGGGGGGCTGTTCCATAGGGCAGGTGCTGCAACAGAGAAGGCATGCTTCCTCGGTCCCACAAGATGGCAATGTTTAAGGAAGGGAACCTGGGGCATGCCTATCCTGCCAGATCTGGTGGGATGGGCAGAAGCCCTCAGAGACCGATGGTCCCACAAATAACCTTCAATTGCACCCAGAAGCATGCTGTACTGGAAGTCAGTGCAACTCATGAAGCAATGGCGTTGCACGGGTGAACTTTGAAATGCCCAAGGCTGCAGGCACCAGCACATTCTGCACCAGTTGAAGCTTCCATGTGTCCTTCAAGGGCAGCCCCACAGAGAGTGCATTGCAGTAATCCAAATGGTATGGTTTTAGATTGGGCAGCGGGTGTGCAGAACAGATTTTTACTCTTCAGCATGTGGGAGAATAAATGAAATGCTCAGCGAATGGTTCAACCATCAGCAGGCAGTAACACAAAGGGATGTGATGCCTCTTTGGGGATTTAATGTATTTATGGATCAATGTATAAAGAATGCTTCTGGGGATGGGAGATGTGCGTTGGTTGGGGAGGTGAATTGATGCAGACGATGTTGTGTTGTTGGCTCTGAGCTGAGTGACTGAGTTGTGTCACTCAAATTTGTATTTTTCAGTTCAGTTCCACACGTGCAGAGCTGTGCCTCAGGTCCTGCTTTGGCTTTTCCTTGACATTGTCCCTGTTAGAGATCGGGTTTCAACCAAGCACGTCTCACACAGGCTTGAAGGAGGAGATAGCCTCTGCTGTAATTAACGTGTGAAGTGTGTTTATTTTGTGTTTTTGAACTGATTAAGCCTTGTATAAGTTTATGGGAACGTTTCTACTCTGCTATACACTAAGAAGAAGCTGCGTGGAGTTCTGGTACTACCATCCCAGAATTCCTACAGTCCTGAGATGGGGGAAGCATGACAAAAGATTCTAGTGTGCACCCCTTGCAATGCCTATCATGTCGCTTTCAACCCTAGGAAATGTATTCTCTCTCCAGCCTTGGGACAAGTTCAGGCGTTCATTTGAAACACATGCACACACGCAGAGACACACACTAGAATGTGCAAGAGTATGGAGCAAAGAAGCAGAGCAAACGAACCATAAGCCACAGATGCTTTTGAAAGCTCTGTAACTCATCATTTAAAAAAGGCTCTATACTTTCTGTATAGAGAATAAAAGAAAGATAGGAAGACAGAAAGAGTAAGGGGGAGGGAGAGAGGGAAAGAGGGAGAAGGGAGGGAGGGAGGATCTGTCTAGGGCAGAGGTTTCCAAACTGTGTCGGGACACATTAGTGTTTCAGCTGCAGTGTCTGGGTATGTCACGGCTGCTGCTGCCTCCGAGCCCTGCCAGGATTCCACGCAGGTCCTAGTGCCTGCCTTGTGCCTGGCTGCCTCCAAACCTGCTGTGATTCCGCACAGGTCCTAGTGCCTGCCTTGTGCCCTGATGTAAGAGTGTGTCACAAAATGATGCCCTGCTGTAAGAGTGTGTTGCGAAATGATGCATTTCTAAAAAGTGTGTCACCAACATGAAAAGTTTGGAAAGCTCTGGTCTAGGGGGGACAATTTGCACAACCAAGTTCTGATCCTGGGAAGCTGACTGTCATACATTGGCTCCCAGCCTTCCCCAGCTTGCTGCTTTCCAGATGTGTTTTCCAGACTCCCATCATCCCAGCACAAGGCTGGGGAAGGTTAGGGTTAGTGTGTGTGTGTGTGTGTGTGTGTGTGTGTGTGTGTTAAAATGGCCATTTCTCTTTCTATCTCATTGTCCTATACTTCCTAAACCTTTGGAAAGACTAGCATACAATCCAGTTTAGCTTACTAAAGAATTTGCTTGATGCTTTCTGCTTTCATTTCCTTCATGAAGGCCTCCTTCATCTCCTCGTGGATATCTGTCCTCGGCAACTGATCAGCATGTCTATTAGCCAGCCGGCCTGAAAGTCAGATCAAACTGATTTCTATGACATGAAAAGTGCTAGGTGAATTGTTGCATGCCCAAAATTTTGCAATTCATCACACAAAAATCACCTCCTTACAAGAGAAGGTACACCAGTTGTGTTAACACAATTAATCTGGATATTGAATTAACCCATGTCCTGCGCTTTCTTCATGAACCATAAACTACAGTAATCAACTGGCTTGATTGCACACAACAGGCTAAGCCACCCAGCGAGCAAATAGCAGAGGTTAAACCAACCAATTTTAGCATAATGTAGCTACTCAGTTATAGCTGACTTGATTAAGTATGTTGCTTCAACCCAGCCAAACCCCCTCATACTAAGTTCCCTATCCAGATGTCAGGGAGATAACTGGTGAAGAAGGAAGGGGCTCCCTCCAGGGGGATAAATGCATGCGCAGTACTGAATCGCTTTGCTTTCCTCCCAAGAAGCTAAAGAAGGCACCACCCTAGTTTCTTGGGCCCTTTCTCTGAGCATCACTAGTTCATTTTAGTTTAGCTGGATTCTGTCTAGCAGAGTAGAACAATAAAACACTAGAGCCTGTACACCAAGTCTCAGCGTGTTCCTTCACTTGAAGTCAGGACACCAGATGGAGTCACATCAGTGTTGTAGGACAAGCTTGTCTCAACCCCAAATGTTTATTGCCTGCCCATGAACCCCACTTCTACCCTTGCCCTCAAACAGTCAGGAGCAAAAGTTGTAAATAATATTATTACACATGAAAAATGTTAGAACAACAGAAGTTTAACCAAATTTAAGCAAGAATGGCTTCCATACATACTATACTACATATTATGCAGCAAGGCAAATGTAATTATTTAGAGCAGGGTTCTCAACCAGGGTTCCGTGGCACCCTAGGGTTCCGTGAGAGGTCACTATGGGTTTCCTGGGATATCACAATTTATTTTAAAAAATATTTCAAATTCGGGCAACTTCACATTAAAGAGATAAGTTTCATTCTTTATTTTTAGTTTAAGAAGACTGTTAATGCATATATACAGGCCTACCCATGAAACGAATATAATAATTTTGTAACTTCTGGCCTATATTTGAGTCTGAATGTGCAGGGTTTCCTCGAGACCTGAAAAATATTTCAAGGGTTCCTCCAGGGTGAAAAAGCTGAGAAAGACTGATTTAGAGTATGGTTTTTTAGGGAAAAAAGAACTGACTACTGAAATCAGAAATACACAAAAAAATAAGTGTTTATAAATATTGTACATCAGTCAGAGTACAATAAAGGGGAAGTTAGAAACAAAATATTTATGTATTATGTTTTAGTAAGTTTTTCTTCTTTCTTTCTTTCTTTCTTTCTTTCTTTCATTCATTCATTCATTCATTCATTCATTCATTCATTCATTCATTTTTAAATAACAAATAGTGGACATTTTGGCATTCAGCTCAGATATTCAAATCTTTTCTTGTATGGTTAAAATAATTTAATATACTTTGTTTTTTATAGTTAATTTCTCATCAGTGATATACTGAGCACTCCCTGTAAAATTTTGGTAATTCCTTTGTCCAGTTCCTGTTATATTTCTGCATCAGTTATTTTTTCCCTTTTTTCAATTATTTGAAAAAAAATAATTGAAAAAATCAATTATTTTTCTCATCTCATTGTCCTTCCTTCCTTCCTTCCTTCCTTCCTTCCTTCCTTCCTTCCTTCCTTCCTTCCTTCCTTCCTTCCTTCCTTCCTAAAATGATTAATAAATAATTTTGTTTAAAAGAAAAATGTTATCCACTGGTTTTGAATGGGGTTCATTCCCAAATAATTGCACAGAGGATTCCCAAACTTTCAAATGCTTCTAGGGATACCACAAGCCAAACATGAAAGCGGCATCAGTGTTAGCCCTCAGCATCTGATGCTCCAAAGCTAGTGCCCTTATACATGGAGGGTCCGTTTTGTGAACATCTGAATCGGGCAGGCCTAGACTCAAATCCCTATGGAGTAGAATGCCTCCCTTACCATTGGCTTGCAGGTCTGATTAAGATAGATAGATAGATAGATAGATAGATAGATAGATAGAGATAAAGATGATAGATAGATAGATAGATAGATAGATAGATAGATAGATTATTGATTTAGTCTTTTGACCATATCAAGTATGAAATAAGATAAAATAAAAAGCCATTATAAACGTACAAGTAAATACAAGTAAATACAAATAAAACTATAATACAAATTCATATCAAGCCATCACCCCTACAGTCAACTCCAATCTGGTCTATGTAATCTGTCCTCTTTAGGATTGCCTTTGATACGAAGAGTGCAGTCTTGCTAGTAATGAGCTGGTTCTTACCCTGTAAAAAATAAGAAAGTTTCTGCTGGCTGCCCCAGTGTTTTTTGTTTTTTAAATATCAATCTAAGTGGTCAGCCCTTTCTACCGAATATAATTTGCAATCAAATAAGATATGTGCAGTATCTTCAACAGCTGGGGCACTGCAAATACATAATCTGTCTTCATATGGAACTCCTTGGTCTGATTATTATAGCAGGGTTTAGAGGTGGGGGCAACTAATAAAACCCACGTTCTCCCTTAAGACATCTTAGCAGGTAGCAGTAGTAAACTGGCCTGGCCAGCTCTCAAAATGCTAAGCAGGCCTGAAGCTGGTTAATATTTGGATGGGAGATCACCAGGAGCTGTAGCCTAGACTAAGACATGTCAAGAGAAAAGATCCTGGGTGAATGCAATAGCAAACCACTTTTGCATCGCTGCGAAGAATATTACCAGGACATGACCAGGAGTCAAATTTGACTCAAAGCTAATTAAGCTAATATTGTGGCTTAATGAATCCCATCAATGCTTCCCCCCCCCTTTTTTTTTTTATTCTGTCCCATCTTTTTTCTTTGGGTGGTTGCTGCAAGAGAGGAAAGCAGGAGCTTTTATCCTTCCCTTTCCCCAGCAACAACTAAAAAGCATCTGTCAAGCGAAATGCCTCGATTTCCTCGAGAAACTGAAACTAATTCTGGATCCTGTCCATCCCACTCCTAACAAGCTGCAAAAACATTTTGCAAGCACGTGAATGCAATTTCCCTTTCCATAATGAGTGACAGATCACAAATGCACACACACGCACACACACGCACACACAAAGAACTTTTCTAGAAGCCCTTTTCTCCAGGGCGGGGGCGGGGGATGATAATCTTGCGCAGGCTCAGTCCTACCGATCAAGAATCCCAGGAGGAACAAGCCGATGGATATCCCCAGGGCCAGCACCCAGAACCGAGTCCGGGGCCCACAGCTTCTGCCCCTTGGGGAGATGGGCTCGGCGACTGTCCTCAAGCTGGTCCACATCCTTTGCAGAGCTGGGGATTTGCTTGATGTTTTCCAGCCCTCTGCCAAACCCACACAGAGGCCCCCGGACTATGGAAGGGGACAAAGTCCTCCCGGCTCTCTTTCTCTGGATCTTAGCTCCTCCTGCAGGCTCCTAAAAGAGAAAGCAGCCTCAAGAAGGAACAGTTCCAGCCCAGGCACCACTCTTGGTCTGCTGCCACAGCTGGCAGGCTCCCTCTGTTGTTGCTTTGCTCAGAAGAGCTTCTTAGACTGATGCAAACACTGTCTCTGCGGGCCACTGGGGTTTACCCACTGCAACTCCAAAAGATGCTTTCCCCTACAGCGCACAGTTTCCAAATACTCCAGTACTTCCCCAAGTAGCAGAATCATATTTCTCAAGGAAGGATTATGGGAGTCTGTGGCCACAAAAACAACATGCTGCTTTATGCTTTGGAGGTGAACAAATTTATTTTATTCTTGATTGATTGACCATGTGCCATCAAGTTGTTTTTGACTCCTGGCGACCACATAAATAGATTTTCTCTATGACAATCTGTCCCTAACCTGTTCTTTCAGATCTCCCAATGGTGCGCTCATTGCCACTGTAACTGAGTCCATCCACCTTGCTGCTGGTTGTCCTCTTCTCTTTCCTTCTGCCTTTCCTAGCATCAGAGCCATCTCCAGAGAGCTAGATGTGCAGATAATGTGTCCAAAGTAGGATAATTTGGGCCTGGTCATTTGTGCCTTGAGTGAGAACTCTGGGTCGATTTGTTTGGTTAGTTTTCTTGGCTGTCCATGGTATTCTCAGGAGTCTTCTCCAACACCAAAGTTCAAAGGCATCAATCATTTATTCTAGCATATTGTAAAAGATAAGGTATCTTTTAAGTCAAACAACCTATCCATGTGCATGTGATTCTCTTGGCAACAATACACAAGTGGATTGTCACTGCCTTCTTCTAAGATTTTTTCAGTTTCCTTATACTGTTAGATTTCCTATCCAAGTTCTTACCAATTCCAAATCCTGCAAGTAAAAGCAAGACAGTCCATTGCTGCCACCGGCTTAAACATTGCAGCCAATTTATCAGATCCACAAAGGATGTATTATCTTGCTATGTGTAGAGAATTGGGTTTGCACAGAGGACAAAATCATTGGCCATTCAACCACGGTTTATTGAAGGAAAAAAAACATAATTGGCCAGAGGTCACACGACATAGCAAATGATAAAGTAGAATGTACAAATCTTGGTAACTGGCTTGATATAGCACATTACAGCTTATTGTACTCCATGCACCCAGAACATTTGGGGCTTGAGATCAGAGGGAAATTAAATTTGGGGTGTAGACTGTCGCAAGTGACCATTCATAAAATATTTCTTACATTCATGAACCATGATACATAGAAGCAGGAATTACACAACTTGCTCAGCTGGGTTAAAATGGGCGTGGTAGTTTGTAGTTCTGTCCACTGTGGGGCGTGGTGGCTCAGCAGGTAAGATGCCAGGCTTGAAGTTTGGAGGTTCGAATCCCTAGCCTCGCGAGATGAAGTGAGCTCCCGCACTCCCCCCAGCTCTTGCCAACCTAGCAATTCGAAAGCATGCAAATGCAAGTAGATGAATAGGTACCACTTCGGTGGGTAGGTAACAGCATTCCGCGCGCATCATGCCGGACACATGACCGCGCAAGCATCTTCGGACAACACTGGCTCTTCGGCTAAGAAACAGAGATGAGCACCAGCCCCTAGAGTCATACCCGACTGCACAAATGTGCGGAGGGAACCTTTACCTTTTACCATTGTGGGAATGTAGCCGTAGCCTTAGCATGCTCTGTATATCAAGCAATTAGGTTAAGTCATAGTTTGGGCATCCAATGTTACCTGAATACAACAAGGGTATTATTATTATTATTATTATTATTATTATTATTATTATTATTATTTACACAACGTGAAATCACAGCTGCCAGTTCTTTATCTGGTATTGGCCTTCATTTGCATTGAGTTCTTCCGAAGAACATCCTGTCGTAATCTATCGGCATAGTATATGTGCGGATCCAAGCAGGGTCGCCTTTTGTAATTGACAGGTGGACGTTTTGTTAATGCACAGATTTTCTATGTGCTGTCCAAGGATTTTTTGATATGGCATCTTTTGGGGTATGGCATCCAGTGTGCTGCTGCTGATGATTATTTTATCCCACCTTTATATTTGGTCATCTCAAAGTGGCAAACATACCTAATACTTAATATTGTATTAACCTGGCTTGTGGGAACCCAGCTTTATGCTGAAGTTGGATTTAATCAAGTCATTTAAACGAGCTGTGTTAGCGTAACTTCCTAGATTTGGTTCTAGTTAACCAAGCTTGTGTTAATCAGGCTAAATGTGTTATGTAAATGCAGCCACTCTGGGCAAGACAACTTGTTCAAAGAGGCCTTAAGTCAGATGCTGTTGTGGGATCTCAGTGACTTATGTACATAGTGGTGATAATGACAATGGTCTAGCCCAGTGTTTCTCACCCTCAGCAACTTTAAGATGTATGGACTTCAACTTCCAGAACTCCCCAATTGGCTGGGGAATTCTGGGAGTTGAAGTCCACACGTCTTAGTTGCTGAGGTTGAGAAACACCGGTCTGGCTGATTAGAATGTTCTAATGGCTGCTGAAATAATCTACAGAAATGGGTCTCTATAAAATACTGTGAATATTCAGCCTTACTGATAGGAATAGAATATGAGCCTATTCTACCTTGGACACCTAAGGTCCAATTCTGGGCACCACATTTTAGGAAGGCCACTGAAATACTGGAACATGACCAGAGAGGTAATCAGCTATCATAAAGAGCCAGTTTGGTCTAGTGGTTAAGGTGCTGGGCTAGAAACCAGGAGGCTGTGAATTCTAGTCCCACCTTAGGCATGAAAGCCGGCTGGGTGACCTTGGGCCAGTCACTCGCTCTCAGCCCAACTCACCTCACAGGGTTGTTGTTGTGGGAAAAAGAGGAGGAGGAAGGAGTATTAGGTATGTTCGCCGCCTTGAGTTATTTATAAAAAAAATAAAGGCGGGATAGAAAATAAAGTAAAAAAATAAATAAATAAAAAGGGGCCTAGAACAACAACAACAACAACAACAACAACAAAAACAACAACAAAAACCTTATGAGAAATGGTGTTGGATATGCTTGGCTTGCAAAAGAGAAGAGTGTGGGGAGACATGATAGCTGTCCTCAAGTAACTGAACCGCTGCCATGTGGAGGATGAGGCAGAATAATGCAGAATTGTTCCAGAAGGAAGGACAAGAAATAACGGCTTTAAATGCCACAGAAGGAGATTTGGGTAGGACATCAGGAAGAGCAATTCAAGAACGGGACAGAGTGCCTTGGAAGGTGAAGGCTCTGCTTCACTGGAGCTGTTTAAAGAGAAGTCGTTTGGCCATCTATTCCAGATACCTTAGCTGTCGATTCCTACACTGGGCAAGGGAGTGGACTAGATGACCTCCCAGATCCCTTCCAACCCTTACATTCTTTGATTGATTGATTGATTTTATCTTATTTATACCCCGCCTATCCCCTCCCTAATGGAGGGCTCTCGGCGGCTTACAATCATGTAAATACATATATTATACAATCATATATTATTACAATTTTTACCGCGCGATAGGGAGGAGGAGAGGGAACCGGCTCTTCAGCTGCAGGCATCGGACTACATGCCCCAGAATGCCTCACTCCGAGCCGGCTGCTGACGTCCAGGAAGTTGTTCCGGATCCGTCGTCCTCCGCCGCCATTATCGGGATTCTCCAGGTCTTCTTGGTTCGAGGACGACCCTCCGATGGATGCCAGCAAATTGACCCACGTGAGTGGTACCCAATTTATCTACTCGCTTTCAGCTTTCGACCTGTTGGGTGGACAGAAGCCAGGGTGAATGGCGAGAGCTCACCTCGCCACGTGGTTTCGAACTGCCAACCTTGTGGTGGATTTCCTGAAGTCCAACCTCTCTGGAAAAGCCTTCTTTTGAAAGACCAACAGACTGAATGTATTTGGAATATCAATACTAATTTGTACCTAAACAGCAATATTCCTTGAGTAACAATTCCTGTAATGTACCTGTATTGAGTATCGAAATGCTGAACCCTGAAATCTTGTAGGGAGAAGGGGTTCTGCACGACAGCTAAATGTGCAAATGGATTACAGCTGAAACACACATTATGAACAGCAGGGAAAGATGTGCTTTTAGGAGGGCTTATTTGCAACTTTTAAAATCATGTATTGATGGCAAAAGGGGCGTAGTGGCTCAGTGGGTAAGACACCAGGCTTGTTGATCGGAAGATTGCAAGTTTGAAGGTTTGAATCCCTAGTCCCGCATGACGGAGTGAGCTCCCGCACTCGCCCCAGCTCCTGCCAACCTAGCAATTCGAAAGCATGCAAATGCAAGTAGATTAATAGGTACCACTTCAGTGGGTAGGTAACAGCGTTCCATGTGCGTCATGCTGGCCACATGACCGTGGAAGCGTCTTCGGACAACGCTGGCTCTTCAGCTAACAAACGAAGATGAGCACTAGAGTCGGACACAACTGCACAAATGTGCGGGGGGAACCTTTACCTTTTTATTGATGGCAAAACACTTCCAAAATCTTTCCAAGAAAACTTCAGGGACCTGTCCAGGCAGTCACCAGGAGTCAACACTGACACACACCCACAAAATTTGCCTTCATATCCTGTCTTAACATGGGGCTTCAGTTAACTGAGCTATCCTGCTATTTAAAACACACATATACACTTTTAAGAAGCTAGTGGATAATTTTTAATCCAGATAAGAATCAAGCAAATCATCCCAGCAATCAAAAGGAATCAAAAATCTCAAGGGGGATTGGGGGGCAGGGGAAACTTCTTTGTTTATTTAAATCATGGGGAGTAAACTGCAGAATTGTCACTCTTCTACAATATCACAATTTACCAGTAGATGGCAGGGACATATCATAAACAACATTGTAGGAGGCAAGCTGTCTAGATAAGCCAAAAATCAGAAATCTGGCAGCACCTTTTCTGACTAACAAATTGTAATTAAAAAATAATAATAGAATACATTAAAAATTTATTGAAATGTATTAGTTGAAAAAGGTGCTACCAGACCCCTTTTGATTTTGCTACCATAAATGACAGCAGCTACATGGTAGCTTTAAAAACAAATTGCTGTTGTACATCTGTGTGAAACATATTCAGACAGAAGAATTAGACTTTCCCCAAATCCTGCTAAAAATACTGATCCAGATTGTACTATTCTTCTGTTTGCAATTTTTCTAAAGAAAGGAGATGGAGAATAGAAAGGCCCTCTTTGTATATATCATCTACTTTTCTTCTCAGATGCTACTCTCTGCTTGCCTGCTTCTTGCAATTAAGATTTGTGGTTCAGACTTAATCATAAATCAACTGGGAATGTTAACAGGTGAGTTAAGAATGAAAATGCTGACCTGCTTGTGTTTGATAGGGAATAGTCAACAATCCAGGATGGGTGAGAGGAATGAGGTTCATCTTTTGTGTTCTAGTCAAACTTCCCTCAACCTGGTGTTCTCCAGAGATGTTGGACTTTCAGCTCCCATCATCCTTAGCCAGGGATTCTGGGAGCTGAAGTCCAAGACATTTTACCAGTTGGGTAAAACAATTTTCCTGGGAGGGCCTGGATGTCCTTTAACAATTCAAAATAATACTCAAGATTGGGAAAATGAGGCAGTCATCAGCGTCCGACTTGTTAATGAGTTCACTAACCAGGCCTTGTGCCAAATGAAAGAATATTCCTGAGGAATATTCCTACATTTTGATATGATATCATGATATCTAAAGCATAAGATGGGGGCGTGGTGGCTCAGTGGTTAAGACGCCAGGCTTGTCGATCGGAAGGTCGGCAGTTCAAGACCCGAGCACCGCGTGACGGAGTGAGCTCCCGCACTCGCCCCAGCTCTTGCCAACCTAGCAATTCAAAAGCATGCAAATGCAAGTAGATAAATAGGTACCACTTCAGTGGGAAGGTAACAGTGTTCCACGCACGCCATGCCGGCCACATGACCGCGGAAGCGTCTTCGGACAACGCTGGCTCTTCGGCTAAGAAACGGAGATGAGCACCGGCCCCTAGAGTTGGACACGACTGCACAACTGTGTGGGGGGAACCTTTACCTTTAAAGCATAAGACGCTGGTTGACCAGGAAAGAGCTATCATGAACAGGTAATTCCTAAGGGACTTCATGGATAACCTCATGGATTTCTGTCCACCATGCTCTCCTTGGCTGAATCCCAACCACTTCTTCCTTTCCTTTGGAATGAGCAGTGACCACAGGTGCACAGTGAAGCCGTATTCAGAAAATATTAACCAGGTGAGAGTTTTCTCAGAACTTTCCATGGGTTCTGGGAGAAACTGCAGAAGCAGTATTTGAATGCACAACGAGGACATGGGAGGGGAAGATATAAGTTTGTGTGCATGCAAGTAGAATCCGGATTTAGATGTTAGCTCTTCCCACTTACACTGCTATTTAAGTCAGCTTTCATCTCAGGAACACCTGCTTCTTTGGGGAAGGGACCTAGTTATGGAGTTAAAACAGGGAAAGCTGTCTGGGGAGACAGCTGGACACAACAGCGGTTGGGCCAGGTTGCCTCATGGGACATCCTACTCTACTTCTTAAATTGGTTTAGTCATGTTCTTCTCCTTATTTTAAATTTTTTAAATTTGGAATTCAGCAGTTAACTTAGAGAACCTCAAAGCACCCCTTTTGTCCCTGTAAGATCCCAGTGGGGGAAGAAAACCCCCACTTCGATTTGGTTATTTTAAAAGACTGCAGTAGCTACCCTAAATAGCTGCAAAGCTATGTGTGTGTGTCCCCCCCCTTGCTTTAGCATTTAGAGGGCAAAATGTATTTGGTTTCCTTTCAGAAGACTGCAGCTGATGAACTGTGACTTTGAGCACATAACGGTGGCAGCCCTCCGTGACCACTGCGTGCTGGTTTTTCTCTTCTTTTCTTGCTCTCTGGCTTTCCCAAATTCATAATAAAAGAGAGCATATTTCTCTACTATCTGGTGCACCCTGTAATAAAAATTAAATGCCAGGCTTCTGCTTGAGATTTACTGTGTTAGCAGAAAATTTCTCTCTCATTCATTGCACCATTTCCTTTCTCTGCAATAATAATCTCATTAGGATGGGCTACATGCTTTCTTCTGTTTATTCATCTGCTACCTCCCACCTTCCTTTGCACAGATCTCTCTCCACGAAACTGCAGGATTTTAAATGACCCATTGGTTGTGGACATATTGTCCCAGGCAGGCTGCATGGAAATGAGAACAATGCTGTGTTTTTGCACGACCACCAACGCACCAGTTCACCCTAATGCTCTAGTAGGGCATTTTCTATTCTGAATACTCCCTTTCCTCCCCCATGATGAAATCTTGTAGTATTTGAGAAATCTCAGACATGACTGGCAAAACTTGAGATCTGACTCGAGAACGCCAAAGTCTCACCAAGGGCTGGACCAATTCATGGAAGTCCTGGGGATCAATGGCTATTCCCCTGGATGCCAGTGTGACTGCCTCTGAAGGCCATCCGTTGGGCTGCTAGACTACATGAACCAGGGGTCTGATCCAGCAGGGCACTGCTCATGTTCTTATGACTTAAATCAGTCTCATTCACAGGCTGGGGACATGATGGAAACACCATCGATAGAACATGGCAGAAAGAAAGATGTTGCCAGGTCCTGGAGATGCTAGAAAGCTGCAAAAGCAACATGGCAAGGAAGAAACTTCCCAAGCACTTTGATTTTGCAGAGATACCAGTGTGCTCCCAGCTTCCACAAGATCCCACCCCTGGGCTGGGCAGCTCTTTGGATCCGAAGAGAGAAATGTGATTTGGAGCACATGTGGGCATGGATGTAGCACCTGTTAGAAACCATAAAGGAACAGCATCTTTTTCTTTTGCAATTCTGAAAAAAGACAGGTTTGTTTTGTTTTCCAACAGGGATGAGGTACACACCCACACACGTTATGGATCACATTTTTCCCTTCAAAATATGGCCCTAAAATTTAGACCTGAAATTAGGGGAAGAGCATTCTAGTGAAAGAGAGAGAAACAGAAGGGGTTCTGGGGTGGAGGGACGGAGGGAAGCAGAATGCAAAACTATCAGCCCGTGATGTTTTGGTATTAAAAGTGGCTGAACTTTACCAGCAGAGTAACTGTGCAGCTGAGATGATACATTTTCCAGTTGTTATCCCCCATAGCAAATCCAGGTTAAAGTGGTACAGTGTTGCTCCTGAAAGCATTTCCCATTTGGCATTGGTTGCATAATACCATTATTTAAATGGAATAATTTGTACAACAAGAGACTATGATTAATGATCCAAATCCAAATGGAGAGGAAAGTGTGTACGGTGAAACACTGATTACAGTTCCACAGGCCACCTTGTCTTTTAAAAGTAAGGTTAATGGAACAACAAACTATTCTCATATCAGGCTTTTAAAAAGAGACATACAGTATATACGCAGGACTGTGGCTTGAATCATGTCAACTGGATTTCTATTATGAAATGATTCAAGCCACAGACTGTTCCACCTGGATGACTGAGAACCTTCATCGACATATATACACAGGACTTTCATAAACTCTCTCTGTGTGTTTGTGTTTGTGTGTGTGTGTGTGTGTGTGAGAGAGAGAGAGATAATTATTTCAGATTATTATGTATGATTACAATCCTGTGATGGAGCACAATTAGAATGCGCTCTCCTCTGAGCTGAATTAGCTTGCACACAGGTAGTTCTACCTTCAAAACTAATGATGGGATGGCCTGATTGAAAGGCTCCTTTCTCACCCAAGGGAAGCCATTTCATCTGACCTTGGAAATACCTTCCTGTGCATTCACAAACTAAGATTTATGAGCTGATGGTGTTCCACTTAAAAAAGAAAAACCAGAGCTGCTTCTGCTTCACCGGGCAGCCCTTCGCACCCAAAGTCCCACAGCCCCACTGAAGCTCTCCTGCTGCACCGTGGTGTCCCCCAGCATCTCTCAGCTCCCACCCTCATCTCTCTGAGGGTGGGGGCTGGTTGACAGATCAGGAGGCCCTGCTCACAGCCATTTATGCCCTAGTCACCTCCAGATTGGATTACTGTAATGTGCTGCACATGGGGCTGCCCGGAAGCTTCAGCTGGTGCAGAATGCAGCGGCAGGGGCAGTTATGTATGCCCCTAGAACAGCACAATTTACACCTCTGCTCCGCGAGCAGCATTGGCTGCCAGTTTACTTCTCGGTCCAATTCAATGGCTGTTTTTGATCTTTAAAGCCCTTCATGGCATGGGGCTGGGTTATTTGTGTTGGAAATTCAGCAAATCAACATGCCTCATTTGCATGTAAATGAGTTCATCCCAGGATGCAATTCTCTGTGTCTTTGAGGAAGTTGTTTTGTTGCCATTCCCACTTCCTCCTCCTCCCTTCATAGTCAGCACTCTCTGATTTCTTCACCGTAGGAGTAGGACGCACGTGCCTTGTAAGGCCTCAAGCCCCTTTTCTCCATGCAGCCCTGGTAGCAACATAGGGCCAGGGGTCTAGGGAACCAAAGAAGAATCATTTCTTAAGAAAATGGATGTAACTGGACCAATAAACGTAAGAACTCTTTTGTACTTACTTTTTGAACCTGGATTGTCTAAGCATGTGATTCTTTATGCTTTGGTGGGCTAAAAGTGTAAGATTAAGAACCTGGATCTCTCTAACGTGCTCACTGGCTCTGTTTTTAAACAATATTCTCTTTCTGTGCACGAGCTTATACTACGTTAAGCTCTGCTCCATTCACTGGTTCTAACAGGCCACTGAATGGCCACTGAATGATCTTCAATTTGAGGGACCGTCTCTTCCCGATTACATCTGCCCATCCCATTAGATCTGGCAGAAGAGGTATGTTGCAGGTCCTATCTGCTAAACAGCTACATCTAGCAGGACCCAGGAGACGGGCCTTTTCTGCCGTGGCGCCTGCCTTATAGAACATCATCCCGACCCCCCCCCCCCCCCGAGGTGAGACTGGCCCCATCCCTGTTAACTTTTCACAAGACTTGGCATCAGGCTTGGGGGCCCCAGGGGTATGGTGAATTGTTGAGGTGGCTCCACTGTTGTTAATATCAGTCACTCTTTTCTTGCCCTTCTTAAATTGTAATGTTAATTTTTTTTAATTGTTGATTGTTTTTTTGTAGTACTGTTTTGTAATTTTTTTATTCTGCGCTGCCCAGAGTCACATGTGGTGAGATGGGCAGTGATATACTGTAAATATGATGAATAAATAAATAACAAATAAATTAACACCCCACATCTCCTCTTATTCCTCCAGTGCTACGTATGGTAGGAGACTCTGGGACAGACCACTCCTTATCCACAGGATCTCTGACTGAAGGAGAAGCAGAAGAGGGGTGGGGGTGGGGGGGTTTGACTCTCTCCCTGCAAGTCTCTGATCACAAGCAATGAGATTTATTTATTTATTTATTTAATTATTATTTCAATTTATTCCCCGCCCATCTCCCCTGCAAGGGACTCCAAGAGATACCTGGCAGGCAAAGAGGCATCTTCGCAGAGGTCTCCACAAGGGAGGAGGTTAGAAACAGTCAAGATGGTAGGCCACAACCATGCAATTGAAGCCCCACCCTTTTCACATGTGGGGCTGAGGCCTTACAATGAGGCCTAAGAGACTGGATTCCAGAGAGATCTTTGGGTGCAATGATGTGAATGCTTTGGTTTTTAGCTGGCAGACTCACACGCTTTTTGTAAATGAAATAAAATAAAACTACTTGGTAACCAGGAAGACAGGAGACTGCAGAATCCTGGTATCACATTTGGGTTCAATGCTCTAACTCCTAATTTCCTGTACTCCAATCACATGTAATGCCCCAGTTAAAAAACTGTATTATGGGTTCACCAGACTGGTGTAGTGGTTAAGGCAGCAGGCTAGAAACTGGGAGACCGTGAGTTCTAGTCCTACCTTAGGCATGAAGCCAGCTGGGTGACCTTGGGCCAGCCACTTTCTCTCAGCCCTAGGAAGGAGGCAAGGGAAAACCACTTCCAAAATCCTGCCAAGAAAACTGCAAGGACTTCTCCAGGCAGTCACTAGGAGTCAACAATGACTCAAAGGCACACACACACACACATGCACAAAACAACAACAACAACAGTTCACACTACATGCTAAGTTAATGTCTGGATTGATATAACATGCAAAACCACATGCTACCCAGACCCATTTTAGTTTGCCCTAATGAACTGTTGGAACTCAACTTCCATATACATTTATTTTTTCTCTTCAGTTGTATTATACACTACAATTTTGTAAGATACTGCCCAAGGATGGGGGTGGGGGTTGTATGCTGCCTTGAGAGCCATTGACAATCCACCCCTTATTCAAATCAATGGCCCAGTCAATGGAAGTATGTAAGGAAACTCAACATACGGAGTTGTAGTACTGATATACAGTATATTAAATGATTAGTGTGTATGCAATGTACTCAGTTTGATTCTTTCAAATCCTGAGCCATTCTTTGGACAGATTAATCTCCCATTGGCTCAAGCCTTCATTAATCCCTCTCTAAAAAATGGTTGTTGCCGGAGATGTGATGGCCTAGAGACAGAATGAGAAGAAAAGAGCCAGTATTCAGCAAACAAGGTTACACTCATACAGGTTACACTAAGAAAATAGTCCTTTACTTTCACTTTCACTTTCACTTTCACTTTTTTATTCATTTATGAAACTTCTATCCTAGTTTGCATTCAGAAGCTCAAGGCAGCATACGGATCATTCCCTTCTATTTTTTTCCTGAAACAAAAACCATGTAAGGTAGGTTGGGCTGAGAGAAAGTGGCCGGCCCAAAGTCATCCATCATCCAGTGAGTTTCCTTGGGTGATGCGGGGTGGGTGGGACTAGAACTTGGGTCTCCCCACTGCTAGTCCAACATTATAACCATATACCACACTGGATCACTCTTGCTTCTCAGCCATGTAAAACTCTGTCTCCTTCACACTTCCACCCTTTTCTTTGGTTCAGACAAAACCTTATCAGCATTTGCTATTTCTATGTTCAAAAAGCAGATGATGAACATTAGTTGATGAATTCCCAGGGCCAGATGTTCTCTCCAACTGCCACTGGATAAATGAGAGCTCTCTGCAAACATGTCACTTTGTAGTCATCCTAAGCTGGTAACATCTGGCCTATTTGGTGATGCCCCATGTTGCCCTAATGGTCTCATATTCAACATCAGCTAGCTGTCTTGAATGAATCAAATAATAGATGCTTTCTGTCAGGAACAGACTTTAAGAGATGGAGGAGGATGGGGAAAGTGAGCAGATTCTGAAAATAAGCAGAGTGGAAATATATAACTTCATGCGGGTTGTGAAAGATGAAGAATAATCACAGTATACTCTAATGTGGGTATTTATTTTCTTACGTGCAAGTGAATGTTATGGGCAAAGCAGAAGATTGACCAATCTTTTGGGCCCAATCTTCTATATCTGTGCCCAAAGCTATCAACACATTTCTCCTCCATCCATGTACATAAACATTTCTCCCACACGAGCACATATATACCATTCCCTCACATTTATATACACACAGCACAGTTTTCATAGTCACTGAATCATAGGGTTGGAAGGACCTTGGAGGTTTTCAAATCCAACCCCTGCCCAAGACAGGAATCCTCAAACCAGTCCAGACAAATGATTGCCCAACCTTTTTGAGAACCTCCAGTGGTGGAACATCTGTGACTCTAGGAGGCAGGCTGTTGCAGTGCTTAACAGCTTTCATGGTAAGGAAATTCTTCCTTATTTTGAGTTTGTTTCTCTCTCTTGAAAGGTTCCTCCTAGTGATTCTTGTCCTATCCTTGGACAGAGGAAGAATAAATCCACACCCTCTTCCCTATGACAGTCCTTCAAACATTGGGAGGCTGCTATCATGTCTCCCCCTAGCCTTCTCTTCTTTAGTCTAAACATACCCAGTTATTTTAAACATTCTTTATGAGATTTAGCCTCTAAGCCCCTCACCATCCTCCTTGTTTACTCCTTTTAAGGAAGAAGGGGAAAACCCTGTAACTTCCAATAAAAAATGAATGTATATGGCACTGGTCCTTTGAGGTCAGCAGCCACACTTCCATAAACACTTGCGTGGACCACTATTTTTCATGTTCATCTGAACCTAATTAAATTATAAATGCTAACGCTAACGCTAACGCTAACGCTAGTACTAGTACTAGTACTAGTACTAGTACTAGTACTAGTACTAGTACTAGTACTGTACTGTATTGTATTGTATTGACCCCAAATAGTCTTAGTATGATGACTTTCCAGCAGGGTGGATCATAATTTAAATCATTAGTCAGGAAGACTTGGTGGAATGATTGGAATCGCGATTGACTGAATAGTCAGGAAGATTCTATAAATATCATTAACAGAAGAAGTACAGTTCTTGCGTATTGTTTGGTATAATCCGAATGCATATTCTGCAGTACTTGGAGATATCAATTTTATTTTTAGAAACTGCATACCATATGAAGCAATTATTTAGTCAGAATTTTGGCAGATTAATTTTCATCCAAAAAAAAAAAGAGAGAGAGATAATGATCTTAGTACCAAGAAAGCAGATCACATACTTGTCAAGTTATTAAGAGCTGAAACAGCTCCAATTCAATTAATTGCTGGGAATATTTTTTGCCATGAAGTACTAGGAGAACAACTCTTACCTGCTTTTAAATATGTTCTAGCCAGCTTTTTTAAATAAACAATAAAAAACAGCCAATTATTATTATTATTCTAATATAAAACAAGCCCATATATTTTAATTAACTATTTTTTAATTTATAAACAATTTCAATCACTTAAAAAAACAGACAATTGTAGCCAAGTCTTCAGAGTGATTGACTGACTAATTATGTCTCATCAAGTTGGTGTCAACTATTAGCAACCATACAGACCTTCTCCAGGATGACAGGTCTGCAGAAAAATAAAATAAAATACCGCAGGCTGAGGAAATCAATCTTTTGTTAGTCTGGGAAAGAAAGGCTAATTTTCCTGCTTTCTCTGATCTAGTGGCACCGATGGGTGGAGGGTTTTCAAAATTTTGTCTCAAGCTCTGTGATAGGTGTGGTATATTTTGTTAATTTTGGTTGTGATGTGTATTTCCTCCTATAACATGATGTTGCTTCTGGTGTTGTTGTTGTTAAGTATTCTACTAGTTTAAAATCTATTCAGAGTTCCCTTTGAGTTGGGATGGCTTTAGAACTCAATAAATACATTTTTTAAAAAATCAATCTACAAGATGACGGATGTGACATCATCAGCCCTTTTGTATGCGTGTCAGTGTTGCATGCATGTACAAAAAGGGCTGATCTTGGGTTATGATGCTGCACCTGCCATCTGCAGATTTTGACACACGGACATACCCCCTGTGGATAAACCATGCTCAGGTCTCAAATTGCTTCTCAGTTGTGCGCAAATCATTTCAAACAAACAGAACGTTCTTTCTCTATCAGCACAAGAAGTTACTCCTTTTAGAAATATGACGACTCTTTCAGTGACTTTGAAATCTAACTGCGTAAGTGACTTTAATCAGTTCACTGTTGTGTCTCCCTTGAAAAGATCATCGGCAAACAAATATTTCTTGAATGGATCATCCTTTGCCTGGAAAGCCTAGAAAGGGATGGCTGAATGCTGTTGCTATAGACAAATTCTCTTCTTTAGCAATTCAGGATTGAGTCTGCTACTGAGTATTAACCACAATAAAATGAATTAAAGAAAGGGCTTGTTACAATTGATGTTTCGTGACTGTAATTTAACTCTGACAATGCCTATTTCTCTTTTCAAGGCTATACTTGATTCCTTCCAAACTTCAGATCCTTGAAAACCTGGCTCTTTTCCCTGACATGGGGGCCATGAGAATAATTGAGCCCAAGCTGTTGGTATATAGTGTTTTCAGGAGCCACTTGATAGCTTAGTTGGTTGGGAAATATATTTGTATATATATTGTATTGATATTGTATTTTTTAAAATCCTTGTCAGCTGTCCAGACTCAAATTTGTGAGATGGGTGGCCATATACAGTACCTTGATATAAATAAGTGTTGTTGTTGTTCAGTCGTTCAGTCGTGTCCGACTCTTCGTGACCTCATGGACCATAGCACGCCAGGCCTTCCTGTCCTCCACTGTCTCTCGGAGTTTACTCAAATTCATGTTCATTACATCGGTGATGCTATCTAACCATCTCATCCTCTGCCGTCCCCTTCTCCTTTTGCCCTCAGTCTTTCCCAGCATCAGGGTCTTTTCCAGTGAGTCCTCTCTTCTCATTAGGTGGCCAAAGTATTTGAGCTTCAGCTTCAGCATCTGTCCTTCCAATGAGCAGTCAGGGTTGATTTCCTTTAGGATTGACTGGTTTGACCTCCTTGCAGTCCAAGGGACTCTCAAGAGTCTTCTCCAGCACCACAGCTCGAAAGCATCAATTCTTCGGCGCTCAGCCTTCCTTATGGTCCAACTCTCACAGCCATACATTGCTACTGGAAAAACCATAGCTTTAACTATACGGACCTTTGTCGGCAAGGTGATGTCTCTGCTTTTTAATATGCTGTCTAGGTTTGCCATAGCTTTCCTTCCAAGGAGCAAGCGTCTTTTAATTTCATGGCTGCAGTCACCGTCTGCGGTGATCTTGGAGCCCAAGAAAATAAAATCTGTCACTGCTTCCATTTCTTCCCCTTCTATTTGCCAGGAAGTGATGGGACCAGATGCCATGATCTGGGTTTTTTTAATGTTGAGTTTCAAGCCAGCTTTTGCACTCTCCTCTTTCACCCTCATCAAGAGGCTCTTTAGTTCCTCTTCACTTTCTGCCATTAGGGTGGTATCGTCTGCATATCTGAGGTTGTTGATATTTTTCCCGGCAATCTTAACTCCGGCTTGTGATTCATCCAGCCCGGCATTTCTCATGATGTACTCTGCATATAAGTTAAATAAGCAGGGTGATAATATACAGCCTTGTCGTACTCCTTTCCCAATTTTGAACCAGTCGGTTGTTCCATGTCCGGTTCTAACTGTTGCTTCTTGACCCACATACAGGTTTCTCAGGAGACAGGTAAGGTGGTCTGGTACTCCCATCTCTTTAAGACTTTGCCACAGTTTGTTGTGATCCACACAATCAAAGGCTTTAGCGTAGTCAATGAAGCAGAAGTAGATGTTTTTCTGGAACTCTCTTGCTTTTTCCATGATCCAGCGAATGTTGGCAATCTGATCTCTAGTTCCTCTGCCTCTTCGAAACCCAGCTTGCACTTCTGGTAGTTCTCGGTTCACATGCTGCTGAAGCCTAGCTTGTAGGATTTTGAGCATAACCTTGCTGGCATGTGAAATGAGCGCAATTGTACGGTAGTTTGAACATTCTTTGGCATTGCCTTTCTTTGGAATTGGAACGTAAACTGACCTTTTCCAATCCTGTGGCCACTGTTGAGTTTTCCAAATTTGTTGGCATATTGAGTGCAGCACTTTAACAGCATCATCTTTTAGGATTTTAAATAGCTCAGCTGGGATACTGTCTTCTCCGCTAGCTTTGTTGTTAGTAATGCTTCCTAAGGCCCACTTGACTTCACTTTCTAGGATGTCCGGCTCAAGGTCAGTGACCACACCATCGTATTTATCAGGGATATTAAGATCTTTCTTGTATAGTTCTTCTGTGTATTCTTGCCACCTCTTCTTAATCTCTTCTGCTTCTGTTAGGTCCCTGCCTTTTTTGTCCTTTATCATGCCCATCTTTGCACAAAACGTTCCCTTGATATCTCCGATTTTCTTGAAGAGATCTCTAGTCTTCCCCATTCTATTGTTTTCCTCGATTTCTTTGCATTGTTCATTTAAGAAGGCCTTCTTATCTCTCCTTGCTATTCTCTGGAATTCTGCATTCAGTTGTTTATATCTTTCCCTTTCTCCCTTGCCTTTTGCTTCCCTTCTTTCCTCAGCTATTTGTAAAGCCTCATCAGTCAGCCACTTTGCTTTCTTGCATTTCTTTTTCTTTGGGATGGTTTTAGTTGCTGCCTCCTGTACAATGTTACGAACCTCCATCCATAGTTCTTCAGGCACTCTGTCTACCAGATCTAATCCTTTAAATCTATTCCTCACCTCCACTGTATATTCATAAGGGATATGATTTAGGTCATACCTGATTGGTCTAGTGGTTTTCTCTACGTTCTTCAATTTAAGCCTAAATTTTGCAATAAGAAGCTCATGATCTGAGCCACAGTCAGCTCCAGGTCTTGTTTTTGCTGATTGTATAGAGCTTCTCCATCTTTGGCTGCAAAGTATATAATCAATCTGATTTCGGTATTGACCATCTGGTGATGTCCATGTGTAGAGTCGTCTCTTGTGTTGTTGGAAAAGAGTGTTTGCTATGACCAGCGTGTTCTCTTGACAAAACTCTATTAGCCTTTGCCCTGCTTCATTTTGTACTCCGAGGCCGAACTTGCCTGTTATTCCGGTTATTTTTTGACTTCCTACCTTAGCATTCCAGTCCCCTATGATGAAAAGGACATCTTTTTTTGGTGTTAGTTCTAGAAGGTGTTGTAGGTCTTCATAGAACCGGTCAACTTCAGCTTCTTTGGCATCAGTGGTTGGGGCATAGACTTGGATCACTGTGATGTTGAATGGTTTGCCTTGGATTCGAACTGAAAGCATTCTGTCGTTTTTGAGGTTGTACCCCAGTACTGCCTTTCCCACTCTTTTATTGACTATGAGAGCTACTCCATTTCTTCTAAGGGATTCTTGCCCACAGTAGTATATATAATGGTCTCCTGAATTAAATTCGCCCATTCCTGTCCATTTTAGTTCGCTGATTCCCAAGATGTCGATGTTCAATCTTGTCATCTCATGTTTGACCACATCCAGCTTACCTTGATTCATAGTTCTTACATTCCAGGTTCCTATGCAATATTGTTCTTTACAGCATCGGACTTTCCTTCCACTTCCAGACACATCCACAACTGAGCGTCCTTTCGGCTTTGGCCCAGCCGTTTCACACTTTCTGGAGCTACTCGGAATTGCCCTCCGCTCTTCCCCAGTAGCATTTTGGACACCTTCCGACCTGAGGGGCTCATCTTCCGGCGTCATATCTTTTAGCCTTTTGATACTGTCCATGGGTTTTCTTGGCAAGGATACTGGAGTGGTTTGCCATTCCCTCCTCCAGTGGACCACGTTTTGTCAGAACTCTCCATCATGACCTGTTCTTCTTGACCTGACTTCATTGAGTTACGCAAGCCCCTTCGCCACGACAAGGCAGTGATCCATGAAGGGGTATAAATAAGTAAATCAACTTAAACAGCATCAAAAAGAAAACAATTATTTTTCCGTATTTCATTTAAGAGCACAGAAATAGACTTCAGGATACTTATCAAATGTTTAATATTTCTCTTTAACCCCATACTGAGCACTTTGGCCTTCCCAATTCTACTCCTTTATGATAAGTTGCTAACAGAATTGGCCAGTTCTTGAGATAGGGTTCTAGGTAGTCCATTCATATATTCTATTGGACATCCCGAGGGAAATTTAATTTCATTCTCCCTGCTTATTTCAGAGCAGCAGCTGCAACCTGGGTATTACAAAAGAACTTAGTAATGCCCTGTCCATTACATTAATCTTTATTTACATAGCAATGGAGATATATTACATGAACACCTTAACCCTATGCTGCCGGGCTGAAAGCGTCTTCACTTTCTTCTACATTTCTTCTCATCTTGGATACAGTTTCAGCATTATCTATGACGAAGTTGTGCAGTGGGCATTTGAAATTCTTTGGGCAATTTTTCTATTGCTGATTCTTGGAAAATAGCAGTAAAGTGTGCATTTCCTGATGGATCAATTGTTTCAGTAAGGAAGGAACTCCTTCTGTTGATACAGAAGAACAGATTATGGAAACCTTGTGGACACGCATGAAGAACTAGGGTAACAGCTTTCTAGCTTATGTGCATACTTCTCTATATTTTTAAAGATTATTTGTACATTTTCAGTTTTGTCCTTTATATGCTATGTTCAACATTTTCCTTGCTATATCTACTTCTCTCTTGGTCGAAGTGATTGAACCACATCCATGTAATGTGCATCTCTCATCTACTCAGAAAGGAGAGTTGGTTGCCCAAAGAACAAGTAAGCTTTTCATCAATTGCTTAATTGGTGTACAAAGCTGTCTAGGCCTATCTGTGCATTAACTATGGGTGATAGATTAGGTCTTTCTAATATGATGTAGTCTTTGGGCAAATAACTCTTGGCATTGTGCCAAAGACTTCCCTGGAAAAGGAAGGGGATTGAGGAAGAATAGTAGAAAGTCCTCCTTGTGGGTTTCTCAACCATACCTGATTATTAAGCCTTGAGTTGGATCCCAGCAGAGATTAGAGAGAAGCTTCACACAGATGGTACAGCTGTGGAGAAAGAACAAAACCAGATCAGGGAGAAGGAAATCTTCAAAAAACAGGGATTCAAACCTTTCAGAGTTAGCATTATTTATTCCCAATGGTCCTCAGTGGGCTTTATTGAACCCACTTTGCATTGAAAATGGCTTTCTAGCCCTATTATACAATACCATGGTGATGTGGTAGCTGGTGATGATCAGTTTTCTTACTGGTCTTGCTCGGTAACCCTAGTTATATATCTAGGAGAAGCTTGGATCCCATGAGATTAGGTTTGACCTAGCTCTGATCTTGCCATTGTTTCAGAGAGGCCTTTAAGGTAAAGGTAAAGGTTCCCCCCACAAATTTGTGCAGTCGTGTCCGACTTTAGGGGGCCGGTGCTCATCCCCATTTGTTAGCCAAAGAGCCAGCGTTGTCCGAAGACGCTTCCACGGTCATGTGGCCGGCATGATGCACGCAGAACGCTGTTACCTACCCACCGAATTGGTACCTATTCATCTACTTGCATTTGCATGCTTTCGAATTGCTAGGTTGGCAAGAGTTGGGGCGAGTGCGGGAGCTCACTCCGTTACGCGGGGCTAGGGATTCGAACCTCCGAACTTGCGATATTCCGATCGACAAGCCTGGCGTCTTACCCACTGAGCCACCACGCCCCTTTAGACCTTTCCAAACAAATTTGTGTGAGGTTATATGCAAGAAATAGTCAGATTAGGATACCTAATTCTGCAGTCTTTGCCGACCGGACTATACCCCCCATCATCCTAGGACCCAGCAACAGTCATGGTCCAAGACTTCTGCAGGCCAGAGAAAGCTGTGCTTAACTTCTCTCTCTACCTTAAGAGGCCATGATTATTAAATCCAGAGGTTACACAACCTTTGGCAAGAATATCCCTTAAATTATGGGGAAGTATCAGGAAAGCTAGAAGGCAAGAAGCATTACTAGGTCATATTTCAAATGCAAGTGAGGCCTGGAGCTAAAGACAGAAGCAGTAATATGTTAAGAAATCAAGTCATTGGCCGGCTCTCACTGCAAAACAAACACCCAAAGAGAAAGATCTACATTTAAAACAGGCCTCAGGTGTTTCCGGCACATTCTGATATTAAAAGGGAAAAAAAATGTTCTGTCATGTTTTCAAGAGGTAATTATTTGCTAAAAGAGCAATAGATTTCAGAGTACAGTATTAGCAATATTTGCCTTTGGGAAACAGAACTGTTTGTGCAGTTTGCACAAATCGTGGTCATGTCATGGTACCAGGCCCTTTAGACTTGAAAGCTAGAGAGCAACTGCACCATCATTACATCGGGGCTTGTAGTGGTTTAAGCACACATGGTGGGAAAACAAAAGAGAAAAGAAAAGCAGAATGACCAGAGGAAGTGGCATAAAAGGGAAAAACCATGAAAATGCTGAAGAATGCAGGCTACAATAGTGGATGCCTCTTAGCACAGATAAACCGAAACCAGCTCAAGGTAACCTCTATCATGATTGTGTTGCTGGTTCCAAAAAAACAAGTATTTTCCCAAGAAAGAAATTGACACCTCAAAACAAGAAGGAAAGGGACACAGAGGTGTCTGTGGGGATGTGTGAAGAAAGTCAAGATGGCGTCCATAACTGTGTGTTTGAAGCCCACTCCTTTTTTTTTTTTTACATATGCTGAGTATGTGAGGCATGTAAGAAAGATGTGGGTCATCACTTGTGTGGTTGCAGCTGCCTTCTTGATATATTTCACACACACACACACACCTGAAACCCCTGAATGTATAAGGTCAGAACCAAGTATGAAAACTAACCCTTGTTGTGAGAACCAGCACAGATACTATGAATTGTGTATAGTAAAAAGTATAGAACGTATTGGTGAAGGGTTGAGGTTCTCCTACACAGAAATCTTTGGAATCTCGCAACTCCCTTTCATCCACTTGGCAAGTAAAGGAAAAAGGCGCTCCCACTTTTCCTTCCTTTTTGATAGGTATATTGTGTCCATGTGAAAAGATGTGTAGGACATGTTTTAACAAGGTAATCAAAAAAACGATTAATTGGAGTGATTTCCGGTGGGGACATGGCGGACTGAGCAGCTGTGCCCGCGGGCTTAGTGGACGGAGCTGACAACGCAGCAATTTTTTTTGGGCTCAGGCAGGTTTTCCTGAAGCCCAGGAGTGTTTTTACAGAAAAAGAAAAGCACCTGGAATCACCCCATCTGTCCTCCAGACGGCTACTTGTAGCCAGAAGATTGCAAACAGCGTTTCGCGTTCAACTGGTAAGAGCTAGCAGGGTGGCAGGGACGTCATCATTTTCCAAACCACACTGTAGCCTTAAAGGGACACTAAGACCAGCCACCCCATTTCTAAATCACCAAATGTATGTATGTATGTATGTATGTATGTATGTATGTATGTATGTGTACCCTAAGAGAGGCTTTCTACAGCGAGGAGAAGCTGGCTCTCTTGGTGCTTATCGTTATTTTGGGGATTACTTTTTAAAAAATCTTTTTTAAGTTTTGGAATTCATTTTCCTTCCAAATATAAAGGAGAATTGAGAGTAAACAATTGTCTTCCTGTTATTATTTTTGTATTAAATTTGAAGATATTAGCATTTTCCTACACGTTGAATCAGCTGCTTTGAACCTTCAGCTTTCTGTTTCTACTTTCCCTTGGGAACTGTCTGCTTATCTCACTTTCACTTCGTGTAAACACACTCCGTAACTTTTCCATATCTTCGACTTTCACTGGTTAAGCTCCTAGGGGTGCCATAATCTACTGCGCGAGACATGGAAGATTTTAAACAGATTTTTTTCTGACTTCCACCAAGATTTTAAATAGATTTTTTCTAACTCCTACCAAGCTTTTATACAAGACATTCAGGACATTGTGGAAAACATGTGTCAGGGAGATAACTGGCGGAGAAGGAGGGGGCTCCCTCCAGGGGGAGAAACGCATGCGTAGTACTGAATCCCTATGCTTTCCTCCCAAGAGGCTAAAGAAGGCCCTGCCATGATTTCTTGTACTCTTTCTCTGAGCATTACCAGTTCATTTTAGTTTAGCTGGATTCTGTCAAGGAGAGTAGGACAATAAACATTAGAGCTTCAACTCCAAGCCTCAGCGTGTTTTTCCTTCACTTGAAGTCAGGACAATATGGGGTCTAAAATGTGTCATCTGGTTGGGGACGTAGTAGATGAAATTGAGGAATTCAACAGTGATAGAAATGTTTCTTCTAAGAATGAGATTGGGATTTCTGTTGAGATGCTGGATGAAGACTGGATAGTGGAGTTGGAGAAATTTAAGGGAATAAGTGAAATTGACTTTCTGGTGAAATGCCATGAAAAAGAAGGAGTCATTATGTATGGGAGGCTTTCTGAAGAGAAGTTGGAATTTTTGAGGGGGGCAGTTGGGCTGTTTGATTTTTTCAAGAGAAAAGCTCTGTGCACATTGTGGGGATATGTAAATGCTCTGGTTTATTTTGAAGTGGGATAAGGGTTAAAGAATGTTTACCTGGATTGCTTTTAGGGTTTGATTGATGTTATTTGTTTTTAAGTATTTGGATTAATATTATTAGGGTATAAAAAATATTTATTTGGATGGTTTTAAGGATTTGATTTAAGGTTACTGTCTCAAATTGTTTTTCTTTTTTGGGTTTATTAAGATTAAGATTATAAAAACTGTTGTATTACTAAGTATAATGGTAGACAATTTATGTGCTTTTTAGTTTGATTTTTATTATAGTAGACAGAAATGTATAGAATAGTAGTAGGAAGGGAATAATTAAATAAGTGTTGGGGGTGAAGTTGTTTAGGAGGTTTATATGAATTTTTTTCTTTATTTTAATATAAGGGGAGGGAGTAACTGTACTTAGTGATTTTTATAATGTGCTAAAGTGGAATGACAGCTATGGTCCATGAGGTCACAAAGAGTCGGACACGACTAAACAACTGAACAACAACAACAACAACCAAGTGGAATGATTTATAGAAATAATGTGGTTTTGGTTTAATATAGAGTAAGTGATTATGGAAAATTTTTGTATATCCTTGCTGTTAAAAGTCGGAAGTCACATCTTTCTCTAATGTTGTAAAAAAATTTCTCTTGTGTTTTCACATCTTTTCAGTTCTTTTTTCTTTTTGTAGTTTTTTGTTTTTTCGTAGCTTTTATCTTTGTCTTGAAACTTACTAAATTCTTAAAAAAATGATTAAACACGCTCTTGGCTTCTTTGATGGGAATGTTCTGTGGTGCACATTTTATCAAATTTCCAAGCTTTCTAAGAAATTGTCAAGAATTCTTTAAGATGCACTCAACATATGAATAAAAGCTGCCAGCTCCTGTGGTTTTCTTTTTGGTTGACTGGGCAATGAATCAAGTAGCTGAGCAGGAAGTCATCTTCAAAAGGAAACAACTCTCAATGGCATTTAAATGTTCAGCAAAAAGGAAGAAATCACAATAGACTATTGGCTATTTTGGACAAACCAAACATGAAAGACAAAAATATGTTCATTTATACTTATGACTCCTGCCACTATGCATTAAAGGGAGGATGATTTTGGGAGAGCTGGAGTGAGATAAACTGAAAGGCCTGAATTCCTGGCTGAAATCTTGAAAGCTGCAGGTGCAACTTGGGCAACATTATTTTAACATAGAGGTGAATTCAGCTCAAACCTATCTGCAGACAGCCAGTTTCTTTTATAAGCCCAGGGCTGCTTAAAGATGTAGGAATTCTGAAATGCTAATAACAGAAATCCACGCAGCTTTTAATTAGTTTATAGCAGAGTGGAAGCGTCCAGCAACTTGCACAAGGCTTAATCGGTTCACAAACACAAAACAAACACACTTCAAATGTTAATGTAAAGTTACATAAAAATAGCTTACAGTTTATTGTAGATCAGTTCCATGGTAGAAACGGTCCATGCGTGCGAGCGATAGGTTCTGACCAAACCCACAGTCTTCTTAATGTGGCCTTGCTGAATGCAGGTATGAGCCACAAGGACAGCCATGGCTGACCATCCTCCCCGGTGGAGATTCAAACGAAAAAGGAGAAGGAAATGAAGGAGAGGAACAGGAAATTGGGATTCAAGCCCCTCCCACACAAAGCAGTAAGATTACGTTGCAGCAGAGCTGCCCCTTCTTCAAGCTTGTGTGAGACGTGCTTGGTTGAAACCCGTTATCTCTAACAAAAGACAGCCTCCATCAGGATATTCCTGTCAGGAACTAATTTAAACATTGGCTGATCTCTCTGACTTCCAAGATGTTTCCAAGCATCCACAGAGAAGCTCAGTGCATTTTATACAAATGGAGACACATCTGCCAGGTCGGTAATAAAAGCTCAGAAAACTTGGTGTCTATTAATGTGCACAGTTTCAAAATGACATTTGCAAGGACTGTGAAACAGTATTTTTTTCCTAGTGGATGGGGAAACCATTCTTCCTTGCTCACTCATTGCTTTCTGACAGGTTAGCTAACTTGACAGAACACTTTCTAAATACCTGATTGCCAGATGTTTGCGCCAAGCCCAATTATTTGCCCAATTAAACATGAACACAAAATACTTTTTATAATTCTGCAGACAGAAGAAGGAAATCTAAAATATCAAAGGAAAATCAGAAGAGTGAGGAGAACTCCAAAGAATGGTTATAATATAATATTAGAAATATTACAAGTTTACTAAAACCACCTTGAAATCATAATTAAAATCTCTCTTTTTTAAAAAAAATCACCCCAAAGTACAGAAATACCGTATTCTGCTTTCTTTCATATCCTCCGATATTTCACAGATAAGCAAGAAAATATTCCATGAAAGCACCTACTGTAATAATGTTTACACATAAGCCACAGCTTTCCAAACTGTGTGTCGCAACACACAGTCTGATGTGTCGCCACACAACCCGGAAGCGGCAGCAGGGGTGTGCATGGCGGCGGCAGCAGCGGCGCGCCATCAGCGCTTCCGCGTTTTAGGGGAGGCCGCTGCCGCCACCACCGTGCACACCCCCACCCCCGCGCGCCCCCCCGCACCACCGCCATACACGCCCCCGCCCCCGCACGCGCTGCCACACCACCTCCGCTGCCGCCGCTGGTGTGTCGCCAACGGCGGCACTTTAGAAAGCACTGACATAAGCAGTCACATTTTATAGTCTTGCACACTGTGTGTCTTCTCTTACAATTTAGTTCCTGCACACCCTTTTTTTCTCTTCCTCCCTCCCCTCCCCACCTTTCCCCCACACAGGATTCACGTGCAACTTGGAGGTCCTCCTGGACTCCAATCTCCTGGTCAGAAAGCAGGTGGGAGCTGTGCCCAGGAAGACTTTTGCACAGATTAAGCTAGTGCATCAATTGAGCCCTAGACCAGCAGTCTCCTCTCAGGGTCACTTGTGCCTCGGTCACTTTGTGTGTGCTCTACAATACGCTGCCCTTGAAGACCATTGTGAAGAAACACACTGGTCCAGAATGCAGCAACTTAAGTAGTTATGGCTACACCTTGGTATGCCCATCTAACACCTCTGCTATGTGAGTTGTACCAGTTCCCAGTGAGCTTCTGGGTGCAATTAAAGAAGCTGGTTATCAGAAATAAACCTTTCATGGCATAAGGCCCAGCTACAGTATCTGAGGGACTGCCTATCATTATTTCTGCTCACCCCAGTAGGTTTGCTTCATGTCCCATCCATCAAGCAACGTCATCTGATGGGATCTAGGAAGTGCACCTTCTCTGCCATGGTGCCTGCCCTTTGGAAAAACATTCCCTAGGAGGTCCAAAGTACCCTGATCCTGCAAGCCTTTAAACAACATCTGAAAACCTGTTTCCCCCCCCCCCTCTCTGTCTCCAAGCTCTGGGACTTGTTGGGATGTGTCTACCTGATGTGAAATGTCAGTTTTGAATGAATGAACAAACAAACCATTTTATTTATTTATTTATTTATTTATTTATTTAATATGACCGCCCATCTCCCCCAACGGGGAACTCTGGGCGGTATACAATAAAATCAAGTTTAAAATAAGAATATAAAATTACAATTTAATTAGCACAATCTAAATAAATATAAAATCCAAATTTGGCGAATTAGTTTCAACTAAGAGGAAGGACATTATGGAATTAACCACCCCCATGAGGAACTGTTACTTTCCCCTTCCCATGCCAGGCGGCAGAACCAGGTCTTCAGCTCTTTCCTGAAGGTCGGGAGGGAGGGGACCTGCCTCAACTCTGGGGGCAAGATATTCCAAAGGGCGGGTGCCACTACAGAGGAGGCCCGCCTCCTGGACCACACAAGATGAAATTCCCTTATTGATGGGGTCTGTAGCAGGCCCTCCCTGAATGATCGGGTGGGGCGGGTCGATGATATGGGGATAAGACGGTCCCTCAGGTATCCTGGCCCCATGCCATGTAGGGCTTTAAAGGTGATAACCAACACCTTGAATTGGACCCGGAAGCAAACTGGCACCCAATGCAATTATGTTGTAAAACGCATACATGTGCTTTCCCCTTCTCCTGCAGTACGTAACGGTCCAGAAAGTGGCAGCAAAATCATGGTGCAATTCCCACGGTGCCAGTGCAAAGATCTCCCTAAAAGTGATGTGTTGCAAGATATTCCAAAGGGTGGGTGCCACTACAGAGAAGGCCCGTCTCCTGGACCGCATGCCATTCTTCCTCTTAGATGAAGGACACTGTTAAAAGTTAACCCACCTTTTATTGGAAAGTAAGTTCCAATAAGATGAATGAAGTGCTGTTTAGGCTATTAAGTTACATAATTCCTGACTAGCAAACTTTAAAGAGGGATACACCCACACCCCACTGTGACTTGAATCAGCTTGGCTTGTTTCTTGAGAAACCTCAGAAAACACTCACCTTTTCTGAGAACCTTTTTCTAATTGCTCCTATTTGTATATATAAACCAATCTTCTTATAACTTGGCATATACCAATTTTACCCACTCAGGATGAAATGTCTTAGAATAAACCTTTCCATACCATCCTTTGACTCTCCCTTTCTCCCAAAACAACCAACCAACCAACCAACCAACCAACCAAGAAATGGAGATGGAGGGACGGGGGTGTCCTCTGGTGATGTAAAAAAAAGTGATGGTGGTCATGACTGTTCAGCCAGCAACTTATTTTTTTCAACTTCCCCCCCTCCCCAAGCATGTCTGTCTCGAGGCAGTGCCTTTTTAGACTCTAGCAACAAAACAGACACCAGGTCTGGTAGCACTTTTAAGAGCACCCCATTTTATTATGGCCTAAGTGTTTGTTTTAGCTTACTTTACACTTCACAACAAGCGGATATTGTGCATGAGGGACACAAACCATTTCATGTTTTCAGGAAGCAGTCAAGTGAATGAATGGGAACCAGGGCCCACCCTGTCATAAAGCTGCGGGAAGCATCTGTCTCAGGCAGTAGAAGCTGGACTTCTGGAAAGAGAAGCAAATCGCTGGTTATTTCACTTGTTCTTATTTTCTTATTGTGTTTCATGTTTGTGAGATTTTCTGCCTCATGGGCTGGAATGATTGGGCAGACAGCTTCCTGTTTCGCTATATGTAATTGTGATGTAGCTTATTTAGGCTTTTGTTGCATATTGAGTGAATCCAGTCATTGTGGTTTATTCCTGTGGTGTTGGAGGAAAATTCTGAGAGTGCCTTGGACTGCAAGAAGATCAAACCAGTCCATAGTCCAGGAAATAAAGCCAGACTGCTCACTTGAGGGAATGATATTAAAAGCAAAACTGAAGTACTTTGGCCACATAATGAGAAGACAGGATACCCTGGAGAAGATGCTGATGCTAGGGAAAGTGGAAGGCAAAAGGAAGAGGGGCCGACCAAGGGCAAGATGGATGGATGATATTCTGGAGGTGATGGACTCGACCGTGGGGATGCTGGGGATGGTGATGGCCGACAGGAAGCTCTGGCGTGGGCTGGTCCATGAAGTCACGAAGAGTCGGAAGTGACTGAACAAATAAACAACAACAATCCCGCCTTTATTATTTTTATAAATAACTCAAGGCGGTTAACATATCTAATATTCCGTCCTCCTCCTATTTTCCCCACAACAACAACCCTGTGAGGTGAGTTGGGCTGAGAGACAGGGACTGGCCCAAGGTCACCCAGCCGGCTTTCATGCATGCCTAAAGCAGGACTACAACTCTCAGTCTCCTGCTTTCTAGCCTGTTGCCTTAACCACTAGACCAAACTGGCTCTCTTTATGGTAGGAATGTACAACATTTTTTGGCCAGGGAGCACATTAATATGATTAAAGCTGTGAACCAGCTGGAGTACTTGTTGAAGGACTCTTTAAGCAATCATTGGAGACCTGGTTCTTCCCCAAACCTCGGAATGAGGTGCTGTTTTGGTTGGATGTTTTGCATGGTTAGATCTTGTTCTTTCTGGTGTCCAATATTTTTATTCTAGTTTAGCTATTTATTGGGTTTTTAATTTTTTTTATGGATTGTTTGTATTGTAATATATCCAGGGTCAGTCAAGTTGGGCAGCTCTATATATTTATTTAATTAATTAAAGTGGGCAGTCTATAAAGACTTGATCATCCTCGTCATCTGTTCATCCAATAAGTTTCAGACTGGGTGTTTTCTGATGATGCTTTCTTTCCAGAGCTGCAATATAAACTAAGAAAGAGATGGATTGAGCAGGAAATGTGTAACATATTGTTGGGCTGTCAGTGATATAAATAATCTTGAATAACATATTGCCTGAAACATGCTTCGTTTATAGAAGTCTGAGTCTTTCTTGTTTTATTTAATATTTATTTCACATCACTTTTTAAAAATATTTGTCTGTGCTGGGTATTTTACCTTTCCTGTCAATTACACCACAAAATCAATGATTTCAGTACATAGCCTCTGTATCATAATGAGTCTTTGCATTTTTACTCAAGACATCTGTACGTCTAAAAAAGCTTTAAAGATCTGTATGGAATGGATTGCTTTTGAAAACTAATTTCTTATTTTCTTGTGCATATGTATTTAGACAGTTCTAGACAGACAGACAATGATCATGTACTAGAAAATTATCCCTGTCTTTCACTGTTCTAAAGTTTGGTTGAGTTTTTTTTTATTTTATTTATTTATTTATTTATTTATTTATTTATTTATTTATTTATTTATTTATTTATTTATTTATATTTCGACTTCTATCACCGCACCATCTCCCCCAAGGGGACTCTGGGCGGTTTTCCCCTTCCTAGTGAGAGTATTGTGTTCTTTATTGAATGCAGAAGAAATTCCATCTGTCAGCATTTCAAGATTCTCTGAAATCCATCTTAATTCCACCCTCTTTTGGCTTCAATCCACCCATTGTTGGTCCTGGCTCCACCCAGCTCTGGCATGCATATTATGACTGATGGAGGAAATATTATTCCCAAAGTAGGGGTGTTGCAGGGGGATCCCCAAAAATCAAGATGGCAGGTACGGCCACATAATTAAACCCTGCTCTTTTTTTAACCTACATGCATATGCATGAAATAACCCTGCCTTAAAGAGACAAGGAAGTCCTTATCTTTGTCCTAAGTTCACCAATCAACCGTAACTCATTTCGAAATTATAGCTCATATGAGAAGAGAAGCCTTTCCAGACAGAGGAAATATTTTAACCGTGCATCTTCCATGTGAGTGATTTTCAAGGAAGTGTAAATAAGATTTGCAGCCAAAATTGTTGAAACCTTCAGTCTAGTGAATACATAGGTTGCAACCCACCCATAACATAGCCAGCCAGCCAGCCTCTGTTTTAGAATGAACATCTTCACAAGGGAGAGGTGTCCTCTTTGTCATATAGATATGGAGGGATACCCACAACCCCTGTCTCAGCTTTTGATAGAAATTTTGGGCTCTTTAAAACAAAGGGAGAACTCAGGAACAGAGAGGGGAAGAAAGTGTGTATTGACACAAGGAAGAGGGATCAGCTAGGAGTGATCTTCTCCAGCCTCTGATTAGACTTTCAAACGAAGAGGAATTTCCAGGTAAAATAAAGAAGAAGAAACAGCTGTTTTAGTGTTTAGAACTAGGCGAATGTCTAGCTAGAAACTGTACTTCTTTTTTTCTCTCTCTGTGTGTGGCTAAATATCACTATTTTTCCAGACAACTATAGCTGGATGCTTATGTCAGCTTTTGTTCACGACTGGGCATTATGATATTAATTTTATTCCATCTATATTATGAAATTAAAGCATCTCCCATTTCAGAAAAGAGATTATATTATTTGTAGCAGACTAGCACCATCCTGTGGTCCTCCCGGAACATTACATCTACTTTTATTTCTCACAAAGTTGAAATGCTTTTACTGTTGTGCCTTTAATGATGTTTGATTTGTTTCTCTCTTGTGAGATTAGTCTATCTCCAAGGAAGGGCTTAATGCTATCATCATATGCCTAAACACTGTGTGACTAGAAGATGACATTTATTTTTTTTTCTTTTTTCCCCTTTTTCCGTTATTAATCCCTATCACACAAAGAGGAGAACAACAGGCGGGGCTGCTTCTGGAAGAGAGGTAGCAGCTACTAAGATACTCCCCCAAAGGTGTGAGGACCCAGAGGGATTCTGGGGAAGGAACTTTGAGACCTCCATCCTTCTTCCATTTCAGCCCAGCTGTACTGCACTAGCAGCACCATCTAAACCAGTGTTTCTTAACCTTGGCAACTTTAAGATGTGTGGACTTCAACTCCCAGAATTCCTCAGCCAGCATGGGGAATCTAACAGAATCTTGCAAGTCTGAAAGTACAATTCTCCCTCCATCTCCTTTACAGCCCAGTGACATTGCCACTCTACCTGGGCACAGAGAGATTGCTTCTATCTGTGCTCCTGCCCTCTGAAGATGCCGGCCACAGATGCTGGCGAAACGTTAGGAACCACAACTTCCAGAACACGGCCACACAGCCCGGAAGACCCACAACAGCCGTCGAACTCCGGCCGTGAAAGCCTTCGACAATACATTGAAAATTGGGAACATTTTCAGACCTGCCTTTTCAAATGTTATCACAAAATCATTGGAAGGATTTATGTAGCCTAGGGCAGGCCAGTGTGATGGAATGTGGCCCTGAAGAGGGGGGTGATGTGATGGATCTGGGAGCTGAGGGAGTAGAGAGCGCATTCCAGGCTGATAAGCGTTCTCACAGCTTGCGCAGCTTGGAGAGTGGGGGGGGGTGTGAGGAAGAAAGTGAGACTGGCACCGCCCTAGATTCCCAAGGGTATTTTTTCCCTTAGCTCAGTCTAGGGACCTTTAGTCTGGCAAGATTCTGTGTATGGTAGAAACAATAAAGAACTAGAGTTGAAACTCTGACTCAGCACTTTTCTCCGGCAGTTACCCTGACAGCCAGGAAGCTGAGATATGGCCCTTGACCTAGAGGTTGCCCATCTAATTTAGAGCTTAGTAACTTATGTGAAAGCAACCAAATGCTGTTTAGTCTATAAATTATGATTAAGCAACCCTTGGTAGAGTGAGATAGCTGAGCCAATTGACTATATCCTGCAAGGGTATTCATATTTAATTGACTAAAATGTTCTCTTTTCTCCTAGCCCCTCTTTCTTTTTGATAGTGTGTCTACCAGAATGCAATTCATCATTCTAAAAGCAGGAAGTGGTGTAGTTAAATAATCAAATAAAACAGTTCACTGAAGGTAGAGTTAAGCTTGTTTTTCTGCCCAAATTATTAATCCACTTTTAACCCTGCCTTAAGATTTCAGCTCATGTATTAAATTCAGCAAATGTAGTACAACTGGGGGGGGGGGGGAGAAAATTCTTCAAAGGGACCCATTCTGACCACATAAATTTGCATCAGTTTTAATTATGATCTCAAGATATATATGTATGATCTCAAGATGTGAATCTATATGTGATGAATATATATATTATGATCTCAAGATGTGAATCTATATGTGATGAATATATATATTATGATCTCAAGATGTGTGTGTATGTGTGTATATATATATATATATATATATATATATATATACACACACACACACACACACACACACAATATATATACTTTGTGTCATTTGTACAGTGACATCATGCCGTGCGTAATATCACTCCCACTTTTTCACCTCCTGGGATGCCCATGACTAGGACCAAGGCATCCTATATTAAAAGCTCAGGTGATAGAACAGACTGTGGAAACTATCGAGGCATCTCCCTTCTAGCCACAGCAGGCAAAATCCTGGCAAAGATCATTGCAAACCGTCTCCTATCTGTATCAGAAGACATCCTCCCTGAAACGCAAAATGGCTTCCGCCCTTCCAGGGGAACAGTGGATATGATCTTCACTGCACGACAGCTTCAAGAAAAATGCAAGGAGCAAAACCGCCCTCTGTACATGGCGTTTATTGATCTGACTAAAGCTTTTGATACTGTAAATCGTACTGCTCTCTGGACCATCCTTCTGAAAATCGGATGCCCTGATAAATTTGTGAACATCTTGCGGTTACTCCATGACGACATGATGGCAACAATCCTGAATAACAGTGGCTCTCAAAGCAATCCATTTAAAGTGGAATCCGGCGTTAAACAGGGATGTGTTATTGCTCCAACCTTATTCGCTATCTTCATCGCTATGATTATGCACCTTGTTGAAGAGAAACTTCCTACTGGTGTAGAAATTATATATCGAACAGATGGAAAGCTTTTTAATCTTAGTAGGCTGAAAGCAAAAAATAAGGTAATTGCAACTTCTGTTATAGAACTTCAATATGCTGATGATAACGTAGTCTGTGCACACTCCGAGGAAGATCTTCAAACTATCCTAAACATCTTTGCAGAAGCATATGAAAAACTCGGCCTCTCGATTAACATTAAAAAAACCAAAGTGCTTTACCAGCAAGTTCGAACCAATCCCTCCGCAGCGCCATCAATCCAGCTTAAAGGTGTGTCACTAGAAAATGTCGATCACTTTTCTTATCTCGGCAGCCATCTATCTACAAAAGCCGACATCGACGCTGAAATTCAGCATCGCCTGAGCTCTGCGAGTGTAGCTTTCTCCCGAATGAAGCGTAGAGTGTTTGAGGATCGGGACATTCGCAGGGAGACCAAAATGCTTGTTTACAAAGCCATTGTACTACCAACCCTTCTGTACGCCTGTGAAACATGGACCCTCTACAAACGCCACCTCCAACTTCTTGAAAGATTCCATCAACGCTGCCTCCGAAAAATTCTGCAAATTACTTGGGAAGATAGGCGGACTAATGTTAGCGTATTGGAAGAAGCGAAAACCACCAGCATTGAAACAATGATCATCCAACATCAACTTCGCTGGACCGGTCATGTTGTTCGAATGCCTGACCATCGTCTTCCAAAGCAGCTACTTTACTCCCAACTTAAGAATGGAAAACGGAATATTGGTGGACAGCAAAAGAGATTCAAAGATACTCTCAAAGCTAATTTAAAAAAATGTAATATCAGCATTGAGAACTGGGAAGCCCTAACTCATGAGCGTTTCAATTGGAGGTCATCCTTTATTAATGGCGCTATGGACTTTGAAGAAGCACGAGTACAGGGCGAAAGGGAGAAAAGAGCTAAAAGGAAGGCACGTCAGGCAAACCCTCATCATGACCGTCTCCCACCCGGAAACCTATGCCCCCACTGTGGGAGGTTGTGCGGATCCAGAATTGGCCTTTACAGCCACTTACGGATCCACCGTTAAAATTTTACCTTTGGAAGACAATCTTACTCGGCTACGAGTGATCGCCAATGATGATGATATTAAAAGCTACAATTTTCATCTCTGCAGGATCATCAAGGACAAGAAATAATACTGGATAAAGATGGCATTTCCATTACTTTTAAAATAAGCAAGCTGATGACTAACTCTAGCTAGAGAGAGAAAGAGGAGACTGTTCATTCAAAAGAATGTAAGAGAGCTACTGTGGTTAACCTTGGGGGTAGAGAGGAATGCACTAGGCAGAACAGAACATAAAGAGAAGGCCTTTTGGAACATCTATGAAGAGTACATTCAGTCAATCCAAATGGAATTCACACAAGGCATATTTTGGCTTTTCATGTTGTTCTAAGTTATGATTGTTGAACTCGTTTAAGGAACAAGTGTCAGCCCTTCGAGGTAGACTAGGAGACCGAAGTCACGCATGCTAATACTGCAAGATTCTGTCAATGGAACCTTACCATAAAGTTAGAGCAAGTACTTCTGGGAGTGCTTCTTGTCTGGACTACCTCGCAAGGCTGACATCAATCTTGCAAGTTTGGAAGTATTTCTCTCCCCCAATCTTGTTTTTACTTTGTTAATTATTTAATTGCTTTAACTGGTTTTTATCTTCAGTTTTAACAGTTGCTTTTATTGTACGCCACCCAGAGTCACTTTGTGTGAGATGGGCGGCCATATAATAAATAAATAAATAAATAAATAAACAAACAAACAAACAAATAAATGTGTAATAGACCCTTTGGGGAACCAAATCTTTTTGAGGAGTTGTAGGCTGCAGTAAATAGGGACTAAAGGGGTATGTTGGATGGATGGATGGATGGATGGATGGATGGATGGATGGATGGATGGATGGAGAGAGACAGACAGATGGACAGACAGACAGAAATGGCCAAAGTAAATGATTTTATTTTTCTAACACAAAGAGTTGCATGTTATCCTATTTGCTTGTGGGCACAATTCATAAATGTTCCGGAGAGGGAAGGTTCAACTCATTGGAAAGCAGAGACGTGTAAAAATATCCATGCTTTGAAAAGGAAGAATATTGCCAACTTGGCTAGATTCTAACTAGGCTGAGATAAGCACCAGAGACAAGCTTCCCCAATGTATTGCCATCTGGATGCTGTTGGCTTTCCAGCTGCAACCAGGGAACCTCCAGATATGTTGAATTGCAACCTCGATAATCCCTCAGTTAACAGAGCCACTCCAGCTGGGGAAAGTGAGATTGGTATTGATAGAACACAACTGGATAGGCGTGTTCTATCTGGGGGTGTGGTGGCTCAGTGGGTAAGACGCCAGGCTTGTCGATTGGAAGGTCGCAAGTTCGGAGGTTCGAATCCCTAGCCCCGCGTACGGAGTGAGCTCCCGCACTAGCTCCAGCTCTTGCCAACCTAGCAATTCGAAAGCATGCAAATGCAAGTAGATAAACAGGTACCACTTCTGTGGGAAGGTAACAGCGTTCCGTGCTTGTCATGCCGGCCACATGACCGCGGAAGCGTCTTCGGACAATGCTGGCTCTTCGGCTAAGAAACGGAGATGAGCACCGGCCCCTAGAGTCGGACACGACTGCACAAATGTGCGGGGGGAACCTTTACCTTTACCTTTAACTGGATAGCACAGTTTTGAGAAAAGTGCAGTACGTGTTATAAAAAGTAGACCATCCTCTTGTTTGGAGGTGAGGTCAGGGGTTGGAACTTCATTTACTCCAAGGTAGGCCATAACCCATGATTTATAAACCAGAATGTCTGGGTTTATGTAACTTCGTTTGTTTAGCTTGGTCGATGTATGAAGTGCCTAAATGGCTGTGAATGAACTCTTTTCCTAGAACAGGGACCCCCAATATGCAAGGTAGTAGATCACATGGAAAGGAAAAGCCAATCTGAGCTGTGATGTAGGTCTGAAAAAGGTCTCCTACCCTGTACAATTTATCTCCCTAACAATTTGTACTCTTCAAAATGTGGGGGAGAAATCCTTCTTTTTCAGAGGAGATTTAAGTGGCATTTTTGCAGCTAACAATATCTTGTTCTGCTCTAGCCCTGTCAGTTTTCATTACACAACTATGTATTTCCTGTCACCTTGCATGAAATTTCTCCAGGTTGAAAAGAAGAAATAAGGGTGATTAATACATGTCACTGCAGCTCCTGTAGATTGTTGCAACAGGAAGGTTTGGGTTGAATTTTATAAACAGAGATACTTCTAAATATGAAACCTGTGGAATTGATTGCCACTGGATGTAAAGATAACTGCCTTTAAACAAAGGTTTAGGACACATGTCTAAGGTTTTCCAGAGTTTTTTAATAGCTTTCTCAGCTTTATTTTGAGATAACACAGCTGAATCTGGAAGCACCTGTGGAGAAACAAAAGAATAATAAATTTAATATTAGTCATGATTGTCAATGCCAACTAATGACAGTGGTAAAGGCAAACTTCATTACTATGTAAATATCCCTTTGTAATCTATTTCTATTAGGTGTATGAAAAATGGGGAACTACATACCGAAACTTTAGAACATACTGAACTCAAATTCAGCCTGAGATTTCTTAATTGTCACTAATCTCTATACCCGTAGTCCTCACTTAATGACCATTCGTTTAGTGATGGTTCAGACTTATGACGGTGCTGGAAAAAACGCCTTACAACCGGTGCTCACACTTACAACCATCGCAGTGTCCCCGCAGTCACATGATCACGATTTGGGTGCTTGGTAACCGGTTCGCATTTATGACCGTTGCAGCATCCTGTGGCACGTGATCGTCATTTCCTACCTTCCTGGCTGGCTTCTGGCAAGTAAAATCAATGGGGAGCCATGTGATTCAATTAACGACCATGTGGCTTGCTTAACGACCATGGTGATTCACTTAATCACTGCCGCAGAAAAGGTCATAAAATCGGGTCAGATTCGCTTAATGATCACTTCACTTAGCAATCAAAATTCCAGTCTCAATTGTGATCATTAGGCAAGGACTACCTGTATGCTTAGGGACAAGACACTTGATTGAAAGCAGCCACCATCACCAGGACACCAACAGATTTGGTAACAGTTATTGAATCATTTCCAATTTGATTCAGGAGACATTACTGGCAGCTTGAGTGGAACCCATGCAGAATTCCTTATGGTCATCTCTCTCTGATATGATGGTGATATCAGCATCGCTATTAACCGTAGACCTAAATCATGAGAAAGGTCTCTTTGGAAATTTGCATCAACATAACTGCCTTTCTGTATTCTTCCAAGAAATAACATTTCTCACTGAACAGCTTTTCAGGACTTCCGTAAAAAACTAAAAACCTGGTTTTGCCAACAGGCCTTGAATGGGAAGGAGAACAGTCAGTCCTGGGGTTGGTTAGCCCCCTTTTTTGTTGTTGTTCAGTCGTTTAGTCGTGTCCGACTCTTTGTGACCTCATGGACCATAGCACGCCAGGCCTTCCTGTCCTCCACTGTCTCCCGGAGTTTACTCAAATTCATGTTCATTACATCGGTGATGCTATCTAACCATCTCCTCCTCTGCCGTCCCCTTCTCCTTTTGCCTTCAGTCTTTCCCAGCATCAGGGTCTTTTCCAGCGAGTCCTCTCTTCTCATTAGGTGGCCAAAGTATTTGAGCTTCAGCTTCAGCATCTGTCCTTCCAATGAGCAGTCAGGGTTGATTTCCTTTAGGATTGACTGATTTGACCTCCTTGCAGTCCAAGGGACTCTCAAGAGTCTTCTCCAGCACCACAGCTCGAAAGCATCAATTCTTCAGTGCTCAGCCTTCCTTATGGTCCAACTCTCACAGCCATACATTACTACTGGGAAAACCATAGCTTTAATTATACGGACCTTTGTCGGCAAGGTGATGTCTCTGCTTTTTAATATGCTGTCTAGGTTTGCCATAGCTTTTCTCTCCAGGAGCAAGCGTCTTTTAATTTCATGGCTGCAGTCACCGTCTGCGGTGATCTTGGAGCCCAAGAAAATAAAACCTGTCACTGCTTCCATTTCTTCCCCTTCTATTTGCCAGGAAGTGATGGGACCAGATGCCATGATCTGAGTTTTTTTTAATGTTGCCCCCTTAGAATGGCCCTAAAATAACATTCATACCCACGGATTGATAAAAAAATTTCAGCCATCTGGATTTTATCATATTTTATATTTTTATTGTTTATTTTTATGTATATTTATTGTATTTATAATGGTGTTGTATTTTAATTGTGTTTTTTTTTGCTCTAAACTGCCCAGAGTCCCTCCTCGGGGGGAGACTGGCAGAGATAGAAATTTAATTATATAAATAAATAAATAAATATCAGATACATCAAGGAATTGCTGATAATAGACCTGAGAAACTCCACGTAGGGTTTAGATGGTGCAAAGGTGCCAGAGAAGTTAAGTATGAGTAAAAAGTGGTCCTGGGTATTAATATGTGGTGGACTATATAAGATAGTAGAATGGACAACCCCCTTTCAATTTGTGGAATGAATGCTCCTCCATGCTAACAACAAAAATGCCTTCGAACAGAAAAGTAGCCATTGTGTTTCTTTGCGAGTGTGCCAAGTGGCTGTTTTAAAAATCCCAGCATGCAATTATGCAGTTTCCTGATGCTTTTCTTATCAGAATCATTCCAGTGTTGAAAAGGTAATTTGATCCCCCACCAGTGACCCTTTTGCACAAGCTGAAATCAAAATTCAAGCTGAGAACAAAGAAGACCAGGTAACTCTGCCATCTGCCCACTTCTGTTCTAAACAAGCCCCAGCATCTCTTTCTAGAAACAGAATTGTTGTTATGAACCCACCAGATCTGTTTTATTTTATTGATTTCTGTTTTGTCATTGTTGCAGACGTCCAGTCAGTCACGGGCCTTGCCTGATCCTATTTATTTAGCAAAGAGCAGACAAACCAATGCAACTACACAAGGCACTTCTAGGGGTTATTTTAGACATGGACATTGCAGATAAATCAGCAGTAATTTCCCAAAGCAAGAAGGATGCTTGCCAGCTAGTGAGGTGGCCAGCTATGTTAACTTATTGCCCAGCGACAACACTGTGGCTTTTGGTAAAAATGTTTAGAAAGAACAAAATGTTTATTTACATAAACTAGTCTATTTACAGGTTCTACACCCTACCTACTCCTACCTTAGAGTTAATGAAAGGCTTACAGATACTCTGTGAGACAAGCTGGCATCTGGCTTATCTCTAGGTGGATTAAACCAATGATTTTCTGTCATTTCTGACCTCCACTGGAGATAAGCTGTAAAAAATAGACCACACTCCAAGACAAATCCTCATTTTCAGGTCTTCAGCGCTCTTCTATTGGTTGTGTCCAACAACATTCTTCAACAAACTTCTCTGGACTTACCTACACATTAGCAAAACTTCAGTAGTGTAAATATGGCCAAATCCAACTCAGATTTACCACCCCACATTGTTGATTATATTGCTGATGCTAGGGAAAGTGGAAGGCAAAAGGAAGAGGGGCCGACCAAGGGCAAGATGGATGGATGATATTCTGGAGGTGACGGATTCGACCTTGGGGGAGCTGGGGATGGTGACGGCCGACAGGAAGCTCTGGCGTAGGCTGGTCCATGAAGTCACGAAAAGTCGGAAGCGACTGAACGAATAAACAAAAAAAAAACAATTGTTGATTATGCAAACCATAAATGTTCAACATACAGAACTGTCTGGACCAATCTTAGATATCAACTATTGCATCTCCCTTCCAGAGTCCCTTTGATCATGTAAAAATCCACCTTTTAAGGCCAGCACAATAGCCCTGCCTCTCTCCTATGGGAAGACTTGCAATGAGAAATTAAACTAGGCTTTACTCCCAGCTTCTCCTTATCAACTAAACTAGCACAAAGCATTCATTTTTATGTGGATGTGGGAATAGCCAACAGGAAAAGGTGGATGAATGTAGGGTCTCACAGCTGCATCTCTTTGCAGGATAGCATCATTGCTCTTCCCTTTGCCAATTTTATTTATTTATTTAATTTTTTGAATTAATATGGCCACCCATCTCACGCAAAGTGACTCTGGGTGGTGTACAATAAAACGAGGGATTAGAACAATCCTTATCCTGCCTCTATTGCTTCACGGCCACCCATTTGATTTCCCACCAAGATAATGGGTAACAAAGCCTAACAGATTTATACACCTTGGAAGAAGGGGAAACACTACTTGAACACTGGTACGGCTAAGGAGACATCACAGACAAACAACGTTGCCTGGGCAACTTTGTGCCATGGTTAGGTGTAAATGGGAAAAGGTCCTGTAACAAAAGGTCTTGTGAATCTTTGAAGCCTACCAAACTCAATGGAAGTTAAGCAAGATATGAAGGTTTCTAATAAATAAATGAATAAATGGATGCATTTGCAAAATATTTTATATACTTTTTTAGATACAAGAAGCATTATATTTCCTTAGCTGCAAATGTATCTATAGTTATAACAGTAAACCTCAGTTGAGTCATGATGGATACTGGATGACTTCAGTAACTGACTGTCAGTAACTGACATCCAGGCAGTTTTCTTTGGACCAATATAGAAGTTTAAAGTTACTGCTGTGTTTTTCAGTCATTTCTGGCTCTTTGTGACCTGATAGACAACATTTTACCTGTATTGTCTGTCAGCAGTCTTGACTAGAAGCAGTTAATCCAAAGAACAAATTTGTTAAGATTCAAGATTCTGGTTTGTTTTAGCACATGTTTTCAGTTTAAAGGGAATGAAAGCTTGTCTCTTTTATGCGGGCAAGGCTGTTGGCATCTGTTGATTGTTTAGAAACAGCTACTAGATGTCATTGATATGAAAACCAGCTCTCACATAAGCTCCTGATTGTGTTATCAGTGATAGTATCTAGCCACCTTCTCTTCTGTCAGCATCTTTTTCAGTATCTCTGATTGCTTAGGGGAAGGTAGGCTGTGGGTACTGTTCTATAGGGTACCTCTATATATCCCTTCCTGATACTGCTGAGCATCAGGACATGAACAGCTCTCAAAGGTAATGCACATATATAGTCACCTGAACTACAAAGATCCAGGAGTTCAACTCCCAGTAGAGGGTTTGAATCCCATAGAATAACATGTGGCTACCTATATCAGATGAATCCCAAATAGGATGAAGCCAGTCATGTAATGCCTGCCTCCTGGTAGTCAGTATAACTGTGGAGTCCTTGGTGCTCTCTGAACTTGGTTGTTGGCTTGCAGGTGTTTCATTACCCAACTAGGTAACATCATCAGTGCTGGTGAGTGTGAGGCTTGCTCCCTGTTTATACAGTATACAGTAGCTTGTCCTGCCAGTGTTGGTGTTGATGTGGTTTGTGGGGGTGGTTGGGTGGGGGTGGTTATGAATTATTTGTAAGTCTTACCACCCAAAGTCCAAATTTACCTTTGCCTTCTTCTAAGATTATATCTATATCAGCCTACTTATGTATACACTGGAGTTATACAGAGATCTAGACCAGTGTTTTTCAAACGTGATAACTTTAAGATGTGTGTACTTTAACTCCCAGAATTCCCCAGCCAGCCAGAATTTCCCAACCAGGAATTCTGGGAGTTGACGTGTATACATCTTAAAGTTCGTGACATTGAGAAACACTGATCTAGATTGAGAGGACAAAACCAAACTTGCTTTCCTGACAAGACGTTCCTGTACTTCAGATCATATTTTATTGGTTTGAATTTCTGCACAACCTTTGTATACATCGACACATAGGTCAAATTCATATAATATATTGGTTTGTTTGATTTTGGCTTTGCGTATTGTGTGAACTCAGCCTTAGTGGATTGTAAATCAGGTTAATCAAATAATAGTTTAGCATGATGCTCCAATCCAGTCACAGATGTTTAAGAATGGGGAGGCAGGAATTGCAAGCAATGCAATGGGAGAAAAATTGAACAAAATTTGAGAGACGCAGACAGTGATAATTATCTTATTAATGGAAACCACTACAATTGTTGGCTGAGTGCACAGACATCTTTGCATGAGTGAGCTGATTAACGCATGGAGTGTGGGGGGAAAAGAAAATGAAATGCCATTTTCCGTTATATCCTTTGAGTGTGCAGTGTGGTGGCAGTATAATAAAGTACAGTAGTATTAATTGTGGGCCATTTCAAGAAATGTTAAGTGGCAGGTGCTGAGCTATCCATTGCACCAGCCCCACTGTAAGAGGGAAGCATAGAGGGGACACCCCTCAATATGGGGAAGAAGCAAAATATCTCCCTGACTTTGCTGTATTATTATTATTATTATTATTATTATTATTATTATTATTATTCCCAAGCAACTGGTTCTGAACATATACCTTGCAGGGAGAAACATTCATTCATTCATTCATTCATTCATTCATTCATTCATTCATTCATTCATTCATTCATTCAGTTTATATAGCTACCCATCTCACATTAGTGACTCTGAGTGGCTAACAATTAAAACATAAACAGTAGAAAAAAAACAAAGCAACCATACAAACAATATAAAATGTTAAAAAATAATTAAAAGCTTGCAACACATGGTTAAGATACAAAATCAGATGAAAATGAGGACCCTCCAATGATTATTCTGGTCACTTAGAAGTATTTGCCAAACAATGAGACTGAGAAATCAGGATGAGACAATAAGACCAACAAAGCGATCATTGGTGAAATCTCCCTACTTCCAGTCTGCGGAGAGTGTACTGAGGTCAACTATTTAAAACTTGAATATACTCTCTTTTATTTTAGTAAATTCAAGGCTCTTCAAGTTGAGCTTGACTCCTGGAGACTGCATGGAATGGATACAATTTTCTTGGAAACAGTATGGAACTGGTTTACTGTTGCCTTCTTCCCAATCTAGCTTCTAACACTGGAACTTCCTGATAGTCTTTCATCATACAGGCTTGTTCATGCTTAGCTTCCAAGCTCAGAGAAAGCTGGCAGGTGCTAACATTTGCTTTCTCAAGTTAAAAAAAAATAGAATGTGTGTTGTGGTGGTGGTGGGGAGAAATCCAGCAAATATGTGCTATTGAGTGCCATAAAATCATACAGATTTAGAAGACCCATTTAAGATGCCATCCTAACCTCAACAGGAAATCTCATCAAATACAGTAGGATTTACTTTTGTGTAAACATGTGTGAGCCTCTTCCACAAAGTGTCTAGATCAGCCTTCCTTCTCCCCACCCTCCAAAAAGGATTGTTTAAAACATAACCCATTTCATACAAAAGAACAAGGGTTTGCATCCATGTTCATAATTAAATAAACACAATTAGAACAGATCCATTGAAATCAATAGGATGTAAACTAATCAGGAAATATTAGCAGAAAAACTATAAAACATGGACAAAGGACTGATTAAAAACAGGGAAGGAAAGAGTGTATCCGAGGCAAATATTCAACAACCATAGAGCCAGTTGAAATGTATTTTCTCCACTTATCCAACTCACCTTAGAAGACAATGGGGAGTAGGTCAGACTCTCAGAATCAGGTATTAAAAAAGGGATGGCTGGTCCATGTTTTCAGCTGGTAGAGCACATATGCAGGCTTATATATTTCTATCTCACCACAAGGTCACCAGGAAGCTCACCTCCTTCCCTTTACTAAGAAACACTTTCTTCCCTAGGATAAAAATAATCCTCTATACACTGCCAACCAACTCCCTTGCCACATCTTAAAGAAAGCCACCAGAGAAATAGCATAGGGGCCACATGGTCATCCATTCAAGAACAGGTAAGTCCATGTGGAAACAGATGGCCCTTATACACCATATTAGATAATTTCCTCAGACTTGGAGGCCTATCTTGGTCTACATGTCCCATCACTCCTGGTCAGCCTGGACATGCTAGTTGTGGTAGATGAGAAATTTAAGATGGCACAACTGGAGGGCATCAAATTGGAGAAAGCTGACAAAGGGTTTTTGTTAGTCAATGACTTTACATCTTCCAATAAAACTATCTTAATATGATTAAAAGTTTAATATATTTTACTTTTTGTGAGGGACATCCACTCAGTAATTGTAATGGTGTGTGGGAATGACCTTGGGAGATGGGCTGAAGAGATGCAGCCAAGGGAACGGTCAGATAAAAGGCAACTTTCCCCGCCCACATTCCTGCTGCAGGCTAAGTTGCCTTTTATCTGACCGTTCCCTTGGCTAAGTCTCTTCGCCCTGTCTCCCAAGGTCATTCCACATACCATTACAGTAATATGGCTTCTGAATTCTGAACCTGTGAGGTTTCGATCACTTACCTGGATGCCGGCCGACGCTGGACTCGGAGGAAGAGGAAGAGCCAATCGCAGGAAGCAGCAGCTTTGGCGCGAAACCGACCAGAGACCCGGAAACGCTGATTGGCAGAGGCTCGGAAAGAAAGACGCCTCCACCAATCAGCGTGCGCCAAAGGAGAGCAGAAAGGCGGGCCGAGCAACGTGAAGCCCGATTGGCCCCTGCTCTCCCAAGGTGCGAAAAATGAAATAAAAGGTCAGCGCAACTTACCTCAGCTGCCAGAGACAACCGTTCTACCAGTTCCACGCCAAAGCCACCAGACTCCGCGCCGGACCCTGCTTCCGAGCCTTGCCTTGCTGCCGCCCCGAAACTCACTCTAGAGCCCTGCCTTGCCGCCGCCCCAGACCTCGGTGACGAGCCCAGCCCTGCTGCCGCGCCGGACCCGGACCCGCCGCCGGACCCGGACCCACCGCCGCGCCAAGCCTTGGATCCAAGCCTTACCTTGCTGCCGTGCCAAGCCTCGTGCCCAAACCTCCTCCAGTTGCCGCGCCTCCATCCTTGTTCCCTGCGGAAGAAGCCAGTGTCGGGTAAGCGCCGCCGCCTTGCCTGCTCCTTCCCCAACTGCCTGAACCACTGATACTCCGTTGCTCCCCGCTCCGGAGCCTACCGACGCCGGCCACCAGCGGGCTGCCTTCGTCGGGCCCCGGACTACCCAGACGGCCACCAGCCCAGATCAGCAGCCAAGCCCAGCCGACGCCGGCCACCAGTGGGTTGCCTTCGTTGGGCCCCGGTCTACCCAGACGGCCACCAGCCCAGATCAGCAGCCAAGCCCAGCGACGCCGGCCACCAGTGGGTTGCCTTCGTTGGGCCCCGGTCTACCCAGACGGCCATCAGCCCAGATCAGCAGTCAAGCCCAGCCAACGCCGGCCACCAGTGGGTTGCCTTTGTTGGGCCCCGGTCTACCCAGACGGCCACCAGCCCAGATCAGCAGCCAAGCCCAGCGACGCCGGCCACCAGTGGGTTGCCTTCGTCGGGCCCCGGACTACCCAGACGGCCACCAGCCCAGATCAGCAGCCAAGCCCAGCCGACGCCGGCCACCAGTGGGTTGCCTTTGTTGGGCCCCGGTCTACCCAGACGGCCACCAGCCCAGATCAGCAGCCAAGCCCAGCGACGCCGGCCACCAGTGGGCTGCCTTCGTCGGGCCCCGGACTACCCAGACGGCCACCAGCCCAGATCAGCAGTCAAGCCCAGGCGACTGCGAGGCGTGGTGACTAGAGGAGGTTTGGGCACGAGGCTTGGCACGGCAGCAAGGTAAGGCTTGGATCCAAGGCTTGGCGTGGCGGCGGGGCAAGGCGCGGAATCCGGGTCCGGCGCGGCAGCAGGGCTGGGCTCGTCACCGAGGTCTGGGGCGGTGGCAAGGCAGGGCTCCAGAGCGAGTCACCAGTGGGTTGCCTTTGTTGGGTCCCGGTCTACCCCCAGCCCTGACAGCCAAGCTAACTCCACGCCCGCGGTCACCTTACCTGTCGCCTCCGGTTCACCGCCGGCTGAAGCACCTTCCACAGCGCCTGCACCCTCTCTGGTCCTTCCGGTCTGGCCAGGGGTATCCAATGGACTCGTTGCTATCCAGCCTGTAGAAGAAGAAGAGGACTGTGTAAACTGGGCAGCTTGTGTATCTGTGTAAATAAAGTTGTTTCAGTAACGCTTCTGTGTCAGTCTTAGTCGGAACAGGACAGAACCAACAAATAATCTATAGAGACAGCTCCACATAGAATCCATTGTGGTAATTAAAACATCAAGCTTAGATATCATATTCTGAACTTGCACAATACATACTGGATTTCCAGGTTATTGGGTTTTTTAACTTGCATAGCAATCTGGTGGAATGGGAGGCAGAACACACACAGTAGCTGGAGAATCAAGGTTAGTTCCAAAACTCACCTCACAAAAGGAAATATTTAGGGTAAGAATATGGTCGGACTCAGCCTGACATCTTATTTTACATCTCTAAGGTAGTGGTTTTAAATTTCACTGATGTAACAAGTATTTATTTCTATAAATGATTATAGAAAGTAGTTTATCATAATTGATTGAGTCTTTTGCTCAAAGACTCAAAGCAATAAAGAATCAACATTTGTTCATATCATTTATCAACGAAATGTGGGTCCAACTCTATAATCATTCTATCTTAGGCAGAAGTCTAAGATAAATGAGTTTTTCCCCAGACATTTCCAAAGCCGCCTCAAACCACTAGAGCTTGGTAAATTATTGAAAGCTCAGATCAGATACATTCTTTTCAGCAGACTTCTTGCAAAGAAACCCCCAGCCAGTTGTATATATTTCTACTTTATGGAGACCCCTTTAACTCAATATGACCTTCCTTCTGATCCTCAAATGACAATTCCTCACTTTGTTTTTAAGTAAGAATGTAAATATGCCCTAAAGATACTTCAGTCCCTGGAAACAAAGCTTATTAACTGCAGACTGTGTTTGATTTTCCCCTTATCTTGTTATGTCAAACTTACCTATGGGCACATTTGGAATTCTGAGAATATGCTGGGGATGCCCACCAATTTCAGTAGTGCTTATCTTCCTGGATTCCCAAGTCCTAGGGTCATATTCTGAGGCCCTTCTCCAGGTTCTTCCATCCATGGACATATGACTGGAGGCATTTATGAAACGGGTCTTTTTGTGGTTAACACCTTAACCATAAACATCTCTTTCCAAGAAAGCTCGCCTAGTACTTCCTTTGTAATCTTTAGAATGTCTCTCTGCCCCTTGTTTTTTTTTTTACCTCTTACAGTTCTTAAATGCTGGCTAATTCCTTAGAGCTGATAGACCTTTGGTTATGCTCTTTTTTATTGTTTCCTTCATATTTGATTGCTTATAGCTACTTTTCATTACAAATACAATTCATGATGGACCACTTAGTTTTGGGGTGGCGTGTAGGCTCTCTTAATTTGTAGACAGGATAATTAATTATGTATTTATACATTATTCATTGCTAATCAAACAAACAAGGCAAATAATTAATTAACATTAATAAATGGAATATTTAATAAAATATTATTAAGTAAAATACTTTCTTTAAATAAAAATAGGGAGAGAGCTGGCCATAACATATGCATCCTTTTTTTAAAAAAAAACCAACAACCTCAGGAAAATGCTGCTATGATTTGGTAGTACTAAATACTAAGAGTTCTGGCTGTTCCATCTTCACAAGAAGGAAAAAACAAACAAACACCAGTTAATTAGCAACTGCAGTAGCATTTATAACTTCTTTCTCACATTTTCTCATGCTTAATGGCAATCGATCCCTATAGAAGCTGCTATGCTGGTACACAGAGCATTTAACTTTCAACACTGGGTCAAATGACATATTAATAGCACATCTGATCTGCAGTTCTTCTGGAAAATCCTTGAGATGCCAAGTAAAAGCTTGAAGAAAAGACCTTCCTTGAAGACCTTCCTTCTGATCCTCAAATGACAATTCCTCACTTTGTTTTTAAGTAAGAATGTAAATATGCCCTAAAGATACTTCAGTCCCTGGAAACAAAGCTTATTAACTGCAGACTGTGTTTGATTTTCCCCTTATCTTGTTATGTCAAACTTACCTATGGGCACATTTGGAATTCTGAGAATATGCTGGGGATGCCCACCAATTTCAGTAGTGCTTATCTTCCTGGATTCCCAAGTCCTAGGGTCATATTCTGAGGCCCTTCTCCAGGTTCTTCCATCCATGGACATATGACTGGAGGCATTTATGAAACGGGTCTTTTTGTGGTTAACACCTTAACCATAAACATCTCTTTCCAAGAAAGCTCGCCTAGTACTTCCTTTGTAATCTTTAGAATGTCTCTCTGCCCCTTGTTTTTTTTTTACCTCTTACAGTTCTTAAATGCTGGCTAATTCCTTAGAGCTGATAGACCTTTGGTTATGCTCTTTTTTATTGTTTCCTTCATATTTGATTGCTTATAGCTACTTTTCATTACAAATACAATTCATGATGGACCACTTAGTTTTGGGGTGGCGTGTAGGCTCTCTTAATTTGTAGACAGGATAATTAATTATGTATTTATACATTATTCATTGCTAATCAAACAAACAAGGCAAATAATTAATTAACATTAATAAATGGAATATTTAATAAAATATTATTAAGTAAAATACTTTCTTTAAATAAAAATAGGGAGAGAGCTGGCCATAACATATGCATCCTTTTTTTTAAAAAAACCCAACAACCTCAGGAAAATGCTGCTATGATTTGGTAGTACTAAATACTAAGAGTTCTGGCTGTTCCATCTTCACAAGAAGGAAAAAACAAACAAACACCAGTTAATTAGCAACTGCAGTAGCATTTATAACTTCTTTCTCACATTTTCTCATGCTTAATGGCAATCGATCCCTATAGAAGCTGCTATGCTGGTACACAGAGCATTTAACTTTCAACACTGGGTCAAATGACATATTAATAGCACATCTGATCTGCAGTTCTTCTGGAAAATCCTTGAGATGCCAAGTAAAAGCTTGAAGAAAAGCAAAGGACTCTAATGAGAGAGAAATAAAACCAGCAATTATCCATGCCAGAGGGCAGGGATAGAGAACCCGTGTTCCTCCTTGTGTTACTGGACTCTACCTCTGTAGGTTGAGTCATGGCAACTGGATTTCTTTCTTTTGGTTGAAACGTTTCGCTACTTGTCCAAGTAGCTTCTTCAGTCTTGGACAAGCAGCGAAACGTTTCAACCAAAAGAAAGAAATCCAGTTGCCATGACTCAACCTACAGACAATTCCACCTGGATGACTGAGAATCTTCATCGACATATGGACTCTACCTCCCATTGTCCCCAACCATGGCCTATGTTTGCTGGGGCTGATGGACACTGTAATCCAACCTCATCTGGAGGAGCACAGGTTTCCTCACCCTGGCCAATAGAAGAGAAGTGGTTCTTGATCTTTCTTTCTATACATACAGTGATACTTTCTAAAATTGGGAGCTGCAGAACAATTAGTGTAAAAACACTATATAATAAAAGTCACTTACTTTAATAAAGGCCCTATCCACACTACAAACAAATTATAGGATGCATACAATAAAGAGATGAAATGACTCACTATTATTAACTGAGCAGTGACTATATTTTAACTAATCTTTGCTTTTTGGATTGGATTGGATTGGATTGGATTGGATTGGATTGGATTGGATTGGATTGGATTGGATTGGAGTCACAGAACTTTGTGTCACAGTGTATCCAACTATTGGTCTACTGAGCTGAAGGTTATCTGTATCAGAGATGGGCAGAATGTGGTCTTTCAAATATTGTTGTCCCATCACCCCTGACTATGCTATTGGGTGTTCAGTTTGTCCGTCCATGACCAACCCTGGCTACAGCATCTCTCCAGGTATTCAGACAAGAGACTTCCCTTCTTATTTATTTATTTGTTTATTTATTTGTTTATTTATTTATTTATTTATTTATTTATTTATTTATTTGATTTATCACCGCCCAACTCCCACAAGGGGACTCTGGGCGGTTTACAATAAAACAAAACTAAGCAATACAATGTAAAATCACACAATAAATACAATACATACTAAATAAATATAATAAAAACCAAATGGCTTAAGTTCTTCTACTACTGCAAGTGAAATAAAGTTGTATTAAGAAACTAGCCATCCTCAGGAGTGGCTACTCTTATTCCCGCCCCAAGCATGATGGCAGAACCAGGTTTTTAAGTGTCTGTGGAAATCCAGGAGCAAGGGGGCCCGTCTCACCTCCGGGGGAAGGATGTTCCAGAGGGCAGGGGCTACTGCAGAGAAAGCCCACTTCTGCGACCCCACTAGATGGAACTCTTTAACAGGTGGGGTCTGTAGCATGCCCTCTCTGCATGTCCATCTTATATTCTGGGGAGTCCATTGTGCAGTGAAAATGGGAGGTTCATTGAAGAACATTTGAGATGCATCTTTAGCTGAAACAGTTGAAGCTTGGCCTGTAAAATTCATGCCCATTGTGTTCTTATTTTTATCCAATTTAAGATGCTGCATCATTCAGTGAGGAAAACCCCAGTGTTTACAAATTTAGTAGAATATTTAATTTAATTAATTTCAAATAGTTCAAATCAAATCAAATCAAATCAAATCTTTATTACGGTCATAGACCAGCATAAGCATTTCTCAAAGCCGATGGCTCAAGAAAAGTTCACTCCAAACTCTCTTCGTTCAAAATGATACCATTTGAGGAACTTGTCTAACTTCCTGTTTGTAGAGCTAAAAGCCTTTGAATGAAAGACTTGATAGTATTATCTAAGGATACCCCTAGGTATCAGTTCTTCTGATCTTTTACATGCATGGCTGTCTTGTTTGGCAAAGGATAGCTCTATTTAATCTGGTAACATGTGGGTGCTTAACTGTAAAGCACTGATGAAATTTGCAAAGCTCAGTGGGCTGTTCCCAGAAATGCGGGGGACCTTGAGAGTAAAACCTGAATTATCCCAGACTCCGGGGAAATCATTAAGCAGATAATACTGAAGTCTTCCACAAAGGACAAAAAGTAAGACAATAACGATAACACTTAAAATTAATATAAAAAGGAAGGACACCATACTGTATTTTCTTTTGTTATTTAATAAAAGTAATGCTGGTGAGATATACTCACCTGCATTTTTGTCCCAGTTCTCATTCAACCTGATGAAGGAGCATTTGCTTTCAAACTTCTTTCAAAAGGGAGGAGCATTTTGGTGACATTCCTAGGGGTCAAGTGTGATATTCCTGTAACTATATAATTCCAAGATGACCAACAGCTTGTCTGTCACAGTATAATCTCTCTCCAGCAGTTGGCACCTTCCGAGCTTCCCATGTTTCCATCAAAACCCAAGGGAAGACATTGGGAAGACACTATAATGAGCTGTGAAAATAACCTTAGGAAACAGGAGGAAGAGCTGCAGCCAGGGCAAATGTCAGACAAGAGATATCTCAGCCCAAAGAAGGAATGGGGATGGAGAAAGCGTCTCAGAAGGGACCCTCCCTAGTTCTCTGGAAAGTAAAGGCAAGGGAGGGGAGACATGCTTTCCCACTTGCAAGATTCTGTTACTGTAACCTTACAATAGAGGTAGTGTTAGTACTCATGGTTTTGGTTTCCTGTTTAGACTACTTTGAAGGGCTGACAGACACTCAGCATTTTCAGTAGTGGTGCTCCTGTCATTGTTAAGTGGGGAGACCTGCCCTTGAGCATTGAGCATTGAGCACTGAGAATGTTTCACCCACAAATATTGGATGAAGAATTCCACCATCCCAAAAACGGGAGCTCAGCTTTGGGGAAGGGAAGGTATACACTAAATCAGTGTTTCTCAACCTTGGCAACTTTAAGATGTGTGGACTTCAACTCTCAGATTTCTCTCCCCAGGGGAATTCTGGGAGTTGAAGTCCACACGTCTTAAAGTTGCCAATGCTGAGAGACACTGCCCTAAATTGTTGCACTCTATTATTTTAACCTACACAAATCAAATTGTTCTATATTATTTTAACCTACCATTTCGATTCCCAATTGCATTCCCAATTGAAGACATCTTCTGTAGAATAAAGTGTCTAGTCATAAAGTATCTAGAGAGGAGACGTCATTGCATTTGTTTAATTATTGTTCTGTTGTGGTGACTCCAAGGCAGTGGGATGACTTGTAGGGATAGAAAGACCACCACAGTTCTGCTTCTTGCCACTTTTGTATGCATCTAGTCAAAACTCCTAATTGTCTAGTTAGTGTAGACCAAGAATCAACAATGTGCAACCTCAAACTACATGTGGTGCCTAAGTTCCCAGCAGCTTGAAAGCCTTGTGACTATAGTTGCTGCAGATTGATGGCAGAATTTCTCACTATATTGAAGCAGGACAGACACAATAACTTTAACAATATCTCCTAACCCTAACCCCTATAATCTCCCTTGGCCCCCACAACAAGGAAAAAAAATAGCCCCATCCAGTTTTATGATTGAACATCTACAGTGGCTGTTGGGTTGCTAAAAGTGTTAAGTGTAGCCCTCCTGATGTAGACAGTATCTCCTGGACTGACTTGGTATAAAGCAATTTCCTGTGTAAATCACTGCTCACTTTTTACCTTCTTGTCTGTTCTAAAATATTGTTAAAATATCTGGTATTTGTTCCATTCTTTTTCCCAATTTGTGGTTATGCCTATATGGGATAGTGCAGAGTTGCTCATCCTCTTCTCTAGGTCAAGGCCCTGAAAGCCTGTCTTTAGAAGGAGGGGGGGTCTAAGATCATAAAGATCCAATTTCAGATCTCTACTTGACCTTAAGACTTCTTGGCTGACCACTTTCCTGGCTTAATCTATTCTGCAAGGTGGTTGAGAGCATAAAATGGATCGGAGGTGCCTAATTTACCTTGCAGACTGGGAGAAGTAAGGAAGGGAAGAATTCTAGACAGTGAAATAAAACAGCAGCGACTCTCCAAGGTTTTAGACAGAGGTCTCCCCCAGCCCTTCCAGAGATGCCCAGGAATGCATTTAGAACCTTCTGCCTACAGTTCCTATGTTCTGCCACTGTTCAGTATGTCTACCATTCAATCATCCCGTTGATAAACAAGGACAGCAGAAGCATTTGAGATGGCATCAGCAGAAATAATCTGCCTGTGATGATCTCTCTGAACAAATCATGCAGATACAACCTAATTTTGTTCTCATCTTTAAGCAGCCCGAGAATGTAAGCTTGTTTGAATAAGGAGGATTTGGAGGAATGGAATGTACTTATGAGGAATGTGATGGACCGTTTTTTCTCATATTATCTAAAGCCGTTCCTAAATGATTGTTTTTGCAACTGCCTTTGATGATTAGCATCCTTGAAAAGTTAGCATCCCCAAAGCATTCCCAAACCCAAAAGATAGATTTGTGATTCTAGACACTTTGGCCTGAAAAGAATCTTCATCACTCCCTCCCCACCCCAAGCTATACAACTTTACATTCTGAGTGCATTTTAGTTTAGATAATGAGAATAATCATATAAATACATTATAACACTTTACTGGTGCTTGATGTTCCATAAGACACTCCATGAAAGTACTTCTTGTGGTCTCTATAATTTTGTAGAACTGTATTAGACATTTCAGCTGCTCACTACATTGCTGGCTCATAGAAGGGACAGAGGCTTATAGATAATGCTGCCTTTGGAATGATCTGTTACTCTTTTTTCACAAATATAAATAATGACCCAGTGTTTTTAGAGCACAGAACAAAACACAAAACAGCCCCACTCCCACCAACTCTACAAACCCAATTTCTCCCCTTTCCCCTGATCTTTTGGAGTAGCCAAACAATATCCATGAGGTAGGCAGACCCAAACCCATTTTTCTACTAGCTACTTGGTAGTATTTTGCAAAGGAAAGTTGGCAGCAAATTGTTGATTTTTAGTGGCATTATGGTTTGGTGTGGAAGAGAAATACAAATGAATATAGGTGTACTTAAGTCTCTGCTAGGCAAAATGCATTTATTTATTTATTTATTTATTCATTCATTCATTCATTCATTCATTCATTCATTCATTCATTCATTCATTCAATTTGTACAGCTGCCCATCTCAACAAGTGACTCTGGGCGGCAAACAAAATTTAAATAAATAAATCAGTGGCAACAATACAAAAATTAAAATGTGTATAGTAGCTGAGGAAATATCATCCCCATAATCACTAAGACAACCAAGAAACAGGTCCCTGCACACACTCAAGGGCCGATGGCCGGGCACAGAGCCAAGTCTTTAGACTTTGCATTTCTACCCCATCCCTCCCACACACCAAAATGGGCTAGATATTTCAGCCCTCTCTGACAAAATCATTGTTGCAGTCTCTGTACACACACACACAAAAATCCCTGCTTCTGTTTTAGGACATGTTCAAGGACACTCCCTTTCTCAGTGCTGCTTCAATTTATTCCAGAATTATACAGTATGTTGGCAGCAGAAACCACTCTTCCAGGACTGAGCTCTGGGTAAAAGTCAAGTCTGGGATTTCTGGATGATGAAATAATCTTAATCAACAACAGATTATGTAGGGAAAAATAATCATACCAAAAGGCCAAGGTAATGGAGAAATTAATGCCGTTTCTGTCCATTCTAGGTTACAGGGCATCACAACATCTTTGTCAAAGAAGTATGAACAACAGAATAGGAATTAGATTTTGGAAACAAGATGCTCTCTTCCATCACATATTATGATTATTCCCTCCACCTCCAATGAAATGAAGACTGCAATCCAGTTTAGGCTTTATATACTTGGGGAAAAAATTGTGCTCTCAATTTTGGGGGAGTCCAGGAAGAAGTTGGGGTTCTGAATAATACTATAAACTGGCAAGTCTGTAGTGCAGTGCAATAGGAACCCCACCCCCCATCCCCTAAATCAGCCTTTCTCAACCTTTTGACCCTGGAGGAACCCTTGAAATATTTTTCAGGTCTTGGGGAACCCCTGCACATGCAGGTTCAAATATAGGCCAGAAATTACAAAATTATTGTATTTGTTTCATGCATAGGCCTGTATCTATGCATTCACAATGTTCTTAAACTAAAAATAAAGAATGAAACTTACCTTTTTAATGGGAAGTTGACCGAATTTGAAATAATGTTTTAAATAAATCGTGATCTCCCAGGGAACCCCTAGTGACCTCTTGCAGTACCCTGGGGTGCCACAGAACCCTGGTTGAGAAACCCTGACCTAAATACATTGCATTTCAGTTCCTGGATACCTGCTCCCTCTCTTCCCCCAAAATATCACCTGAAATGTCACAGAACCATCAAATTTCAAGACTTGAAATTTAAATTTAAATTTAAAATAAAACTATTGCCATTAAAAATGTTTAAAAACACTGAGATCTTGCAAGGGATCAAATTTCAAGACTTGAAATTTGATCCCTTGCAAGATCTCAGTGTTTTTAAACATTTTTAATGGCAATAGTTTTATTTTCGGAGGCAGTTTTGAGTGCCTATGGACGTGCCATCCCCACCTATCCTTGTATTATCCACCTCTAATTAACAACTTTGGATAGCTGTAGGAATGGAATCTGTCTCCTGAGATGGGAGGTGGGAGATGGGCAATTCTGTTCTGACAGCATTGCTTTTTTTCAAAAGATTTTTTTTTTTAAAAAAAAAAGAGGAATGAGGAAACTAGAGCTCAGTTTTCTCCCTGTTATGTTACTTGTGTATTTGCAAGAAGATTCAACACACAAATAGAACAAGAGGCATTCACACTGGGTTCTGGAGAAACTGGGACTGTTTTGTCCATGCTTAACCATCTCAGCCTATACTTGTAATCTTTGCCCCTCTACCACAGAGAGTCCTTTAGGTAGATTAGATTAGATTAGATTAGATTAGATTAGATTAGATTAGATTAGATTAGATTAGATTAGATTAGATTAGATCAGATTAGACGATCCACTCCTTTGATATTAATTTAGAAACTCTCAGCACAAGCTATGGTAGGATATGAAAAAGTTCTTTAATTAATACAAGTGAATAGAATCGATGCAAAGAGCAGATTGAGCAAAAGCACGTGCAATCACATATTTAAACATGCCAGTTTCCACGTACTCCTACCAACCCCTCCCTTATCACCTCAGTTCCCATAACTCTAAACTGCCAGCGTTTTGATGATCCCAGCTGAATGACCTTGGTGTCTGGTTCCCCCCTCCTTCCACATTCCAACGCCTTGCGTCCCATGCCTATCTCTAACAGCTCTTCTACTGTCTTGCAAGCATGCTAGCTAATTACTACCAGCCCCATGCTAGCTAATTACTACCAGTCCCGTGTATCTCTGGCAGGATGGCATCCTGACATTAGATTATACATGAAATTGGTTCTGGCTGAAGAAAAGGCAAGAAAATCAAATCTGCTTCACAATCTTCCCTGGTTGCCAGTGAGCTTCTGGGTGGGATTCAAGACCCTGGTTACTATCTATGAAGCCTCACATGGCAAAAGGCCCAGTTATTTAAGGGACCATTTTTCTCTTGCAGTTTCTGCCCATCTGGTACAATCCAGCAGAGTGGGCATGCTCCAGGTTCCTTCAATTAAACAGTGTAATCTTTTGGGAAGCAATGTCATTGTATGTGGGAATGACCTTGGAAGACAGGAAGAAGAGCCGCAGACTGGACAACCAGCATGTAAAACATTTCTAAGTCCACAGAAGGGGGTGGAAGGCATGGGAAACATTTCAGAAGGGACCCTCCCTAGCCTTCTGGAGAGTAAAAGGAAAGGAGGGGAGAAATACTTTCAGTCTTGCAAGATTCTGTTAATGTAAACTTACAATAAAGATGAAGTTAGTACTCATGGTTGTGCTTCTTGTCTGGACAACCTTGAAGGGCTAACAACCAACTCCATAACCTGCCCTCTGGAATGAGGTCCCCCCAGATCCATACAGCTCCCACCTTGATGGTGTTCCAGATGGTCTTGAAAACCTGAATCAGACTACCCTGTTTGTTTTATGTTTTGATTTGATGCCTAGAATTTTCCTTCTTGTAATTGTTACTTTCTGTAATTTGTTTCAGTCTATGTTATTGTAATTTGTTGTTTTTATGTTGCTTTTTAGTTTTGTGAGCTGCTCAGAGTTGATTGGAGTCAGGTGGCATCAAAATTGAGTGAACTGAATTGAAATCCACAGTTCATCTTTTGTTTGTTTATCCAATTTCTAGCCAACTCCAAAATGATTCTGGACAGCTTCACAAGATTGAAAAGTGAGGAAAAAAATCCTGAACGATATATAAGAAGAGAAAAGAGTTGTCCTGAGGGAACAGACTAAAATAACTCTTCCATGTCACCCCTCCCCCCAACCTAAAGAGGCCCACCAAACACCCTAGCCCAAGGGCTGGGGGAAAAAATGAAGTTTTAAGGGCTTGCTTGAAGGTAGGTGGAGTGGCGACCATGAAGATCTCTGGAGGGATGCTGGGACAGAGAAGGTCCGCTTCCTAGGTTCTATTAGATAGCATTGCTTGATCAGTGGGCTTGAAGCAATCATTGCACAGGATGGGCAAAAACAACGGGTGACATTTGGTCCCTCAAATCGCTAGACCCTGTACAATGTAGGGTTTTAGAGGTAATAACCAACACCTTGAGTTGTGAGAGTTGGACCATAAGGAAGGCTGAGCGCCGAAGAATTGATGCTTTTGAGCTGTGGTGCTGGAGAAGACTCTTGAGAGTCCCTTGGACTGCAAGGAGGTCAAATCAGTCAATCCTAAAGGAAATCAACCCTGACTGCTCATTGGAAGGACAGATGCTGAAGCTGAAGCTCAAATACTTTGGCCACCTAATGCGAAGAGAGGACTCGCTGGAAAAGACCCTGATGCTGGGAAAGACTGAAGGCAAAAGGAGAAGGGGACGGCAGAGGATGAGATGGTTAGATAGCATCACCGATGTAATGAACATGAATTTGAGTAAACTCCGGGAGACAGTGGAGGACAGGAAGGCCTGGCATGCTATGGTCCATGGGGTCATGAAGAGTCAGACATGACTAAACAATTGAACAACAAAACCAACACCTTGAGTTGGTTCTGGAAGCCAACTTGCAATCAGTGCATCTCACAAAGCAGGGGTGATATTTGGGCATAGCAAGGCCTCTTCATCACCGCACATGCCACTATATTCTGCACCAGCTGTAGCTTCTGAGTGGTCCTAACGTCAGCTCCATGAAGAGCGCATTGCAATCGTCCACCTGTGAGGTGGCCAAAGCATGAGTGACTGTAAGGAGGGCCTCTCAATCCAGGGACTGGCACAACTGGTGGCACTAGAGTAGGACTCATGCAAGGCATTCTTGGCCACAACTGTCATCTGTTCCTCAAGCAGGAGCTGAGAATCCAGGAAGACGTCCAGATTGCTCACCAGTCCCAAAAGAGAAGTGCAATAATTGTGTATTTTAACAAAACACCAGCATCTTCCTAAATCTCTCAGAAGCTGATATCTACTTAAAAAAAAAACTCCTTAGAGAACATGTCTAATTGGTCCAAACTGGAAAGGAAACATGCCATAGTTGAATACTCTTTTAATAACTGTTACATTGCCTCTGAGAATTGTCTTGCTTTTCTGCTCCTGACAGGCCAATTTGTAACTGGTCCGTTAACAATAAGGGGTGAGCAATCTTTTGCGGCCAGAAGCTGGATTTTTTTTTCTTTTTAAATAATCCTCTGAGGGCTGCGGGGTATGCAGGGATGGTGTGATGCAATACTCCCATGGGGGTGGAGGCAGGTGATGGGGAGGAAGCTGAAATGTTTGGCCCTATATTGCAGTTTCTGGGGGGGGGGGGGAGAGTTCTGGTTTTTTGTTTTTTTTTTTGTTTTAAAGGCAAAACAAATGTGTTACACTCAATGGAACAGAGTTGTTTTAGAATTTATTTTAGTGGTCTAAAGTGCCATCGGTTTTAAACAACTACATGCCATTGGAAATAGATGATTTGCCACTGAATATCAGTGGCATGATTTTGCAGGTTCAGACAACTGTAAAGATTTGGCTGGGAGACCACCTGTGGTCCCTGAGTCCCATTCTTGGCTCAAGAGAACTTCTGCTCTACATCAAATGTAAGGAGCTTTTAAATGAGTACATTCCAAATTGCCAAGACTGTTAGGCTCCAGTATATGTTGGATTGTCCATTGCAAGTCTGCCCTTGAGAAGGTCCTCCCCAGGCCGCATCCAAGGAACTAACTCTATCACCTCACCCCGGTTTACATTGCTAGTAATGGTCCATTTTTCTCTTTTGCTAGATGCCATAAACCAGTGTTTTTCAAACTTGGCAACTTTAAGACGGGTGGACTTCAACTCCCAGAATTCCCTAGCCAGCATGCTGGCTGGGGAATTCTGGGAGTTGAAGTCCACCCGTCTTAAAGTTGCCAAGTTTGAAAAACACTGCTATATAGTAAACCAGAGCTTTCCAAACTGTGTGTCGCGACACAAAAGTGTGTCGCCACACACAGTCTGGTGTGTCGCCACACAACCCGGAAGCGCTGATCACCATCAGCGCTTCTGGGTTTTCCCGCGGCGACACACCAACTACAGAGCGCAAAACCTGAACGCGGTAGCAGTGCTTCCGGGTTTTTGCGCTCTGCCGGAAGGGCGGCACTTCTGGGTTTTCCCGCGGCGACACACCAATGCCGGTTGGTGTGTCGCCGCGGGAAAAACTTTGGAAAGCCCTGTAGTAAACTGTCTCTGCAAATATTGAAGCATGCACAGATTTCAGGCTTGCAGATCTAGGATTTGCTCTATTTGCCAGAGTTCATCCTAGATTGAAGCCACTTAGAAAATAAAGTTGTGAAGGAGGATATCTGGATCTCCCATTCTGCCTACCTTTTATTTCCTTGGACTCCACACAATGAGTAAAGAGGCTCCAAGGAGAATGGAAGCTGCTTTTGCTTGAACAGGATTTGCTTCATTATACAGGTAGTCCTCGCTTAACGATCACAATTGAGACCGCAATTTTGTTTGCTAAGCAAGCAGTCATTAAGCAAATCTGACCTGATCTTACGACCTTTACTGGGGTGGTGGTTAAGTGAATCACTGCGGGCATTAAGCGAACCATGTAGTTGTTAAATGAATCACGCAGTTCCCCCTTGATTTTGCTTGCCAGAAGCCAGCCGGGAAGGTAAAAAATGGTGATCATGTGACCTCGGGATGCTGCGATGGTCATAAATGCAAACTGGTTGCCAAGCACCCAAATCATGATCACATGACCCAGGGCCGTAACTAGGGGGGGCAAGCGGGACATGTGCCCCTGGCACCACGCTGGGGGGGCGCCAAAATGACAAAATAGTATTTGTATACTGAATGTTTCCTGGGTGTGTGTGTGTGCAGAATCCATGTTTGACCCAGGTGACACAGACCCTAGTTGCCCTTCTGACATGACCACGGGGATGCTGCAATGGTCGTAAGTGTTGTAAGGTGGTTTTTTCAGCACCATTGTAAGTCTGAACCATCACTAAACAAATGGTTGTTAAGTGAGGACTACCTGTAGTCCTAGATCTCAGATTCAAATATAAGTGCAGCTCTCCTTAGACATTTTAAAGAGATTGGAGTGAACTAAAGTCAGAGAGGAAAGAATGGAGAGACAAGTTAGTATACAGTGTCACGGGTTCAAGCCTTTTTTCCCCCCTGGACTTCTGAAATCTACCAAAGCTTGGTGCAAAGGATATTTGAATATGTGTCAATCAAAATTCAGTAGAAATCCACTTCTGGCCATACCAAATTAATATGTTTCTCTGTGTCTGTAAACATGCATGTACACAAAGAAAGAGAGACTGCAGAGGGCTCTTCTATTTGTTCTGCTCTTGGGGGAAAATATTTTATGTGATGTGGAAAAGAACATGTCAGATTAAAAGGTTAACCAAGCATTGTAATTTCCCCATGGGAATCAGCTCGGCCATAAAATACTGACTGCACCTGGCATGACTCGTGCAATGGCGTCACCAATTCACAGCCTGTAGAACTATTTTCTTTTCAGTTTAAGCTCAAACATGTTTTGCATGCAGGAATGCCCCGTGTTAAGTCCTTGGCATGAAAAATGTAAGGAGGCAACCTGGTTTCCTTCAGGTATTTTGCACCAACACTTATCAGACTCTGCTGGCGTGGCCAATGGTAAGAGCTTGTAGTCGAAAAGCACCAGGAGGGCACGAGGTTGTCTACCTCCATCCTAAAGGATTATATTGTTGCAAGTGATAGAGTTGTTAGCAGTTCTGGCAAGTGGATCCAATGCTCCAAACTTGCTTTAGGGTGGCAGTGGCCAGCTTCATTTTTGCAATCCACAGAGTCCTCTAAAGTTGTATCCTTGAAATGCTAGGATAAATTGCTATTTTTTTTTCAACAATGAAACATGCTCTTTTAGATGTATTAAATTAAAACACCCCTGTTTTAAATTAAGGCAACCTAGAAGCTCCAAAAATGGCCTGAATCTTTCAGCCCTACCCTTCGGTGAGGTCATTATGGCACTACTATACCTATTGCCCCCTTTCATGAAGTTTATATATATCAAACAGATGGAAAGCTTTTTAATCTTAGTAGGCTGAAAGCAAAAAATAAGGTAATTACAACTTCTATTATAGAACTTCAATATGCTGATGATAATGTAGTCTGTGCACACTCCGAGGAAGATCTTCAAACTATCCTAAACATCTTTGCAGAAGCATATGAAAAGCTCGGCCTCTCGATTAACATTAAAAAAACCAAACTGCTTTACCAGCAAGTTCAAACCAATCCCTCCGCAGCACCATCAGTCCAGCTTAAAGGTGTGTCACTAGAAAATGTTGACCACTTTTCTTATCTCGGCAGCCATCTATCTACAAAAGCCGACATCGACGCTGAAATTCAGCATTGCCTGAGCTCTGCGAGTGTAGCTTTCTCCCGAATGAAGCGTAGAGTGTTTGAGGATCGGGACATTCGCAGGGAGACCAAAATGCTTGTTTACAAAGCCATTGTACTACCAACCCTTCTGTACGCCTGTGAAACATGGACCCTCTACAAACGCCACCTCTAACTTCTTGAAAGATTCCATCAACGCTGCCTCCGAAAAATTCTGCAAATTACTTGGGAAGATAGGCGGACTAATGTTAGCGTATTAGAAGAAGCAAAAACCACCAGCATTGAAACAATGATCATCCAACATCAACTTCACTGGACCGGTCATGTTGTTCGAATGCCTGACCATCGTCTTCCAAAGCAGCTACTTTACTCCCAACTTAAAAATGGAAAACGGAATATTGGTGGACAGCAAAAGAGATTCAAAGATACTCTCAAAGCTAATTTAAAAAAATGTAATATCAGTATTGAGAACTGGGAAGCCCTAACTCATGAGCGTTTCAATTGGAGGTCAGCCTTTATTAAAGGCGCTATGGACTTTGAAGAAGCACGAGTACAGGGCGAAAGGGAGAAAAGAGCTAAAAGGAAGGCACGTGAAGCAAACCCTCATCATGACCGTCTCCCACCCGGAAACCTACGCCCTCATTGTGGGAGGTTGTGCGGATCCAGAATTGGCCTTTACAGCCACTTACGGATCCACTGTTAAAAGTTTACCCTTGGAAGACAATCTTACTCGGCTACGAGTGATCGCCAATGAAGAGGTATGCAAAGCAATGAGGATCTCGCTCAGTCTAGACCAGTGTTTCTCCATCTTGGCAATTTTAAGAGGTGTGGATTCCCCATGCTGGCTGGGGAATTCTGGGAGTTGAAGTCCACACCTCTTAAAATTGCCAAGGTGGAGAAACACTGGTCTAGAACATGGGCCTTATCCAGTTAGAGGTGCCACCTTGACTCGGAAAATTGAGATGATTCAACACCCCAGATCAAAGCAGGCGACTCAGTTGGTCTGGCTGCTTCATTCCAGCAGAAAGGGACCTCTGTACATGCATAGAAGGCTCTTTTAGCATCCAGATTGCAGAAACAGGACCATTCACATTCAGCACTTCAAATAAAAAAATGGCTTCGATCGGGGCGTTGACTTTCAATCAAACCTCCATCCAATCTGAGTGCCCTTTCAAAGATCTTCACAACCTACCACATTTTCACCTGTCCTCCCCCCCAGCTGCCTCTCCCACCAGTTCCTGCAGGCTAATCAAACATTGTGCAGCCCAGTCACTTACTTTATTTATTTATTTAATTTTTATCCCTTTATTATTTTTATAAATAACTCAAGGCGGCGAACATACCTAATACTCCTTCCTCCTGCTATTTTCCCCACAACAACAACCCTGTGAGTTGAGTTGGGCTGAGAGAGAGTGACTGGCCCAAGGTCACCCAGCCGGCTTTCATGCCTAAGGCGGGACTAGAACTCTCAGTCTCCTGGTTTGCCATTGGCTCCTTCCTAGGGCTGAGAGTGAGAGTGACTCGCCCAAGGTCACGCAGCCGGCTTTCATGCCTAAGGCGGGACTAGAACTCTCAGGCTCCTGGTTTCTAGCCCAGCACCTTAACCACTAGACCAAACTGGCTCTCCAGTAGCCATTAATATTTGCATTCTTTGCTGGTGGCTGTCTCCACGTCTTGTGGCACTGAGTTTCATGAAATAGTTTCATTTCTTTTTCTGAATCTATTATTGCCTTCATGGAATGACTCTAGATCTATAGTAGCTTTAGGACTTTCCTGAAACCACAGGTAAGGAGAAGGGTTGGGTCTTGATGCCCTGATCTTAACCTTCATTTTTGAGGAAGCTGTATATGATATTATGACCAAGTTCACAATATATCTGGATCTGGAGGGTACCCAGTTGTAGTAAGCTTTTGCTCCCCCAACATGCTTAACTGGAACAGTGAAGAGGTTACACCAAAAAAGGGATCAACATTGTCACCAGAAGTTTTCAATGGCAGGTTTGAGCCAAAAAACCCAACATCTGCAAATAAGAGTTGGCAAGCTCCTGATCTTTTAATTACTCTCATTGTACAGTGGCCTCACTACATGCAGGTAGTCAAGGAGAACTTCTGTCTTGGTCTTCAGATAGCAGGACAACCAATTCCAATGTATTCCTTTCAGCTGTTCCTTACAGCTTGGCTTGTGTGTTTGTTTTTATAGTGGAGTGCTAATCGGACCCCTCTCCCCATACACACATTGCACATGTTTGCATCTGCAGTGCCATCTCTGTTGCTGTGCCTGATTGTCCCTGGCTCATTTGACTCCTACTTAAAGGAGGAATATGTGGGAGAGGTTATATGGGGACGTGACTCTGGGGGGAACTTATATTCTGAATGGAGTTAGGAGGGGAAATGGGGTTGCATGCTTCAGAGAGGAAGGGCTATTAACAGGAGAGAGATGAACTCCCAAGGTACAGATTCTGGGTGCTGCATTTGAATGTGTTCCTGCTGCTGAATTCAGAGCCTAGAAAATTAACACGAGATGCTTTGCAAGATGCCCAAGAACTGGGTGGTTAGTTCAACTCAGAAAGAACGCAAAGCAGAAGCCAGAAGTGTGCCAGAAGGCAGGACGTGTCAATGCAATTAACCCCAACAATACATTGCCACTTTCAACAATTGTTGTTGTTGTTCAGGAGTTTAGTCGTGTCTGACTCTTCATGACCTCATGGACCATAGCACGCCAGGCCTTCCTGTCCTCCACTGTCTCCCGGAGTTTACTCAAATTCATGTTCGTTACATCGGTGATGCTATCTAACCATCTCATCCTCTGCCGTCCCCTTTTCCTTTTGCCTTCAGTCTTTCCCAGCATCAGGGTCTTTTCCAGTGAGTCCTCTCTTCGCATTAGGTGGCCAAAGTATTTGAGCTTCAGTTTCAGTATCTGTCCTTCCAATGAGCAGTCAGGGTTGATTTCCTTTAGGATTGACTGATTTGACCTCCTTGCAGTCCAAGGGACTCTTAAGAGTCTTCTCCAGCACCACAGTTCGAAAGCATCAATTCTTCGGCGCTCAGCCTTCCTTATGGTCCAACTCTCACAGCCATACATTACTACTGGAAAAACCATAGCTTTAACTATACAGACCTTTGTTGGCAAGGTGATGTCTCTGCTTTTTAATATGCTGTCTAGGTTTGCCATTGCTTTCCTCCCAAGGAGCAAGCGTCTTTTAATTTCATGGCTGCAGTCACCGTCTGCGGTGATCTTGGAGCCCAAGAAAATAAAATCTGTCACTGCTTCCATTTCTTCCCCTTCTATTTGCAAGGAAGTGATGGGACCAGATGCCATGATCTGGGTTTTTTTAATGTTGAGTTTCAAGCCAGCTTTTGCACTCTCCTCTTTCACCCTCATCAAGAGGCTCTTTAGTTCCTCTTCACTTTCTGCCATTAGGGTGGTATCGTCTGCATATCTGAGGTTGTTGATATTACTCCCGGCAATCTTAACTCCGGCTTGTGATTCATCCAGCCTGGCATTTCTCATGATGTACTCTGCATATAAGTTAAATAAGCAGGGTGATAATATACAGCCTTGTCATACTCCTTTCCCAATTTTGAACCAATCGGTTGTGCCATGTCCGGTTCTAACTGTTGCTTCTTGACCCGCATATAGGTTTCTCAGGAGACAGGTAAGGTGGTCTGGTACTCCCATCTCTTTAAGAATTTGCCACAGTTTGTTGTGATCCACACAATCAAAGGCTTTAGCGTAGTCAATGAAGCAGAAGTAGATGTTTTTCTGGAACTCTCTTGCTTTTTCCATGATCCAGCGAATGTTGGCAATCTGATCTCTAGTTCCTCTGCCTCTTCGAAACCCAGCTTGCACTTCTGGTAGTTCTCGGTTCACATACTGCTGAAGCCTAGCTTGTAGGATTTTGAGCATAACCTTGCTAGCATGTGAAATGAGCGCAATTGTACGGTAGTTTGAACATTCTTTGGCATTGCCCTTCTTTGGAATTGGAACGTAAACTGACCTTTTCCCATCCTGTGGCCACTGTTGAGTTTTCCAAATTTGTTGGCATATTGAGTGCAGCACTTTAACAGCATCATCTTTTAGGATTTTAAATAGCTCAGCTGGGATACTGTCTTCTCCACTAGCTTTGTTGTTAGTAATGCTTCCTCATCATTGGCGATCACTTGTAGCTGAGTAAGATTGTCTTCCAAAGGTAAAATTTTAACAGTGGATCCGTAAGTGGCTATAAAGGCCAATTCTGGATCCGCACAACCTCCCATAGTGAGGGCATAGGTTTCCGAGTGGGAGAAGGTCATGATGAGGGTTTGCCTGACGTGCCTTCCTTTTAGCTCTTTTCTCCCTTTCGCTCTGTACTCGTGCTTCTTCAAAGTCCATAGCGCCATTAATAAAGGCTGACCTCCAATTGAAACACTCATGAGTTAGGGCTTCCCAGTTCTCAATGCTGATATTACATTTTTTAAGATTAGCTTTGAGAGTATCTTTGAATCTCTTTTGCTGTCCACCAATATTCCGTTTTCCATTCTTAAGTTGGGAGTAAAGTAGCTGCTTTGGAAGACGATGGTCAGGCATTCGAACAACATGACCGGTCCAGTGAAGTTGATGTTGGTTGATCATTGTTTCAATGCTGGTGGTTTTTGCTCCTTCTAATACGCTAACATTAGTCTGCCTATCTTCCCAAGTAATTTGCAGAATTTTTCGGAGGCAGCGTTGATGGGATCTTTCAAGAAGTTGGAGGTGGCGTTTGTACCAACACTAGATGCAGATGAGGATATCAAGGAAAAATTTTATACCCAGCTGGACACCATCTTATCAGAGATACCAAAGGAGGATAAAATTATCCTCCTGGGCAATTTCAATGCAAGAGTTGGGCGTGACTTTGATTTGTGGCCAGGGATCATTGGGAAAGAAGGAGTTGACAACAGCAACATGAATGGAATCTTACTTCTGACTAAATGTGCAGAGCATAACCTTGTCATTACTAACACACTCTTTCGCCAGAAAAATAAATTTAAAACATCATGGAAGCACCCACGGTCGAAGCACTGGCATATTTTAATGCTTCCTAAGGCCCACTTGACTTCACTCTCTATGATGTCCGGCTCAAGGTCAGTGACCACACCATTGTATTTATCAGGGATATTAAGATCTTTCTTGTATAGTTCTTCTGTGTATTCTTGCCACCTCTTCTTAATCTCTTCTGCTTCTGTTAGGTCCCTGCCTTTTTTGTCCTTTATCATGCCCCTCTTTGCACCAAATGTTCCCTTGATATCTCCGATTTTCTTGAAGAGATCTCTAGTCTTCCCCATTCTATTGTTTTCCTCGATTTCTTTGCATTGTTCATTTAAGAAGGCCTTCTTATCTCTCCTTGCTATTCTCTGGAAATCTGCATTCAGTTGGTTATATCTTTCCCTTTCATCCTTGCCTTTTGCTTCCCTTCTTTCCTCAGCTATTTGTAAAGCTTCATCAGTCAGCCACTTTGCTTTCTTGCATTTATTTTTCTTTGGGATGGTTTTAGTTGCTGCCTCCTGTACAATGTTACGAACCTCCATCCATAGTTCTTCAGGCACTCTGTCTACCAGATCTAATCCTTTAAATCTATTCCTCACCTCCACTGTATATTCATAAGGGATATGATTTAGGTCATATCTGAGTGGTCTAGTGGTTTTCCCTACATTCTTCAATTTAAGCCTAAATTTTGCGATAAGAAGCTCATTATCTGAGCCACAGTCAGCTCCAGGTCTTGTTTTTGCTGATTGTATAGAGCTTCTCCATCTTTGGCTGCAAAGTATATAATCAATCTGATTTCGGTATTGACCATCTTGTGATGTCCATGTGTAGAGTCGTCTGTGTTGCTGGAAAAGAGTGTTTGCTATGACCAGCTTGTTCTCTTGACAAAACTCTATTAGCCTTTGCCCTGCTTCATTTTGTACTCCGAGGCCGAACTTGCCTGTTATTCCGGTTATTTTTTTACTTCCTACTTTAGCATTCCAGTCCCCTATGATGAAAAGGACATCTTTTTTTGGTGTTAGTTCTAAAAGGTGTTGTAGGTCTTCATAGAACTGGTCAACTTTAGCTTCTTCAGCATCAGTGGTTTCAACAATAGCCTCATCTCAAAATACACCACCTAGAGAAAATCGAAAGAAAACCTCAAGCACCCTGAGAATAAGGTTAAAAAAACCCAGGTCGGTTTTGTAGGTCAATGAGACTTTGGAGAAATTGCAAGGTGGGCTTCTGCTTTGCGTTCTTTCTGAGTTGAACTAACCACCCAGTTCTTGGGCATCTTGCAAAGCATCTGTCTCAGTCTCCTGGTTTCTATTGGCTCCTTCCTAGGGCTGCGAGACAGGGACTGGCCCAGGGTCACCCAGCTGGCTTTCACGCCTAAGGTGGGACTAGAACTCTCACCCTCCTGGTTTCCAGCCCAGCACCTTAACCACTAGACCAAAGTGGCTCTTGATGTCATTTGTTCTGCAATGGGCAAATTGTCAGTGGGCTTAAGGAGTCTTGGAAGCCCTTCTGTCCCAGAATGTGAGTCTCTAGAAAGAAGGACTTCTCTTGACAGTCCATCAGAATCTTGCTTTGGTCCTTCTTGGGAAGGAATCATCACCCCAATCACGTCTTCCTCTTCAGGGCAGAGGAAGGAATCCTTCCCTTTGCGTAGCCAGTAGAGGCCTCTTCCTCAGCCCTTGAGGCTTGCGGCAGTTGCTTTTCACTCCGAGGTCCAGAAGCATCATCTTTGGAGACTCTCTGAAGCTCCAAAGACAAACAAAATAACTTTTCTGGACATGCTTGAGCCATTTTGTCATGGGCCTCCTTGCTCCATCTGATTTTTTTCTATCTTCTAGGAGGCTTCTTGGCACTTCCAGAAGTTTGGAAGATATCCATCCTCAAGAAAGAAAGAAAGAAAGAAAGAAAGAAAGAAAGAAAGAAAGGAAGGAAGGAAGGAAGGAAGGAAGGAAGGAAGGAAGGAAGGAGAAAGAAAGAAGAAAGAAAGAAAGAAAGAAAGAAAGAAAGAAAGAAGAAAGAAAGAAAGAAAGAAAGAAAGAAAGAAGAAAGAAAGAAAGAAAGAAAGAAAGAAAGAAAGAAAGAAAGAAAGAAAGAAAGAAAGGCCTTTCCCTATGCAGCCTTCAAATGCCTGTGTGAAGTTGCCTGAAATGGCAGGTCCTGAAGAATTGAGCATCAAGAGGCTCCTGATGAGCCCCTGAGCCCCTTTACCAATCTTTCCTCTCTCTTGGAGAACAGATCTCAGATTTGGCAGGGATGTGTAAGAGACACTGGCAACCCTGCAGATCCAGGGTGCCCAGAACACAGCAGCTCATGTCTGTTGCATGTCTGGTTTCCAAACTCAAGGACTGTTATTGTAGATGAAGTAAGATGGCTGGCTAATTTGTCTTGTGTATGTGAAACTAAAGGGAGCCCTGCTTTCTTGTCCTTTCTTCAAAGCATCTTGGAGGGTCAGCCTAAAATCTCCAAACCACTCCCTTGAGTTGGCTTAACCTTTCTTTTAACAGTTGCAGGCAGCCACCCAACTGGTGAAGAGTTCTGCGAGGCAGAACGTTCAGCATTGAGACGTGGTTACCTGGTTCGATCTTTGATTCTCCGGAAATCACTCTAAAAAATATTTTGGTGGTGATGTAATATAAGGTAATACAACCTAAGGTAGCCTATGTAGATGATGTAAGTTCATTGTTACACGCCCATACCCCCATCCCAATGTACATATTTACATTTGTGTTGATGCGCGTGGTGTAAATTCACATCCAACGCGCGCTCATCCAACACGAACTTCACTCACGTTCCTCAGTTCGGGCAAACAAAGAGGTTCCGGACTGACCCCGGCTCGGATTCGCCAGGGATAGGCGGGTGTGCAAGAAACAAAGACCCAGCGCTGCACGTCCAGGGCGGACACCCCTCCGAAGCTCCCAGGGGACCCCATTCCCGCCCATTGTTTGAGACCCCCATCGCCAGCCCGCGGGGAGAACGAAGCGGGGGGAAGAGCGAGGCGGCGGCAGGCGCGCGAGGGATGTGCGTGGCCCGAGCCCAGCCGCCGCTCCCCGCCCGGTCCCAGACAAAGGAGCCCGTCGGCGCCACCCTGCAAGTTGTCTGAAGGCGCAGGGAAGGTGGGGGGTGGCGAAAGGCGGCCAGACCCCCCTCCCGGGGGGCAGGGAAGGAAGGGGGCGAGGGAAGACGAGAGCGAGGGGGAGGCCGGAAGGAGGCGAGGGAGGGGGAGGCTTGGCCGCCAGGGGCTGAAAAGGAAGAGCGGCTCTCGGGCTGCCCCCCCCGATCGCGAAGCGGAGCCGGTGCGGGCACCATGGCTCCGTCCTGCAAGAACTGGCTCGCCAATGAGGGAAGCAAGCATCTCCTCGTGGTAAGAGCGAGCGTCTCCCGCGTGGCTTAAGTGTGGGGGGGTATGTGTGTGTGCACGCGGGCGCGCGCTGGCGATTGCGGGTGCCCCGGGCACGCGCGCCGGCCCGGGCGCAGAGGGGGCGAAAACTGCGGGGTTTAGCGGTTTGCTGCTCTTCTGCTCCACGCGCGCGGAGTCTGGAGGAAGCGCGTCTCCGGAGCAGGTTGATGGGAAAAGAGGGTTCCTGAGCGTGTGCAGGCGCTCGCTTGGCAATGGCCGTCGGGCGCGCAAGGCAGTTGGATCTGATTTCCAAGGGGTCCTGACAACCGCGGACGCGGAAGTTGACTTCCCAGAAATTACCACACTGTACTCGTGTATAGCCAGGCACGACCCAATCATGTCAGATAAAGACCTAGCAGATACATCTGCCAATCTGAATAGTGGTTAGGGCGAATTTCGGTTAGGGGTTTTGTGACTTAGAGTATTGGGCATGCCCAGCTGGCTTAGTTAGATCATGGTTCAAGGTTTTGTGCAAACTCAGAAAATGGATTCAGTGTGTTGTGTGAATGCAGCTACTGAGTGGCCTGCTGAACAGCAGAGTCCTCCCGTCCTGGCAGAAAAGTAGGGGTGCTTCCCTGAAAACTGAGCCCTGTTCTTCCTCAGTAGTAAGGCTGGGGATTGGTGCTCTCCTTACATTGGAACAATTCAATGATTGGTGGATTCTCCTGGTTGGATTCCTCTTCCCAACCAGTATCACCTTCCAGCAGGTAAAAAAAGGTAAGAATCGGGTGAGCTTGGATGACGGTAGAGATGTGCCTAGGATCCAGAGGCTTTAGCAGCTTTTTAAAGTTTCCTGACTGTCTGTCAGTGTTGGCAACCTTCATGCTGTCAGAGGTGAGACTGTAAGTCAAGCTTTTTCCGAAAGTGGGTCTAATGCTCTTCTAGAATAGCAGCTGCAAGAGAAGGACAGTGCTTGCAGCAAGCAGCCATAGCAGGCAACATCCAGAGACATCTTGTGCAAAATGGGATAAGTGAAGGCAACCCGGTACTACCCCTCTGCAAAATGAGAAAACCAGCAGGAATATAGCCGTGCAAAATCTTTTGTTGGCAGAAGCAACATAAAATCTGCAATGCATTAATTTGGGACAGAAACAACAACAAACAGGTGGGAGAACTAGGCTTTCCTTCCTGGTTTAAACTGACCTCAATACCAGTCCTTTAAAGGAGGAGGAGGAGGAGGAGGAGGTACAAGTAGTCTGCGCTTGATGACCACAATTGGGACCGGAATTTTGGTTGCTAAGTGAAGCGGTCATTAAGCAAATCTGACCTGATTTTATGACCTTTTGTGGCGGTCAGTAAGTTAAGTCACCATGGGCATTAAGCAAACCATGTGGTCATTAAGTGAATCATGCGGTTCCCCATTGATTTTGCCTGCTGGAAGCCGGCCAGGAAGGTAAAAAATGGTGATCACGTGACCACGTGACACTGTGATGGTCATAAGTGTGAGGATGGGTCGCAAGTGGGTTTTTCCAGCACTGTTGTAAGTCTGAACCACCACTAAGGGAATGGTTGTTAAGCGAGGACTACCTGTATAGTGCTCTTTCAAAAGACCACTGAACATGTGATTAAAACTCCGAACAGTCACTCATGCCCTTGTCATCTCTCATATAGACTATTGCAATGCGCTCTACATGGGGCTACCCTTGAAGAGTATCTGGAAGCTTCAACTGGTCCAGAATGCGGCTGCACGGGTAGTTCTGGGTGCTATAAGATCAGCACATGTAACACCGCTACTCCGTGAGCTGCATTGGGTACCAGTTTGCTTCCGGGTCCAATTCAAGGTGTTGGTTATCACCTTTAAAGCCCTACATGGCATGGGACCAGGGTATCTGAGGGACCGTCTTATCCCGATCACATCTACCCGCCCCACCTGATCATGCAGGGAGGGCATGCTTCGGATCCCATCATCAAAAGAATTCCATCTAGCGGGGTCCAGGAGGCGTGCCTTCTCTGCGATAGCACCCGCCCTGTGGAATATCTTGCCCACTGAGGCGAGACGGGCACCCTCGCTCCTGGCCTTCAGGAAGTCTTTAAAGACCTGGTTCTGCCGCCTTGCCTGGAACGAAGGAACTAATAGTTCCTCCTGGGGGTGGTTAGCTTAGCAATATCCTCCTTTTAAGAACATACCATCTTTTGGATTTTTATTTTTTATTTTTATAGTAGTTTTTAAATGTATAGTCTTTTAACTTTTTATATATTGTGATTGTAAACCGCCCAGAGTCTACCATGGTAGAGATGGGCGGGGATAAATTCAAATAATAAATAAATAAAATAAATAAAAGCTGGTCTAGAACTCTTTCAGGAACCTGTCAGTTAGGCTTTAGGTGGGCAGATGCATCTATGGGAACCAGCTGGCTGGTCTGTCCAGCAGCTCAAGCCACATGGGCAATGGAGTGAGAGCAATCCATGTGACTGATGGAGAGGGGGATATGCAGCAGCCAAAATCAGCCAATAGGAGCTGGGCAGATCCCAGCCTCTGACAGTGCCACCCCCAACAATGTCAACACGGCACTGCAGATCATTCATATGGCAAGGTTTCTGTTGGAAGAAGGGGAGACCACCTTAAGTTAAAGACAAAATGAAGCTGCCCTATGGTGGGCTGGGGATAAGGTGAACATACTTTATATTCCTTTAAAAATGCCTAGCAAGTGCAGAAAGAGAAAGAAAAAGAAAGAAACAAAGATGCAGACGTGTGCTATTTGATGTGATCAAAATCTAAAACTGTTCTTTCTTTCTAACAGTTTTGGATTTTGATAGCATAAAATAGTACATGTTTGCAGCTGACTTCTCTAACTTTATATACAGTAGGAGTCAAGGATGGCGGAATGCCTTGCATACTTCAAAGTGTAAGTACGGTGAAGCCTGAGAACCAGGGGGTGTGGCAGTTAAGGTGTTGAGCTAGACAGTGGAGACCCAAGTTCAAATCCACCTCGCTACTAAAGTCCACGGGGGAACTTTGGTTCAGTCAGTCTCCTTCAGACCAGCTTACTACACAGGATTGTTGTGGGTATATAATGAAGGGAGACCCCCTTGTAAGGTGCCCTGGGCTCTTGGAGAAAAAGCAGAATATAAATCTAGCAAAGAAAGAAAGAAAGAAAGTCTACAATTCCTGAACCCCGCTTTCTTTAAGAGCTCCTTGCCGATCGAAAGTTAGCAAGCAGGGAAATGATCAGGTAAAAATCTTTCAGAGTGAGGTACCGCTTTTCCATTTGCAGAGTATTTTCATTTCAGGTAATCAGAAAATTACTAACGTAATAGTACCTTCACTTTATCACCTCATTCTGCTGCATAAATACGCCTTTTCCCCAGATGTCTTCTCCTAGGTGGCCGAGTTTGGACAAACACTTAACTTGGTTACTGAATTAAATCTTTTTCTGAGTTCACACCTTAGATCAAGATATAAAGTCACCAGAGGGGCTGTGTTTGCCCAAGACACTGTACTGCAAAAAAATTAGCCCACATTAAAACTAAGCAACTTTCATGTTGTGCAGCACAACCACTATGTCGTCAATAAGCCTGCCATGCAATCATATCCATTGAATGTTAATCATAATTTTTAGAATACAGGTGGTCCTCGCTTAACAACCATTTGTTTAGTGATGGTTTGGACTTACGACGGTGCTGAAAAAAATGACTTACAACCAGTCCTCACACAACTGTCACAGCGTCCCCACGGTCATGTGATCACGATTTGGGCCCTTGGCAACCGGTTCACATTGATGACCGTCGCAGCATCCCGTGGTGTAGCCAACACTTTTGCCAACGTGTCCTCAAAGCGTTTACGTAAGGCATGCATAAATTTATTAAAGTCCTGTAGCATGCTTGCCTTTGCATCGTGCAATTTCACGAGCCATTTTGCCGCCTCCCCTTCCAAGAAACAAGAGACATACCTGACTTTAGCCTCCTCCGAGTAGAAATTGTCCTCAAATTCCCCCATGAATCCCCTCACGTGTGTCAAGAAACAGGCCAGTTTCTTCGGGTCCCCATCAAATTTCATTTTGAGTTCGCTTAATCCTGCCGGTACGTTTGTGAGGGGCAAAATCTGACGCTGTCCAAACAGTGGGGTAAGTTGAAGCTGGCTGTAAGAGTGAGGTTCCTCTTCTTCCTCTTCGCCCTCATCACTAATCTCCGTGAGTTCCTCCTCCCCTTTGGGTGTCGATGGGCTTGCCTCATCTCCTTTTCCCCTGTTGCCTTCCAGGGTACATAAAATTTTCCCCATTACTAAGCCCATGGAGTCCAACTTTTTGCTCATCGTCTCCATGTCAAAGTCCATGCGAGACCATCTTTCTTCTAGCGCCCCAATGCGCTGACTCTGGGTGACGCGCTGTTGGGTTGCTTCCCCCCTTTCTCCGCCATCCCTTCTCCGACTCTGAATGACCAGTCCGCCAACCTAGTCTGGTGAGTCTCGGGGTTTGGGGGGGGGGTTAATTACCTCCTTCCCTCTGGTCTTCACTGCCTTCTGGATGCCGGTTTTTTCGATGGGGTTTTCCGCTGCTTGTTGCGCTACCCTCTCCATCCTCTCGGCTGAAGACGTGCTGGGAACGGTCTCGTCTACTGCCTCAGCTTGTTCCATTGTGCTCTGTAGATTGTGCAGCTACTTTCAACCGTGGGCTCGCTGATTACTCAGGGTCCCTCAGGATACGTAGCTAAAAAATTTTTTTTTGATTCAAGTCTTTATGTAAGGTGCTCCATCCGATGCCTGAAATCTCCTTCCTCTAGAGTAAACCACAGACGCGCGGTTTCTTAGAAGCAGAAGGATTTATTACAAGACATGAAGGCTAACACGAACAAAGACTTGAATGGACAAACAAAGCATGGCATAGCACATTTAAGCATCCCCCCCCAAGGTCCTTTGATGATAACACGTGTAGCTCGTGGCTCCAGGGTGCTCAGACATCCGTCGAGGTGATGTGTACCCGCGCTGGCTCCTGCTGTTAGTGGCAGTCCTGTGCATTGGCGATGAAGGTTCTTACCAAGCCATTGGTGATGGTGTGCTGGGGCCAGTGGTAGGTAAAGTAAAGGTTCCCCCTGCACATTTGTGCAGTCGTGTCCAACTCTAGAGGGCGGTGCTCATCTCCGTTTCTTAGCCGAAGAGCCAGCGTTGTCCGAAGACGCTTCCGCGGTCATGTGGCCGCATGACGCACACGGAACACTGTTCCCATCCCACTGAAGTGGTACCTATTAATCTACTTGCATTTGCGTGCTTTCGAATTGCTAGGTTGGCAAGAGCTGGGGCTAGTATGGGAGCTCACTCCGTCACGCGGGGCTAGGGATTCGAACCTCCGAACTTGCGATCTTCCGATCCTTACCCACTGAGCCACCATGCCCCCTTACACTCAACATGCTAAGCCCTAAATCCAGGTTAATCAAACCCAGTGGCTGTGTGGCCATAATATGCTGTGCTTAGCCAAAGAAAACTATTATGGATTAATCAGATGACCCAATTTACTGGATGTATTAAGCTAATGGCTGGTCTTCTCCAAGCCACAGGCTACAAACTACATTGTATCTTAGTTTAGCAAGGTGTGAGAATTCATCCAAAGGCTACTGTAGAAGGATGTGAGAGATTTGAATTCAGTAGCAGCGTTCCCGCTAAGTGTATGCAGATTGCTAAAAAAGTGCCAAGTAATTAAGTAGCAGCAAGACCTTTTCAAAAAGAAAAATTCTCGTAATGTGGATGCAGAGTATGGACCTAGCCCACTCTCCATCAATACTAACCGACATTCTTTATATTTGACATAAAATGGTAGATTTATTAAGAAATACAGAGGATAGGGCAGCTTCAGTTCAAACTACATCTTGAAGAGAGGGAAATAGAGAGGAAATTCCCCTTTTGTCTCTTAAACCCAGAGAGTCATTTAATTAACAATAGGCTGGTGACAAATAGATACAAGGACAAGATGTGAAGAATCTTCCCCTCACCTCTCTTTTCATTTGCTCTTCTGGTCAAGGAGAGATGCCAAGAGATGATGCAATCTCAGAGAAGTGGTGACAGGTCAAGAGAGGGGAGAATGCCCTTTAAATAGGAGATCTTTTCTTTTTAGAAGGATTTATGGGCTTTAGGGAGGGGAAGAGCATAATTCAGTGGCAAAGCACCTTCTTAGAAAATGGTGGTCATCAGCCCAGACTAAAGGATGTAGATCAGACATGACTAACCTGGGATGCCCCCAGATGTATTGGATGTATGATGTGGGCTTTTTGGAAAGTTGGGGTAGATGGAATCCTAAACCAGGTGCATACCTCATCCTAAAGTCATCTGGTGGTTTAATGTGTTTTGGGTTAGCACCTGAACCCAAGCATTCTGATTTGCAAACGGTGATTTATGATCTAGCATGTTGAGAATCCAACCTATCGCAATGTACTAAAAAGAGCTGAGGCGGTTATGGTTTATTCTACAAAACAGGCAGTTTATTTACAAAATGTATATCCCAGATTTCCATTGTTTTATTTTTACAATTCCAGAGCGCGGATACAGTTCAGTTAAGATTACAAAATGCTTGAGTTACAGTGTTTTAAATTAAAAACATTTAATATAGCAATGGTTACCAACGATGACAAATTAAACAAAACTTCTGAAAACACTCTTAAATAACATGCATGTGGATGAACAGATAAGCCATCAGATAACGCTGGAACTTTATACAGCTACGTGCCAACCATTACAGATCAGAAGGGGGTGGTGTTGGTAAACAGTCTCTATCAGGATTTCACAATATGGGATAGGAATGTTTAATTTTCTTTCTCCTCTTCTGATGCTGGTGCAAACTGGGAGGCCTAGCGGAAGGTTTAGAAAGCCATAGGGGTGTGTATTTGTGTATGACACCGATTTGATCGCACATAATATATATGTTCATTAATGACCATTATATGATGCCAATGGAAGCATGTACATCTGAGGGGGACAGGTTTCAAATGATTAAATGTTCCTCATGACATCATGAGGCAAGTTCTGCTTCTTTTGTACTGGCATCGCAACATCACACACAAATAGATAAGCGGTGGAGCATCCTGACGTTGCAATGCAATTTTGGCTGTTTGGATAGAATCTCAGCTTGCTGTAACACCCCTGACTGGAAGCTTTTCCTCTTATTTTTGCTCACAGCCATTCTATTGGAAATAATTTCTTCCTCCTGTAATTAGATGCGGAAGAAAATACGTCACTTGGTATTCAGTTTCCCCTTCAAATCAGCTAGCCAGGGAAGGAATTAGGTGCATATCAGCTTCATGGGTTTGTACATGTGAGGCTCAGGCAGAAACCTCCCCATATGTTCTCTTTCTGATTTATGGAACCCTCATCTATTTGGGGCATGGTGGCTCAGCGGGTAAGACGCCAGGCTTGTCGATCGGAAGATCACAAGTTCGGAGGTTTGAATCCCTAGCCCTGCGTGCAGAGTGAGCTCCCGCACTCACCCCAGCTCTTGCCAACCTAGCAATTCGAAAGCATGCAAATGCAAGTAGATGAATAGGTACCACTTTGGTGGGTAGGTAACAGCGTTCCATGTGCGTCATGCCGGCCACAAGACCGTGGAAGCGTCTTCGGACAATGCTGGCTCTTCGGATAACAAACGGAGACGAGCACCGGCCCCTAGAGTCGGACACGACTGCACAAATGTGCGGGGGGAATCTTTACCTTTACCGTTACCATCTATTTGGGGGGGCTGTGGTTCCATCCCAGCCTGTCTGATGTAAGACATTCAATGTTCTTCTCCATCCCAGGGAGCTCCAGCTCTACATGTGATGGCAGTGGGGTGGAGGCTACCTTTTTCATGACAAGGTTTCTCCGGACATTGTTTTAATAAGAAACTAAAAACAAGTTTGCTTCACTGCACCTTTCCATTTGTACGAAAGAGTGACGATTCGGCCCACCTTCACAGTGCAATTCTATGCAGCACAGCTCAGAAATACAACTCAGTGGCTGTCATGGTATGTTGGAATAACCTTGGGAGACAGGGCGAAGAGTCGCAGCCAAGGGAAGAATCAGATAAAATGCAGCTGAGCCCACTGCAGGAATGTGGGCGGGGCAAGAAGCTCAGAAGAGACTCTCCCTAGTTTTTTGGGTTGTAAAGGGACGGGGGGGGGGGGGGGAGATAGATAAATAGTTTCAGACTTGCAAGATTATGTTAATGTAACCTTACAATAAAGTAGAATTAGCTCATCTGGTTGTGTTTCGTGTCTGGTCTACCTTGTAAGGCTGAGAGTGGCTTCAATAGAACTTCTTCCCAAGTAAGTTTGTACAGAGTTGCTGACTGAGTCATCAGCAAGGGCTAATCTGGATTAATAACAGGATGTGTAATATACAGTATAGGCCAACAACAACACCCCCACCAACACAGGCAGGATAAGCCATGGTATATAAACAGAGAGCAAGTCCCACTCCCTTTTTGCACTGAAGATGTTGCCTAGCCTGGCAATGAAACGTCTGCAAGAAAACAACAAGGCTCAGAGAGCACCAAGGATTCCACAGTTCAACCCTGAGCTACAAATATTCTCTTCGATTGGTAGCTATTATACTATATCCTTCCCAGGTTTAACAGGTCTGTAAGAGAAGTTTAGGGGCATGGTGGCTCAGCGGGTAAGACGCCAGGCTTGTCGATCGGAAGATTGCACATTTGGAGGTTCGAATCCCTAGCCCCGCGTGACGGAGTGAGCTCCCGCACTCGCCCCAGCTCTTGCCAACCTAGCAGTTTGAAAGCATGCAAATGCAAGTAGATGAATAGGTACCACTTTGGTGGGAAGGTAACATCCTTCTGCGTGCGTCATGGCGGCCACATGACCGTGGAAGCGTCTTCGGACAACGCTGGCTCGTCGGCTAACAAACGGAGATGAGCACCGCCCCCTAGAGTCGGACACGACTGCACAAATGTGCGCGGGGTACCTTTACCTTTTTAAGAGAAGTTTAAAATTTTTAAATCCCTTTTGGTTAATGTTATTGTTTTATTTACAAATATGCATAGATAGATAGATAGATGTGTGTATATATGGATACGTATTGTATTTGCATTTTATATTGCTATTTTAAAGTTTATATTACCCAGATTGCTAATTTTAATATCTTTTTTCCTTGTTGTATATGTGTAGCCTGAGCAAGCCCCTTAGCATATTTTGATTTAATATTCTCTTTTAGCCAAAATTATGTGCTTTGCCTAATTATCCTGATATTGTCAATTTAGTTTTGGATATTTTAGATATTTTTATACCAATTTCCTTGTGCTGGTTAATGACTGCAATAAAGTTATTTATTTATTTATCTACGATATGAAGGAGAAGCACCCCTCTTTAACCCACCCAAGCCAGAGTCTGGGAATGTAAAGAAATGGCCCTGTTCCCACAACAAGTTTAATTAGATCAGTGGGGGAATTAGTGAGTTGTGCGAATGCCCAGCGTACCATTTGTCCCAGTCAATCCAAGGGAATTACATTTAATGCAAAGCAGACCCAACCATGCACAGCCATCGGTGGTTCATCTGATAGACCATGAATAAACAAAGCATAGGTTGGGTGATGTATGAAACCTGCCATTGTAAAAGACATCTGTTCCCCACATCAGCCTGCTCATAATATGTGCTTATCACCAGAAGATCTTTGCTCACTCACTCCCACGACTGAGCTGTGGCTGACAATGCAACTTTGCTGACTTTTCAATACCAGGCAAATATTCTTGTACTTTGCCTGTTTTCCCAGGCCTTAAAGAAGCATCAACTTTAAACGAATTGGCTTTGAACAGCAATTTTAAAATGAAATGTTGCTTTTTTATATATATTGTCAAGGGACTTAATGCTCCTTTGTTGGTCCTGTTTCTGCTGTATGCTTAACCATTATAACCCACTGAGAGCCAGTGATTTCTCTGAGCCCAACCTACCTCACAGTTTTGTTATGGGGAAGAATAGAAGCAGGAGATGTTACATCATTGGCGATCACTCGTAGCTGAGTAAGATTGTCTTCCAAAGGTAAAATTTTAACGGTGGATCCGTAAGTGGCTATAAAGGCCAATTCTGGATCCGCACAACCTCCCACAATGAGGGCATAGGTTTCCGGGTGGGAGACGGTCATGATGAGGGTTTGCCTGACGTGCCTTCCTTTTAGCTCTTTTCTCCTTTTCGCCCTGTACTTGTGCTTCAAAGTCCATAGCACCATTAATAAAGGCTGACCTCCAATTGAAACACTCATGAGTTAGGGCTTCCCAGTTCTCAATGCTGATATTACATTTTTTTAAATTAGCTTTGAGAGTATCTTTGAATCTCTTTTGCTGTCCACCAATATTCCGTTTTCCATTCTTAAGTTGGGAGTAAAGTAGCTGCTTTGGAAGACGATGGTCAGGCATTCGAACAACATGACCAGTCCAGCGAAGTTGATGTTGGATGATCATTGTTTCAATGCTGGTGGTTTTTGCTTCTTCTAATACGCTAACATTAGTCCGCCTATCTTCCCAAGTAATTTGCAGAATTTTTCGGAGGCAACGTTGATGGAATCTTTACACTGCATCAAGCTCCTGAATAAAAAGGCAATATATAAATTTAACAAATAAATAAATAAACTTGGTCAAGGAGGGATTCTTGTGGGAACTTTCAAAAGGATCAGTTGATCTACTCACCTAACCATAGTGGTTAGGATTCTTAACAGATCCATTATGCAGCCATCTGTGTTGTGGAGACATTTAATTCAGTCAGTTAGCCTGGCCAGTGGAGAAGGGGCTTCCCTACCCTTCTGGAGCAACAGGACATGGGATATCAGGCATTTCCTGGAAACTGTATTCCTGAAATTGTGATTTTTGACCTATTCCATGTGATTGGGTGGAAATTATCACAGGACAAAGTGCCATTTGTCAGTGGAAGCAATTACCAAGGTGCTAAGGCCATAATCACTCCTTTGTTGGATGTCTTCAAACTGAGGCTGGGCGCTGGTTCTCACAGATGTTTAAATGTGGATTCCTGAGCATAGCAAGGGGAGGACCTGATGGCCTCAGTGACCCCTTCCAGTGCCATGATTCCAAGGGTTGACCGTTCCCATGTTCTGTGGCAGCAAATTCTGTAAATACATCTTCCCAACTGGCTCCTTGCAGATACGTTGGGACTTTTGTACAGATGGGAACTTGGGGACTTCAGCGCACTTGGAGGTGCCAGATCTAGGAACAATGCCAGGAGTGAATTGTGTTGTGTGAAGAAGTAATTGTTTTTTTTCATCCTGAACTGACCATTTAATCGTTTCCTTTGAGAACTCCAAGTTAGTCTTGGGTTTTTTTCCAGGGGGGTGGGAAGCAATACACCCCCTTTTCTCTTTGATTCCCATTTCTTCAGGCTGGGCACCCTTTTCTTAACTTCTAACATGACTGTTTTAGCTAAATTGAAGACAAATCTGAGGCTACATACTCACAATTTCTCTTGAACCCATCTGGTAAGGCCATCAATACATTAAATTCTAAATCTGAAACCTGGGATAACCAAACTCATGTTTTGGGTTCACATAACGTGCCGTGCCCATATTATAAACCAGGGGTACCCAACCTTTTTGACACGAGGGACTGGTTTCATGGAAGACAATTTTTCCACGGACCGGGGGGGCGGGGTTTGCAGGCAGGAGCCAATCGCACAGACCGGGGGGCGGGGTTTGCAGGTGGGAGCCAATCGCGCAGACTGGGGGCGGGCTTCGGAGACCGGCATGATGGCCCGTTTCCTAACAGGCCATGGACCGGTACCGGTCCGTGGCCTGGGAGTTGGGGACCCCTGATATAAACCATATTGTGGCATCGTGCACTAAGATAATGGCTTACAAGCCACCCAACCATATTTTAGCCCCATACAACATGTTATGAGAATTTAGTTTTATTGCCTGGAATGCTCAGACATTACAATTGTCATGAACAGTATTTTCACCAGCATTTCTTCCAAGGGTTCAGGCTGGTCTGAACAGCCTCTTTTTAGCCTCACAACAACCGACTGAGGTAGACCAAGCTGAGAGCGACTCATCTAAATGCTTCATGTGAGCTTCATGACTCATTCCCTGATGGCTCATTCTTGGAATATCTCCAGAAGTTGCCACCAAATTCTCTTGTTTAATACAACAGAGGAAGGAAAGGATTAAATATACGGCAAAAGCCAGTGCGCTATATTGGCTATGATATTAGACTGGGACAGGTAGGCTGAGTTCAAGTCCTCACTTGGCCATGGATGCACATGGGATGGAACGCTGACTACCATAACTCACTTCCTTGGAGGTCTAGTCATGTCTTTGGTCCCAAAGGAGGTGGTGAACTGATGTCCAAGGGTGCCTCACCACAGACTCCAGTAGACTGGGATTATTTATTTTTTCTGATACCAGTATGCCGCAGTTCTAATACCAGTTATTGGACTTGCACTCATATCAAGATTGTACACAACCAGTCCTTCTCACTTAGCTTAACCTACCTCACAGGGCTGTTGTGAGGATAAAGTGAGGGAGACCCCCATCTAAGCTGCCTAGAAGAAATATTTGATACCAGTGCAATTAATACAGAAGTAAATGATGTGAAATATGTTTGAATTGCGGCCCTGGTAGGAGGGCTTGGTAGGAAATAAAATTCGTAGCAGAGAAAATTCCAAATTCAGGGAACTGGAGGCTCATTTGGGAAAACGAGACTGTCTTGCTGTCCTCTTTTGTTCTTAATTAGCCTCCAGCTTTATATTTTAAAACTGTGTTCCCCCCACCCCTTTTTCTGCCTATTTATCCATAAATTGTTAATCATTCGTGTATTTAGGGCAACATCAGAAATGCACCAAAAGCAACCGGTTAAGGTCGTGCACATTCCTCCCCCCCTTTTTTTTTTTAGTTTTATAAATCTTACGATTCATTTTCCTTTCTTCTTCCCAGCTCCCAAGCCTCTGATCGTTTTCTCCCTGTGTGTTGTCCATGGTGGGGAAAGTTTCTGCTTTTGAACATGTGGTTTCTAATTACTGTGGATTTTTCCCCCCCCCTCCCCTTTACCCCCTTCAGCTGCTCTGGCTGTGTCTCAACGTGGGGTTGTTTTGGAAAACTTTCCGGCTGTATTATCGTGAACCGCAGTATTACTATTTACATCAGATGCTGGGGGTAAGTGGCGGAGGAGTGATTCTTCCTTCTTGGGACTACGGGAAAGTCACTGGATGAGTTGGGCTAAGAAGGAAGATGTGAGATTTCTGGGGAACTTCAAGGAAAGGGGTGGGGAAGGACATTTGGGTTAGGGTAGGGGAAGGCAAAGGGTCTGTCTTTGAGTTGAGAAAAAGGCTGTGTAAGGGCCTGGGAACACACAGTCCCCACCCTCTGTTCCCAGCTGCAGACTGACTTTCTGGTATCTGCCATATGAACTCCGTTCAGAAGATAGTCTGGACTTGTTCTGTTAGTCATGGTTACGTTAACCAGCCTCGTGGGCTTGTTCCGGCGAGCGCTTCCACGCCAGCTCTTCCTAACGTAGATGTCTCAAGGGACACGGTTGTTTTTGTTAAGGTTTTTTAAAAATGCATGTTCGCATCTCTTCGATTTCATTCTCCTGAGTCCCTTGCGCAACTCATCCCGAAATTAAAAAAGAAGAAGAAGATGCGGGTGGGGGAAAAACAGAATTGGAAAGAAAAATTCCTTTGAAAGTCTTAGCTTTCTTTTTCTCTCAGTGGGAAGGAAGGACAGAGTTTCAAGCAGTATCGTACAGTAGATCAGGCTGCTGCAGCATTATTCTGCAGTTCAACAAAGGAAGCTCTTTCAGACTAGCTTCCAGCCATGGTTGCGGCTCTTCGTGTCTCCTGCCTGAGATCAGTGGGGCTTATTCCAAATTTAGTTGTTATTTCAAAATGTAGATGATGTTGGAGGAGAACCTACCATGTGATCAGAAGGAGTCTGGTAGCACCTTTTCAGAGTAGCAGATTTTGGCTGCATTTGAGGAATGAACTGTGACTCATGGAAGTTTGTGCCTTTTCATAAAATCTCTTAGTTTGAGAAGGTGCTCCCAGCCTCCTTTGAATTTTTGTATTTCCAAGTGTGTCTTTCTATGTGGGTAAACTTTGTGATAAGCCCTGCTGAGGTCAGTGGCTGGGTTCACACATTGCGCTAAGCTACGGTTGCTTTTAAGTATGGTTGGTTGAATTGGGAACAATTGGCTGGAATCACATAGGGAGCCAAACAAGAACCCTTGGATGATAACGCAAAAAAGGTTAAGTTGATATGACATATTAAACTGAAGCCAAACAAATTACGTTATGCCTTGGGGTAGTGTATAAATTCAGACAGTATGTCTGAACAAATGCTGGTGGGATCAGGTTGCAAAAATTCCCTTCTGTGTGAGGTATATATGCACGAGTGAGTTCCCTCCCAACATTTTGATTTCATATATTTCATACATAAAAAAAAAAACCCATACAGGTAGTCCTCGCCATTCGTTTAGTGACGGTTCAGACTTACAGTGGTGCTGGAAAAACCGACTTGCAACCTGTCCTCACACTTATGACTGTCCCCTGGTCACGTGATCATGATTTGGACGCTTGGCAACTGGTTCGCATATATGACCGTCGCAATGTCCCGTGGTCATGTGATTGCCATTTCTGACCTTCCCGGCAAGCTTCTGGCAAGCAAAATCAATGGGGAGCCACATGATTCGCTTAACAATCACGTGGTTCACTTAATGCCTGTGGTGATTCGCTTAACGACAGCTGCAAAAAAGGTCATAAAATTGGGTCGGATTTGCTTAATGACTGCTTCGCTTAGCAACTGAAATTCTAATCCTAAACCCTAACCGCCCAGGGTCCCTCCTTGTGGGGGAGATGGGCAGGATATAAATGTGATAAATAAATAAAATAATCCCAATTGTGGTCATTAAGCAAGGATTACCTGTATTTTACAGCAGTGGTGAGATGAAATATCTTTTTTAAAAAAATACATGCTAGGATTAATAAGTGTAACCTAAACTAAAATATTTTGAAATGTTCATGTTCATAAAAAGGGGGGAATTATGTTGACTGCTCATCCCACTGTTTCATCTAGCATTGTGTTGTCTGCTCTCCAAGTTTTCAGTATTTCCTAGTCCTTTTATCTAACTATAATCTATATAAGACTACTGAAGAGAAACTCCTATGGAGTTATTTATAAGATAATTGATATAGATCTTCAAAAGCTTAGTTGTAAATGCTGGGAAAGGAGGGGCAAACTCCATGTTATTAGGGTGTAGTAATAATACTTTGCCTTCAGATACTTGATTACACCAAGTGCAGTGCACTTTTAGGGGGAAGAGATGACAACATGCCAGTCAACAGTGTTTTTTCCCTTTCTTCTGCAGTCATAAATACCACAAAAAATCCCTCCCACTCCCCATGAAGCTATGAGATTGTAGCTACACAAGGTGTAGGAGAGTCCCCCTCGGGGGAGTTGGGCGGTGATAAATCCAATAAATAAATAAATAAATAAATAAAATAAATGTGCTTTTTTAGAGAAGCTTGGGAAGGGAGAAATTTCCCACGGATGGATATTAGAAGCTTCCCCCAAACTATCCCCTGCTACCTCTTTAGAAGTTAAAAGAAAACCAGAGCATGAGACATCAGCAAGTGTAACATGTAGTTTGACCCTTTATTGTAGGAATATAGGGGGGAAATGCCTTACTCTGAGCTGATTCACACATTCCACTATGCCATGGTTTGCTTAACCAAATTTTGTTGAAAATACAATTCTGATCAGCCAAATGAAAAGCCAAACCATATTATGGTTTGCTTCCACAACAGGCTTAACTGGATCAGTAGATGGCAACAGTTAGTCTATTGTAGGAACACCCAAATAGAGTCAGTTGACTTAGGTGTAAAGAAATTTGGAGCTGACTTTGAATAAGGTATGAGAGAGCTGTTTGAGGGGGAAGGAAGGAAGGAATAGTTAATGAGGGAGTTGGAGAAGAAATTATACAGTTCAGAGATAGAAGGAAGTGTGAAAAAAAAAACCCCTCAAGATAACCCCATCTTGATTCTCTTTTGTATAAGATGAGACAGAGAGAAGCTTGGACAAGCTTTCGCAATACTGTTAATATGCCCTACAAAAATAAAGTAGCATTCCTGGAATGCTTGTAGTGCCTGTTCCTTGACCGGACCAGGACTCTTGAAGGACTGACAGTACCCCCCAAAATTTGCAGTCATTCATATGGTGAAACTAATTTAACCCAGTCAGCCATGCCATGGGAACCCTCAGTCTTGTCAATTAACATGTGTTCCTACCTAATCCTCCAAGAAAAAGAGGTAGAGTGAAAGAGAGGTCTTTCTATTACAGAACACACTGCCAGTGCCTGGAACTCCAGAACAGATCTCCTAAATTGTAAAATGGGTCAGAATTCTGCATACCCAAAGTGATAACTTTTGACTCATGTAGTCTGTCTGCTGCCAGAACCACTAGCAATGCAGCTGGCCTGGTTTAAGAGAGTAGAGCCAGTGAGTTTATCTCAGTGTTGTTGAACTTCCTTGGTAGCCGATGTAATGCAGACTTTTTTTTCAGCCCCACGTGAAGATATTAGGTTTGAAGTTCTGCATGTGAAGATTTATGCTCTACTACCAAGCCAAGTGGCCACCGCCCACCATACAATGATGCCCACAAAAAGTCATACTTTCTAGAGCAGTGTTTCTCAACTTTGGCATTTTTAAGAAGTGTGGACTTCAACTCCCAGAATTCCCCAGCTAGTTATGCCAGCGAGCTATGCTGGCTGGGGAATTCTGGAAGTTGAAGTCCACACTTCTTAAAGTTGCCAAGGTTGAGAAACACTGCTCCAGAGAGTATGATTCTTCCTTTAGATTGGTTGGGCTTACTCTTTACACCAAGCCAAGGAAGTTGAGCTGTGCGTCCCACTAGTCAAAGGTTGTCTACCCACGTTAAGCACCTCATCTTGGTGTAAAGAGGAACAGAGTTGTGGAGTCCTTGGTGCTCTCTGAGCCTTGTTGTTTTCTTGCAGATGTTTCATTGCCAGGCTAGGAACAGAGTTGCTGTAAATGAAATCATAGCTACAGGACCACTGGGTAGTTTGTGCGTGATGCAGACAAATTATTATTATTTATTAAATTTCTATGACCACCCATCTCCCCCTCAAGGAGGGACTCTGGGCGGTTTACAACCACAACAAAACATTATTAAAACACAATAAATATAACAATAAAGATAGAAATACAATAAAATCCAAGTGGCAGGTTGTTCTTACAGTGAAGATAAAAATATTTTAAAATATTTAAGGCGGCTCTAAGAGATCAGCCATCCCCAAGCGTGACCACTTTCCTTCTTGCCCCAGGCGAGATCACAGAGCCAGGTTTTTAATTTTGTCCTGAAGTCCAGGAGTGAGGGGGCCTGTCTTATCTCTGGGGGGAGATTGTTCCACAGGGCAGGTGGCGCTGCAGAGAAGGCTCGCCTCCGAGACCCCGCTAGATGGAATTCTTTCACAGAGGGGTCTGTAGCTTGAATCATGTCAACTGGACAAGCTACAGACAATTCCACCTGGATGACTGAGAACCTTCATAGACATATTTTCACAGAGGGGGTCCGCAGCATGCCCTCTCTGCAAGATTGGGTGGGACGGGACGATGTAATGGGGATGAGGCGGTCCCTCAGATAACCTGGAAGTGTGAAAATAACACAGACAACAGATGTTCGAAATTGGACATGCTAAATTCATGCAGTTCAAGTATTTCCAGAAAATGTGTGAAAACTGCTAATGGGCTTTTAATAATTGCCCAGGCAACAACTGCTCCACTTGATGCTTTGGGATCTTAGCTCCAATCAGTGATGTGCAGTATTCAGATTCAAAGCAAGAAAGGTGTTTGGAATCCAGTGTAGGTGCAGCAGATGTGTGCACTCAACACCCAATCTGAAGCACCTTTTCCATTTCACATCTGAATCCCTGCACATTCTTTGCTCTAATAAACATGGAAAGAACAGGAAGCTGGGCCACAGCTGCTTATATGTGTTATAGTCTCTCAACTGTATAATAAATTCTTTAGTTTTTGACTTTCACTAAAACAGAAGATATAAGCTCATATCACCTTCACTCTTCTCTGGAATCTAAGGAGAAACATGCAGGCCATATTCTGTACGTATGTATAGAGCTCATTATTTGCAAATGGGCAGTGCTGGGTCAAATCTTTAATATACTCACCTGTGTTTGGTGATTATAAACAAGAACAGAATTTGATACTGGGTAAAAATCTTGCATTCTTGGCATCTCCGTCTCCATTTGCATTTTTATTTTTAAACTGAACATCTATGTACATTATTTTTATCCATAAACTGCCTTTCAAATTAAATACATACTGCAATGAAAAGGTTTCCTGGATGCTTCTACAAGACCCCTTTCCCCACACAATATGCTTAATTCAGCCACTAAGATGGTCAACCCTTTTCACTGGTGCTTCTAGTAGCGTACAATTACAATAACAGAGTCAACTTCCCACCCCCATCCTTTGTGGAATATACTTTATTCTAGAAGTGCTTAGTATTCCATGAGACTTTGCTTCGAGTCTCATGGAAATACAAGTAGTCCTCACTTAACAACCAATAGTTTAGTGACAGTTCAGACATATGATGGTGCTAAAAAAAACAACTTACGACCGGTCCTCACACTTACGACCATTGCAGTGTTTCTCCCCAGTCACGTGATCACAATTTGGGCGCTTGGCAACCGGTTCACATTTATGACTGTCGCAGCATCCCGTGGTTACATGATCGCTATTTTTGACCTTCCCGGCTGGCTTCTGGCAAGCAAAATCAATGGGGAACCGCGTGATTTGCTTAATGACCATGTGGCTCGCTTAATGCCCAAGGTGATTCGCTTAACGACCACTGCAAGAAAGGTCATAAAATCGGGTTGGATTTGCTTAATTACCACTTCACTTAGCAACCAAAATTCTGTTCCCAATTGTGATGGTTAAGTGAGGACTACCTGTAGCTTCTTTCCCACTGGTCAGGCAGACAGCAATAGGAACCGCTCAGCCATTGCAGCACTTCACTGTGTTCTGTGATGCCAAGCCTTGGTAGTCAGTCCTGCAATAGAGAAACTTGCTCTTTTATCTGCTCTTTCTTCCCAACTTCTTTTCTTGGAGGACTAAGTAGGCCAAATAGATTAACTGGAATAAGTGTTCCCATGACAAAGCTGCCTAGCTGAGTTAATTTAATCCTGTGCATAACCTGTTTAGGGCTAAACTTAACCCTTTGGGGAGTTAATTATATAGGTCAATTGACTCTTGTGTGTGTTTCCACAACACATTAATCCCTTCCCATTTATTCATCCAAGTGTGTTGTGGGAACCCGGCTAACCAGCGAATATCCACTTGACAATATAAAATAACAGACATATTTTGAAAGAAAGTTATTTCAAAGCCATTTGAAAGTTATTTAAACTTGATCTTTTTAAAAAGGCTTGGGAAAATGATCAAAACAACTAAAACAGTTTCCTGCCCCTGAAAGATTAACAAGGTGGGTTCTAGAAGCGTTGAGATGGTGCCACCCCAGAGAAGATGCTCCCTTGGATTGACAGTCGTCTCAAGTTTGGTTGGGAAAGTGATCACACAGTACAAGCAGGCTGGGTGGGGGATAAATGCCTTTACAGTTGTGGGATTCACAGATCACACTATGCCATAGCTTGCTTATCTATGGTTTATTGTGTAAGCTGCAATTGGTTGTATATGCACAATATGCTAAACTAGATGGGATTAAATTTACCTGTTCTTGAACTGTCAGGATTCTTTCTGTGTCTGCTGTCCCAAGTCCTTCCAAAATTTGTTACCACGTTGCAGTTTTCATTGTGATGAACAGGGAATATGAGGAAAAGCACAAGGGGAATTGCCATTTTTAATGAGCTCCCTCTCTTTAATATTCATTGCATTTAATGAAGCGTATTTCGTTAAGTGCATTGAGTTTTAATTAATTTAAATTTAAGCTAATTTAATCCCCCCCACCTCAGTCCTGCTTATTTGGGGGAAAACAGCCTCCAATGCACCTATTCAATGGCCAAGCACAGCCCTTGCTCTGAAAAAAGGTTGTGCATTCCTAGGTAGCCGTGTGTGTGTGTGTGTGTGTAATCCCAACCCTGAGAAAAACCAAGATGGTGGGGCTTTGGTATTCAATGGTGGTTTTGCCTCCAGCCCATAATTCTTTTTGGTTTTTAATTCTTGTTTTTATTGTAAACCACCCAGAGTCCCCCTTTTAGGGGAGATGGGCAGTGATAGAAATGTGAAAAATAAATAAATAAATAAATAAATAAATAAATAAATAAATAAATAAATATAATAATAATAATTCTGTCTATCTGTCTAACTATCTGATGTCTATAACCCTTCATTCTTGAGGAACCCCTGGTGATTTACATCCCCACCAAAAATTACAGTACAGTATAACTCACATGTGAAAACATCCATGGTAGAAAAGTCATAAAATATTAATTACCATTAAGTAAAGTCAACCCATTAACAACAGATGGCACCATAAAGCATGGCTGGCGTATTTCTTTCAGTTTGGAAGATTTTTGCAGGTTGGGGTTCTAATCCTTCTCATTTCTGTTCAGCTAGGGTTGTGCCTCAGCAGAGCCTCTGCATCTGTTCTCAATCTCAACTGCAGCCTCGTCCTGCTGCCCGTTTGTCGGGTTCTCCTGGCACTGCTTCGCGGATCTCAGAAGGTAAGATAAGGTTAGACAAGAGTCTAGGAGTATCCGTGTACAGTGGGGGAGAGTGGCTGTGAATGACATCTTGCAATACATTTTAACTGGCAGTGCCCTCACTGTTTTGTGATTATGGTGATATATGAATATAATAAGTAAGTAGATTTTATTGCATTTGGACTTTCCTGGCTCTTAATTGATGTGATCCATCTGTAGCTTGAAATGGCGCAGTCCCTGGAACTTTGTGCTGTGTTTTATTTACATAATAGCCTCATGTGGCGCAGAGTGGTAGGTGGCAGTATTGCAACCGAAACTCTCCCCACGACCTGAGTTCGATCCCAGCGGAAGCTGGTTCTCAGGTAGCCGGCTCAGGTCGACTCAGCCTTCCATCCTTCCGAGGTCGGTAAAATGAGTACCCAGCTTGCTGGGGGAAAAGTAACTATGACTGGGGAAGGCAATGGCAAACCACCCCGCTCTATAGTCTGCCAAGAAAACGTCGCGAAAGTGGCATCTCCCCAGGGGTCACATGACTCGGTGCTTGCACAGGGGAACCTTTCCTTTCCTTTATTTACATATGTCAAGTTGTTACCCCAGATAAAGTCTTTTGGGAAAGGATTGAGTTGAGAGATGGCTTTGCATTCTTCTTTTTCTAGTTGCCCAGCCGAAAAGCCAGGAGGCTGTTAGATAAGAGCAAGACTTTCCATGTGACCTGTGGACTGACCATATGCATCTTTTCAGGTACGTTCCTCCAGGACCAGAGAACGCTGGCTCTTGATGTGAAGGGTACTAAATGGAACAAATATTCTGTCCCTTTTTAAAAAAACAGTGCACGAGAGGGTCGCCTTCTATAATTCTTTCTTTTAAATCTGCATGTTCATATTTTTGTAACAGCAGCTGGATGGAAAAGATCCTTTGAGTGCATCAGAAAAACATTTGGGATGTAATCAGAAAACAGCAGTGAAAATCTTGCAGAAAGTTTGCTTACACTAATTTGATCCAGATTAAACCCAGCAGCACGGATGCTGGTTCAGCAAGGGTGGTGCATCACACAGATTCTGATCTGCGTACAGATACTGAGGGCACATCTTAGTCTGCTTTCATTGCATTTATTTATTTGTGCATATTTATATGGCCAAATATTCTCTTCTCAGTTTTACTGCTAGGAAAGGTTTTGATTAGTCTACAAAAAGGCTTATAAAGGAAGAACTGTACAAATCAATAATTTGCATACAATTCTCATGCATGTTTGCCTGGAGATTATGCTCTACCAAATCATCATCTCCATATTTCATGGAATCCCTTGGTGGTTCCTAGAAAGGTGGGTGGCAGGCAAGTGATAACCTGTTTTCCTCTCCCCTCTGCCTCCTATCTCCTTGATGCCCCCAGTGTAGAGGTTAAGGCATCAGAGTAGAAACCAGGAGAACGTAAGTTCTAGTCCTGCCTTAGGCATAAAGCCAACTGTGTGACCTTGGGCCAGTCACTTTCTCTCAGCCCTAGGAAGGAGGCAATGGCAAACAAGGAGACTGAGAGTTCTAGTCCCGTCTTAGGCATGAAAGCCGGCTGGGTGACCCTGAGGCAATCACATTCTCTCAGCCCTAGGAAGGAGGCAATGGCAAGCCACTTCTGAAAAAACCTTGCGAAGAAAACTGCAGGGACTTGTCCAGGCAATCGCCACGAGTCAAGACTGGCTCGAAGGCACAAAATTTCAAATTGATACCTTCCAAATGTGTTGGAACTGCAGAAATCACAGCCAGCATGGCTATGGGCACCAAATTGGGGGTGTTTGTGGCATATATTCACATTTTGTGCAAATAATACCTTTAGAGATGTGCAACAAAGTACTGTATGCCTCTTCCACTTTTTTGCTACAACCCATCACAGCCATTCTTCAGGGATTCTAAGAGAAGTAGCCAAAAACATTTGGAATGGGACATTTGCAAAAAATACACCTTGCCTTTTTTTACTCTCAAAATCTCGCTGTATTCACTGAACTTTCAGGCTCAAATTATCAGTCCTGGTTCTTTAAGAAGTCTATAATGCATCATGGGAACAGTGGAAATAAAGAGAAAAAGTGGATGATCAGCAGCAAGGTGGATGGAGTCAATTACAATGGCAATGGGTGCACCATTGGAAGATTTGAAGGACCAGGTTGGGGACAGAGTCACTCTCTCTCAGCCCAACTCACCTCGCAGGGTTGTTGTTGTGGGGAAAATAGGAGGAAGAAGGAATATTTGGTATGTTCGCCGCCTTGAGTTATTTATAAAAATAATAAAGGCGGGATAGAAAATAAATAAATAAACAAATCATTATGGAGTAGGTCTATCTATGTGGTCGCTATGAGTTGACCCTGACTTCATGGCACATCATCCATCCACCCATCCATCCATCCATCCACCCATCCCTTCAAACAGAGATTAAGTAATCATTCATGAAGTCTGCTTTTTGCTATCAGACATCATTCACATGGAAATTGAAACTCCCATCTATTGGAGGGAGCACATCAAGGAAGGAATGTTTTCCTGAAATGCAGCAGGGACTTTTCTAAGCTATTCACTGTGCTTTGAAAAAGGGGGAACTTATCTGAACAATAGCTGTTCAGAATATTACAAACTGTATTTTACCCAAATATTGGTAAGATTGATGTTGAAAGAGAGATGAAGATGGAGGAATTAATTGTTACTTTAAAAGGTAGGGACCATAGAAATAGCCAGCAGATGTTGGTAACTTGCTATTTGGAGAGTTTCAGGTGTGTAGAAACATAGTGAGCTCTTTTGGGTAAGAAGAGATGAATTCAGATGACTACAAAGAAAAGAAACAGCTGAAACCCTTACACAGTTTCTGACTAATGGGGACCTCAAAGACCTCTCTTGAAAACTCAATACACACAGGTTATCCTCTGTTCTCTAGCTTTCCATTTTGAACTGAAAAGGGACAGTCGGTTAAAATACCCTCGAGATCCAGGCCACCCAGAAACAGACAAACAGAAGAGATATCCAGAGTTAATTGGACCCTTGGTACGCATAAAACCATGGGAAGACTGAATGAGAGGCCAAAGCAAATGCTTGCAAAAATAGGATTTCGAACGGAGACCTAAAAATGAGCTAGATTACTCCAAGGGGAAAAAAAATGGGACAGAAGAGAGAGGCAAAGGAGTTGGAAAAAGGAGAGAAGAAAGAGAAAAGAAATAAAAATAAAACCACATGACTAAGTATTATGGCATGCTTGGCTTGAAACATTGATAGCAACTTTCACAAAACACCCCTATATTTCCTGTTTTTGTCCCACCATTGGACTCAAAAGTCAAGAACTCACATAGAAAGTGCAACTTTACAATGCAACAAAGGGGGAATGTGGAATGCATAGAATCATAGACTCATAGGGTTGGAAGGGACCTTGGAGGTCTTCTAGTCCAACCCCCTGCCTAAGCCCAAGGCAGGAATCCTCAGACCATCTTGGACAAACGGTTGTCCAATTTTTTCTTGAAAACCTCCAGCGATGGAGCACCCATAACTCTGGGAGGCAAGCTGTTCCACTGCTTAATAGTTCTCACTGTCAGGAAATTCCTCCTTGTTTCCAGGTTGGATCTCCCTCTGACGAGCTTCCACCCATTGCTCCGTGTCCTACCCTCAGGTGCTATGGAGAATAAGTTGATGCCTCTTCTCTGTGGTAGCCCTTCAAGTATGGGGAGACTGCTATCATGTCTCCCCTTGGTCTTCTCTTCGTTAAGCTAAACATACCTAGTTCCTTTAGCCGTTCCTCATAGGATTTAGCCTCCAGACCCCTTATCATCTTTGTTGCTCTTCTCTGCACTCTTTCTCAGCATCTTTTTTTCCATAATGCATATGATGTTAAATCAGGCTCTGGAATTCAGCAGGTGCTTCCACCGCAGGGTGAAGCTGTAGTGGTGGTTTCTGGAAAAGCGAGGTCATAAAGAGGCTCAGGTTGAAGAAAGGGAAGGATGGCCTTCATCTGGGAATTCAGCACCTTTTCTGAAAAGGCTGTTTTTTTCTACTGGTCAAAAAATGACACAACGCATTTTCCTTTGGCATAGATTTCATAATACTTTACAAGAATAGAAGTTTGTATGCATAATTTTATACATTGTCATTAACTGATGATATGAATATATGACATATTTAGGTGATTTATATCAACTTAGGATGTAAATTTTTAGGGTTTTTTTGTCTGTCTATTTTATTTTTGTTTGCTTTGGTATTCATTTCTCTTTGTATCAGACACACACACACACACACACACACACACACACACTTTTAAGTAAAACAAAGGGAGTGACGAGAAAGAATAATGAAGAATAGCTAAAGCCCCAAGTTTTGAATACATACTTCTTAAATGGGTATAATAACAATATACAAAATATAATAGTTCTGGAGCCAAGCTAACCCCAGGCTATTCTTAGAACCATATGACAGCCAATCTGCCCACACTGAGACACGAACGAGGAAGAACAAGCATAATCTTGTCCATATAGTCAAAATGGTGCTACTCATGTATATAAGGGAAGTATCATTTACAGGTAGTCCTCAACTTACGACCATCCATTTAGCGACTGTTCAAAGTTACAATGGTGCTGAAAAAAGTGACTTATGACCGGTCCTCACATTACGACCGTCGCAGCGTCCATGCAGTCATGTGATCAAAATTCAGGCACTTGGCAACTGGCATGTATTTACGATGGTTGCGGGGTCCCGGGGTCATGTGATCACCATTTGTGACCTTCCCAGCCGGCTTCTGACAAGCGAAGTCAATGGGGGAAGCCAGATTTGCTTAACGACCATGTGATTCACTTAACAACCATAGTGATTTGCTTGATGAACATGGCAAAAAGGTGGTAAAATCGGGCGTGACTCACTTAACAACCGCCTCACTTAGCAATGAAAATTCCAGTCCCAATTGTGGTCGTAAGTCGAGGACTACCTGTGCTCGGGGTTATCCTAATAATTTCCTGAAATTGGAATAGTCTTTAGAGGAGAAAATCTGAAAGGATGGGGAAAGTAAGAATCAAGAATAATTCTTTATTATTTATTACAGGATACTGAGAGGTTGTTGGGGGAAACATAATGTGGGGAATGGAATAGATAGAAGAAAAGGAATCTTGAACTTGTTTGCAGGTTGCATTTGCATTGAACAAGCATGGAATGAGGGTTTGGGGAAAACACCTTCACTTTTCATTCCCGTGAAATGAGCTCTTTGTTCTGTTTTAGTGATTCATGTTGCTGCTCACTTGGTGAATGCCTTGAACTTCTCTGTGAATTACAGCGAAGAGTTCCTCGCACTCAATGCAGCCAGCTACCATGGCGAAGTGAGAAGGCTGATCTTTGTTTTCTTCCTTAACATTGCTGTTTCTTGGGTGAACTTTGGCAGCCAGGCAGTGAGGCATCCTGTAGTAAAGTGGTGCAGTGAAACCAGCTTCTACTCTCCAGACGTCCTGGAGCTAAAACTGTCGAGATTCCCAACAAAGGCCATGCTTGTTGGACATTTGGGAGCTCTAGTGTCCGTTCTTCTGGTGGGCAGTGACTTGGAGAAGTCTTCCAGGAAGGTCATGGAGAAGGATCAAGTGTTCTCTTCTGATAGCTGGATGCCCAATTGTGAGTTTTATTCTCCGGTTAGAGCATTGTTGATATCTCGGTATTGGCTTCCTCGAGGGCCAGTTCACTTTCAGACAACGAGGCTTTCCATCTGCAAACCCTTCCAATTCCAGTTTAAAGCCCTGGCAAGGTTGCTCTGGGCTGTTCCAGTCACTGCAAGAACCAAGACACTATGTTTACATGCAGGCCCAGCCAGCCAACTCTTTGCTCCCATCCCTGGTTCATATCATTCTTTCCTGTTTTGGAAAGGGAAAAAACAACATAATCATGCAATGTTTTCCTCATGAACCGTGGTGGCTTTCTGATACTAGCATGCCAATGTACCCCCCTCTTGCAGGAACCTAGGAGTCAGGAGAATGAGGTTCTTCACCAAGGGAAGCAGATTCTATGACTACTGTAGGATGTATAACAAAACCATTAGGGAAATGGCTTTTCTCATTGTTGCTGTTGTTCTCTGAATGATTTTTTTTAATTAAGGGAGCAGAGGACATTTGCAAGGTGCCTGCCGCAGCATCATCTGATTGGCGGGGGACTCATCACGATCCATAGTCAGATAGGAAATCCAGTTTTATAGTGCTCTTGGTTCCCTAGAGGTGATCCTAGGATTTTTAATACCAGACCCCCAGGAAGGAAAAGCAATATATTGGGACTTGGGAATGTCTATTCTCTTTCTTTTTAAATAATTTTTATTAAAGAAGTTTTCAACAGAATAAAAACAATACAGATTTTGAACTGAAGAGAAAAAGAACAGGGAAAAGTAATAAGAAAGTGAAAAGGAAATAAAGCAAAAGAAATAGAAAATAAAGAAGAAAGTAATAAAGAAGTGGCTTCCAATCTTCTGAACAGCAGTTATAAGTACATTTATATTTTATCCTCTCTCTCTAAGGCAGAGCTTTCCAAACTGTGTGTCGGGACACGTTAGTGTGTCGGCTGCAGTGTCTGGGTGTGTCGCGGCTGCTGCTGCCTCCGAGCCCTGCCAGGATTCCACGCAGGTCCTAGTGCCTGCCTTGTGCCTTGCTGCCTCCAAACCTGCTGTGATTCCGCACAGGTCCTAGTGCCTGCCTTGTGCCTTGCTGCCTCCAAACCAGCTGTGATTCCGCACAGGTCCTAGTGCCTGCCTTGTGCCTTGCTGCCTCCAAACCTGCTGTGATTCCGCACAGGTCCTAGTGCCTGCCTTGTGCCTTGCTGCCTCCAAACCAGCTGTGATTCCGCACAGGTCCTAGTGCCTGCCTTGTGCCTTGCTGCCTCCAAACCTGCTGTGATTCCGCACAGGTCCTAGTGGCTGCCTTGTGCCTTGCTGCCTCCAAACCTGCTGTGATTCCGCACAGGTCCTAGTGCCTGCCTTGTGCCTTGCTGCCTCCAAACCAGCTGTGATTCCGCACAGGTCCTAGTGCCTGCCTTGTGCCTTGCTGCCTCCAAACCTGCTGTGATTCCGCACAGGTCCTAGTGCCTGCCTTGTGCCTTGCTGCCTCCAAACCAGCTGTGATTCCGCACAGGTCCTAGTGCCTGCCTTGTGCCTTGCTGCCTCCAAACCAGCTGTGATTCCGCACAGGTCCTAGTGCCTGCCTTGTGCCTTGCTGCCTCCAAACCAGCTGTGATTCTGCACAGGTCCTAGTGCCTGCCTTGTGCCTTGCTGCCTCCAAACCTGCTGTGATTCCGCACAGGTCCTAGTGGCTGCCTTGTGCCTTGCTGCCTCCAAACCTGCTGTGATTCCGCACAGGTCCTAGTGCCTGCCTTGTGCCTTGCTGCCTCCAAACCTGCTGTGATTCTGCACAGGTCCTAGTGCCTGCCTTGTGCCTTGCTGCCTCCAAACCAGCTGTGATTCTGCACAGGTCCTAGTGCCTGCCTTGTGCTTTGCTGCCTCCAAACCAGCTGTGATTCCGCACAGGTCCTAGTGCCTGCCTTGTGCCTTGCTGCCTCCAAACCTGCTGTGATTCCGCGCAGGTCCTAGTGCCTGCCTTGTGCCTTGCTGCCTCCAAACCTGCTGTGATTCCACGCAGGTCCTAGTGCCTGCCTTGTGCCCTGCTGTAAGAGTGTGTCATGAAATGATGCATGTCTAAAAAGTTTGTCACCAACATGAAAAGTTTGGAAAGCTCTGCTCTAAGGCTACATCATAATTTCCTTCTTTCCGTAATATATGAATATAAACAAGACCTGTTCATATTTCTCAGACCAACAGGTGGACTGAAACTTACCTAGTTGCCGCATTTTGCAGTTCTCTGCAAAATTCTCTGCAGATTGACACACTTATTGTCAACCAACCTTCTACAAACTGGTTCCCTCTGTGTTGGATTCCAATTCCCATCACCATTCTTCCATAACCCAGCTTCTTCCAGCTTTCTTCTATTACAGCTCTCATTGGTGTAACCAGCATAGGAATAGCTGATGATTATATTTTTTAAAAGGCAACACATTTGAAAATATGTTTTGGAAAGGATTAAAGAAATCATAAATAACTTTGAAGGAGAATGCTTATGGGTGGAAGAATTGTGAACTCGAAGCAGGAGGGTTTGCCTTAATCTGCATGTGTAGTAATAATTGCAAAATGAATAAGTACAAACTTTCCAATGAAGCAGTTATCCCTGTAATTTAATAACATAATGGTTAATTCTGAAGGGTTTGTAAATTCCATGTCCCCCTTTTCTTTCACATTGAATTAATAAGACCAAGGGACGCCAGACTTGAAATATATATATGTATACCATTTTTTTCCAAGTACTTTTCCTGATGCACTGCATTTCTATATGCACATTCCCCAAATACACATATCATGGGTGCACACGTTGACTTTAAGTTGCAGTCTTTACATTTTTGTTAATGTTGAGAACCACATTGTCATTCCCGAAAATGTGAGGTTTGGTGCGCAAACGCATTCGAGTTCGGATACATATTTCGGGGTTCCAAATTGGTTAAATTAATTTTTTTCCAGAGTGTCTCTTCCATTTTTTTTATTTATTTATTTTCTATCCCGCCTTTATTATTCTTATAAATAACTCAAGGCGGCGAACATACCAAATACTTCTTCCTCCTCCTATTTTCCCCACAACAACAACCCTGTGAGGTGGGTTAGGCTGAGAGAGAGAGACTGGCCCAAGGTCACCCATCCGGTTTTCATTTTCATTTTCACTCCTAATTGCCTAGGAAATGCTGTCTTCCATTCCACACAGTTTCTGACCAACATTTTAAAAAAGGTTCAGATATGAGATATGGTTTAGACAGCTTGTTTATAGCCAAGTTCAGCATTGCATCTCCAGAAACTTGCTTCTGGCTAAGACTACTAATGGAGTTATTCCTGCCTTGCTTATTTGCTAAATCATTCATACTGTTTGTGTCTGTCTTTGCTTTCTAGGATCCCAGGAAACTCCTTTTTGCAACAGGTAACTCAGAAGAAGCTTTTTTGAATTATGCCGAAGCAATAAAATTTCTGGATTGTGCTTTGAAAAACAAAAACAAAATTGGGCTCTTACCTGTGTTATTCTGGCAGTAGCACTGTCATTCTTGAAATAAGAAATTTCCAGCTTTTCTAAAACCTAGCCAATGCACTGTCTCCCTCTTGGGCTGCCTGATTCCATATGTAATGTATTTGGAATTAGTTGTACTGCTTTGAAACTAGATAAATATGCCCAGAGCTGCAATCATAGATTAATAGAATTAAACTGAAAATCATAACCAGGAAGCATATTGAAAGAAAAATTGGGTGGGTAACATGTTGCCCATGTGTACCAATGTACCCAGTGGCTGACACTCCCCCCTCATTTTTTAAGATTCTTTTAATACAGAAATAAATAAAGGGGGAACTAGGATGCTACAAAACAAAGCATTGCCTCTGCCATCTTGGATGGACAATAACATTCTGGGTGGCTAGTTTGCCTTCTAATAAATGGGTATTTTGGCATTGATCATGTCCACCATGACATTCATTTTGTCAGGATGGATGTGATATGTGCACCTTCCCCATAACATAGGAGTCCTTTCAGAAATAACACAGGAAAGAGTTGAAAGGAAATGGGTAGGGACTTTCAATTCCCTGAACTCTAACCCCAACGCCTACAGTGCCTTGATAGTGCTTGGGTATTTTCAGAAAAATATTCTATTTCTCACTAAGCAGGGAAGAGACTCAGTTTGCCGTGCTATGGACCTTGATTAAGCCCACCAGCTTCTTATGTAAGATGACCTGTGGACAGTCCTTATGTCTGCTAGTTATTCTCACATGTTTAAAGGCCTATAAAGAGATCTCAATGTTTTCAGCTTATTTGGTCTTCCAAGACATTTTAGAATCCCAGCCACATTGTGCAACCAACTCTAGAGTTTGGGAAAAATGGAATGATTTAATGTTTCCCTTTTTTTTTTGTCTCAGGTGTTCTAGACATACCTACACACACACATACATATACATGCAGACAGACACATTCATACATATACACACAAATGCCTGTATAATTATAATTATGATAGTTGATTGATGTAAGGAACAGAAACGATAAAACTCTTAAAACAATATTTGAGCGATAACTTCAGATCGGTTAAATCTGAAGTATTGCATCAACCAATGAGAATTATAATTCACCAATCTGTAATCAATCATTTGTGGATTTGCAATACTTTCCCATGATTACCAATAACACGTTCCCAACCTCTCTAAACGGGTATTGCAAGCAACTTTATAGAATTGGCAGGATATAGATAGTGTCAGTTGCATGCAAGGAAGTCACTCAGTTTGCTTATCCAAGCTTTCTTAGAGTAGAAATTAATTCAATTCTGTTCAAAAGTAAAGAATTCACAATTTACACCTTATTATTTTGCTTCACTTGCTCTATGATGTTTTTGAATTCTTGGAATACTAGTTTTGATATAAAAATGGGATCATGTTCAAAGCTCCCTCCTGCCAAACGTAGATGTGGATTCCAGTTCCCCACTACGTTTTTCAGTAGCCACACAGTAAATCAGGACAACCGTGTTACTATTATGTTTCATAAGGGAAGATGCATCGGATGTACTTAAATTTCTGGTTTGAGTTTTAGTTCTGTTTTTCTGGAAGTTTTTATTATCTATCCCCTTCACACACACACACTTCTGAATATTCCAAGGCAGTAATTTTAAGCAAGATGTTTTGATGATTCAACTCATTAAAAGCTTCTGTAACGTGGTGGTTAAGAATGGGACCGTGTAATGAACTGTCAGCTCCCTGATTCAAATCTTGCCTGGGCTCCAGGCCCATTAAATAAACTTGCTCAAGCAGAGATTTATCAGCCTCAGTCTCCCATCTGCAACAGGAGCATTGCAGGATCAGACTGCATGATTGCATGTAAATATCGGTCATAGTACTTCTTTTCTTGTATATTATTGCACTTTAATGAAATAATTGTTATTATTGCATAGGCTGTGGCTGTTGCTTTTGTATACCGCTTAGAGTTACCTGGACTGAAACGGTTTATAAATCCATGAATACACACATGTGCACTTGCACACACGCATACACGGATGCTGTGAGATAGCTTCGTCCGAGAGAAGGTGACTGGCCCAAAGTCATCCAGTGAATATCCATGGCTGACAGCGGACTTGAACCTCTGGATCTCCCCACTCCTAGTCCAACATCTTAATGCAGCCTTTCTCAACTTTTTGCAACCTGGAGGAACCCTTGAAATATTTTTCAGGCCTCGGGGAACCCCTGCACATTCAGGCTCAAATATAGGTCAGAAGCTACAAAATTATTATATTTGTTTCATGTGCAGGCCTGTATATATTTATTTATTTATAATTTATTTATTTTTCAAATTTATTCCCCGCCCATCTCCCATGCAAGGGACTCTTAAATATATGCATTAGTGTTCTTAAACTAAAACACATCTAAACTGAACACTAAGTATCTATTCCTTGGGTTCCTTGGGAGATCACAATTTATTTAAAAAATTATTTCAAATTTGGGCAACTTCACATTAAGAGGTAAGCTGGCTGGGGAATTCTGGGAGTTGAAGTCCACACATCTTCAAGTTGCCAAGGTTGAGAAACGCTGCCCTAAAGGCTTACCCATCCCTGCTGTTTAATTATTAGCACACTTAAGGGTGGAAAATAGATACTTAGTGTTCAGTTTAGATGTATGGGTATATCTGTGGAAGATATAATGACTTGCTAAATTACTTACAGGAAGTCCTCGCTTACTGACTAACTTGTTTAATGACCATTTGACGTTACAACGGTTTAAAAAAACAGCTTTGCGGCCAATCCTATTTATGACCGACACAGCATCCCATGGTCACATAATCGCCATTTGGGTGCTTCACAACCAGCATGCATTTGCAACCTTTGCAGCGTCCCGTGGTCACATGATCGCCATTTGCATGCTTCACAATAGGCTTCTAAGCAGAGTTAATGGAGGAAGCAGAATTAAAATGGCAAGATGTTGTCATGTGATGTCTCGCTTAACGACTGAAAGGGAAGTGACGTCATAAGCCTGTTGCAGTCACGTGATTTTCTGCTTAGTGATCGCAGCTCTTAGTGATGGAGTTGCCAGTCTCAATTGTGGTCACTAAGGGAGGACTACCTGTATTCCAAAAGAGTCTGGGATTCAAAAGAACTTGGGATGGACATGGTTAAATGAGTAAGTTTATTTCCCATTGATTTCAATGACATTGATCCACAAAATAGCTGAAATCTCATTGAAATCAATGGAACAAATTAACTGCAAGAAACCTCAAAGTCCTATTAATTTTAGTGGGACCTAGCTAAATTTTCTTTCACAGATCCATCTTTTTTTCTGTTTCCTCTCCTGTTGAGATGAATGGAATGTTTAAAACTGTACCCATTGGATACAGAAGTAGTCATATTTCAAATAAACCAATTGAAATCAAAGAGAAATAACTTGAGTCCCTTAGAGCGGTCTAGTCTAAAACATCTGGATTTAACCACTATAATTTTTTTTAGTAATGCCAAGAGAAAGTTATACTTTTAAAATACAATTTGCAGCTATTCTGTTTGCTTTTGTTTCAGTCCCTGGATTAACCGGTGTCCTTATGGTCCTAGTCTTGTTCCTAATGTCTACTGCTTCTACTTATGCCATTAGGTAAGATATAATCTGACCACTATATCAAGCATTGTCTTAAGTATTCATGGTTCTGGTTCAAACATGTAAAATACTGCCTATGCAGTGTTGCCTGACGAGGAAGGGAAAAATGGTGTGAACGAGATGCAAAAAAAAAAAAGAGAAAAATGAAACATTAAAAACCCTAGAAATAGTATCATACTAGTGTGCAGTGGTATAAATAAATACTTTTTCGTTTAAAAGACTACAACCAATTGGGCAGCAATATGAGTTCAAAATTGGTGAAGTAGGTCTGTTGTGTTGGAGGGCCTCTTTGTCATCCCGTTGAGTGACATCATAACATGTCTTCTAACCTAGTGTCCTCTCCTGATGGCACTGCTAGAAGCCGCAATGATATCAAAATGATATTGCTGGGGTCATCACACACACGACGCAGATGACATCCTTCACATCCTTTGTGTGATGACATCAAAATGCACATGATGTCATTTGCCCCTCCTCCCTTCCTCTGCCCCGCAGACACTCATGATGGTAGGAGAGCTTGCAGATATCCAATGGAGAAATCCAGATGCTCTCACAGAGAAAGAGAGATCAATAAAAGCCAGTATGGGTGCACATAAGACAAGCGGAGAGGATGCCTATAAGAAATAGATGGAAGAACATGTCATCACAATGAATTTCAACAGGGAGCTCAGACCTTCCCGTGTCAGGAAAGTGAAACTGGATGTGCTAGAACTGTCAAGGAATGTTGACAGCTGCTGAAAAGAGCTTTTGGGGTATAATCAAAGCAAGAGAAGATATTAAGGAACAGAATTGGAACTGAATGCAGGGATTACAATAATTACTCTGGCTATTTTTGTTTCCATCATGCAGTGCATAACTGTAGGAAAGGAACTGAAACACAATATTCAGGTGCAAATGACATACAGTTATTTTGGCCTGGATTCCTCAGATTCCTTTTCAGCCTATGTAATGCTCCAGAGGGTTCATATATATAAGGTCGCTTTGTGAAAAGCTGATAAAAATGCCCTTTTGAAATGAAATGCTGCTTCAATCTAGAATGTAAAGGGGCTTTTCGGCATGCATGTGCCTAAGCAAAGTTTTATTTATTTATTTATTTATTTATTTATTTATTTATTTATTTAATTTATTTATTCCCCGCCCATCTCCCATACAAGGGACTCTGGGCGGGTTACAATAATTAAAGTTCCCCTTTCTCTGGACTGAAGGAACTACTTTGCTGCTTCAGTGTGTCCGATCATGTTCCCCACAGTCTTCAATAGAAACAATTTTGAATTGGATCCCCTTAATGACCAAAAGCAACATAAACCTTTGCGTCATGTCACAGCTAATTCACTAACCCCTGTTTGAAATAATTTTGGAAAACTATCAGAGGCTTCCAAGACAGTCCTCCCCTATTCAATGGTCATGATATAGGGCAGGGACAGGGCACTGGAACTTGTCTAGGAGCCAGGTGGAATATCTATCTGTCCCACTCAGGAAATGGGATTTGGAGGAGAAGAAGACATCTCAAAAAGTTTAGCCCTTGACATCATTGGTTTGTATGTGCAAGAGGAAACAAGGAGTTATGTCTCCCGATCACTTCTTTAATAGTCCGAAGCAGTCAGTGCTAGGATAAGGAAGGAGACAGGATTTGGCCAAGGAAGTCACACTTGAGGGTTTTGTAGATTGAGTGCCTCCAAGTATGGTTGCCATTTACCTAAGAGGATCTCATTGAAGAGACGGGGCCAGATGGGGCAGCTTGATGGGCCAGATTAGGCCTGTGGGCCAGAGATTTCCTCTTCCTGTATTAAGAGAGGGAACGTAGGCTCCTCCCCCTTGTATTTGAGATGAATGACCCAGATATGGTCCGCATGCATAGGGACTCAATTCTGTAACGAACTGAGCTTCATTATCCTTCCCCATGATTAAGACGGGGAAAAGTTGGGTGAATGAAGCTTGCATATACCCAGGCCTGTGTGAGGAATGTGCAAGAGTAGTGTGTGAGAAGCATGGGTGCAAATGTTGATCACCAAATCATAGAGTTGGAAGGGGTCATTGAAGCTATCAAGTCCAACCGCTTGCTCAATGCAGGAATCCAAAGTTAAACTATTCGCAAAATATAGCTTTCCAAACTCTACTTGAACACTTTCAGGGAAGGGGTAATTGATTGCCTTGTCAAACTGCTCTTACTGCTAAGGAATGTTTTCTAACATTCAATTGGTATCTGCCTTCCTGCAACTTAAATCCATTATTCTCTGTCCTGCGCTCTTGAATGATAAGAGGACAGACCTTGACATGTTTCTATGTTAACATCCAATTAAGTATTTGAAAAGTACTGTCATATCTTCCTTTTCTTTCTCTTTTCCCTGCCCTCCATCTTTTTGAAAATCTCTTTTGCACAATATACTCTGGATGTGTATTTTCTTTAAAAAGCCTTTCTTTTAAAAAGAAAAAGAAGAGAAACTCTAAAATAAGTCCAGATTTGAGTAATCAAAGTTTGGCCTACTCAGTACTGACCACACAACAATGCAAAACTCTTTGATTGCCTGGTATTTATCTGTACTTTGTTCTTTGCAGGGTTTCAGATTATGACATATTTTGGTATACCCACAACCTCTTTTTTGTCTTCTACTTGCTGCTGATACTGCATGTTTCTAGGTAAGTGTTTACCTCAGTTGATGGAACACAGTCATAACAACTGTGTCATATGAAGGTCTTGTGGTGTCAGTGCAGGTTTGGCAAAACTACAGTTCAAGAACAATGCCATTCTATAACAATCAACTAGCATGCTTCCAGATGAATTGGGATGACAACTTCCAGAATTCCTATACAACTTGCTGGCTGGGAAAGACATCTGGAGTGCCAGCTTGGGAAATGCTGATTCTGGAGGTTTCAAAAATGTGCAAGTTGTTATGGTCTGGGATCAGAGTGAGGATCATAATTTTAAAATTAGGAAGTCAGTTTCTTGGATTCCAAGAACTATCTGTGCTAGGATTTGGAGCAAGACCACAGCCAGGTTTGTACAATATATGAAGCTATGGTGACATTAAAGCAATGTTAAAGCAATGGTATTCCCTGTAGTAACCTATGGCTGCAAGAGCTGGACCATAAGGAAGGCTGAGCGAAGGAAGATAGATGCTTTTGAACTGTGGTGTTGGAGGAAAATTCTGAGAGTGCCTTGGACTGCAAGAAGATCAAACCAGTCCATACTCCAGGAAATCAAGCCAGACTGCTCACTTGAGGGAATGATATTAAAAGCAAAACTGAAGTACTTTGGCCACATAATGAGAAGACAGGATACCCTGGAGAAGATGCTGATGCTAGGGAAATTGGAAGGCAAAAGGAAGAGGGGCCGACCAAGGGCAAGATGGATGGATGATATTCTGGAGGTGACTGACTCGACCGTGGGGGAGCTGGGGGTGGCGACGGCTGACAGGAAGCTCTGGCGTGGGCTGGTCCATGAAGTCACGAAGAGTCGGAAGCGACTGAACGAATAAACAACAAATGGTGACATTGGGTAGTTAGGGATCCAACATGATATCAGAACATAGCCATTGTCTTAGCATTTTGTGTGAACCAGCCTATCAGGTTTAAAGCTATTATATAGTTCATTTTAGGGGGAAAAGCTTATTATGTGAACCCAGGCACCAAGTTTTGTTAACCCTTAGGCATGTTGTGTGAAGCTGGCCCATGCATCTGACTCTGCAAACACAGCTTAGTTTTTGCGAACCCAGATTCTGAACTAGCTGCCTATAAAAAGGGGCAAAATGACATTTTGGTTGAAAATGGTTGGTTTATTAAACCTGAGTTGAAAGCCAGCTTCAGACACATTTTGGGGGGGGGGGGCAGGATTTGAAGGATAAGGATAGAGCATCTTGGCATTTAGAATCTCTCTTATTACAACTGATTAAATGTAATTAGTCTCAGTCTGAACATTATGGCTATTCATTGATGAATGAAGTATTTGGCCCTTCTAGCATATGTCTGCATACCTTATCCTGAACAGCGTGGATGTGTTTAAATGTAAAGGACACAACTAATCCTGATATAAAATGTCCCTTTGCAGCCACCCACATAATTTATAGCTGCCTTGTAAGGAACGAGATGTTGATATGGATAGTTATAGCCCAAAATGGGCTAGGCCATGATATGCACATGGGAAGGAACAATATTTTGTTCTTTTCTGGACTTGTTTTTTCTTTTTAGGTGTGGGAGGAAAGAGTTGTTTGCTTTTTTAACTGTGTTAACTATATTACAAGTCTCATACTATCGTTTCTATGTCTTCCCCATCTCTAAATGGCAGGATTTTATATATGCCTGAAAGTCACATAAGGTTTCTTGCTACCCCATTTTATGGTATAAGGGGGCAGTCAGGACATGGAAGCCTACTTATTCATCTGATAGGAAGACCAGGTTTTCCATCCAAATAATGATCAGTGAATTGGGAAAGGGTTGTCTGATAAGAATAGAAGAAATTATTGGATACAAAGGAATGAACAAGAGGGGGAAGTGGCTGTAGATATCTTGCTGCAAAGAGTGGGCACCTTTGAAGACCAGCTCTTGTTTGGGAGGGGCTGTTTGCCTGGAGATTTAACCCTTTGTAACCTCTAAATACGGATTCTCTCTCTTCCATTCTCTTTTCTGCCCAGTTACCTCTTTGTATATTGTGCTGGCACTCCAGATGTCTTTCCCAGCCAGCAAGTTGTATAGGAATTCTGGAAGGTAAAGGTAAAGGTTCCCCCCCGCACATTTGTGCAGTCATGTCCGACTCTAGGGGCTGGTGCTCATCTCCGTTTCTTAGCCGAAGAGCCAGCGCTGTCCGAAGACGCTTCCACGGTCATGTGGCCGGCATGACGCACGCAGAACGCTGTTACGTACCCACCGAAGTGGTACCTATTAATCTACTTGCATTTGCATGCTTTCGAATTGCTAGGTTGGCAAGAGCTGGGGCTAGTGCGGGAGCTCACTCCGTCACGTGGGGCTAGGGATTCGAACCTCCGAACTTGTAATCTTCGATCGACAAGCCTGGCGTCTTACCCGCTGAGCCACCATGCCCCTACCTCTTAAAAAAAGGTAAAGGTAAAGGTTTCCCCCACACAGTTGTGCAGTCGTGTCCGACTCTAGGGGCCGGTGCTCATCTCCGTTTGTTAGCCGAAGAGCCAGCGTTGTCCGAAGACGCTTCCACGGTCATGTGGCCGGCATGACGCACGCGGAACGCTGTTATACCCTTGCTTTATTTCCATGAAGTTTTGTTCCTCCCTTCTCTTCCTCTTTCCAGTCTCATCCAACCTCCACCCTTTTTCTCTCTCACTATTTTTGCATTTTCCACTGAAAGGTGGAATACTTGGGTGTTTCTTGCGTGGGAGAAGAGAGTTTGTGTTTTTATAAGAGAGGGAGAGTGGTTAGTAACTGCAGATGGAGAATCAATTAATTTTCAAAATGGGGCAACTTATTTTACAGGCAATTAATTTTAATTGCCAGTTATTAATTCAATTTTTTTTCTAGCCCTGCTTTCTTTGTAGTATGATTTCAGGCAAGCACACGTACGCACTTTCTGGCAGCCCTTATTATCTGCAGTCTCATTATCTGCACTTGCACATATCCACAATTTGGAAATACACACTTGACCTCACATATCTACAGCTTTGAGTCCATTTTGGTATATGCTGAGCACGCTGAAGGTTTTGGAGAGTTTTTTGCACATGTGTAAAGTATGTTTTTTCACGCCCCGATTATTTGTGGACTCATAATGCTCCAGTGTTGTCTGAAAGGGAATTCCTGTGAATATCAAGGGCCACGTCTACATATATGCACATGCATTTACACATGCATATCTCTCACATGTACATATTCATATAGTAACAGGAATCCTGGAGAAATTTATTAGAGAGAACCCTTCATCAAGAAAAATTAAATCAGATTTTGTTTATAGAATGGACTAATGTTTAATTTCAACATTTCTGTACTTAGAAAATGAATAACTTTAATACAGGTAGTCCTCGCTTAATGACCACAATTGGGACTAGAATTTAGGTTGCTAAGTGATGTGGTTGTTAAAATTTTGTTAGGTTGACAAAATGGGGAAGAGGGGCATTGCGCATGACTTTGTGTATAATTTTTTTCCTGCCTATTCTTCCTTTCTGACCAGGGAGTCATCTTTCCTATAAAGATGGGGGTAAGACCATCTAAAAGCTGTAGATGACCAGTTACCTGGACAAGATTCAAGAGGAGGTCAGCTGAGCAAGGAAAAGAAGCCACTTCAATGCACAATGGAGTGGCTTTTAAGCATTGGACTTGTTTTCATGGGAACTCAAGTCTCCTACAATTTGAGCTCAACTCCTGGTAACTGGGGGCGTGGTGGCTCAGCGGGTAAGACGCCAGGCTTGTCGATCGGAAGATCGCAAGTTCGGAGGTTCGAATCTCTAGCCCTACCTAAGGTCACACAGCTACCTAGAAACATATTTAGGATTCCCTTACCAACTTTGCTCAGACTGAAGAAGCTCCTTGGATAAGGAGCGAAACGTTTCCACAGAGAAAATAGAAATCCAGTTGACATGATTCAAGCTACAGGGAATCCTAAATATGTTTCTAGGTAGCTGTGTGACCTTACACCTGGGGTCATGGTTATATTGAGATGTTATTTTAAGTCCTTTTATCATCTAAAGGAGGATCGTTAAGATCACCATGCTGCTGTTGAGCTTGTGAAATGGTCTTAATCTTCCTAGGTACAGAAGACAAAGCCGGGAGAAAGATGGGAGAAAGATTGTGCCTGAGGCCCCCACCTCTATTCAAGGAAGGATTTTCCAAGTTGGCATAAATGGATTGAGAGAGGGGTCAAGGAATCCATTTATGCCAACTTGGAAAATCCTTCCTTGAATAGAGGTGGGGGCCTCAGGCACAATCTTTCTCCCATCTTTCTCCTGGCTTTGTCTTCTGTGCCTAGGAAGATTAAGACCATTTCACAAGCTCAACAGCAGCATGGTGATCTTAACGATCCTCCTTTAGATAATAAAAGGACTTAAAATAACATCTCAATACAACCATGACCCCAGGTGTAAGGTCATACAGCTACCTAGAAACATATTTAGGATTCCCTTACCAACTTTGCTCAGACTGAAGAAGCTCCTTGGATAAGGAGCGAAACGTTTCCACTGAGAAAATAGAAATCCAGTTGACATGATTCAAGCTACAGTTGCTTATTTTTCTTTCCTTTTTCACCCAATACATAGAACTTTGCTACAGACACCTGAGCTAAAACTGGCTTTTCGCTGACTTGATCTGCACTTCGTATTCTGCCTCTGTACAAATCCTTTGGCCTCTCTATCTAGCTTATATGTTCCAGCTTCTTTCAACATTTCAACAAGCATCATCCTCTGATTTTCCAAAGCTAGAATGTAATCTGTAATAGCCCCAGAAATGTCACATGGTCTCACCTCTTGCCCTTGATGGTTTCAAGTTTTAAAAATGAAAGAATGCAATGAGTGGCTAATGAATAACTCTTCACTGGCTCCTTTCCCCAATTCAGCCAATTATAGCTAAGGTGGCCAAGCTCAAAATTCATGCTTCCAATCAGGGAGAGAACTTAAGGGACTTGGGGTGGGTGGGTGGATATCCTAGCCGGTCTTAATTCCCTTGTCCTCTTTGCCTTGCTGGGGTTTTGTTTGTTCTGTCTAGTTTGCCACTTGGTTCTGCCTAGAAAAAAAGCATAGATGGCGGTGGTGTTTTCAGTTACATTGAGTACCAGGGAGGCACCATATAGACAGTTTCATCCTTATTGGGACTCCTCAGATGTAGGTAGCCAGATGTTATTCCATGGGGTTCAAACCCTCTACCAGGAGTTGAACTCATGGACCTTCTCACTTTAGATGACTATATTCAATGCATTAGCTCAGAGCTTTCCAAACTTTTCATGTTGGTGACACACTTTTTAGACATGCATCATGTCGCGACACACTCTTACAGCAGGGCATCATTTCGTGACACACTCTTACAGCAGGGCACAAGGCAGGCACTAGGACCTGCGCGGAATCCTGGCAGGGCTCGGAGGCAGCAGCAGCCAGGACACACCCAGACACTGCAGCCGACAGACTAACGTGTCCCGACACACAGTTTGGAAAGCTCTGCATTAGCTTTAGGAGCTATCCAGCAGTCCCTGCAGACCCCAAGATGACTGCTACCTCTGCCATCACTGTATTTATACTTTGGTTGGTTTTAATCTAGTCCAGAATTGCTGGAAGAAAAACACATGCTTGTGGGTTCTTTCTCATGTGCTCCTGTTTCCTAGGACTAAGTAATCTTTTTTGAAACTCCTCTCCCCCCCCCTGCCCAACTTAATGTTTTGCTCATTCCTTCCTTGTTCCCAAGGCCAAGTCTACCTTCCTTCATACATTGCTCCAATGGGCATTCTGGAGAAAACAAAATGGAAAGTTGATTATCCACTCCTCAAAATCCTCCCTTCACTAACCCAAAACACTGATATCCCCATTCCACTTTGGGGTTTCTGAATGGGCCCATGACATTGGAGAAGCTATTTCAACTCTGTATGAAACATAGCTACCCATTCTTTTTTAGGTATCATCTTTTGAGACAGCCCAAGTGATGGAAGTGAATAATGGAGCACCACTGCTGTTAAGCGCTTTGTGAATTGCTAGCATTGCAATAATGGATTGCGTGCATTGGCAAAGATTCAGGACAGTGATAAAAAGATCTACTGTAATGTCTGTCTCTCAGGAGAATGTACCTTAAACAAACACCCTCTCTTTTCCAAATGTAGTCCTCTTCAGGTCCTAAAACTGTCAAGCCTGCGCAGAAGGCATTGGGTCCCCTGCTCCATCTTTTTTTTGTGTGTGTGTGTGGTGCCTTCGAGTCGTTGTTGATTCCTGGTGACTGAAGGGAAAAGTCCCTACAGTTTTCTTGGCAACATTTTCGGAAGTGGCTTGCCGAGAGGGAGTGACTGGCCCAAGGGCACCCAGCTGGCTTTCATGCCTAAGGCAAGACTAGAACTCATGGTTTCCTAGTTTCTAACCTGGTGTCTTAACCACTACACCAAACTGGCTCTTTGCTTTAGCTTTCATCTTTAGCTTTCTTGTATTGATGGGAGAGGAGTTAAAGAAACTGTAATCATTGGGGCTTTGTATGCTTCAAAATGTTTTCATTCATTCAGCCTTTATCCAAGCATAGAACCTCTCTGATGATAATTAATCAGCCGTGTTGTTTTTAGGCTTCTACCTGAGCCTGAAGATGACGCAGTGGCTTTAAACAAGTTAACACATTAAAGTGATTCTTAAAGCAGCAATATCTTTTCAGGCCCAAGTGGCAGCCTGAAAAATGACATGTCCTCTTTCATTAATAGCCAAGAGGTGGTCTGCTCACAGTCGTTCAAGAGACAAGGCACTTTTTGAAGTGTTCCCAGCTTTAGCCAACTGGTTCAACTGAACTAGATATTAATGGTTTTTCAGAATTCTCTCCTAATTTTTTCTTGCTAGAGAAACTGGCTAAATAATTTCTCTGGAAAATAGAAATTCTACAACCATGTCTCAAGGCCGGGACTCCTCCTTTTTAGTGACAGGAACATGCCTCCTGAAAACATGGCATGGGAGGAATTCCCTCTTGATGTTGGGGGACATCAAGACACTGTAGACAATGGGGGAGAGAGGTATGCTTGTAAGGTATCTCTCACCCCTTTTAGCCACCTTGTAACTGAGTAAGTGCAAGAACATCCCTCTCCTTTGGAAGAAGTTTCTAACACAAATTATTTTTCATCAAATTGCATGAGAAATGGCAGAAAGAAGAAATGCGGGGAAATGTCTCTTTCTGGCCCTAATCTAGAACCTTATGAAAGTTGGCTTCCTAAAGGGAAACAGTTGGCCTTCATACCTTTCCTGTGTAGAAAGAGAGATTGGGGATGGAGTAGTTAAGAGGGCAACACCACCTCCCCTCTACACGTCATCATCTTTTATATGCAAAGAGGGCTTGTACAGGTGTAAGGACCAGCCACTCAAAGAAGATAAAGCATTGCAGAACTGAAAATTATTTAATCCCAACTCCTATCTCATGAAGACACTGAAGTGGAATATAATTACCACATCAGCGCCTGGGGATTCTCAAGCCTCTCCTTAAGTAATTCCAATGTAAAAACATCTATCTTAAATTACACTACATGCCGTTTCCCCTACAAAGTAGCTTATGCTGCCAGGCAACTCCTGATCTTTAACCAAAATCTGAAAGTCCCTGTTGTTGCCATCTACTGCTCTCTAGGTACCCTTCAGTTTTTTAAAAAAGATATCTCTCCCAAATCTTCTTTGGGCTAAAAATTTCTGCATGAACCAGTTACTGGAATGGGCCTCCTGACCAGACCGTGAAATTGAAATTGAAGGCAACACAGATCAGTGACTCACGCAGAGACAGAAAAGGAGGCTTTCTATTTGGATTTCAGGAGGAAAATTTCTATTTGATACTTTGTTGAGAGGCTAATCAATTTCACAGTCTTCTCAAGACTGTGGAAGAGAAAGAGGGGTGCCACTGATTGTTTCTCCAAACCTTACGTAGCTCAGATATCCCAGCACCCCTATTTATAGAAGTACAGGTAGTCCTCACTTAACGACCATTCATTTAGTGATGGTTCGGACTTACAACAGTGATGGAAAAAGCAACTTACGACCGGTTCTCACACTTACGACCGTCGCAGAGTCCCCGCGGTCATGTGATCACGATTTGGGCGCTTCGCAACCGGTTCGCATTTGTGACCATTGCAGCGTCCCATGGTTACGTGATCACCATTTTCGACCTTCCCGGCTGGCTTCTGCCAAGCAAAATCAGTGGGGAACTGTGTGATTCGCTTAACGACCACAGTGATTCGCTTAATGGCCGCTGCAAGAAAAGTCGTAAAATTGGGTTGGATTCGCTTAATGACCTCTTCACTTAGCAACCGAAACTCCAGTCCCAATTTTGGTCGTTAAGCGAGGACTACCTGTAAAGATCTTGAGCTTCATTTATCTATCTATCTATCTATCTATCTATCTATCTATCTATCTATCTATCTATCTCTATCTATCTATCTATCTATCTATCTATCTATCTATCTATCTATTATTTATTTATTTATCACGGCCCATCTCCCCCGAGGGGGACTCTGGGTGGTTTACAAACAGGGCGGTTTCATTGCATTCCGTTTATTACAGTCCTGTCTTCTTTGGTGCTTATTGCTGCAAAACAACTCCAATGTAGAAGCCTGGGATGTGGCAATCTGAATTTTATGACGGTGGAACCTAAACAGTTTGCTTAGTTTGCTCTTGATCCTTACCAACATCCGTGATTGCTTTGGTAGAATTGCTTTCGTTCCACTGTCTTTGCCCTCACTGGCCCTGCCCCTTTGCCTTCACTGCTCATTCTTAATTTGGATCGTTCTGCCAACTGAGCTGGTTTGCTGGGATGCTACAACCGCAACGGCATCCTAGATGCCCCTGAACGGAACCTTATAGGGAGTTTTTCCAAGTAGGTGTGTTAAATGAACCCGGGGGCAAAAATTATGGAAACATGGAGGTGAGAACAAACAGTGTCTGAGACACACACACATACCTACCCCCCTTAAAAACAAAGAAAGCCAAACATTGGGTCAATGTTTGCTGAAGGGAGTGGGTTTTCTGTTTTTGGAAAGGGGAGGGGGCTTATATTGCTGCCTGCAATGAGTTAATGCAGAGGCAGGCAAACTAAGATTAGTGATATTCACTGCGGCACTGAATTCCACCTCCTTTGAAGAAGGAGGACAAGATTTAATGGGTAGCATAGTGTTCCTGCAGCACTGCTTCGTGGCCTCTGCAGCATAGATTATTGGCTGGAAGACTTTTGAGGGGGAGAAAAGCCGAAAGAAAGAGGGAGTTTTATACCTCCCTCCGCCTCTCCCCCATTTTAAACTATTCATGCATATCTTGGGACAGAACCAGCTTTTTTTCTTGCATTTCCCTTCCCTTTTTGATTTCCGACTGCATTTTTAAGCGTGGGTTCCTTTCTTTTAATAAAAATGTACGTCCAAAGCCAGCAGAGCAGCATGGTTCCTAGAAATATTGTTGCTGTAAAGACCAGAATTGGCCCCCTTTGTTTCAGTGAAGTACAGCATTTTGCCTCCTTTCTTGTTTTTTAAAGCCCGGTATTCCACGTGGATCTTACCATGGCTCCTATCGCCATAAAAATGAGTAGAATGGTGTGTTTTTGCCGCCTATATTGTCTATGGTTTGTTTTTTTAAGAGGAGGAGGTTCTGAATCATTAAAGCGAGGGCTTTGGTTGTGTAGGAGGGGACAGTTGTAAATAAAGATAATTAAAAACAAGTGCAGCACTCCACGCAATTACAAGGAAGAGACACAAGGCCATTAATTTCACCTCTGTGTTTGTTTGCTTCCATTTGGTTTTATCTTTTGTAACAGTCTGCAAGTTGCCCAGTCAGGGGCTTTCGATCGAACTCCAGGATCAAAGCAACAGGATGAGAAAATGAATTTACTTCCCTCGTCCTGTTTTTTTCCTCAGTGAGCGAGAATAATTTTTCAAAATGGAGTCCCACGGAAATAATTATGGAAGCGAAAATGTGTGCGATTGCGTTGTTTGGATTTTGCTGAGGGGAACTCATAAAGAAACAGCATTCTTTGCATCTGTATTTGTGGGGAGGAGGCTTAGCAAATTTCATAACTTAACTCCTGAATATAATTAGATTTAAATTGGGCATATGGGTGCGTGGGAGGGAGGGAGCGAAATCATTACAGTTTAAGAACATTCGGTTGCAGCTGGTTTCTTGCTGCATTCCCACAACACGTTTAACCTGATTACTCGACCCATTTTCTGGATTCATCTAATACATTGAACAATTAACTGTTCCAGAGCTCATGGTTCAGACAATATGCTAAGACAGACACACACACAAAACATATATTTAACACTAATCAAGCTGAGCAGGTATAAATGCATATGCTTGGTTTTTAACTGACTTGGATTAGCATGTTGTGTGAACCCAGTTTCTGTGTCTTATAATATGTACAATTATGACCGGTGGTCAAAACAATAAATAAAATTATAATATGTACTACATCCATATATGGCCTCCAAATATTTTGGATGTAGCTTCTGGAATTGTAACCCTTAGTGGAGAAAAGAGGACCTGTGTTAAATACATGGAGAAAAGTGATATTAACAGTATTTTATTGATTTAACTTGAATTATCTTTCAATTCAATGAAGTTTTGTCCTGGCTCCACTCTCTTTTTCTTGACACCATCCATGTTTGGAGTAGAGGTCTCAGCCCGCTCTCATTGGCTCTTTGTGTCCTCATTGGAAGATTGTCCTCATCTTACAAAAACATGGCATTGTTATATAATTGTCAGCCACTCTTTTCCTTTAAGGCTAAGTGTGCCTTTTCAGTGCTTCATGAATGTATGGAATTTGATGGCAGTGAGAAAAGGGTATGCTGCCTTACACATGTTTTGACTAACACTGGTGATGTTCCCTAGTTGGGTAATGAAACATCTAATTGGAGAGAATATTTGTAGCTCAGGGTTGAACTGTGGAGTCCTTGGTTCTCTCTGAGCCTTGTTGTTTTCCTGCAGACATTTCATTGTCAGGCTAGGCAACATCTTCAGTGTGAAAAGGGAGTGGGACTTGCTCTCTGTTTATATACCATGGCTTGTCCTGCTTGTGTAGGTGGGGGTGTTGTTCTCTCCTTGGTAGTTCCTTGATTGGGCTGTTGTTTGCTGCTTGGTTGATTGATTGAGTTAATAGTTCCTTGATTAGGGTATATTGTGCTGTTTGATTGTTCCTCTGGTGCTAATCCTGGTGTTAATCTTTGCATATCTGGGTGTTGATTGCTGGCAAGGAGGTGTTCTGGTCTTCTGGCTTTTCTGTTGTCTCTTATGAATGGTATGTAAATGTTGTTTACCTCTATGCGTCTGTTGATGGCTGCTTTGTCTGAGTGCCAAGCTTCCAGGAATTCTCTAGTCTTTTTGGATTTGGCTTGGTTTAAGATGCTCACAGTTTCCCAGTTGAAAGTATGGTTGAGTCTGTCCATGTGTTGTGAGATTAAGGAGTTTTCATTGTGTCTTCTGACTGCTAGTTGGTGTTCATGGATGCGTTCTGCTAGTCTTCTGCCGGTCTGTCCTACATAGTGGCTGTTACAGTCCTTGCACTGTATGTTGTAGATAACTCCCGTTTTTCTTCTTGGGCTACTGGGTCTTTTGGGTTCCTTATGATGTTCTGAAGAGTTTTGGTTGGTTTGTGTGCTACGGTGATGCCGTGTGTTGTAACAGTCTATTAGTAGTTTTTGAGATGTTTCTGATGTATGGCAGTGTAATTCTTTTCATAGCTTCTGTTGGTTTTGCTGTGGTGGGTTGAGTGGTCAGGCACTTTTGGATAAAGTTGCACGGGTATCCATTTTTCTGGAAGATGCTATATAAGTGGTCTGTTTCCTTTTTCTGGTGTTCTGGGTTGCTGCAGTGTGTCTGTGCTTGTCTGAATAGTGTTCTTATACAGCTCCTCTTGTGGGAGGTTGGGTTATTGCTTTGGTAGTGCAGCACTTGGTTAGTGTGGGTAGATTTGCGGTAGACTTGTGTTTCTAGAATGCCATCATTTCCTCTACTGATGAGGATGTCCAAGAAGGGTAGTGTGTTGTTGTTTTCTTCTTACCTTGTGAATTTTATTCCTTTGAAGATGTTGTTGATGGCTTCATGTGTTTCCTCCAGTTAATCCTTTTTTATTATGACGAAGGTGTCATCTACATACCAGATCCATACTTTAGGTTGTATGTGTGGGTGTGCTGTCCTTTCTAGACGTTGCATTACAATCTCTGCTATGAGTCCTGAGAGTGGTGATCCCATGGGTGTCCATCAAACTGAAAGTAGGTGGTGAAGCAGAGGTTGATGAGGTCCATGATTCTGGGTATTTTGATCTTGGTGTATCTAGTTAGGTCAGGTGTGTTGGGTAGAACTGCTGCCATGGATTCAATTGCTAGTGCTGGGTCTATAGATGTAAAGAGTGCAGTGACATCAAATGACACCACAATTTCATCTTCATCTATTTTTAGGTCTTTCATTTTCTGGAGGCACTGTAGTGGAGAGTTGACAGAGTATTCACTCTCCTCTTTGAGATGCCCAAGTTTCCTTGTAAGTTCTTTAGCTATGTTGTATGTGGGGGTCCCTGGTAATGATACAATTGGACGGAGTGGTATGTCGGGCTTGTTTATTTTGGGGTGTCCATAGAAACGTGGGATGCTGCTGCTTTTCATCCGCCTCTGTTCTTTTGTGATTTGACCTTTCTTGGTTAAGTCGTTGAGGATTCTAACCTGGTTGTCCAGTTTCTGTATGGGATTGGTGTTTTCTGGGGTATAGGTTTCTTTGTCCTCAAATAAATCTATGGCTTTTTGTATATATTGTGATATGTCTATAATGATGGTGGTGCAGCCTTTGTCTGCTGGGAGGATGATGATAGGTCCATCTTTAGGTTTTTGAGGGCTGCTTTGTCCTCTGCTTTCAGTTGGTTCTGTTTCCATGTCCTTCTGGTTTGTGGTATGATTATCTGTCTTACATTCTCTTGAGTTTCTGTAGTAAGTCCTGTAGCTTTCAATGCTGCTTCTAAAGCTGCAAAGAATTCTAATTTACTTGCATCCTCTGTGTTGTAATTGAGGCCTCTCTGCAGTATATTGTGTTCTGCAGTGGATAATGGGCGGCTGGACATGTTGACCACCCATTCCGGTTCCAGTACTTCTTTGTTTCTGGGGTTTAACTTAAGTATTTTAGTTTGGAGTTTAGCTTTCCTTTTTTCTGCTTGTCTCAGTGATGTGGTCTTGATGGTAGTAGTCAGCATGTTGATTTGTTCAGGGGTCATAGTCTTGTTTCTTGAGGCTGTCTATTGTGTGTTGATATTTGTTTAATCTGAGTTGGGCGTCCATGATCATGAAACGTCTGCAAACAAACCAGGTTTAGAGAGCACCAAGGACTCCACAGTTCAAATCTGAGCTACAGATATTCTCTTCTATTGGAAGGTTTTAAGTAGCTGTTTGTCAAGAAATCCATAGAAAAGGAATGATCTGTTAGTTGGCAACTCTGCAGGTTGTCACCAAGAGTGTGTCCCCATCCCTGGAAGAACATCCCAATGGTGAGAATGAATCAGAGATAGTTTGTGCTTTGACTTGCCAGTCAGTGCCAAAAGGCTTCCAGCATTTCTACAGTCATCTGCTGGGCTGAGTAAAACGGCCCTTTGATCTGGTCCAGCTGGAGTTTTTCTAGTAGATGCCCAATCTAATGTTTTATGATTGCCTTCCTTTTCTGTTTTTACTTCTGTAGAGGAGTTCTGAAATACCAAACTAACCTAAAGGAGCATCCCCCCGGGTGTTTTAATCCCAACATGACCATTGAAGAGGACAGCCCGTTTGCAGATGGTTTCAAACAGTTGCTCACAGAAAGTGCCATAGAGCATTTCCCGGGACAATTGATGGAGCTTGAACCACAACTCAAAAGCAACTTTGTCTGTGCAGAGGAGCCAAGATTCCAAGCCTGTTTCCCTGAGGTTTGTATGAACATCTGTGTTGTATTGTGCTCTTGGCAATGATGCTTCTGTTACCAGTTGGCCCTTGTGGTATGAAAGCACCGAATGTTCATAAATATTCCAACTTGACAGGGAACAAGCTGTTAAAATGTTTGTAGCTAAGCTTCTGAGAGGGAAGAGAGAGTTGTCATGTAGGCTGAGTTCCCAATTTAGACAGGTGTATCTGTGGTGTAGAAGAGATCTGGTAAGAGATACGAAGCTGAGAAGGTAGAGGAAAGTGGGCAGGCAATCCAGGCACAAATCTAAAACGTCAGCATAATCTACAAACTTTAAAAAGCTAAACAATCAAATTGGAAGTAGAAGAAAACAATATTAAAACTAGGATTGGCGTTAGTACATTTAAAATCATTCAAAGGCTAAGCAAAAGGAACACATTTATTGCCCAGGTAACGTTAAAAATGAAGAGGACATTTCGCTTTTTGAAATTTTAGCCAGGGTGCTGCCTTGGAGAAGACCCTGTCTTGCTTTTCCCTCAGTCAGCAAAGCCTCTGAGGACATCTTAAACTACAGGCAGGCCCATATAGGAGGAGCCTTCAGACTTCAAAGACTGAAGTCTTCCACTTTACTCCCAACTTAAGAATGGAAAACGGAATATTGGTGGACAGCAAAAGAGATTCAAAGATACTCTCAAAGCTAATTTAAAAAAATGTAATATCAGCATTGAGAACTGGGAAGCCCTAACTCATGAGCGTTTCAATTGGAGGTCAGCCTTTATTAATGGCGCTATGGACTTTGAAGAAGCACGAGTACAGGGCGAAAGGGAGAAAAGAGCTAAAAGGAAGGCACGTCAGGCAAACCCTCATCATGACCGTCTCCCACCCGGAAACCTATGCCCTCATTGTGGGAGGTTGTGCGGATCCAGAATTGGCCTTTATAGCCACTTACGGATCCACTGTTAAATTTTACCTTTGGAAGACAATCTTACTCGGCTACGAGTGATCGCCAATGAATAGGAGGAGCCATTCTCGCATATATTTGGGCACAAAATCATTTACAAGGCCAAATGTTTGGAATTATACCTAGAAACCAGTTAGCAGCCAGTTCAGTTCATACAAAACTGGTGTTTTTAGCATGTGAGAATCCAATCTAGTTCCCAGGTACAGTATGGCAGGAATATAACCGGAAAATTCGTTGTTAAGTGGTGCAATTCTTAAGTGAGGCATCACGTGACCACACCCGATTTTACAACCTTTTTTGCCATGGTCATTAAGCAAGACATCACGTGACCGTGACTTGTGACCTTCTGCCGGCTTCCCCGTTGACTTTGCTTGTGGGAAAGCCAGCTGGGAAGGTTGCAAATGGCGATCACGTGCAGGACGCTGCAACTGTTGTAATTGCGAGCTGGTTGCCAAGTGCCTGGATCACGATTATGTGACCATGGGGACGCTGCAACGGTTGTACATTCAAGGACTGGTCATAAGTCACTTTTTTCAGCACTGTCGTAACTTCGAACAGCTGCTACACGAATGGAGGTAGTGAGGACTACCTGTAGGTAAAATCCATATGTCCCCAACCAACAGACTTCTAATGTTTCCACAAGGATTCCTTACGTATATATTTATCCATAAGTACATTAAATAACCAAGGGGAATCACTCATCCTTTGTTACTGCTCCTCAGTTTTGAACCAGTTGATTCTCACATATGCATTATTTCCATTATATGCTGGAATTCTGGGAGTTGATGTCCACACATCTTAAAGTTGCCAAGTTTGCGAAACAGTGATATAAATCAACAAACATACCATACACTGGCTAATAATGAGGTCTTTACCCTTTCAACCAGAGTTCTGCTAAACACCTCTCCAAGCACCCAACAAATTAATCTCTGAGTTGTTGCATTTACTTTTCCTTCCTTTCCTTTTATAGAGGGGAACAATAATGGCATTCTTCCAATGGTCAGGCACAGATGCAGTCTTCACACACATGTTAAATATGTTGCACAGCTTCTGCATAAAGAAACCACATCCATATTTTAACTTTTCTCCAAACAAACCACATACATATTTAACATATCTCCAGTTATGTTTCCACACCTGCAGTGTTCCCATTTTTTCAAATTCTTATAGCATTTATGACTTCCTTTTTCTTGGACACTAACATTAAAATCATTTTTTTTCTCTAGCATATCACTATCATTCCCATACAAACCTCTAAAAATACTCTATTCAGAATTTCCTTGTTTCCGTTTCATCCAAAATCATGTCATCTTTTCTATTTTTAATTTTAGTCATTCTGCTGAAGTTTCTTGTTTAGTCTTCTTCAATGACTTCTAAAACAAAATGGTTTGCCTTCCATTCAGAAGCTCTCATCACCCTTGCATATTCTTTCAGTCTTTCATCATAAGCATGGTTTTAAATTTATGTTCATTTTTTGCTATATGTACATATGAATAGATTTATCCTTAAACCAGATATTTGAAAGGGACAGAACTTTTTTTTAGAAAAAGTTATTTTGTAACTTTTTTGTTAGAAAATTATTATTTTTCTAACCATTTCCATTTGTTCTTTGGTCTCCAAATGGCCAATCGCTTTTTCTGCATTCTCGCATCTTGTTTTCATCCATCCATTCACGTCACCTAGCAGAATATTTATATTTCCCCTTGGAGCACGTTCATTCAGAACGTTGCAGAAATTCAGAATTTCCCCCAAGCTCATCTCCAGATACTTCATTATCATAATCCACCAGAGCATCATAATGCAAGTATGGAATGGGCAGTAGGAATAACCTTGGAACAGGAGGAAGAGCTTCAACCAAGGCAAAGGTCAGATAAAAGATTTGAGTCGGAGGCAGAAATGTAATATGAGAAAGCATCTCAGACTTGACCCTCTCTGGTTATCACTAAGATAAAGGGAGAGAGAGGGAAGTGTATTCAGACTTGCAAGATTCTGTTACTGTAACCTTAACAATGAAAGTAGTATTCATAACTTTCTGTGGCTTGAATCATGTCAACTGGATTTCTATTTTCTCAGTAGAAACGTTTCGCTCCTTATCCAAGGAGCTTCTTCAGTCTGAGTAAAGTTAGTAAGGGAATCCTTAAATACGTTTCTAGGGTGGCTGTGTGACCTTGCACCTGGGGCTAGGTCATGGTTATTTTGAGATGTTTATTTCTAAGTCCCATTATCATCTAAAGGAGGATCGTTAATGGGACTTAGAAACGTATTTAAGGATTCCCTTACTAACTTTACTCAGACTGAAGAAGCTCCTTGGATAAGGAGTGAAACGTTTCTACTGAGAAAATAGAAATCCAGTTGACATGATTCAAGCCACAGACTGTTCCACCTGGATGACTGAGAACCTTCATCGACATATTCATAACTTTGGCTTCCTAGTCTGGTCTACCACGAAGGGCTGAGAAAATATCACCAACCTGTGCATTCCTCTTTTCATAATGCACCTATAACAGTCTAGTTGACTGCAATTCATATTTTCTGCCGTCATTTTAGCCTTTAACACATAAGGAAACCTACACCTTGAATTCATCAAGATCAGACCACCATCATTCAGATCTATTCCATCCTTTACTTTGATCATCACCAGATGAGCCCAAAGATACTGAGCTCTACTACTCCCTATGGTGGTGGTCAATAAAAGCTTTTGCATTCAGAAGGTGTAGACAAGTTTACCAGTCTTATTCATGCCATTGCCATATCAGCATTCCCTGCTGATGTAAGGACTGCACTGGTCAGTTTGGGTACATTTTGTCCACTCTGCCACAAGCGCAATCAGAGTCTAATTTTACCCAAGCATATTTATACTATTCTGTGCAAGCTAAAATCTATAATCTAGAGCAGGGCTTTCCAAAGTGCTGCCACTGGCGACACACCAGCGGCGGCGCGCGCACGGTGACGGCGCAGGGGGCGTGCGGCGGCGCGCGCACGCATGGTGGCGGGGTGGGGGGCATGCGGCGGCGCGCGCACGCATGGCGGCTGCCATGCACGCCCACACCGCCGCTTCCGGGTGGTGTGGCGACACACTTTTGTGTCGCCACACACAGTTTGGAAAGCTCTGATCTAGAGATTACCTTGAAAGCCAACATTTTTAATTGATTATCTGCCATCAAGTCAGACTTGACTCTTAGTGAGCACACCGATAGATCTTTTCAGATGATCTGTCCCCAGGTCTTCCAGTGATGCACTCATCGCCACTGTAACTGAGTGCATCCCTCTTGTTTGTGGTTGTCCCTTCTTCTCTTTCCCTCCACCTTTCCCAGCATTAGAACCTTCCCCAGAGAGCTAGGTCTTAGCATAATGTGTCCAAGCAGGGTAATTTGAACCAGGTCATTTGGGTCCTGAGTAAGAACTCTGGCTTGATTTGTTTGATGATCCATTTGTTGGTTTTCTTGGCTGTTCATGGTATTCTCAGGAGTCTTCTCCAACACCAAAGTTCAAAAGGGTCAATATTCTTTCTATCCTGCTTCTTCAAAGTCCAACTTTTGGGTGTCACAGGGAAAATCATTGCCTACACAGTCGTGATATATAGACACATCACAACACCTGTATATCTTTTACAAGGCTACCATACCAAATCCCACCAACTAGGATTGACATGCAGTATATTTATTTATTTTTATTTATTCATCACATTTATATCACCGCCCATATACTGTATACATAATATGTACTTTATATACATACATACATACATACACACACACACACACACACACACATACACTGTGTGTGTGTGTATGTGTATGTATGTATGTATGTGTATGTATGTGTGTGTGTGTATGTGTGTGTATGTGTGTGTATGTATGTGTGTATATATATATATATATATATATATATATATATATATATATATATGGCATGGTGGCTCAGCGGGTAAGACGCCAGGCTGGTCAATCGGAAGATCGCAAGTTCGGAGGTTCGAATCCCTAGCCCTGCATGACGGAGTGAGCTCCCGCACTCGCTCCAGCTCTTGCCAACCTAGCAATTCGAAAGCATGCAAATGCAAGTAGATTAATAGGTACCACTTCGGTGGGAAGGTAACAGTGTTCTGCATGCGTCATGCCGGCCACATGACAGTGGAAGCGTCTTCGGACAACGCTGGCTCTTCGGCTAACAAACGGAGATGAGCACCGGCCCCTTGAGTCGGACACGACTGCACAAATGTGCGGGGGGAACCTTTACCCCCCCCCTCTCTCTCTCTCTCTATATATATATATATATATATATACACACACACACACACACACACACACACACATACACACACACACACACACACATACAGTACATACACATACATACATACATACATACATACATACATACATACATACATACACTGTACATCAACTGTACACACTCAGGATGTATAAAGAAAGTAAAAGAAATAAACAAAAATTGCTGCACTTATCTGACAGACATGGAGTAGCCAGTGGAGGGCATGAGCTGCTCATGGACTGTATAATGAATTGAAAACTGCAAACCGAGGTTTGCAGCTAAGTATACATTTGACAAGGAGCTGCTCTCTGCTAAATGTTGAGTGTTACCTAATACAGCTGTCTCAAATTTGTCACATAAATTAATTGTATTTTTAGGTGTGCACTTAAAAAAAAACTGGCTCCTGTTTTGAGTCTAGCAGTAACCTTAAGAGGATATTAGCACAAAATAGGTGCTTGGTTCACCAAACTGAGCCAAGTCTGATGAGCATCTGTTATTCCCTAAGGCAGTGTTTCTCAACCTTGGCAACTTTTAAGATGTCTGGCCTTCAACTCCCAGAACTCCACAGCCAGCCTGCTGTCTGGGGAGTTCTGGGAGTTGAAGGCCAGACAGACATCTTAAAGTTGCCAAGGTTAAGAAACACTGTCCTAAGGGATGGGATTTTATTTACAATCTAATATGTGCAAAGTGGGTGAAGTTGTGTTTACCTTTAACTTTTTAAAATTTTACTATACTTACATTAGCACAGGGCTCTTGAAAAATAGGGTTTCTTCCCTGATGCTTCTTGGAATGATGGTAATTGCATAGACACTTGGACATTCCAGAAAGTGCTTGGGAAATAAACTTCTCTCTTCAAAGAGTTTGGTGCTGGTATAAATGCAAGTTTTTCTTAAGTTAAAAAGGTAGAGAAACTCAGTTGCTTAGTGCGTTTTAGGAAATAATCTATGCTCCATCCCTCATCTGTTCCTGGATTCAGTTTGCTGAGTTTTTCTATGGTATATTAAATGAAAAGTCAGTAGGACAATTTTCTGGCTTTGAAGTCTATCAATCGAAGAGAATATTTGTAGCTCAGGGTTGAACTGTGGAGTCCTTGGTGCTCTCTGAGCCTTGTTGTTTTCTTGCAGACGTTTCATTGCCAGGCTAGGCAACATCTTCAGTGCTAAAAGGGAGTGGAACTTGCTCTCTGTTTATATACCCTGGCTTGTCCTGCCTGTGTTGGTGGGGGTGTTGTACTATCCTTAGTACTACCTTGATTGGGTTGTCTATGAAGTCTATCCCCCAAATTAGACAATGAAATGAGTAGATTTAGCCCAATCCATGCATCCTTTGTCATAGTATGAGGATTTTCTGTATACTGTTTGGGTTGCACATACTGAGTTGCACTTGCCAACAAATTCTTGCTGGCAGACTTTTCCCAGAAAAAGGATTGTTTTTATTTCCCATCTTCAGACTTGGCTTTGGATCTCTGGACCTTTATGCTTATATTGTGTGGAAAGGCTGTACCGCTATATCTATAGCAGCTATAAAGCTGTCACAATCACTGCAGCGATCAACCATCCATGTGATGTCCTTGAAATACAGATGATGAAGGAAGGCTTTAAAGCAAGACCTGGACAGGTGAGCTAATAATCAGTCGATATTCCAAATCTTCCTCCTTTCAGGACTTGCAAGTTATGTTCATCTGCTCTCTTCACAGGGATAGTTTTAGATTTGCATCTGTAATAAAACATTTTGGGACAAAATTAGGAAGAGTTGGATGTTGTACATCTTTTTGAAAAAGGATGAGGTAGCCAGGTTCTGGTCCCACTTGCTTGCAGAAAATAAGTTGCTTGGTCAGGATGTTTTGTGCTTTGCAGCACTTCTTGGATTGACCAGGAGCGCCAGTAGTATTGTGTAGACACATGGTCAGTTCAAGAAGTGGTACAACTTGAATTTGGCTGAGTTGCTGGAAGTCACTGCAGTTCTTGCAACAAAGGTGTAATGTGCAGCCAGCTGGCTGCTCCACTCAGCAACCTGGCTGCCTGTGTTCTGAACCAGCTGGAGTTTCCAGTCCCTGCACAAATATAACTCCACATAGATCATGGTATAGTAATATCATATGCATTAACTTTCCAGTGGCGTGAGCAGCCCAACATTAGGAGTGGCATCCCCAAATGACATTAGCTATCCTTTTCTTTCTTTCTCTTTCATTTTCTTCGGCTGATAAATTTCAGTATGTCATTCTGCACTGTCCAAGTGTGTCATCTGTGGAAAGCCATCCCTTCACTCTAACAATGGTAAGGATTTTATTTTTGTTTTGTATTATCAGCTGGTGTTTGGTTTGCTTGCTTGCTCTAGAGATGTAAATGAACAGTCTTTAGTTTGGATGGATGGATGGATGGCTGGGATGAAGAATCTGTGTTCAAAGGGTTTCATGAAATTTCTGTAAGAGGAGGTGCTACTATGAAATGTGGTCCTGGCCAGCAGCTTGGTTGGCTTCAAAAAGGGGTTGGACCAATTCATGGAAGTCATCAGGATCAATGGCTGTTCACCTGGATGGCAGCGTGACTGTCTCTGAAGGCCATCTGCTGGGAGACTTTTGGGCTTCCTTGTGCAGTTAGTTGGCCGCTGTGAGAACAGACTGCTGGACTAAGTGGGCCAGGGGTCTGATCCAGCAGGGCACTGCTTATGTTCGTATGCTGCATATTTCACAGTTACAACTAAGACTGACAACCTAGTGTACATCTTCTGTATCTTATTATAAAGCATTATGTAGCTGCTTTGACAGGGAAAATGAAGTGAACATTTGCAACATTAAACACTACATAAATAGTAAAATCTACAGCAAGTTGATAAATGTGGGTACCTTGGTAGAATGTTTATTAAGGATGGGAAAATGGATAGAGAAATCTTATACACTCAAATGCTGGTAGATAGTGGGAACTATATGGACTGTGGAGTCCTTGGTGCTCTCTGAGCCTTGTTGTTTTCTTGCAGATGTTTCATTAGACTAATCTGGCAATGAAACATCTGCAAGAAAACAACAAGGCTCAGAGAGCACCAAGGACTCCACAGTTCAACCCTGAGCTACAAATATTGTCTTTGATTGGTACTATATGGTCTGTTGCAAGGAACAATTGTTTGTTGAAAGAAGCAAACATCTCTATCAGTAAGAACAAACTACTGCCTACTTTGTAAAATAGAAATGATAGTTGAGTATGTCAGGAGAAATACAAAAGTAAATTGAATGGGGAATGGAGTACTTAAATGTGACTGGTAAAACAAGAAGATGTGTGCTGAATGAATGTGGATTAAATGTGCAGTGAGTAGTTCAGGCTAGATTTTATGGGTATTTTCCAGATAGTAAAATGCTGGCCACCTGTGGAATAGGTACTGTAGCTTCATAAAGTGTATGTTCTTGCTCACTGAAGGTCTTCGAATAAAGGCTAGAGCAGTGTTTCTCAAACTTGGCAACTTTAAGACATGTGGACTTCAACTCCAAGAATTCCCCAGCGTGGCTGGGGAATTCTTGGAGTTGAAGTCCACATGTCTTAAAGTTGCCAAGTTTGAGAAACACTGGGCTAGATGGTCATCTGCCTGAAGTGCTTGCTCAGATCTTGCACTAAGTTTGGGGTTCAACTGGAGGACCTCTCATGCCTTTGTTTCACTATTTCCTACTTCTTTTCTGACTTCTGCACATTTTTTTTATCCCCAAAGGGAACAGAATGATAGTTATATGAGTATATCTGTATATAGGATTAAAACAGTATTATTTCCATTTGCAGTCTTTTAAAATGGGATGCATACATGAAAAACATAAATTGATCAGAAGGATAAGAATCCCTCTGAAGACAGGAGATAAAAAAAGCAGATTTTCATCGTAAAGAGAAAAGAGATTGGAAAGAGAGAAGAATTCCAAAAAAGAGCAGCCTCATTTGGGTTGGGGGAAGGCTTGGAGGAAGCAACTGTAGTAACTGCATGGGGGAACAGGGAGTATTTTAAATACTTTGGTCTCAAGACATGAACAGAACTTCAAGGGTCATAATGAACAGAAAGTACGAGAGATCTTCTTTGAATCACACTTGAGTCTTGGTGTGACTGAGACCTCGCTCACCAGCTGCCTCGTGCAGCAATTGTTCGAAGTTAATGATGGTGCTGAAAAAATAACTTTGCAACCAAGGTGCACATTTACAACCTTCACAGCATCTCTCTCTCTCTCAGTCATGTGTTTGTCAGTCAGTATGCGTTGTCCTGTGCCTGACCTTTTTCCCCATCAGCGGAGAGATTGGAGAGGAATGGATTACAAGAGAGTAAAATCTTAGCACTAATGCAGCTGTTTGCCTAGTGCCCTCAGGGTGGGGAGCCTTAAGTACGCTAGGCAAACAGCCAGTGCTAGCACATTCCTTTCGATGTGTGTTCCCCATTGTGTGCCTGTTTACTCTCTTGTAAGCCCCTCTCTCCACTGAATGTAAATACAAACATTAATTCCCTTCTTGCTAATTATCCCAGCGAGGGGGTAAGCATTCCAAAGGGCAGGGGAGTGAGGAGAAAGGAAACCATAGTCACAGTCATGTGATTTCCCACTTAGCAACTGTATCACTTAGCGACCAAGTTGCCAGTCCCAACTGTTGTCACTAAACAAGGACTACCTTATAGAGATGCATCCAAGTTGTTTTCTTGGCAGCAATACAGACATGATTTGCTGTTTTTTTTTTTTTTCCATAAGTTTTATTAATTTTAAAATACACATTAAAAGCTAATACAAAAGAAAAGAAATAGAAATACAAAGTAAGAAAAGGGAAAAGAAAAAGTGAAGTCAAAAAATAACAAACAAGAAAAAATATAGAAAATAGATGTCCTCCAATTTATCCTTGAACTTTAAGTACAACAATTAACTTTAAATGTTAGTCCTTAATACAATACACAGAAACTTTTCTTTGTCATATACCCTTTGATTTCTATAATCCAATCTTCTGTTCTTCATATAGGTTTCACCTTTCTTGATATCTTCCAACAATCCATCTCTGGTTTCTACTCCTTAGAATAGTAATCAAATGTTCGTTGTTGCATCAATTAAATGTTTTCCATTTGCTCTTTCCATTTTTACATCTATATTTATATCTTCAATAAAGTCCAATTAGTAAAACAAATAAAGGCCTTATCTACGTCTAATAAAATACAGTATATTCTGTTCATGTTATGACTATATATTCCATTAATACATAATCTAACATATTACATAACATAATACATAATATAGCAAAAATACAAAACCTAACATAACATATAACCTAATACATACAACATATTCTTGTAATAACCTACATTCTAATTCCATCTCATCATCTCATTGTCTTCTCATAAATGTGTCTCCAGAAAGAGTAATATATAATATCAACCTATTTATTTATAATCTTGTATCTTACACTTAAAATATCATGTTTTTATGCAGACATGATTTGCTGTTTTCTTCTTCTTGGAGGCTTCTGACTTCCCAGTCTAGCCTACCATTCTGGCATTTCCTGGTGGTCTCCCATCCAAGCACTAACTAGGACCAACCCTGCTAAGATCTTTTTTAAGGTGAGCCCAAGTTGTCAAGTACCTAGAAGCAAACAAAATGCACAGAAGACTTGCCTAATGCTGGAATTAGCTGATCCGTATTAGGTATCAGCTACCTTCCTAGGAGCTGTGACTTCTGATTCGTTACAAGCTGAAGCTGCTACCTTAAGCAGCATACGTGGTTCTTCTCAGTATCTACTGGCCTGAAAATTTATATCTGTCTGTACGGGGGTCTCTTCTATGTCTGCTGAGAAAGGCCTGGTGAAGATCTGGCTTTTTACCCTGTCTATTCCAGAATTAAAAACCACAGTTTACCCCTTCCCTATTCTCTCTACTGATAACCTGCTTCTCAGCTGTTGCTTTTTGATCACTGCGGTTTTAAAAGCACTCTTTATTTTGAATCTCCTGTTATTGTTTTATTTTGTTCTCTGAGAGAACAAAATCCTTGGGATATAAATATGCAATAAATATTGAAAGAAAAGTAAAGAAAAGGATTGAATTGATGGCCATTTCCATTTATAATGGCTCAGCCTTTCTACATCTCTTTGCTATAATTGGAATCCCAAATTGCAGGAAGTTTGAACCCCACCCCCGATTGGTCATTATGACTCCACTGTGTTCTTTTCTATTTCTAGTTTCTCCCAACATCTTAAATTAACAACGATGCCTGCTGCTTGATGGCAGAATTAGGTGTATTTTTACTTTTTTATGACATAAGGATCATGCTTGAAATGGAAGAAATTCCTAATTTTCTCCGTCCAACCTCTTTCCCCCCCCCTAGTCACTGTTTTGTCTCAGGTTGGAATTTATCCCCTGCCATTTCCACTGTAATATGAGGCTTGAAATTCTGATTTGAGATTTGGACAATATCATAACATCTCATGTTTAACCTGCTTTCTTTGGTATTGTTAGCACTTAATTCCTTCATGTTTTCAAATTGTGTGATGCTGCATCAATCTTCAGCCATATTTTCCCCCCCTTTCCCCTCCCCTGGTCACTCAAAAGCACTACTTGCATGCCACTCCTGATCCCAGTTTGGCAATTTCTAGATGTGTTGAAACCAAAGCTCCCAGAATTCCTAGCCAGCATTCCTTTCAGCTGATGGGGAATTCTGGGGGTTTCAGCTTCCACATGAATAGAGGGTGCCAGCTTAGGGAATGAAGGCTTATTTCAGCCTTCCCAACAAACCAGGTTACTCTCCGGATGAATAGACTTCATCTCCCAGAATTCTTGGTCATGGCGTGGCTACGTTTGGTGGGGAATGCTGGGGAGTTCATGTATCTGGAAGGCATCTTGCAAGCTTGCCTGTAAAATTGAACAAAACCATTCAGTAGTAATTGGAAAGCAAGATGGGTTTGGGAAATCACAGTGAGTCCAAGAGAACAAAGTGCACGAGTCTTGATCATTGGGTTTCCAGAAATCCACCCACAGATCCCACAGTTAAGTTTCCATTTAGATCTCAAGACTCATCAGATGGTGTTTTTATCACCTCTTGGTTTGGTTACTCATCTTCTTTTTGTTTTGATGTCCATAGCTCCAGATGTGGACAGGAACCCAAGTAGCTACAGTCTTGCCTGTTTGCCTGATTCCATCCTACCATTTGTTAATTTCAGCAGAACTCTGACCTGCGGATAAAAAAAACCCCTGTCTCTCCATATGCACAAAGCAGTAGCTGCAAAGGGCAAACTTGTTCAACTGGTGTCCTGTTTTGGAACAGGCTTTCATACAGAGTCTGTCTCTTTCTGCCGCCTGTTTTCCCTGACTTGTCAAGCATGCGGTTGAGGGTCGTGTTTCCTCCTCCTTAGCTGTCTTACATGCTAAATCAAGTCACCCAGGAATTGGGGAGGATATAGTGGGGAATGGAAAGAAGGCTCAGAAAATCTGGCCGGCATTTCTGGAAGTCCCTGCATGCATTCCTGCTGATCATTTTGCAACATGGGGAATGAGCAGCGAGTAATATCTAGGTATGTATGTATGTATTTATATATTTATTTAGACAGCTTCTTTGCTTCTGTCAAGATATTCCATACCAGGTGACAGCACAACTTCCTGTTTTGGGTTCAGTTACTTCTCATAAATTTTTCATCTTTTTTTTCTTCCCAATTTATTTCTGTGTTTCTTTTCCTCTCTCTTTTTCTCTCGAGAAATTTATTGATGCTGGTCCTGATTCAAGCAAACAAGCATAGTTCAGAAGGCGCATGAGACATTTCAAGCAGTTGGGGAAAAGGCAATGATAGTTAAAGCTCAGTCCAGAGATCCAAAAAGGAGATGCTGTACTATTAAATCCAGGGACTAGGATGTAGACTTTGTAGTCAAAGAGACAGATCAAAATTTAGAAGCCCAGATGTGTGCCAGAGTCCTGGGCATGTAAGTACAAGTAACAGACATGGACTGTATTCATACAACATGTTTACCCTGGGTACTGAATGAACTCCTCTTCAGGGTTTGCACAATTAACTGAACCATAAACTGTGTTCAGATTTACACAGCAAGCTAAACTACCAAAAAGAACCTTCTGCTTAAAATTAACCACAAAGCATGTTTTATCTTCCTAAGTGACAGCATCAAATTAATCTGGGCTGACCTCAAAAATCTGAGGAGGATCAAACAGTTAGCATTCTAGGCTAGATTAAGAGGTTGAAAAAAATATCCTGGAAGAATGGCAAATGTTGTTACCAAAACGTTATGTGGATGTGTCCATCTGGTCACCAGGAACTGAACTTGATTCCGACTTTACAGGTAATCCTCGCTTAGCGACCACAATTGGGGCCGGTGAGTCCGTTGCTAAGTGATGCAGTTGCGAAGTGGAAAAATCATGTGACCACGACAGACTTATGACATCACTTCCCATTTGGTCGTTACGTGAGATGTCACATGACCACAACTTGCGATTTTACTGCTGGCTTTTCCATTGTTGGAAAATGGTGAAGTGTGCAAATGGTGATCACGTGACTGTGGGATGTTGTGATGGTTGTAAATGCAAGGACTGGTCATAAAGTTACTTTTTCAGTGCCATTGTAACTTTGAACGGTCACTAAATAGGACATTCATTAAGTGAGGTATGCCTATACTTGTATTTACCCTGTTGTGCAAATGCAGCTGTTGTGTCTCAGTTGTCCTGGTTATGTGAATATAACCACGGTTTCCAGAAGAGAGCTTTGTACAGCAGAAATCCCAGTCTTGCATCCTACTCCAGCAAGGGAGCATTAACTTTGCTAAGGATGCACGGCTATTTAGGAATATCAGTGGGGCTATCATATCTGAGCTGCCAAACTCTGGATGATCACTAGAGGGTCACACTTTCTGGCACTGGATTAGATGACTAGGATGGGGCCAAAAAGGATATTTGGGTTAGATGACTTTTTGGTTTGATGCTCGCTCTATCTATCTATCTATCTATCTATCTATCTATCTATCTATCTATCTATCTATCATCTATTTTCTATCCCACCTTTATTATTTTTTATAAATAACTCAAGGAGGCAAACATACCTCATACTCCTTCCTCCTCCTCTTTTCCCCACAACAACAACCCTGTGAGGTGAGTTGGGTTGAGAGAGAGTGACTGGCCCAAGGTCACCTAGCCAGCTTTCATGCCTAAGGCGGGACTAGAACTCTCAGGCTCCTGGTTTGCCATTGGCTCCTTCCTAGGGCTGAGAGAGAGTGACTGGTCCAAGGTCACCCAGCCAGCTTTCATGCCTAAGGCGGGACTAGAACTCTCAGTCTCCTGGTTTGCTATTGGCTCCTTCCTAGGGCTGAGAGAAAATGACTGGCCCTAGGTCACCCAGCCAGCTTTCATGCCTAAGGCGGGACTAGAACTCTCAGTCTCCTGGTTTGCCATTGGCTCCTTCCTAGGGCTGAGAGAGAGTGACTGGTCCAAGGTCACCCAGCCAGCTTTCATGCCTACGGCGGGACTAGAACTCTCAGTCTCCTGGTTTGCTATTGGCTCCTTCCTAGGGCTGAGAGACAGGGTCTGGCCCAAGGTCACCCAGCCGGCGTTCATTCTTAAGGCGGGACTAGAACTCACAGACTGCTGGTTTCTTGCCCGTTGCCTTAACCACTAGACCAATCTGGCTCTCATCATGTTGAAATAATAAAATGGTATTTCAAATTAATTGGAAATTTCCCCATATAAGCTTCGAGGGCTTAAAATAAAAGGCATCTAAGCAATCCCAGTGAAGAGCTTGGGGAATGTATGGTGAATTTCAGGCCACTTTACAAATTAGTTCTATCTAATCTGCTATCCTGGGGCACATTTGCTAGATAGAGTCATGTTAACACGAGATCCAGCAGCTTGTAGAGTTCAACCACAGCAATATCTGCCGCTTCAGATGCTCGGAATGTTCTTTTTATCATTGTTATTATTTAGAAAATATAAATAATTTCCCCACTTTTCAACAGACAAGGCTCCCACAGCAGCTGAGAGAAAATAAACGTTTTATTTAAAAAAAATACAAAAGGCAGTAAAACCATCTAAAGCATCCCAGCAAATTGCAGCAAACAAAATGCAAGCATAAAAACAAACCAATGCTAAGGGGCTTGGAAGCTGTAAAATGCTTGAAAACACTTCAGATGCCTGAGCAAGTTAAAAAAAAGAAGTTTTCTTCAGGCACTTAAAGGTTTGCAAGCTGAGTGCAAGTTAAGCTGTAGTAGGGTAAGCTGTAGTAGGGTTGTCACCACCCTGTAATGGAATTCTCTGAGCCTAAGAATGGGAATGGATGTTTCCAAAATCTTGTGGAACAAGAAGGGATGAACATTCCTTTTGCATCTTGTATGTTTTAAAATTCTATTAATTTTTTTATTCAATGGATAAGGCCACCTAATTGCAAGCAACACAACAGGTTTAAAAACCCATCATCCACACATCGTAAATACAGAACTAGAACTAATATTAACAGTAACACTTTTTGATTGATTGATTGATTGATTATGTGCCATCAAGTCGTTTTCGACTCCTAGCGACCACGTAGATAGATTTTCTCCATGTCGATCTGTACCTAACCTGTTATTTCAAGTCTCCCAATGGTGTGCTCATCGCCACTGTAACTTGAGTCCATCCATCTTGCTGCTGGTCATCTTCTTCTTCTCTTTCTTTCCACCTTTCCCAGCATTAGAGACTTCTCTAGATGGCTAGGTCTCCACATAATGTGTCCAAAGTAGGATAATTTGAGCCTGGTCATTTGTTCCTTGAGTGAAAACTCTGGATTGATTTGCTCAATGATCCATCAGTTTGTTTTCTTGGCTGTCCATGGTATTTTCAGGAGTCTTCTCCAACACCAAAGGTCAGAGGCGTCAATACTTTTCCTATCTTGGTTCTTTAAAGTCCAACTTCCACTTCCATAGAGTGTCACAGGGAATACCATGGCTTGCACAGTTCTGACATTTATAGGTATAGACACATCACGGCATTTGAATATCTTTTCCAAGGCCTTCAAGGCTGCTCTCCCAAGTGCTAGTCTGCAGTGTATTTCTTGAATGCTTGATCTTACAGCATGGGCAGAAACAATAGGAGAGAGGCAGTCCTGTAAATAAATGGATAGCATCTTCCCCCTTGAGTTGAGAGGCAATTAGAAGGCACCAGGGAGGGCCCAGTTTAATATAGTGTTAAATGAGAGCTTAAGTGCATATAACTGCTTTCTAAGATTCGGTAACTGATCTGCTGTGTCCTTGCAAGAAACCTCTCAGCCTTTCGAGGTAGGTCAGGTCACATAACAGGCATAGCAGGAATTCCAGGAATGCAACTTTATTGTTCTAGGGCAGTGTTTCTCAACCTCGGCAGCTTTAAATTGTGTGGACTTCAACTCCCAGAATTCCCCAGCCAGCCATGCTGGCTGGGGAATTCCGGGAGTTGGAGTCCACGCATCTTAACATTGCTGAGGTTGAGAAAGAGTATTCTAGAATCTATTAACCAAATCTTGAAAGCCTGTCCAGGTTTCTTGCTGTCCCGAAACAAAATCAGAGCAGGCTTATTTTGAGTTTCTCGCACTCTCCTCTTTTTCAGGATTGAGTGATCTTTTCACAAAGACTCTCCTTAATGGCAGCTCACTCACTCCTTTCATATTCTCAAGGTTAGGTCCACATTTTTTAACAGAACCTGATTAATGAGGCACTCTGAGGATCTGTTTTTCTTGGCTGAGAGTTGCTGTTAGGGGCATGACAATCATTTTATAGTTTGCCCCACCTCTAAAGGAGGTGAACTGCAGGAGAAGCTTTTAAAATAAGCTCTTTAGAGAGGTTTCCAGGGGCAATTTAAAGTGCTGGTTTTAACCTATAAAGTCCTATATGGCTTGGTGCCAAAGGACCTTCAGGATTGCCTACTTCAACTAGAATTGACTCATCTGATACAAACTGTATGGGGAAAATTGTTGAAAGCCCTTCCCTAACCATAAAGTTAGGAGGGCTAAGGGGAGGAAGAGACGTCCGGCCACCCTGGCCCCTATTTTAAGGAATAGATTTTCACAGGGGGTCTAACTTGGTCCAGCTCTGCCAGTTTTCCTGAAGCTTGTCAAAATGAAGCCTTTCCAGGGGACTTTTTAAATTAGTTAATTAACAAAATACCATTGGGATGTTGATAGTTATTGGGATACTGTTTTAAGTTAATAGTAATGATTTTCATGGTTTATATAGTATCATAGATACTTTCTTTTTGTAAGATTTCAGTGTTCTAAAAATCTAATAGATAATAGATAAAAAATGAATAATACAAAATAAAATTACAGGTCATGAGAGAGTGTAATGGTATGTGGGAATGACCTTGGGAGGCAGGAAGAAGAGCCGCAGACTAGGCAATGGTCAGATAAGAGGCAGCTGAGTCCACAGAAGGAATGTGATCATGGCAAACATCTCAGAAAGGACCCTCCCTAGTTTCTTGGACAGGAAAGGCGAGGGGGAGAAAATGTACTTTCAAACTTTCAAGATTCTGTTAATGCATAGCTTTCCAAACTGTGTGTCATGACACATTAGTGTGTTGCGACAAAACCCGGAAGTGCTGATGGCACGCTGCCGCCACGCGCACCACCGCCGTCGCCGCGCACGCCATCAGCGCTTCCGGGTTTTAGTGCGAGACATGGGGCCGCCGCCGCCGCCATGCACGCCGCCACCGCCGCTGTTGGTGACACACCAATGGCAGGACTTTGGAAAGCACTGTGTTAATGTAACCTTACAATAAAGTAGAATTAGTTCATCTGGGTGTGCTTCTTTTCTGGACTACACGACCCCTCAAGGCTAGAGAGAAAATGGGCAAACATTTTTGCCAGGATGATAATAATAATAATAATAATAATAATAATAATAATAATAATAATAATAAATAATAGAAGATCACAAAGTATCAAGATCTGAAAATCGAACTTGAAAGATTATGGTATAAACCAGCCGTGGTGGTCCCAGTGGTTATTGGCACACTTTGTGCCATACCGAAAAGCTTTGGACGGCACTTAGAAAATCTGCGCATTGACAAATCTGCGCACTGACAACATCTCCATCCATCAATTACAAAAGGCCACACTGCTTGGATCCGCACATATACTACGCCAATGCATTATATCATCCTAGGTTCTTGGAAAGAACTCAACGCGAATGAAGGCCAACACCAGCTAAAGAACTGGCTGCTGTGATTTCACATTATTATTATTAATAATAATAATAATAATAAGGCTCTGAAGACTGTTAGGTGTGGCTGATTGTTTATTTATTTATTTATATTTCAAATTTTGTCACCGCCCATCTTCCTCAAAAGAGGGACTCTGGGTGGTTTACAATAAAACTAAAATAAATACAGATTAAAATACAATAAGAACAGTACCTCTTAAATATAAATATAAAATATAAAATATTTTATATATAATATAAGCAATATATTGTATAATGTCATAATCTTACCAAAATGGACAGGGCCAAAATTGTAGGCACATCTTTAAGGGACTGAGGTCATTTTAAAGGGGAAAATAAGTCAAAAGGCGGGGGGGGGAATCAACTTGGAGGGAAGATGTGTTAAAATGGGGGTGAATCTTCTGCAGAGAACTGGAGTTTCCCCTAGGAATCTGGGACAAACTGTCAGGATGTATAGCTATGATAGGCCCCTCTAAGGCTTCTGACTATGTGGGTGAAACAATTTACAGGCCTTTTAACTAGTTCATAATTTAGTGAGGGGAGACTGGCTCAATTCTCATTCCAGTTTGACAAAATATGGTATTCCCATTCATACGCTGGCAAAACCTTGAACAGCTGGATACTCTTGTGATTCCCGTCTTTTCTGAAGTCAAGACCGAACATGCGCAAAAACACAAGTACACAGGAAGAAAGGAGAAGAGGACACAGGGATATCTTGTCCAACATCTGCTAGATTTGTCTCATTCCTTAGCTAAGAAGGGGATGATCAGATCAATACAATCCACTTTCCATGAGTCAGACTTAAAACTGTCTGATCTTTTGAGTATTGTTTTTAATACTTTGGTTTAGCTGTGATGTAGCATGGCTGGATATGCCTTTGTTCCCAATTCCAGAGAAAAATAACCATACACATGAATCAATTTTCTGAGAGTGAAAACCACAGAATTCTTCTTTAGAAGCTGAAGACAGCAGCCCAGGCTCCTGTCGGATTTTCTGCTTCCTGAGAAGGGGAACGGGAAAACACAGAGAGTGCTGCCTTCACTCCAGCTGATTGCTCAAATGCAATTGCTTCTGATTTGTTGGTAGCTTTGTCTATATTTGTATAGAACAGATCTGAGGCTTGAAAAAAACCTGCCAGCAGAGGGTATATTTGCAAATAAGACATGTCCCTAGAGGCAGAAGGCAATGAGACAAAATAAGATGCTCTGCTGTCATTTTGTTTCCAGGGATTAAAAGCACTTGCTAACATAACTCAAGAGGGAGTACTTTTTTCCAAGGTCCTGGAAACTGCCCTACCCAGATCAATGTAATTGCCCATTTAATCCAATATTTTCCAATCCTGCCAGTGAGAGTAGCTCCCCATGATCTTGGGCAGAGGGATTTATTAATGAATTTGATTGATTGGTTGATTGATTGATTTCTGTCAATCAATACATAATATTCCCTCCTCTCATTTTCCCCTACAGCAGTAACCCTGTGAAGATGGTTGGTCTTAGAGTGGGCAACTGGCCTAGTCACCCAGGGAGCTTCCATGGTTAGGATAGGCTTGAACCTGGGTCTCCTCCATCTCAGTTGTAGAAGACTGAAATAAGAGTTTAGCAAGATTTGCTTATGCCTTTCTATATTTGTGTAATCGTGTAATTTTGGGGTGGGTGGGTAGATGCTCATTTTAAGTGTGGCATTTTACTAGTTTAATCATGCTGTCCATGATTAAAATGTTTATAGAATGTATGCCTTTAGCAGCGCACCAGATTCAAGGATAAGTGGCGTTGCTCTCGTATCTCTTTCCACATTAAAGTACAGAGTCAACTTATTAGAACAGTGTTTCTCAACCTTGGCAACTTTAAGATGTGTGGACAACTCCCAGAATCCCCCAGCCAGCAATGCTGGCTGGGGGGATTCTGGGAGTTGAAGTCCACACATCTTAAAGTTGCCAAGGTTAAGAAACATTGTGTTAGAATAATAATGAGAGACCTGGAACTTCTCATATATCAAAGTTGCTATCCACATTTTAAAAAATGTGCCTAGTATCTTCCCACTTTGAATAATACCTGTGTCTCAGCTTATTGTACATCCTTATAGGTTGTAAAATATTTCAGTATTTTGGGGCCTCTGCTAGTATATGCACTTCCTCACACTGTTTTTGATCAACATTCTGTGTGAGACCCATGTAATCTTGGGGCCTTTACTCTAGGCACATTTGGGTACAAGAGACCAGACCAGTGTCTGTTTCCTTTAAAAACTGCTTCCTTTAAAATTAATAAAATAGAGGGAGAAAAAGTGGAGGCAGTGACAGACTTTGTATTTCTAGGCGCAAAGATTACTGCAGATGCTGACTGCAGCCAGGAAATCAGAAGACGTCTACTTCTTGGGAGGAGAGCAATGGCAAATCTTGATAAAATAGTTAAGAGCAGAGACATCACACTGACAACAAAGGTCCGCATAGTTAAAGCAATGGTATTCCCTGTAGTAACCTATGGCTGTGAGAGCTGGACCATAAGGAAGGCTGAGCGAAGGAAGATAGATGCTTTTGAACTGTGGTGTTGGAGGAAAATTCTGAGAGTGCCTTGGACTGCAAGAAGATCAAACCAGTCCATACTCCAGGAAATAAAGCCAGACTGCTCACTTGAGGGAATGATATTTAAGGCAAAACTGAAGTACTTTGGCCACATAATGAACAGTTCCTCTTGGGGATGGCTGGTGCAATAGGGCCCTTTTAAACATCCAAACATCATACCACCGCATCTTGGATTTTTATACTTAATTTTAATATATTAGAGTGTTTCATTGGGTTGTTTTAATTGTCGGATTTTAATTTTTGTGTTTTGTAAACCGCCCAGAGTTCCCTTGTGGGGAGATGGAGCGGTATATAAATTGAAACATAAATAAATAAATAAATAAATAAATAATGAGAAGACAGGATACCCTGGAGAAGAAGCTGATGCTAGGGAAAGTGGAAGGCAAAAGGAAGAGGGGCCGACCAAGGGCAAGATGGATGGATGATATTCTGGAGGTGACAGACTTAACCATGGGGGAGCTGGGGATGGTGACGGCCGACAGGAAGCTCTGGCATGGGCTGGTCCATGAAGTCACGAAGAGTCAGAAGCGACTGAACAAATAAACAACAAAAATTTAGTCATTCATTCGATTTTGGTGCCACCCAACTCTAGCCGACTCTGGGTGGCTCACAAAAATAAAGAACAACATAAAAAACAACAAAATACAATAAATTAGACCAAACAAATTTCAAAAATATCTACAAAGTCATTGTAAGATGGCAATCCAAACAACATATCAAAACACAGAACATCACAAACAAGGGGGTCCCATCTACCCTACCTTAAAATCTGGTAGAATACAGTAGCCAGGTTTTCAAGCCCTTCTGGAATATCATCAGGGTGGGAACCATACTGATCTTGGGGTACCCCATTCCAAAAAGCAGGCACCGCTATGGAGAAGGTGCACTTCCTAGATCCTGAAAGATTACAGTATACTATTTAATCGAAGGGACCTGGATGTACCCACTCTGCCAAATTATACTGGATGGGCAGAAATGGAGATACTGTACAAGTGGTCCCTCACCTAACCAGGCCCTATGCTAGTTAATAGGTAATAACCAGCACCTTGAATAGTATTTGGAAGTGCACTGCAACCGGTGCAGCTCACGAAGCAGAGGTGTCACATGGGCATGCAAGGCAAGCCCATCACTGCTTCCACCGCTGCATTCTGGACCAGTTGAAGTTTCCAAGTAGTCTTCAAGGGTAGCCCCATGTAAAGCATGTTGCAGTAGTTGAGCTGTGAGATGATAAGGGCATGAGTGACTATCTGGAGGGCCGACTGATCCAAGAAAGGGTGCAAGTGGTTCACCAAGTGGAGCTGCACAAATGCCCTCTTGGCCACAGCTGCCACCTGCTCTTCAAGCATTGGATTCTCTCCAGTTGTTGGTATTACTTTAAGTGAGTTTTTCACCATGCTACTCTAATAGCCTAACCACTTACACATAAGTTGGCTTTCACATAATCTGTCAGCTGATCCTTTGGCTGATTCCAGTGATTTAATTAAGATCTTCTGCAGCAGTTGGTGGCCCCTGGACAACCTTATCTGGGCTCAAAACCTAAGCAGAGTCAGGCCTGGTTAGCAACTTGAATAGAAGACCACCAGGGTTGTAGTTTAGACAGGGTATTCAAATAAACATTCCAGAAGATAGCAATGGCAAACCCCTTCTGTGGTGCACAGATGTGTCCATATAATCACTAGGAACTGGGCTCATCTCAAGAGTATCCTATCTGCATGCAGATCATATTGTGTAAGACTGAATTCTAGCCTTTCATTGGCTTTTGACTGTATATCACAAATGGTTGGTGTCTGAAAAGAAAGCATATGATAGTTAAACAAATCTCCCAAAGCACAAGAATAAAGGTAACAAATTAATCCACCATTCCAGCATAAAGTGAACACTTAATCTGTCCACTTCTGGTAATGACCAGGAGAAAAGTAATGCCTTACCTTAATTCCAAAGAGATACAATGAAGTTATATTCATCTTAGGAGGCATTTCTTGGAATACTGTGACCTTGAGATGCTCAGGACTGGTCAACATCAACTTAAAATTAGGCCCCCAAAAAGAGTCTGGAAGGTAGGTGCATCTGTCAAGGCATTGGTGTCATACAATCTTACTCGACAGTCCCGCTTAGCAACTGAGCATTCTGAACTCTCTTCAACAGCAGCTCCACATACAATGTATAGCAGTAATTCAATTAAGAAGCTATTACAGCGTGTTTAACTAATGTCAGGTAAGAGATGGACCCATAAGCTTAATGAAGCCTACCAGCATCTCATTTGTAGCCTGCAGAGCTCCTGAGAGTAATATGGGGCAGAAATTTGTGTATCTTTTTATTCTGGAAGGATTACAGGGCAAAGTAGTTTCCTTAACTTTCTACATTGCACTTCTTAAACATTCTGAATTCCCTTCTCCAAACTGGACTGAGTTTGTAAGGTGGGTTTTTGAGGTTGATATGGGTACCTTAAGCCTCAAGGCACTCATTTGACCCCCTTAAACAACACCCATGCAAACAATCACCCATTAACTTGACCCATTAAACAACATCCCCTTAAACAGCCACCCATGCAAACAACAACACTCATCTAGTGAGTTGACCAATGTCTTCATCTTGAAAGACTTCAATTTATTGCCCATCTCCCAACACTTTACTTGCCTGGACAGAAGGAACCCCATAGATTGAGGCTTTCAAGAACCTTCAAAAGAACACTTGGCTACTGTAGGTGATATTGAAATGTGCTTCCTAAAATTCAAAGCTTACAAGGGGGAGGGATGTTATTTTTGTGGGTAATATGAAACAAAAACCATTGGAATGTCTGAGGTTTTACAAGGCCATACATTTTCCTCTGACTTAAGAAGAATGTAGGGTGTCGTAACACTGTTCAGAATAGAGCATTGAAGACTGGCCAAGTGCTGTGTGGGAAAGATTTATTAATCCATGTTCTTCTGAAAACAATCCTATTGCCTTAGTGTTGTTCTCATACACATCTGGTTTCCTAGGCACCACAAATGAAAAGGAAGCACTTGGAGGTGTTTTAGAAGTGGCTTTCCACATTTCTTCCTTTCTTGTTAGAGGGAATGCCTTTTCAAAGATGGATTTAGAAAACTGTACTTCATATCAGTTCCTCTTCCTTAACTAAAAATCTTTAACAGAAGCTCTGCTGATTAGCAGAGGGTTCTGTAACAGCAGATTTCCTGTATCCAGATGACCTTCTACTCCATGATACTAATTAGGAACCTTATTTTAATTGATCCAAATAGTTTAAATCAATACATCTAAACAAAAAAATGGACAAAAAGATAGACAACCTAGGTCAACAAGTAGACAAAAAAATGGAAGCTATGAAAGAAGACTTAACTAAAGAGATAAAACAGGAATTCAGAAAAGAAATACAGAATGTCAAGGAGGTAGTGAATAGCCTATCAGGGGAACTTAAAGAGACACAAAAACAGGTACAAAAATTAGAGACTAAATCAGAATCTATTACTAAAGATATAGAATATAACCTAGATGCTATTGCACTAGCAGAAATGAGAGAGAAAGAATTTATCTTGAGACTGAGAGGAGTTCCAGAAAAATCAAATGAGAATACGAGAGAAAATATCGTTGGTGCTTTAGCCCAATTTCTAGAGATGGAAGAACAAGATCTTGACTCTGAAATAGATAAAATCTTTAGAGTCAATTCACGCTATGCTAGAGAAAAGAATGTGCCAAGAGATATATTGATATACTTTGTGAGGAAAGTTATAAAAGAGCAAATCTTGAATATATACCAGATTAAATATAGCAGGGAAAGATATAATTATCTTAAAAGAAGTACCCCTAAGAATATTAAGAAAAAGAAAAGACTACTCCTTCTTCACAGACAAATTAAAGCAAAATAATATACCATTTAGATGGGAAAGAGTAGAAGGAGTATCCTTTATGTTTAAAGAGCAGAGATTTAAGATAACTTCCATTTTAAAAGCAAAAGCATTTTTAGAGAAATACAAGACAGACATGAGTGATGCATCCAAAGACTTGGAGGAAAAGAGAAAGACATCTGAAGATAAGGAAAAGAGTGAAGATCTATCGGAGATGGGAGCTTCTGGATTGGATTTAAGAAAGGACTTTTAAATATTAAAACATTATGGACTATAAATATCTAACATGGAATATCAATGGGGCGAATTCCCCCCAAAAAAGAAAGAATTTTTTTTCATTTTCTGAAAAAACTGAGACTGGATATAATTTGTCTACAAGAGACTCATATTTGTAAAAAGGACACCAAGTATTTGATTCAAAAACAATTAGGAGAAGAATTTATTTCAGCTGGATTAAAAAAACTAAGGTGGTAGTTTTGTATATACAACAAAAACTGAATCCAAAGTTAATACTGACTGATGATGAAGGAAGATATATTGCAGTGGAAGTAAATATACAAGGAACTAAAATATTGATGGTTGGACTTTATGCTCCAAATTTTGATAAAGGACTATTTTATAAGAATTTGAAGGATAAACTTTTGGACATCATATGAGAATTGGTGTTTCATGGGTGACTGGAATGGGGTGATTCTCCCGATGGAAGATAGACATTCACAAAAAAATGTGAAACCCACACAGGGAAAACTACCCCAAACATTTTTTGATCTGAAAGACATGTTGGACTTACAAGATATTTGGAGACTTATGAATGGGAATTCTAAAGAATATACATATTACTCAGAGAGGTATAAATCATTTTCTAGAATAGATATGTTTTTGATTTCTAAAAGTTTAATGATGGATGTCAACAAGGTTGAAATACTATCTAAAACCTTCTCAGACCATAATCCTGTATTGTTAACTATCAAAGGGAAAAGGAATATATTTCGATGGAGATTAAATGAGTCAATCTTTCGGAAAGAGGACGTTGTAGATACATGTAAGAAAAGGCTAAGAGAATATTTTTTATTGAATTTAAATAAGGGTACTAGTACCCAAACTGTTTGGGACACTAGTAAAGCTTATATGAGGGGTTATTTCATTCAATATAATGCTCAAATGAGGAGAAATAAACGAGAAAAAATTCAATCGATTTTGAATGAAATTAAAAGTAAAGACATATGTCTGAGGGACAAGCCAATGGATAATACATTGACAACTCAAATTAAATTTTTACAAAAACAAATATCGATGATTTTGATACAGGAAATAGAGACCCAAATGAAATTTATGAAACAGAAATATTTTGAATTTGCAAATAAACCAGGAAGATGGTTAGCCTATAAACTAAGAAAACAAAGACAAAAAAATATAATCTCTAATATACAACATGAAGGGAAAACTTTAGTGAATAATGTAGACATACAAGAAGCTTTTCATTCTTATTATACATCATTGTATAAAAAACAAGATGTTCAACTAGCTGATATTGATGAATATATGAGTAAGCAAAGATTAACTGTTCTAAATGATCAACAAAGAATAATGCTTAATAATCCTATAACAAAAGAGGAAATGACAATGGCCTTCAAGAAAATCAATAGTGGAAAAGCGCCAGGACCGGATGGAAACAGGAATTATGCCGAAAACTTGGAAAGAGGCCCATATTACATTGATTCCGAAAGAACAGCAAAATTTGAATTCAACAAAGAACTATAGACCAATATCATTATTGAATAATGACTATAAGATATTTACAACAGTACTGGCGGAAAGATTGAAAAATATCCTTAGAAATTTTATTCATCAAGATCAAGCAGGATTTTTACCTAAAAGACAAATTAGAGACAATGTTAGAAATGTCCTGGATGTTTTGGAGTATTTGGAACAACATAATGAAAAACAAGCTGCCTTGATATTTATAGATGCTGAAAAAGCTTTTGATAATTTAAATTGGTCTTTTATGTTTAAAGTATTGGAGACTATGAATTTTGGAGGAAATTTCATTAAGTGGATTAAATCAATATATACCCCACAACATGCAAAAATAATTGTTAACAGAGAATTTAGTAAACCATGTGAAATACAAAAGGGTACAAGACAAGGTTGTCCTTTATCTCCACTTTTGTTTATATTGGTCTTAGAAGTCTTGCTTAGAGATATTAGACAAGATAATGGTATTCATGGCATTAGAGTCAAAAAGGAAGTTTATAAATTAAGAGCCTTTGCTGACAACCTAGTCATTAACTTAGAGAACCCACTGGATGGGATTGAGTTATTGATGCAGAAACTGAAAGACTTTGGGTCGTTAGCAGGGTTCAAAGTGAATTTACAGAAAACAAAAGTTTTGACTAAGAATATGGATTACCATAAAGAGAAATTGAGAGAAATGACGGGATATTCTATGGAGAAAAAAGTAAAATATTTGGGAGTTTATTTAACATCTAAGAATGTCAAATTATTTCAAAATAACTATATTCCACTTTGGATAGACATTAAAAAAGATTTAGATCGATGGGAAAATTGCAATGATCGTTATTAGGTAGAATATCAGCGATCAAAATGAATATATTACCATGAATTTTATACCTTTTTCAAACACAACCTATATTGACATCAGAGGAACCATTTAAACAGTGGCAGAGGGATATTTCTAAGTTTATCTGGCAAGGGAAAAAACCAAGAATAAAATACAAAGTCTTGCAAGATTCAAAAGAAAGAGGAGGCTTAGGCCTCCCGGATTTGAAATTATATCATGCAGCTTGTGGTTTGGTATGGCTTAAAGAATGGATTGTTTTGAAAAATAAAAAATTATTGAATCTGGAGGGACATGAATTAAGATTTGGATGGCATGGATATTTATGGTATGATAAAGCTACAGTTAATGTGGACTTTAAAAATCATTATATTAGAAGATCTTTGTTGAGAATTTGGAATAAATATAAATCAACTTTATGTTATAAGAGACCCTTATGGATTTCCACGCAAGAAGCATTTCATAGAACAGAAGTAAGAAATAAGGATAAGTGGCTGACTTATAAGGATTTTTTAAAAAAGGAACAAGGATCACTATGTAACAAAATCAAAAGAAGAACTTGCTCAAGAAGGGTATACTTTTTAATGGCTTTCCTATATGCAACTTATAGAGAAATTTAAATTAGATAAAAAAATAGAATTTGAACAAACCAAATCAGAGTTTGAGATACAATTATGTGGAACTGATGAACACTTAATTGCTAAAATGTATAAATTATTGTTAAAAGGAGAAATGGTGGAGGAACAAGTTAAAGACTGTATGATTCAATGGGCAAAAAATATTGGCCACGATATACAATTGCAACAATGGGAAGATATGTGGATTAAAGGATTAAAATTTACTTTGTGTTATAATCTAAAAGAAAACTTTTACAAGATGATGTACCGATGGTATATGACTCCACAAAAACTTGCAAAAATGTATGGGAACATTTCCAACTTATGTTGGAAATGTAAAAAACAAGAGGGGTCTTTTTACCATATGTGGTGGACATATAAAATGGCAAAGAAGTTTTGGATTGAAATACATTCACTGATGCAAAATATACTACAAATACGAATACCATTTAAACCAGAATTTTTTTTACTCAGAATTTTGGATGTACAAATAGAAAAACATCTTTTTAGAATAATACGATACATGATTACAGCAGCAAGACTCTTATATGCACAAAACTGGAAAAACCAAACTGTACCAACGATACAGGAATGGATGTTGAAATTATTGGATATGGCAGAAAATGACAAATTGACATGTTTATTAAAAGAAAACTCAAATCGTTACTATCTTAAAGAGTGGAAGCCTTTGATGGACTATTTGCAAAAAGCAGGAGGAGCAAAGCTTGCATGGGGTTTTGATGATTAGATTATATATAAATAGAATATATTAGACAAGAAATGTATATGAATGTTATATGAATAGCCAGCATGTAAGAACAAATTACTTTTCTCTATTCCTATGACCATAGATAGATCGGAAGTTGTCCAATTTCTATGTCTGTTTTCTCTTTCTTTCTTTTGCTTTACTACACTTTTTTCTCCTCTTTCCTTAATTTGTACTTCTATTTCTGTTTCATTTTCAACTTTTAACTTTGTATATTTAAAATCTTAATAAAATTTATATATATATATATATATATATAAAAAGATACATCTAAACAAATCAGCCTATTATCATTTATATTAATTTTTTTATATTTTGAATTTTGTCACCGCCCATCTCACTCAAAGAGGTTGATCCTTTCTTAGATCAAGTTGGCCAAAATACAGTGGTTCTCTAGCAAACACTTGGTCAAGGAAAGGTTTTTTTTTTAAATAGAAATAGAAAGAGTGGCATCTTCCCAGCAGGATGATCCATCCCAAAAGCCACTCTGTTTTTAATTGGAAACAGCCAGACAAATGCACCCAACTGTACATGTGTGCAGGTGGGGAAATGCTAGCAATTTATTTTCTGGGGGAGGGGCGGTGAAGGAACTTTTATTACATCAGAACCTGTGGCAGTTCAGGTGGCAACACACAATAGTGTCTTATTTGTTGAGCCTCATGGTGGTTAACCAAGGAGAAAATTTTGGCTCCTCGAAAATTTCATATTTTCCATGATGACCCCTGCTGGTTCTTAACTGGCAGAAGGAAGGCAGATAAAAAGTTGGGTTCATTTTGGCTTGTGAGCCATAGTGGAGAGAAGAAACAGTGAAAACAGTGCCATGTGGAAGTGCCCCGTGCCTCATAATTGCATTACAGTTAATTACTAACTTAGATGAAGACTAGTAATTGTTAGTAACCAGCCCAGTGTGGATCCCCACTTCCACTTTTCTGAGTTACCGTATCATTGTTCTGTTATTAACTATTTTACTTGCTTCGTTTTCCAGTGCCCAACAGCTACCAAGGCAACATTTGGAGTGCACATTAAAGTCGTGGGAGACTGGACAGGTATGTGAATAGCCCAGCTGTGCACTTCCGCTTGTAATGAATACCTTGAAGCAAACTCCCAACCATCTGTGTGCGATTGCAGAGTGTAACCCCAGTTTCCCACCTGGCCTCCCAGCAATTTTATTGTGGAATGGATTAATTGATTGGAGTATGCTCATAGATACCATACTTTTGTCTTGTTAATCATAAGGGGCATGATGGCTCAGGTTTGTCGCCAGGCTTGTCGATCGGAAGGTCGCAAGTTCGGCAGTTCGAGACCCAAACGCCGCATGACAGAGTGTGCTCCTGCACTCGCCCCAGCTCTTGCCAGCCTAGCAAGTCAAAAGCATGCAAATGCAAGTAGATAAATAGGTACCACTTCAGTGGGATGGTTCTGCACGCGTCATGCCGGCCACATGACCGCGGAAGCATCTTTGGACAGCGCTGCCTCTTTGGCTAAGAAACGGAGATGAGCACTGCCCCCTAGAGTCAGATACGACTGTGCAGGGGAAAACCTTTACCTTAATCATAAGTAGTATGGCTTGATTTGTGTGTGTTTGTGTGTATATGTCTCTGTGTGTCTGTGTATGTGTAAGAGAGAGCGAGAGATAGATTCTGTGCAATGCCTTTATTTCCTTTGGCTCATATCTAGGAGTTGTTGCATAAAATGTGCCCTTGCTAGATTTTGTTGTTGTTGTTGTTCAGTCGTTTAGTCGTGTCCGACTAGATAAGGAGATTTTAATACCAGCTGTTTGATTGCCTTCCCAATTATTTAACACTTATATCACATTGTGATTACCAAGTTACCTTTCATTTCACCATATGCTTCTCTTCTTGGGTGGTGGGAACATCCTTTCAGTTCACATAGTCCTCTGGAATTCCATGGTTCTATTTTAAATTTTGGCATCAAGTAGGCTGGATAGAAAGGCAATGGAATGAATGAAAACGGCTCAACATTCAGGTGAAACAATGCTGGAAAGGAAAACGAAAAGTTATAAAAATGTAGAGAAGATTGGACTAATATATTTGTGGAGGGGGGAGCTCAGTTAAGGGAGGGTGTTTTTCCCCCTTTTAGTGCTATAATTATTTACTGTGCTTAATGTTTACATCTTACTCACCATTATGTGTCATTTGGACAATGACTTTGTTATGCAAATCATGACAAATATTCCATTTGCATACATTTACATGATTTGTGTATACAAATATAACAAAAAAATTAAATAGTTTTTATTAAAAGATTTTATATATATAATAGGAAATTTTGTTGTTTATTCGTTCAGTCGCCTCCGACTCTTCCTGACTTCATGGACCAGCCCACGCCAGAGCTTCCTGTCAGCCGTCGCCATCCCCAGCTCCCCCAAGGTCGAGTCCGTCACCTCCAGAATATCATCCATCCATCTTGCCCTTGGTCGGCCCCTCTTCCTTTTGCCTTCCACTTTCCCTAGCATCAGCATCTTCTCCAGGGTATCCTGTCTTCTCATTATGTGGCCAAAGTACTTCAGTTTTGCCTTTAATATCATTCCCTCAAGTGAGCAGTCTGGCTTTATTTCCTGGAGTATGGACTGGTTTGATCTTCTTGCAGTCCAAGGCACTCTCAGAATTTTCCTCCAACACCACAGTTCAAAAGCATCTATCTTCCTTCGCTCAGCCTTCCTTATGGTCCAGCTCTCACAGCCATAGGTTACTACGGGGAATACCATTGCTTTAACTATGCGGACCTTTGTTGTCAGTGTGATGTCTCTGCTCTTAACTATTTTATCAAGATTTGCCATTGCTCTCCTCCCAAGAAGTAGACGTCTTCTGATTTCCTGGCTGCAGTCAGCATCTGCAGTAATCTTTGCGCCTAGAAATACAAAGTCTGTCACTGCCTCCACTTTTTCTCCATCTATTTGCCAGTTATCTATTAAGCTGGTTGCCATAATCTTGGTTTTTTTGAGGTTTAACTGCAACCCAGCTTTTGCACTTTCTTCTTTCACCTTTGTCATAAGGCTCCTCAGCTCCTCCTCGCTTTCAGCCATCAAAGTGGTATCATCTGCATATCTGAGATTGTTAATGTTTCTTCCAGCGATTTTAACTCCAGCTTTGGATTCCTCAAGCCCAGCACGTCGCATGATGTGTTCTGCGTACAGGTTGAATAGGTAGGGTGAGAGTATACAGCCCTGCCGTACTCCTTTCCCAATCTTAAACCAGTCCGTTGTTCCGTGCTCTGTTCTTACCGTTGCTACTTGGTCGTTATACAGATTCCTCAGGAGGCAGACAAGATGACTTGGTATCCCCATACCACCAAGAACTTGCCACAATTTGTTATGATCCACACAGTCAAAGGCTTTAGAATAGTCAATAAAACAGAAATAGATGTTTTTCTGAAACTCCCTGGCTTTCTCCATTATCCAGCAGACATTGGCAATTTGGTCTCTAGTTCCTCTGCCCTTTCTAAACCCAGCTTGCACATCTGGCAATTCTCGCTCCATGAATTGCTGGAGTGTACCTTGCAAGATCTTGAGCATTACCTTACTGGCATGTGAAATAAGTGCCACTGTTCGATAGTTTGAACATTCTTTAGTCCTTCCCTTTTTTGGTATGGGGATATAAGTTGATTTTTTCCAATATGATGGCCATTCTTGTGTTTTCCAAATTTGCTTGCATATGGCATGCATCACCTTGACAGCATCATCTTGCAAGATTTTAAACAGTTCAGCTGGGATACCGTCGTCTCCTGCTGCCTTGTTATTAGCAATGCTTCTTAAGGCCCATTCAACCTCACTCTTCAGGATGTCTGGCTATAACTCGCTGACCACACTGTCAAAGCTATCCCCAATATTATTATCCTTCCTATACAGATCTTCTGTATATTCTTGCCACCTTTTCTTGATCTCTTCTGCTTCTGTTAGGTCCTTACCATCTTTGTTTTTGATCATACGCATTTTTGCCTGGGATTTACCTCCGATGTTTCTAATTTTCTGGAAGAGGTCTCTTGTCCTTCCTATTCTATTGTCTTCTTCCACTTCCTCACATTGCTTGTTTAAAAATAATTCCTTATTTTTAATAGGATATAATGGCATGTATAATAGGAAATACATTCAAAGAAAAAATGTAGCAAAGTAAATGTGAAAAAGAGAAAAGGAAAGGAAAGGAAAGGAAAGGAAAGGAAAGGAAAGGAGAAAGGAAAGGAAAGGAAAGGAAAGGAAAAGACAAAAAAGGAGCTAGGAAAAAGAAAGGAACAGAAAACATGAAAATATATATATAAAGAAGTGGCTTCCAATCTTCCTTTCGGCAGTTATACATACAATTCTAATCAAACCCCTCTCTCCAAGATTTCATCACAATTCCCTTCTTTCTATAACCTATTCTTTCTAATCATCAAAATCATAAGTCACAAAATAATTTTCATTTTTTATGCAAAAATCCATAAGGGGTTTCCAATCATTGATGATTGTCAATAATGACCTTTCTCTAATCAAAGAAGTCAGTCTGGCCATCTCAGCAAGTTCTGTCAATTTCACCAACCTCCATGGTGGGTAATGCCGAATCTTTTCATCTTTGTGCATATAGTAATCTTGCCGCACTAATCATATGTTGAAATAATCTTCCATGACTCTTTTCTAACTGTTTATCCATCAGTCCTAAAAGGAAACATTCTGGCTTCAGTTGAATATCAATCTTAAAAATCCTCTGTATCAATGTGTGTATTTGAATCTATTTTTTTTTTGCTTTTTTACATATCCACCGAGCATGATAAAATGTCCCTACATGTTGTTCACATTTCCAATATACATTTGGAATGCCTTTATACATTCTAGATAATTTCTCTGGCATCATGTACCAACGATACAACATTTTATAAAAATTCTCTTTAAGATCATAACGTAATGTAAATTTCAATCCTTTTGACCACATATTTTCCCATTGATCCATCTGTATATTATAACCAAAATTCTTAGCCCACTTTATCATACATCCTTTAACCTTCAAACCGCCCAGGGTCCCTCCTTGTGGGGGAGATGGGCGGGATATAAATGTAATAAATAATAAATAAATAAATAAATAAATAAATTTCAAATTTAAACAAAAGTTTATACATTTTAGCAATTACATGTCATCAGTACACAATTGCACTTCAAATTCTGTCTTACTTTGCTCCATACCATAAGCCTTTTTATCCATTTTAAATCTTTCTGATAACTGTAGCTGGTTGGGTGACTTTGGGCCAGTCACTCTCTCTCAGCCCAACCCACCTCACAGGGTTGTTGTTGTGGGGAAAATAGGAGGAGGAAGGAGTATTAGGTATGTTCTCTGCCTTGAGTTATCTATAAAAATAATAAAGGCGGGATAACAAATCTAAAACAAAAATGGAAAAACCATTGACAACTATATCCTTCTGCCATTAGTTGCTCTCTTGATTTAATTTTATATTCCCCTTGGTGATTCTCCAATAATTCCTGGTATGTTGACCAGTATGTTGACTCTTTGCCTTTTGTTTCTCTTCTACAAAATGCTTCTTGTGCTGAGATCCGTAGAGGTGTTTTCGGGCACAGCCTGGGTTTATATCTATTCCATATTCTCAATATTGCACATCTAATAAAATGGTTTTTAAAATCCCATTAACTTTAAGTTTGTCATACCATAAATATTAATGCAATCCAAACCTCAGGCTGTGATCTTCTAACTCTAAAAGTCTTTTGTTTCTCAGCAACACACATTCTTTCATCCAAACCAAACAACAAGCTGCAAAATACAATTTCAAATCCCGTTAAACCCAATCCTCCTCTTTCTTGTAAGAATCTTGTAACACTTTGTATTTAACTTGTGTTTTTTTCCCTTGCCATACAAATTTAGATAGATCTTTTTGCCATTGCTTGAATGGTACATCAGTTGTCAGAACAGGTATTGTCTAAAACAAAAACATCATTCTAGGCAAAACATTCATTTTTATCACAGAAATTCTCCCCAACAGTGACCATTTAAAACAAATAATAACAAAATTTAACATAAATGTAATAGCTTCAATCAGACTATTTAGGATGTAATGGCCTGCTCTGTTATTTTACGGACTGTTCAGTTAGAAATGTCCATTGCTCCCAAAGGACTTGTTTTAATCAAACATAAATGTATCGTTAATTAGGTTTTGTTTTGATCTGAAACTACATTCCCTACCACTTCTGGAGCCTGGCCTGTCTCTCCAAGGCTAAGTGCAGCCGTGGGCTTAAAATGGTTTTGGACCCCTGGGATATGCCTTTTGAAGAACTACCCCTAAGTCTAGATTTTATTAAACTTGAGTTTCTGGAGTAACAATTTGGCGTGTTGTGAAATAAGCCCATAAATTGCTTAAGGATAGCAGTACCCTGGAATCTGTTAATAGAAGTCAATTGATTGTTGATTGACTTATTTTTATGTCCTCGGGCTTGCTAGCTGTTTTTGTTAAACTGTAGGTTCAGGGGCGTGGTGGCTCAGCGGGTAAGATGCCAGGCTTGTCGATCGGAAGATCGCAAGTTCGGAGGTTCGAATACCTAGCCCCGCGTGCGGAGTGAGCTCCCGCACTAGCTCCAGCTCTTGCCAACCTAGCAATTCGAAAGCATGAAAATGCGAGTAGATTAATAGGTACCACTTCGGTGGGTAGGTAACAGCGTTCCACGTGCGTCATGCCGGCCACATGACCGCGGAAGTGTCTTCGGACAACGCTGGCTCTTTGGCTAACAAACGGAGATGAGCACCGGCCCCTACAGTCGGACATGACTGCACAAATGTGCGGGGGGTACCTTTACCTTTTACCTAGGTTCCTCTGCCATCCGCTATAGTGATGACCACATATTTAGATGGTTTTAAAATGAGAATGTATAAATTCATGGACGATCAGGCTATTGGTAGCTACTGGTCACAATGGCTAGATAGGAACTTGGGAATCACAAGAAGCCGAGCTGACATAGTGATTTCAAATAGCATCTGAAAAGGAAGGAGCCCATTCTGCTATAAATGCATCACATTTTTTAAAGATTGAAGAAATTCCATTAGGGGCCTTCACATGACAGGGGTCAACTTCATCAAAATAGTAGGCATGACTGGATGATAAAAGCCCCACACGTTTTACATGTGTGCGATGCGTGTTAAAAGGAGGCGGGGCTTCAACCACCCAGTCAAACTTGGTGATGCCCCTAATCACATCCACCCTTTTGAATTTCCTGAATGCACCTGGTTGGCCACATGAACTCAGAGCCAGATTCTAATGGGGCTGATCCAGCAGGCTTTTTTTTTTTTTTTTACATTCTTCTAATGGGTCATGCAACTTTTTTCAAACCTAAAAAGCTTGAATGGTTACTTTCTTGTATTCTGGTTCTGCTTCTTCCTTGATTCTACTTCGCTGTGTTTTGTTTTAATTAGTTCATTTGCTGGTTAGACTTGTGCCCTGCTTTTCCTCTAGAAGTTCAAAGTGGCATACATATCACTCCCTTCTCCCATTTTTCTCCAGAACAACATCTCTGCGAGGTTGGTTGGGTTGCAAGAATATGGCCAGTTCAGAGTGACCCAATGATTTTCCAGGGCTGAGGGTGGACTTGAACCTGCTTTTCCCAAGTCTTGGTCAAACACTTAAACGTTACACCACATTGGCTCTCCAACCTGAATTCTGGATAGGATCTTTTGAAGAGATCTCTGACCCTAAAACATGTTGATACTTCCTCTGATGCAGGAATAAGGAAAACAGACCCACATCATCAAAATTATCCTGGTAGATCAGAGCAGCATTCCACTCTCCTTAACTTCTTTTCCTTTCTAAATATATTCTAGGCTTTCATGAGAATGTTTTTCTTCGTGGAAGACATTGTTTGCAGGAATAGAGTTTTTCATTCCTAAAACTGTACCAAATAATTAGGTGGAAAGATAGAATACCTGCTGAAGTACTTGGGGAGCTTTAAGAATATGAAGGTAGTCCTCAACTTATGACCACAATTGGGACCGGAACTTCGGTCACTAAGCAATATGGTCGTTAAGTGAGGCATCACATGACTGTACCCAATTTTATGACTGTTTTTTGCTGTGGCCATTAAACGAATCACCACAGTTGTTAAGCGAATCATGTGGTCGTTAAGCAAATCTGGCTTCCCCATTGATTTTGCTTGTCAGAAGCCGGCTGGGAAGGTTGAAAATGGTGACCACGTGACCCCCGGATGCTGCAACCGTCGTAAATACATGCTGGTTGCCAAGTGCCCAAATTTTGATCATGTGACCATGGGGATGCTGTGATGGTCATAAGTGCGTGGACCAGTTGTAGATCATTTTTTTCAGCATCTTCATAACAGCATCTTCATTTAGTGACTGTTCGAAAAGTCGAGGACTACCTATATTGGGAATGTCTTCCTGAACAGTGCATGCCCTGTCCTTGTTTGAAAAATATTGCCAGAAAGCAAAGCAAAGCAAGGCTTATACAATCAGGTGTGTGATGTATGTCAAGAATCTTTCCATGGATGTTTTGTTCATGTGCAGAACACACCAGCATCCACAGGTGAGATTAAAATAGGCAATAGGTGCCTTGTGGGCTAAAACAATGAAAACACTATGGTAGGCATCCACTACTAGCTAAAATTGTGATGGCCACCATGATTGTCGAGGGACTCATTGGCCCCACTGGGTAAATTTATTTATTTATTTGTCAGATTTGTTAAGGCCACCCGAAAGCACACAAATGCTGTGTAGTCCTTTGTGGCCTGCAGTATTTTAGCAATAAGAAGAAGGAGCTATGCGTTGAGCAATATATCATCCTGAATACCCCACGGGATGTGATTAAAGTAGCTGAAGCATTGGAACTTGTAATCAATAGTGACCACCATTTGACAGCTTTTGGTTCAGGTTTCTGGGGAAGCAGATGGAGGGAGAGAATAAACTTGTGACTTCTGAGCAGAGACAATGACAATGCTTGCTCATTAGCTAACTTAAATTATTTGTTAGATTAATCTAATGAGTGTTGGTAAACCAAGAACAAGCCACTTTCTCCCTTCACCTTTTTCCTATTCCATTCTGTTAGAATTTCATGTTCTTTTCATATAAAACCTGGGTAGAGTTAGTCCCAGATGATCAGAAGTATCCAATGACGTGATATAATATCATATTCTTGTTCCTGAACAAACTGATTTGTTTGTTTCTTTATTTGACAATGACCAAAAACACACAAGTTGTATGACCAAAGAATGGTTAGAACAGAAGAAAGTTAATGTGTTGGAATAGGCAAGTCAAAGTCCTGACCTTAATCCTATAGAAATGTTGTGGAAGGACCTGAAGTAGGCAGTTCATGTGAAGAAGCCCATTAACATCCCTGAGTTGAAGCTGTTCTCGGAGGAGGAATGGGCTAAAATTCCTCCAAGCTGATGTGCAGGACTGATCAACAGTTATCGGAAATGTTTAGTTGCAGTCATTGCTGCCCAAGGGGGGGGGGGGGCACACCAGTTATTGAAAGCAAAGGTTCACATACTTTTGCCAAACACAAATATGTAGCTTTGGATCATTTTCCTCAATAAATCAGTGAACAAGTATAATTTTTTTGATTCATTTGTTTAATTGGGTTATCTTTATCTAGTGTTAAGACTTGTGAGAAGAACAGATCACATTTTAGCTCATATCTATGCAGAAATATTGAGTTCACAAGGGTTCACAAGGGTTCATAAACTTTCAAGCACCACTGTATACCCTACTTTTATTTTGTACAACTCAAGGCAGTTGGTACCCCACTTGCAAACCATCCTGGAAAACTCTGATCTTGCCACCTTTATCCATGTCCTGGTAAGATTCAGGCTAGATTACTGCAAGGTATCATTTGTGGGGCTGCCTTTGAAGACTGTTTGGTAATTATAGCTAAATCAGAATTCAGCAGCCAAATTATTAGCTAGACAGCGGACCTAATTTAGTATGAAAATACCTTAAGAATGACCATGAAAGCCTCCCACAATTCCTAGGTTGCATAGTTGTAAGGAGGGAAATAAAATAGCTGTTCAGAGGGAGGTGAAGCGGGAATCGCTTCAGCAAAACTGCCATCATTGGCTGACAATTAAAAAGGGGAATTACAGTCAGAGCATAGAGGTCAGCTTCCTGTTCAGTGCTGGGATAAAAATTAGCACATCCCTGACAGATGGTAGTCTAGCCTCTGAGAGATGGAAGGGGCCATTTAGGCCATCTTATCCCAATCCCCATTGATGCAAGAATACAGATTAAAGCAGCCTTGACAGATGGCTGTCTCATCTCTGCTTGAGCATAACCAAGGAATGAGAATCCACCACCCCTCTTAGTAATTATGTCTCCTGTTGACTGAACGGCTCTTGCTGCTCAGATGCTTTTTCCTATTACTTAATCAGAACCTGCCCCCCTGTAACTTGACTCCATTCTTTCACATCTTGCACAGTGGAATGATGAAGAACAGATCTTGACCTTCTATGAAGGTTCTCAGTCATCCAGGTGGAATTGTCTGTAGCTTGAATCATGTCAACTGGATTTCTATTTCTTAGTGGAAACGTTTCGCTCCTTATCCAAGGAGCTTCTTCAGACTGAAGAAGCTCCTTGGATAAGGAGCGAAACGTTTCCACTAAGAAAATAGAAATCCAGTTGACATGATTCAAGCTACAGACAGATCTTGACCTTCTTTTGTGGCTTCCTTTCAGGTATCAATTGATTTTGAAGCCCAAATTCACGATGCTAATTCTTACCTTTCAATCATTAAATGGCTTTGAACCAAGTTAACTTAGAGGATTTTCTTTATCCCATACAGTTAGATCAAGGACAGAGCCTTTTCTGCGATGGCTTCCAAGTTAAAAGAATGTCTTGCTATTTGGGATTTCCAGGCACCATCTCTGCCAGCTGTTAGGAAAGCAATAAAGAGACCCGTTCATTCATTCATTCATTCATTCATTCATTCATTCATTCATTCATTCATTCATTCATTCATTCATTCATTCATTCATTCATGTTTCTCCTGAATGAGTGATAGTTCTGTCTAGGATACCCTACAGAACTGGGAGTTTATAAGCTCAGTGTGCTATAAATATTTCATTTTCCTGTTCTTCACTCCATCAGCTTGTAAGCTTCTACTTTTTTTCCCCGTTGTGTTTCCTTGGATGAAAACCTTGAGTCATAATAAATAATTAAACATGCATATAAAAGCGAACGAAAATATGCACACAACATAAGAGACCTCATTTGAATATCTTTAAATTAAAAAAACAAAATAGCAAGGTTCTCAGTTTGAGGACCCCTTTAAGCTTAACTCCCAGGACAAATATTCCTTCTGCCTTTCCCCAATTATATCTTTCAGTCAGAACTGCATGGTAGTAAGAAATGTAAGCTTCAAAGAGACTAGATCCTGGAAAATGCATGGACTTTCTCCATGGCCTTCTCTGGCAAACTCTCCTGAGTTTAAGTTAACAGGAAGTTTACTGGGAAACCAGCTGCAGAACAACTGACTCACTACTGCTGTTCATTTCAGAACAGCTAGTGAAAGAATATATTTCCTGCTTCCCTTGTTTCAGGATGCTTTTTCTGTCTGAGTTATCTAGCTCTTATGCATTGCATTGTTCCCATCATTCTCTCATTCCAAAATTCCAAAACAAAACAGGAGAATGTAAAGAAGTTATGCCAAACAGATCTTTCCTTCCCCAGTTTTGATTCTATTACTCTTCAAAGTAATTATTCTATCCTATTCCATTCACGATTTATAGAGCCACCCATCTCACAGCAGTGACTCTGGCCAGCGTACAAAGATTTAAACCATCATAACAGCATAAACTCATAATGCCCTGGTTAAGCACTTTTGACAGACAGTCAAAAGGAATTCTGGGAGTTGAAGTCCACACATCTTAAAGTTGCCAAGTTTGAAAAACACTGCTCTAAACTGTTACAAGGCCACAATTATGAGTTTGATCCATTTTTAGCAGAAACTTCACAACAATGTATACAGTTCTGAATGTTTGCAAGGATGAAAGCCTCTTCTGGGTGACGTAAATAATATTCCCATCCCTCACATTTTTTTAATCACTTTGTCTCCTCTAGCTTTCCATGGCAGCACACTGTTTGGAACCCTTTGGGGCATCTCTTCCCTGGTAATGAAAAGCAGGGAGTTAATTGTGTATGTAGTATAGCAATTTAGGGCATGTTGCTACAGCTTCCCATTAGTTGGGAACAACAAAAAACATTTGTTTTTCCCAGAGGAGTTGTGGTTTATGTTCTAACTTTCTAGGAATGCTTTCTCCCTCTCTCTGTTCTGTCTCTGTCTCTATCTCTCTCTCACACATGTTTCTGCCCTTGCACACAGGCATTGAAAAGGAACATTGGTGAGTGGTAACTTTTGTTTGAGAGTGGAGCAAATGCGAAAAAGAACCTCATCACTCTCTAGCATTTAACCAACTTTTCAATGGAGTTTTTACTCTATCAGCTGTTTGGTTTTAAGCCTGTGCAGAAATGGGAGTTGACTACACTTCAAGGCAGAAGGGAGAGTCCAGAAGGCTTCAAATATTATTTCATAGTCTTTCCAATTTGAAAACCATTTCCGTGAAATGTTTCCTGAGGAGGCATCATTGAAAGGACTTACTTCTGCCATACAAGTGAAAGGAGATTTTTATTTGATGCTAGGATACTCTGCCTGCTTGTATTAAGAGCCAGTGTGGTAAAGTGATTAAGGGGTTGAATTAGGAACAGGGGGAACAAGGTTCCAGTCTATCCTCAGCCTTGGAAACTCACTGTGTGTCTGAGGACCAGTTATTTTCTTTCAACCCTACCCAGAGTTCTTATTCTGGGTAGAAAATTGAAGAAAGGACCACTCTATACATTGCCTTGAGATGCTAGAGGAAGGATGGGTTCTAAATGAAATAAGATACAAATGTCATGTCTATGGAAAATATTATTAACCTTATTGTGGAGTCCTTAATGTTCTCAGAGCTTGGTTGTTTGCTTGCAGACATTTCGTACCTGACTAGGTATCATCAGTTGCACTGATGATGTTACCTAGTCTGGCAATGAAACGTCTTCAAGCAAACAACCAAGCTCAGAGAGCACCAAGGGCTCCACAGTTCAACCCTGAGCTATAGATATTCTCTTCTACTACCACCTGAAGTTTCCTGTTGTTTCTATAAGAAGCCACTAAAACAAAACATCAGGGATGAAACAGCTGTTTTGAAGTTACTGGAGGTGTGGAGTCCTTGGTGCTCTCTGAGCTTGGTTGTTTGCTTGCAGACATTTCATTACCTGACTAGGTAACATCAGTGCGAGCAGCAAACCCCACACTCCCTTGCACTGATGATGTTACCTTGTCTGGCAATGAAACATCTGCAAGCAAACAGCCAAGCTCAGAGAGCACCAAGGACTCCACAGTTCAACCCTGAGCTACATATATTCTCTTCTATTGGTAACTTTATTGTTCCCGTATCTGAAACACTTATGGGGACACAATGGAGTTTGTGTTCTTAGCAGTCAGTCTGGAAGAAGTTAGGAGCAGTGGAAGGATCACTACAGAGGGGGAGAATGGCTACGAAGGAGCATCAGTTCCATCCTGGAGGCTGGAAATATTTATTTATTTATTATGTTTTTATTATGTTTTCATTTAAAAGCAGTTTACAGTAAAATAGAAAAATATTGATTTATTTAACAGATTTCCATCTGATTCTTCAATATTTTTTCCCTTTGAAAACATTTTTTCCCTTCAATAGGTTTTACGTCAAAGTATTTTCTTTTGACAAACTAGTGATGGAAAATCTTTTATTTATTTACTGAAGTTCTTACAGCTGATGTATTCTGCTGACTGACAATAACGCTGCTGCTTCTACCAGTCTAGTTTTACTTTGATAAAATGATCTTTGATTATTTCACAAACATAACTGTAACTCTTTGTAACTCTCCCAGAGAAAACAGTTCAGATACAGCATCACTGTATCGCAAATGCAGCTGCAGATAGAAAATAACTATTGTTTTCTGAAATGTTCCCAAGATGTTCTAAGACAGTGTTTCTCAACCTCAGCAACTTTAAGACGTGTGGACGTCAACTCCCAGAATCCCCCAGGCTAGGGAATTCTGGGAGTTGAAGTCCACTCAACTGAAAGTTGCCAAGATTGAGAAACACTGTTGAAAGGTACTTTCCAGATGTAATGCTTTCCAGGCAGTATTTCTCAACCTCGGCAACTTTAAGATGTGTGGACTTCAACTCCCAGAAACTAGAACCCTAGGTATGCTGTCTGGGGAATTCTGGGAGTTGAAGTCCACACATCTTAAAGTTGTCGAGGTTGAGAAACACTGTTTCCAGGTATCTCTGCATGAGAACCTTAAAAATTTACAGCTGCTCTGGCCTCAAAATTTGTCTTTATAGAACAGGAACAAGCCGGAAATCCAGTTGAGATTCTATGCCTATCAAACCATGAAGAAACTCCTTTTGTTTGCTTGATCAGTTCCCTGGGAAGAGGAACCAAACAGGAGCAATTAAGTCATAGTGCCTTAGCACACTGCTCAATTGTACTGAATCTGCCTTCTGGCTTAGCTTGATGTCTGAACATTGACAATCGTTGGCCCAAGGAGATACATATAAGAGTAGAAATTTGAATTCAGTTCTCTCAAGTCCTAGTCCCTATATATAAAGGGAGGAGAACTCACCATCCAGGGGTTCTTGAATTGCACCTTCCAGCAAAACCAACCAGCTTTGGTAATGGTGAGGGATGTTGGGAAATGTAGTTCATCAACACCAGGAGAATTACAAATTTCTCATCCCCTGCTGTAACTACCTGACCACGACAGCCATTATGGCCTTATGTGCTATTAGTGCAGGCATGATCTAAATTCAGTGACTATGTGTGTTGATACGGCCCATTCTTCTGCATCAAAATATTTATGAATTTGTTTGTTTACGATTATCATCATCATTTGACAGAGAGATTTCGAGATCAGCTGCTCCTACATTCAAGCTGGGATGCTGAGATTCTGCCAGTTTTCCAGCAAAGATGTTATCCTAAGTAAGTAAACACTGTTTGCCCCAGGAAGAATTCACATTTAAAATAGGAAGCTTTTGTTATGATCCATGGTACAAAGTGAAGTGGGGATATCTGCTGGAAGATAATCGACTGATGGATCAGCATCTTGTGAGCACCTACGTTGGTGAGATCCACCTTATTTTGCTTGACCCTGTTTAAATAACAAACATATATTGTATAATTTATACATATGAGAGAGTTCAGCCTTTCCTGATATAGATTTTGGATAATTTTGGTTTACAAGTTCATACATTTTGAAGGAACATATGCCAGCATACAGTATATATGAAGTAGGGTTTGCTAGAATCATTATGTCTTCAAATATATGCTATAAATTAGTTTTGACCTGATTTATACACACAATACACACAATGTTTCTGCTTCTGATGTTGTTGTTGCTGTTGTTATCCTTCCATCCTTCCATTCATCCATCCACAGCATTGGGTTAGGAGTAGCTGGCCTTTTTATTTTCTTTTTACTGTTTCCCCCCTTTTAAAAAAACAAACAACTCAGACTTCATTAGCAGTCCAGACATGTCTTTTCCAAAGTAAGATTCATTGGATTCACGAATGCTCCTTCCCAAGGATATGGCTATAGGTTTACTACTTAATCTGAAGCTGAAATAACAATTTTGTAAAACAAGAATAGTTGCATGGGAAAATAGCAAAGCGTTTTCACTGAAGTGGAAAGATGCAAGAAGATTGTTTCAGATCGCAGCGGCTAAATGGGGAAGGGCTTCTGTGATAATGAACTGGATCAGTTTTTGGAGGGGATCAAGGTTGGAGATGAATAGATGTTGAGTGGAAATGCTGGGGTGAGGTGGAGTGTGATGATTGCTTGATTTAAAAACTGCCTGTCTGCCAACTGAAGTTTGAAAAATCAATAGAGATCAGGTCTAGAATTAGAAATAAAAATAGGGCTCTTGGCTCTGGAAAAGAAACTGAATTTGTTTGAAACAAAGGCCTCTTTTACAGGAGAAGAACATTTTCAGAAAATCAGAAGACAGATTTCAGCACAATATTAATTAGGCTCCTAGGCTCACGCTGTTACTTCGTAGCTTACATTCCATGGAAAAGTACTCAAGTTGAGTTCGTTTTTAAATAAACAAAACCACATGCCCTACAGTTAGTTGCAACAAATGAAAATCTGAGTGAGGATCTTGATCTGTAACACTAGCCAGCTGCAATAACACTAACCAGAAGATAACATTAAAGCTCCTGATCCTAGCATCTTGAATTCTCTTAAAGCATCCTGAATCCTCATTATGAATGTTTTGAGAACAGGAAAATGTCCTTACAATTGGAATGGAGCAACAAAGATGAAAATGGAGAACTACTACTGTTGTTATTGTCAAATTGATGCAGTCAGCTTCTAGTTTCAACAAGATTCAACAGGAAATAACCTTAAAAAAATTAAATAGGGGCATAGAAACCAGGGGCCCAACATTAATAGCCCAAAGCAGTATCTATCTGCTTGAAAATAAATCCTATTGCATTCAATGGAATTTGCTTCCAGTGGAGTGTAGGATTGCAATCTAAATTACAACATAGCTTTTAATATAAAATGGTTGAAAGATATAAATTGAAACTAAGTACTTTTCCTTGGTTGTATAAGCTATTATTGAATAAATATGAGCCTAGGAGCCTAATTAATATTGTGCGGAAATCTGTCTTCTAATTTTTGGAAGTTTTTCTTCCCCTGTAAATAGTATTTTGGCTTTTTGACCTCCAGCTCATCATGCTTTAGAAGCCCTATAAAATTCCATTTGGCATAGTTTTGAGCTAATATTGCTTGGGCTTTGAGGCCAGGATGATTGGAGCCCCCATCTGAGAGGGGTATGAATGTGAGTTCCTGGTTGCCTATTTACATTTTGGATTTTAACTGAAATCATTTATCTTGTTTTGATTTTTTGGATCTGTTGTACACTGCCTGGAGTTGCAGTGTTTGAGTTGGTTGCCCAGTTTGGTCTAGTGGTTAAGGCAACGGGCTAGAAACCATGAGTCTGTGAGTTCTAGTCCTGCCTTGGGCATGAAAGCCGGCTGGGTGACCTTGGGCCAGTCCCTGTCTCTCAGCCCTAGGAAGGAGCCAATAGCAAACCAGGAGACTGAGAGTTCTAGTCCCGCCTCAGGCATGAAAGCTGGCTGGGTGACCTTGGGCCAGTCCCTCTCTCTCAGCCCAACTCACCTCATAGGGTTGCTGTTATGAGGAAAATAGGAGGAGGAAGGAGTATTAGGTATGTTCGCCGCCTTGAGTTACTTATAAAAATAATGAAGGCGGGATAAAAATTAAATAAATAAATACATAAATTTAAATATATGCATAACATAACTTGGATGTTGCAAGAGAGTGAAAGTTACAATTGATGCTTTCTTTTAAAACTCTTTTGCCCACCTCTGATTCCTCCCTGCCTGCTCATACTTTCCAACTAAACCGTCCCAAAGGGAGCAGTTCGTTCGTTCATTCATTCATTCATTCATTCATTTATTCATTCCATTTATACAGCCACCATCTCAAAAACAGGACTCTGGATGGCTTAAAATGATTAAAAACAAGATAAAAACAATATAACAAAGTAATAAATAACATTTACGGCAGCCAAATTTTTTTAAAAAAACCAACCAACAACAATTAACATAACCATGATGCCATTATGAGGTCTTTCCTTGGGATTAAATGGAAGCTAAGGAGCTTGCAGACTGCTGAACAAAAAATCATGTCATAGGAAGCCAGGGAGATGGCTTGAAGCCAATACAGGTAGTCCTTGACTTACAACCACAATAGGGACCAGAAAAATTCTCATTAAGCAGTGCTGTCGTTAAGTGAGGCATCATGTGACTGCACCTGATTTTATGACATTTTTTGCTGTGGTCGTTAAGCAAATCACATGGTTGTTAAGGGAATCACATGGTTTCCCCATTGATTTTGCTTGTCGGAAGCTGGCTGGGAAGGTTGCAAATGGCAATCATGTGACCCTGGGACATTACAACTGTCGTAATACATGCTGGTTGCCAAGCATCCGAATTTTGATCACGTAACTGCGGGGATGCTGCAACGGTCATAACTGCAAGGACCGGTCATAAATCACTTTTCCAGTGCCGTTCTAACTTCGAACTGTCGCTAAACGAATGGTCATAACACTACCTGTATTCAGAAACTTACTGTATCTAAACTGAGAGGACAGAAGCATTCATTAAGTCCTAGGAAGGGAGATAGTATTAAGAAGAGATTTGGGATGACTCTTCCTAGAGTATAAAAGGATGGGGTGGAGAAGCACAAACAGACTTGCAAGATTCTGTTATTATAGCCTCTCTTGATACAATAGAGTTCTGGTATTCCTGCAAAGTATTCCTGATCTCGTCTACCTCGAAGGACTACCACTTGCAAAGACAGGGTGTTCACACACAACCCTTGACCACCTTGTAACTAAGGGAACTAGAAGAACGTTAGGAAGAATGTGACATCCTATCCGTGAGATATATACCAAACATTTATCCTCTCTTGAACAAAAATCAAAACAAAGAGCCAGTTTGGTATAGTGGTTAAGGTACCAGGCTAGAAACCAGGAGCCTGAGAGTTCTAGTCCTGCCTTAGGCATGAAAGCCGGCTGGGTGACCCTGAGCCAATCACATTCTCTCAGCCCTAGGAAGGAGCCAATGGCAAACCAGGAGCCTGAGAGTTCTAGTCCTGCCTTAGGCATGAAAGCCGGCTGGGTGACCTTGGGCCAGTCACTCACTCTCAGCCCAACTCACCTCACAGGGTTGTTGTGGGGAAAATAGAATGTTCACCGCCTTGAGTTATTTATAAAAATAATAAATGTGGGATAAAAAAATGTAAAAAAACCCTTTCTCTTCCACATGCATAGCTATTCCTTTGCCTCTTTGATAAAATGTTTACTGTGATGAAAAGCAACATATATTCTCCTTCCTTCCTTCCTTCCTTCCTTCCTTCCTTCCTTCCTTCCTTCCTTCCTTCCTTCCTTCCTTCCTTCCTTCCTTCCTTGGTGCATTCAAATGATTGGCAGGCTCCAGATACTGTCATAATAGCTCTCTCTGTGTGTGGGTGTAGGTGTGGGTGTAGGATACTTACAAAAAAACAACCAGGATTTTTGACTGTGTAATTTATATGCAAAGAACAGCTTCCCACTGTTGCTGCTCTTGATGTTTCCTGGAAGTAATAGCCAAATTGGCTGAACATTTTAGCTCCTTGTTCAGTTCCATCAAATCAGTGGGTAGTGGGCCTTCTCTGAAAACCCCATATTCTTTGAACCGTAATCTCATGCTGCTTTAGATTACCACGCTGAACACTCTTTGAAAGGCTAACAGTCTCTCATTACAGCACAGGAACAGAATTGTCTGAAATCTCCATTTCTGTAACAAGGCTGATGGTTGGAGTGTGTGGGTGAGATTGCATGTTCGTGCATGTTTCTAGCCCCACTTCTAGCTAATTAAAAGAGAAATCTTTACCTATGTTGTTCTGAGCCATTGACTGCTGTTTATAATGCCATTAATTTAAGAGAAAGAGAGAGAGGGAGGGAGGGAGGGGGAGAGAGAGAGAGAGAGAGAGAAAGAGAGAGAGAGAGAGAAGAATTTGCTCATTACAGGAAATGAGTCATTGACATCCCAGCTCATTAACAAATAAGCTGAAGACTATTGATAGAATATATATGGATTCTTCTTAAGAAATTCAGGAGAATGTACAGTGCACGTATTGAGACTCTTATAAAACAGGAACTGTGGATGAAAAATGAGAACTGATCTGAATCTTCTCCAGAGAACTATTTAGGATCCAAACTAGTCAACTATGTGTTTACTCCCTAGCATGGGTCTCCTGTTCAGCTGCAGCTAATGGCTCTGTCTTGGCTTTGTCTAGCTTTTTCATACCACTCCATTTGCCCAATTCTCTAAGACTCAGTTGGATTAAATATTTCAACCCCCACTATTTAAGATATAAACCTGAATGTTTCTTCTCTGCCTGTCCCCAAAATGTACAGAGTGGTTCAGCCAGGAGGTGTCAAAAAGTCAAGATGATGGCTGCAGGATAAAACCCCTACACCTTTGTAACAAGTGCCACATGCATAACACTCATAAAAAGGGGGGTGGAGGTTTGATCATACCGGTGCAGCTACCATCTTGATTTTTTTTTATAAGAACTTTATTAAAATTTCAGAGTAAAGTTAAAATAGGTAAAGGTAAAGGTTTTCCCCTGCACAGTTGTGTCCGACTCTAGGGGGCGGTACTGTTTCTTAGCCGAAGAGCCAGCGCTGTCCGAAGACGCTTCCACGGTCATGTGGCTGGCATGACACACACAGAACGCTGTTACCTTCCCACAGAAGTGGTACCTATTTATCTACTTGCATTTGCATGCTTTCAAATTGCTAGGTTGGCAAGAGCTGGGGTGAGTGCGGGGGCTCACTCCATCACGCGGCGCTCGGGTCTCGAACCGCCCACCTTCTGATAGACAAGCCTGGCATCTTAACCACTGAGCCATCTCGCCCCTTTTAAAAGTAAAATACAAAATATAGAATACAGAAAAGCTTGAGCACAGAACTAAAGAAAAAAGAAAAAACTAAGAAAGTGCAGAAATAGAAAATATAAGAAGGTGACTTCTGACCTTCTCCAACACAGATATAAATGCTTATTATACAAATTTGGTCTCTTACCCTTAGTTAAACGTTTGCTAACATTCTTTCTATAAAAACAAAGAATTTAATCATCAAAGCCCAAAATCAAAACTTCATTTTTTTTCAATTACCAGCAAATAATCCAAAAGCAGTTTCCAGGTAGAAACAAATCCAGTCGTGGCATTTTCTCTTATCAATGCTGTCAGTTTTGCCATTTGCACCAATTCCATTAATTTAACCATCCGTTCTTCTCTTGTGGGAATTTGTGTATCCACCGTCCTGATTTTTTTGATGCCCCCTGTGAATGACCTTGGATGCCGCCTTTTTAAAGCTGCAGTGAGAATGTATCAAGCAGGAGCTGGTTTGTAGGAGCCAGGTGGCAACCTGAAGCACGGGCAGAACGGTGCCGCTGTCGGGCTCCCCCAGGGAGGTGCACAGGGCAGGCTGAACCCTGGTGCCGGTTTGCCCCTAGCAGCTGCAGCCCTGCTCTGCTTGCTGCTAATGCTGGCCAGTATATAGCTGCCCGGCTCCAGGGCCAACAGGAAGAACAGCTTGGGCTGATGCTCAGCTGGAGATACACTTGCACCAGCTGCAGTCAAAAGCAGGAGCAGCCAGAAGCGGCAGTAGCGCTTGGAGCGGCCCTGCATAGCTGGTAGGGGTACAAAAAGCCAGCCTGGCTCTGCATAGATGTCCAACAGGTGAAGATGAGCTGTTGGGCCAACTCTGCCCTGCCTCCCTCCCCAAGAGTTGTGAATTATCAGTGGAACTGGTTATTGCCTAATTTAGATGCACTCCTTCTATGAGCCAACGTTTGCTGTCCTGGAAACATCTAGTTCAGAGCTTTCCAAACTTTTCATGTTGGTGACACACTTTTTAGACATGCATCGTTTCGTGACACACTCTTACAGCAGGGCACAAGGCAGGCACTAGGACCTGCGCGGAATCCTGGCAGGGCTCAGAGGCAGCAGCATCCGCGACACACTAACGGTCCCGACACACAGTTTGGAAAGCTCTGATCTAGGACAATCAGGGTATCGTTTAAGGTAATGCTGCACAGAGAAATTTTATTTTTTTTCCCCCTACCAGTTCCCATTCGGTTTGATAGGAGAGAATTTGCATTAGACATTATTTCAAAGGAGAAGAGACTTCCATTGCATTTTTTGAGGGTGGGGCACAGTGTTCTTGCCCCCGTCTAGGGATGAGGTGGTTAAGAGGTTCTGTGAATGTCTAATCTCTTATTCTTTAATCCCTGCTAAATGGGGGTTCTGCCTTTGGTAATTTTTTGAAGAATTTCAGAGAAGCACCCACCCAGTTTTGCTACCCACAAACTGGACGGGGAAATTCCAAAGTCTGTCTGTGCGTAGCTCTTTCAAATCATTGCCACCACACTTAAGAAGTTCCATTGATCTTTAAGACCTAGACCTTTTTCCTCCCTCCTTTCTTTTCTTATTTTCACGATGCACAAAGAATACAGATTGAGGATAAGATCTGACATGACTCCCCATCCATTCTCATTTGGGAAATAGCAGCGTTCCAAACGAAAACCCAACAACCGAGTGCTTTAAATATCCTGCCACTGATCTGAAAGTGTTGACATCAGCCACAAAAGTTGCGTCCTGAAGAAAGGATGGAGATGTTCATTTATCAAGTTGTCAAATGCTGACATTCAGCAGTTAGGGAGGGAGGAGCCAATTTGGTTTTGAACCAGAGGCTGCCTTATGCTGCTCTTTTGTTAGTGGTACCCCAGTTTGACACACCAGCTAGACTCAAACATGTGTCTATGTGTATATGTTCTGTATGCTAAATACTAAAGATCAGCAGAATAAATCTGAGGGTTTTTTTCCTCTTGCATTCTCTTTCCCCATCCCTCCAAGCAACCCTGCCTAAATATATTCTATAAGACAAGGGTCCCCAACCTGTAGGCCGCAGCCTGTTAGGAACTGGGCCGCGGGGCTCCCGCCCGCAAACCCTGCCCCCTGGTGCGCGTGACTGGTTCCCGCCCGCAGACCCCGGCCCCCCGTCCACGGAATTCCTGGAAATCCCACCCCCTGGAAAAATCATCTTTTGAAACCGGTCCCTGGCGCCAAAAAGGTTGGGGACCCCTGCATAAGAAGAGTGAGACATAAGCAGCAGAGCAGCACTTCTCCAAGTCCTTTCATGCACTGAGTTTGTGGAGTTAATAACACTCACTGGGTGGCTACTTGTGAATATTAGAGAACCCAACTACCCCCTCCGCACCCCCCAAACAGGCTTTCTTCATATATGGAAGGCAGCTGCAGCTGTGTTTAAGTCTGAAAGCCAGAAAGTCCATCGAAATTCCATATTGCCTTCTAAGCCCTTTGAAGTAATTCAGCACAGCTGAATTAGAGATTGAATTTGAAGGAATGATGTGGTTGCATCCCCTTTGAGCTGAATCACCTCTCCTAAAGCTTTGCACAGCCCTCTTGATTTATACAGGCAGATGACACCAGTTCCACAGCTTTTTTGTGTGTGCAAAAACTGTGGTTGTCCATTTCCAGGAGGGTGCACATCATTTTTGCAGCCTGGCCTGGCCAATAGTTCCCTTGATGGAAACTAGAGCAAGAGACTTGTTTTAGGCCAGGGGTGGGCAACGTCAGGCCCACAGGCCGTATAAGGCCCGTGGGCTCCCACCTAAGGCCCGCGGGGCTCCCGCCAGCAAACCCCGCCCCTTCCACGTGATTGGCTCCCACCCGCAAACCCCGCCCCCCAGTGCTTGTGATTGGCTCCCGCCCGCAAACTCCGGCCCTCGGTCCGTGGAAATCCCAGAAACCCTGCCCCCCACCCCGGTCCCCAGTTATAAATATCCAAATGAAGCTGGGCAGAAAAAAGGTTCCCCTCCCCTGTTTTAGGTGAACTGGGCATCCTGTTTGTAGTCAGCCGAAATTCCTGTCTGTTTGAGCAGCTCTGCTGTACTTATTTATTTCTTCCTTTGTTGTATACCCTGACTTTTTCCCAGGATTTCCAGATAATATGAACTGCAACTCTCTTTTTCCATTTTTCCCCACAGCAGCATACCTGTGAAATAGGTAAGAAATAGGTGAAGCTATATTTCTGAACCGTAGCAAGATGGGGTGGCTGTGAATTTGATAGCCAAGATTTAGTCCACCGTTCAGTTTCCTGGATTGTGCCAGGAAGTGCATGGCAACCACTTGCAGCTCCTGCAGTAGTGGTGTTACATGGATGAACCTAGGGCACAACATGCTGGACCAGCTGAAGTTTCCAAGTGGTCTTCAAGGACAGCCCTGGGTAGAACAAGTTTCAACAGTCCAGGTGACAAGGTCATGAGCGACCTGTTCTAAGTATGGATGCAACTGGCTCACAATAAATGAAACCATGTTGAACTTTATAGAATTTGGGGCAGCAGACTTTAAAAGAGACATGGAGGATTTGGAACAGGTTCATAGGAGAGCTACCATAATGATAAGGGGTCTGGAAATCAAAGGGATCAGGAAATGACAAGTTTAGATTTCAAAAGAAAGAGCTGTCTATAAATTTCTAAAAGGCTGCCTTGGGCAAGGTAGGACCTGCTGCCTGTTGAGCATGGGAGTAGGTCAAGGACAAGGACCAACACATTGAAATTAAAAGAAAGGAGATTCAGGGAAATTATTAGGAGGACTTTCCTAACAACAAAGAGCCAGTTTGGTCTAGTGGTTAAAGTGCTGGGCTAGAAGCCAGGAGACTGAGAGTTCTAGTCCTGCCTTAAGCATGAAAGCCAACTGTGTGATCCTGAGCCAATCATATGCTCTCAGCCCTAGGAAGGAGCCCATGGGAAACCAGGAGATTGAGAGTTCTAGTCCCGCCTTAGGCATGAAAGCCGGCTGGGTGACCTTGGGCCAGTCCCTCTCAGCCCTAGGAAGGAGCCAATGGCAAACCAGGAGATTGAGAGTTCTAGTCCCGCCTTAGGCATGAAAGCCAACTGGGTGACCTTGGGCCAGTCACTCACTCTCAGCCCTAGGAAGGAGCCAATGGCAAACCAGGAGACTGAGAGTTCTAGTCCCGCCTTAGGCATGAAAGCCGGATGGGTGACCTCGGGCCAGTCCCTGTCTCTCAGCCCAACTCACCTCACAGGGTTGTTGTTGTAGGGAAAAAAGGAGGAGGAAGGAGTATTAGGTATGTTCGCCACCTTGAGTTATTTATAAAAATAATAAAGGCGGGATAGAAAATAAATAAAGAGCTGTCATGGTGTGGAACAGGCTGCCTAGAAGAATGATGGGCTCCCTCTCACTGGAGATTTTTAAATGGGGGTTGGATTGCCATCTATCAAGGTTGGTTTAGTGAATTTGGACGGTGACCTATAAGGTCCTTCCTTATACTGAGGATTCTGTACACTGATTGCTACTAGTATGCAAACGTGGAGTTTTGTATAACCTGTGAGTTTAGCTTTTCCTAAGTCAAGGGATGGGGCCAAGTGGGATGTGGTTGGTTGGGAAAGGAAAGGAAAGGAAAGGAAAGGAAAGGAAAGGAAAGGAAAGGAAAGGAAAGGAAAGGAAAGGAAAGGAAAGGAAAGGAAAGGAAGGGAAGGGAAGGGAAGGGAAGGGAAGGGAAGGGAAGGGAAGGGAAGGGAAGGGAAAAGAAAGGAAAGGAAAGGAAAGGAAAGGAAAGGAAAGGAAAGGAAAGGAAAGGAAAGGAAAGGAAAGGAAAGGAAAGGAAAGGAAAGGAAAGGATAAACAGGCATCCATTTAGCCTCTTTTCTCAGTGAAGTACGTTGCTGCAGGCATGTTTTTCATGATTTATTTTACCATTATTGGAGCATTACTATGGAGCCGGTAACAGCTGGAAAGCTGTTTTTGCTTCTCTAAGGAACATTTGAATGAATTCCTATTAGGCCTCTCTCAGGGCTTCTTGGCCTCTCTGGGCTCTTTTTGCATTTTCCAATATTTTGACATTTCAATCCTTCGCTTTTCTACCATTTTATTTCTGCCCAGAGCCAGAGGCATATTGACATCCTCTGCGCTCTGGTTCAATTGGATCGATTGAAGGAGGAATTGTGCTGCAGATTATTTTGAAAGTCAGCCCTACATGTGGTGGCAGTTAGACCCTGAGCCCTGAAATAGGCCTACTTCTTTCAAATGGGTTGAAGTGGAGGTATGAAGTTAACATAAAATACTAAACGCTGCCCTATAACAAGGAAATCTGATAGATGATTCCATAAGCTATCACCTCTCGGCTTAAAAATCTCCAGCCCTAGATGGCAGCAAAAGGAAGCAGAAGATTTAACTCTGCTTCCATCTATAGGTAGTCCTCAACATATGACCGACCGTTCTGTAAAGCACTTCCAAGCGTCACAAAACATTGCACCACTCCCCCACATGATCGCATTTTGGGTGCTTGGCAACCGGCTTGCATTTACGACTGGTTGCAGCGTCCGGTGGTCATGTGATTGTGTTTTGCAGCAAAAAACGGCCATTGGGGAAGCTGGATTCGCTTCACGACTGCAGCAATTCGCTTAACAGCCCGTGATTTGCTTGACGACCACCATGAAAACCCAGGTCTGGTCACGTGGTGACTTGACTTACAACCGCAACGACTTACAGTGGAAATTCTGGTCCCGACTGTGGTCGTAAGTCGTGGTAGTGGATTTTTTTGTAGCTTAAATCTGGTAGCCCTACCGAGATTTAAGCCTTGCTCTGTTCCCCCCACCCAACCCCCAAATTAGTACGTCCAGCATTTGGCAGCAAGACACTGATTTTTTGCAGAACAATTTTTGGAATGTGTTTTTCCTGAATTTAAGACTGTGGGCTCGTTCATGCAATAAAACAGTTCATGTCTCCCCAACACATGCTTAGGTTCTTGCAAATTTCAGTCTCCTCTGTGTCATTTGGGCTATGATTACATATTGTTTGAAGTCACATGAGGGCTTAGAGATCTGTTAGTACCAGGAATTCCTCTCCCCACATACATCTTATTTTATCAACATCCCACGCAATGAGTAAACCCTTCTCTTGCCCTGCCAACAGATTCTTTTCTTTAGGCATTAGTTTCCTGCTTAGAAATACAGTGCAGTATTTTTACTCCATTATATACTTGCACCAGAAATGGTATCCCCAACTCACTTGCAGGGGAAGGGATGAATTTTCTGTTTTTGTTTTTCTGTTTTCCTTTGTTTTTTAAGAAGAAAAACTGAAAATTTTGATTCCGTTCCTTCAGTAACATCATCACATGTAATTGTAGTACCCCTTGCAGCCTTCCACAACTAAAAGTAAAGAAAAAATATCATTAAAAGTACATATTTTATATAAAAGTATATGAAAAAAAAAATCCCACAATTTTAATCCATGCCTCTTTTAGTCCATTCAGCTTAAATTTGACCAGCAACTATTTTCCAAAGTTTCAGATTGAAAGTTTTCCCAGATCTGCCTAGAGCAGAGCTTTCCAAACTGTGTGTCGGGACACGTTAGTGTGTTGGCTGCAGTGTCTGGGTGTGTCGCGGCTGCTGCTGCCTCCGAGCCCTGCCAGGATTCCGCGCAGGTCCTAGTGCCTGCCTTGTGCCCTGCTGTAAGAGTGTGTCACGAAATGATGCCCTGCTGTAAGAGTGTGTCGCGAAATGATGCATGTCTAAAAAGTGTGTCACCAACATGAAAAGTTTGGAAAGCTCTGAGCTAATGCATTGAATATAGTCATCTAAAGTGAGAAGGTCCATGAGTTCAACTCCTGGTAGAGGGTTTGAACCCCATGGAATAACATCTAAATTGGATTGGATAAATTCTCAGAGGGCAGGAGCATCAAGGGTTATGTGCCTTGAAATGCCATATTACTTCTAGGTCAGAGGCAGCACACCTCCAAATACCATTGCAGGTGAAAGTAGTGGGGAAAGGGCACATCTCCTGCTTGTGAGCAGCAAGAGATGTCTGGTTAGCCACTGTGAGAAACAAAAAGCTGCTCTAAGATGGGTCTTGGCTGGATTCAAAAGGGATGTTCTTCATTCTTATGCCCCAAACCATTGGATTCCAAAGCTCAGTGACCTTGGATTAGAGACTGTGCCATCAACTGATTTGGAGGGTGTTGGTTGGTCTAGAGCAGCGTTTCTCAACCTCAGCAACTTTAAGGAGGGTGGATTTCAACTTCCAGATCAAAGGGGGATTCTGGGAGTTGAAGTCCACCCATCCTAAAGTTGCTGAGGTTGAGAAATGAAGGTCTAGAGCAGAGATTTCCAAACTGTGTGTCGGGACACGTTAGTGTGTCGGCTGCAGTGTCTGGGTGTGTCGGGGCTGCTGCTGCCTCCGAGCCCTGCTGTGATTCCGTGAAGGTCCTAGTGCCTGCCTTGGGCCTTGCTGCCTCCAAACCTGCCCTGCCAGGATTCCGCGCAGGTCCTAGTGCCTGCCTTGTGCCCTGCTGTAAGAGTGTGTCGCGAAATGATGCATGTCTAAAAAGTGTGTCACCAACATGAAAAGTTTGGAAAGCTCTGGCCTAGAGATTTTGGAGAATTGAATAAAATCCATCTGCAGGCAGAACATTATCTTCATCACTAAATGATAACCATCCCTAAATTCTCCAGTTTCCCGCCTGAGTGACCAGGATGTCTACCAATCAGAGATAGGATGAATCTGTTTCAAATGTCTCCATAAAAGGAGCAACGAAGAAGAACATGTTCTGTAGTTTCCACCTCTCCAGAATCACAGGGGCAGAGCCTTTCAGCCAATGGTACTTTTTTATATTTACCATCTAATACTGCAGAGGGGAAGGGGCACGATAGCTCAGCGGGTAAGACGCCAGGCTTGTCGATCGGAAGATCACAAGTTCAGAGGTTCGAATCCCTAGCCCCGCGTGCGGAGTGAGCTCCCGCACTCACCCCAGTTCTTGCCAACCTAACAATTCGAAAGCATGCAAATGCAAGTAGATAAATAGGTACCACTTCCGTGGGATGGTAACAGCATTCCGCACGCGTCATGCTGGCCACAAGACCGTGGAAGCGTCTTCGGACAACACTGGCTCTTCGGCTAACAAACGGAGATGAGCACCAGCCCCCAGAGTCAGACACGACTGCACAACTGTGCGGGGGGAACCTTTACCTTTTTTATAATGTCAGAATCTTGAAGCCTGGCAGAGCATCTCTTCCCCTCACTCTAATACCAAGGAGAGTCAAGGCAGGCCAGTCTTGAGATTCTTCCTCACCTCCTCCTGTCTTTCTGGGCTAAGCTGATGTTTTTGTAATGGCTGCCATGTATTTTCTGGAGTCCTCTACAAGAAACTAGATTAACCCCCTCCTTGGGAGCCTTTCAGAAGATACAGCCCCTAGAGTCAGACACGACTGTGCAGGGGGAACCTTCACCTTTACTGCAGAGGGGAGTGCATGACCTGGGTCTAGAATGTATGTGCGTTTTCCCTCAATTCAGTCTCTGCAAAAGAGTGAGTAATGTAGTTGTTTTAAAGCTCTGGACCATTAGTGGCCGGGCTGTTGTCACGGGTTGGTGACAGCGTTTCTCTCTACCATGGGAGATTGAGCAAGAAAGACACAAAGGCTGGTTTGCCTCTAAGATCCTTTCTGGAGTCACCAGCTTTCTGCCTTTCCTTGTTTTGGACTGGAAAATGGGCACATTTTTTTCTCAGTTGCACAGCAAGATGCTGAGTTGAGCAGTCCCTTCTCTCTCCAGCTCAGTCCGTTTCTACCTGCAGAGTCGTTTTTCCCACTTCTCAGTTGGGGAGAGGAAAGAACATTTAAGCAGTCTTCCACATGACTGCTTCTCCGTTGCCCTGCATTCTTTGCTGACCTGCTGAAAAGCCACCAACTTCTGCACTTCAAGGAACATCTCCTTGTTTAGGATTAAACATAGTTTTCCTCCTCAAGTTAATAAGCATTGGATACATCATCCTCATCCACCAAATTGTTGCTTTCATAGTGCAGAATAGAAGAGGGATCACCTGGTGTCCTCCTCTCCATATCTATTCTGCTACCAGCCAGTTTGGTCTAGTGGTTAAGGCAACGGGCTAGAAACCAGGAGACTGAGAGTTTTAGTCCTGCCTTAGGCATGAAAGCCGGCTGGGTGACCTTGGGCCAGTCCCTCTCTCTCAGCCCTAGGAAGGAGCCAATGGCAAACCAGGAGACAGAGAGTACTAGTCCCGCCTTAGGCATGAAAGCCAACTGGGTGACCTTGGGCCAGTCCCTGTCTCTCAGCCCTAGGAAGGAGCCAATGGGAAACCAGGAGATTGAGAGTTCTAGTCCCACCTTAGGCATGAAAGCTGGCTGGGTGACTTTGGGCCAGTCCCTGTCTTTCAGCCCAACTCACCTCACAGGGTTGTTGTTGTGGGGAAAATAGGAGGAGGAAGGAGTATTAGGTATGTTCATCGCCTTGAGTTATTTATAAAAATAATAAAGGGATAGTAAGTAAGTAAGTAAGTAAGTAAGTAAGTAAATGGATGGATGGATGGATGGATGGATGGATGGATGGATGGATGGATGGATGGATGGATGTTTGGATGGATGGATGGATGGATGGATGGATGGATGGATGGATGGATGGATGGATGGTTAAAGCTGGAATAACCAAAAGCCACTCAATTGGGACTGTCCCTGCTAATTCCTCACAATATTGTTTCCAGGGGCTCTGAAAAGTTCTGTCCTTTAGATAATTATAGATATAGGTCTAGGTATAGATATATACAATATAGATTGTTATTAAATCCACTTTCCTTTTATGTCTTGCCTGTTCATGTCTCTCACCTACTTTTCCCATTTTGGCAATTAACCATTTTGATGTTTAGCGAATAAACATGAAGCTCTATTTTTACTAGCTGAACTGAGTGGTAGGTGTGTTTGCTCTGATCTGGATGTAGGGATTGACTGGGAATGTGCTGGGTGCAAACTGAACTGGAAATAAGCCACTGTAACTTTCCAGCAATAAGGACCAAGATATGTTACTCCATCCCCTCCCCTTATTTTGGCTTGTATGGGGATGCATCATACACACAAAAAGTAACTTTACACTTATAGCCTGTCATCTGTTGAAAGAGTCTGAGATTTTATTGTTACCCAGCTCTGCTTTCGTTTGCAATACAGGTAGTCTTCGTTTAACAATCACTCGTTCAGTGACCATTCAGAGTTACAACGGTGCTGAACAAAGAGACTTACGACCGGTCCTTGTAGTTGCATCTGCTACAGAGTCCCTGTCGTCATGTGATTGTGATTCAGGTGCTTGGCAACTGGCTCGCAATTATGATGGTCACAGCGTCCCACGGTCATGTGATCGCCATTTGCGACCTTCACAGCCAGCTTCCGACAAGCAAAGTCAATGGGGAAGCTGTCAGGAGGTTGCAAATGGCGATCACGTGACATTGTGCTTAACGACCATGCAGGATTCGCCTAACAATGGCAACTGGGACTGCAGCAACTGCCATTGTTAGTCAGCGCCGTCACATGATGTTGTGCTTTATGAACGCATTGCTTAGCAATGGAGTTGCCGGTCCCAATTACTGTTGTTAAGCAAGGACTACCTGTGTTTCGAAATTCTTATTGTTATTTCTTGTAGAATACCATTCAGACAAAGTTAGGCATGAAAAGCATCATTGCAACAAATGGGACAATTAATAATGAAAACCAATTTAAGCCACTTGAATTTAAATGGGACTTAGTCTGAATCCTACCTATGAATTCTAGAAGCCACTTCCTGAGAAAAGTCGGATATAAAGGTACTTAAAAATTAACATACACCTGTGCCTTCTAATAAAGTTCTGACAGGTTGAATAAGTCATTTGATTAAAGCCATACCAGGTTGGTTATGGTGCAGCTCTTAGGGCTTCTTAAGCAGGCAATGCGGCAATAATTCTCTAGCTTTGACTGCTACGCAGGGAGTTCTGTATAACAAAGTCCATTGCCACGTGTAGAAATACAGGTTCAGCAATTTATTCCACCCACGAACACAGTAATTACAGTATACAGGGGGGGCACAGTTGGGAAACTGACATCTCTCTTAACATCTGCCAGTCAACATTGACAAATGTTTAGCAAGTCTGTAAAAATGCTAAATCTCAGCAGGTGGCAGCTTGTTTTGGGCCCAAAGCTAACTAGGTAGGATTAATACAGAAAATAGGTAGGATTTGGATAGGAAACCACCAGGGGACACCAGGTCTGTAGGCTAGACTGGGAAATTGAGAAAAATATTTTGGAAGATGGCAAGAGTAAACCACTTCTGTGGTATTGGGGCCCACGGAATTGCATGGATTTGTCCATAAATCTCCAGGAGTCGAGTGAGATTGGAAGGAGACTTTACCTTTGAAATGGATGAAGATCTGCATTTATTTGCTCTATAACAGGATAAGTTAATTCAAGTTAATCCTGCAGGTTAATTCACAGTCTCTGAATTAAATACTGCAGATAAGGAAACAGAGGGCAACTGCAAGCTAAGAATTAGAAACCAAAGGAAGCTATGTATGTATGTATGTATGTATGTATGTATGTATGTATGTATGTGAATTTTTTTTTTCAAAAACTCAGTACACTGTTTTGTACATTTCTACAGGTTTCCGGAAAAAAATATGTTTTGATCTTTTTTCTCATGCTAAATTGACACTGAGGGGTAAGCCAGATCTCAAAATTGATTTAAAACAAAAACATGATTATGGAAGATTTGGAGGGATGCTGGGATCTTTACATTAGATGAACTACTGGATGAGAACAATGAGTTTTTATCATTTTCTGTATTAAAAAATAAATACCATTCATCAGTTGCCACCCACTGGCAACGGAAATGAATTCTCCATGCCCTTATTGTTACCCAGAGAGTAGTTCTTCAACATTGGAAAGACAAATTCATGGCCTCAGTTATCTGGTGGATTGAAGACCTGACTTGTATCCTACAAATTGGTTGCCTGTAGATTATTCATGGACAATTAGAGTGAAATATGGTTAACTTTTATTGAAATTGTTAAAAAATCATATACTGTATACAGGTAGTCCTTGCTTAGCGACCACAGTTGGGACTGGCAACTCTGTCACTAAGCGCCATGGTCACTAAGCAGAAAATAACACGACTGCGACGGACTTACAACATCATTTCTGCTTCAGTCATTAAGCGAAACACCACATGACCATGACTTACAATTTTACTTCTGCCTTCTCTATTAACTCTGCTTGTCGCAAGCCAGTTGCAAAGCACACAAATGGCAATCGTGTGACTGCGGGACACTGCGACAGTCATAAATGCGAGGATTGGTTGCAAAGCTTTTTTTTTACACCATTGTAACATCAAACGGTTGCTAAACAAGTTGGTCAGTAAGCGAGGTACCTGTATACATCTGTATATACGTGAGAAGACCTTATATATACAACTGCAATTGCATTTTTAAATTTTTCTCTGTTCAGTTTCGTTGAATACGTGGAGAAAAGAAAGGAAAAAAATGGAAAGGAAGCTACTGTTTAAGGAGGAAAGAAACAAGAGATAAAAGAAAAACTCTGTTTTGGTTACGTAAGGCAAAGCGATGGTCTGTCAGCGAACTAATTCTTGTTGTTCCCCCGCCCAGTTTCCCCTCCAGAGCTCGTGCATTGATCACCTCTGCCCAGCAATCTCGTCATCTCTCCCTTAGCAAAAGGCGTTTCTCTTCTTTGAACAGGCTAACAGGACAGCTGGCAAACGTGCTTGACAGATGCCAAAGAGACCTGGCAGCCAGTGAGATCAGGTCCCAAAGCTGTTCCAGGGCATCAAGCAAGCTGGAAATGTCGAGATCAATGTGATTAGAGTGGAAATGTATGTGCCCCCAGGTTGGACGTTTTCTTGCCTTTGGAAGAGCAGGTGTGAGTAGGATGGGTGTCAGACTATAGGCAACCTGGCTGGGAACAAGGCAAAATTGGGATATCTGCCAAGTGGTGGCAGTAATAGTAATATTAATAGTATCCCCCTTTTCCTCTGAGGCTCAAAGTAGTGGATGGATGACGATGAGCGGGCTAAGATCTTATGGGACTTTAAAGTCCAAACAGACAGGTGTCTTGTTCGTAACATGCCTTATATAACAGTCACTGAAAAGAAGAAAGTCTGGTTCATTGATATTGCTATACCAGGTGATGCTAGGATTGAGGAAAAGGAACTGGAAAAAATTACGAAATACCGGGACTTGCAGATCAAAGTTGAACGCTTATGAAAAAGAAATCCACTGTTATACCAATTGTGATTGGAGCCCTTGGAGCAGTACCTAAAGAACTCCTTTGATGTTTGTACATTTTGAATTTATCGGACCTGAACACCCTAATTTTACAAAAAAACACCCTGCTAGGAGTGCCTATATTTTCAGATGTTACCTTAATCATTCTTAGGGTCCTTGGTTAGGACTTGAATTATTAGGCTCCTACCAGTCTTAGAGGGGTGCGATGGCTCAGCGGTTAAGATGCTAGGCTTGTCGATCGGAAGGTCGCAAGTTTGGAGGTTCGAATCCCTAGCCCCCCATGACGGAGTGAGCTCCCGCACTCGCCCCAGCTCTTGCCAGCCTAGCAATTCAAAAGCATGCAAATGCAAGTAGATTAATAGGTACCACTTCCGTGGGATGGTAACAGCATTCCGCACGCGTCATGCCGGCCACATGACCGCAGAAGCATCTTCGGACAGCGCTGGCTCTTTGGCTAAGAAACGGAGATGAGCACCATCCCCTAGAGTCAGACCTGACTGTGCGGGGAAACCTTTACCTTTTACCAGTCTTAGACTGTGAATTTAATTATAGATTATCAATAATAATAATCCTCTGAGACTCAAAGTAGTGGATGATGATGATGATGGTGATGATAATATCCCAGTTCAAGGTGATGTATTATTGTTCTACTATCATTATTATTGACTGCTACATAGAAAAAAGAAATAAAAATAATTAATATTATTTTTTTAAAAAATAAATAGGACTGCACAGGTTGCAAACTTTCACTCTTTCTTATATTGTGGCATCAAATGACATGGTTCCCACAGACTAGCATATGCAGAAATATAGAGCCCCCCCCCCCCCCAGCCCCAGAGAAGTCTCCCTTGCTTTCCTAATGTTGTGGGGAATCATGGCAAAAGTCTCTTAACTTTTGTATGATCTCCAAAAGCTCATCTTCACAACTTGGCATCATCGCCCTTGTATCTGTTAGAGTTGCCTTTGGAATATTGGGTATAGTTCTGATCCCAGGTCTCAAAAAGGAGATGGTAAAGCTAGAAAAGGTGTAGAAAAAGCAAGCAAGACTATTAAGGGAGGTGGAACCGTTTCTCTCCAAGGACAAAGTACAACAGTTGGAGCTTTTTAGCTTAGAATGAACGTGAATAAGAGGAGACATCAGAGAGATAAAAAGCATGACATGACAAATGTGTGGAAAAGTTTTTCTCTCTCACACACACAGTGTTAGAACTCAGGGTCATTCACTGAAACTAGATGGAAGGAGATGGAAGACTGATAAAAGGAAATAATCCTCTATATACTGAGGCATTCACTGTCCTCAGATATGATGTGGGACTACAGTAGGACTAGGTGATGGAACTAGACAAATTCATGGAGAAACAGGCTGTCAATAGCTATAGACATTGATTGATTGATTGATTGATTGATTGTTCCAATTTCTATCACCCCCCATCTCCCCGACGGGGGACTCTGGGCGGTTTAGACTCGATGACTGTTTGCTACTTCCTGGATCATAGACAGCACATCTTAAATACCAACTGCTGGGCAACATCGGTGGAAGAATGCTGTTGCTTCCCCATCCACGTTAGTGAGCTTTCTGAGAACTTCCACTTGAGCACAGTAAGCTAAGATGGGTCTTTGGCTTGATCCGTCAAGGATCTTCCTGTATTCATTGAACTAAACCTTTCAGGTACAGCTGTGCGGACAACATTCCAGCTGTAGTGGGGAGGGATGGAGAAAGGTAATCTCCCCAGTGCAGTTCATGTCCTTAATGAAGGAAATGCTAGCTGGGTGTTATACTGTACATTAAACATAATATCTTCTTTAGGTGATAGGTGTCCTATAAACCTGACTGTTTACTGTTTGTTCTTTCAGAGCCTTTCCCCAACACTTTTCAGGAGACAGGGTAGCTTGAACTGTACTTTAATGGTAGGCTTTGCTCTCTAAGGAGATTAAAAGCAAAAAATAAATGGCATACTCTGCATTAGTCTTTTGTATCCAAACAGAGAACAAGTCATAAGGGGTTAAGAGATAATAGCTGACCTCTGGCCTCAGTTTCGCTAAGCAAAAAGAGGAGGAAGAAAACTTTTGGTAGAGATGTTGGGAACATTTTTTTCACTGGCAGTAAGCATTATAAGCTGCCCTGTGAATTGACCTCACTTTGTTAGAACATGATAAAATGTGCTGGACAATGCTTACTACATCTAGTGGGGCTTTGAACTTGTGATGGAAATTTCAGTGCTACAGAAATAAAAGAAAACTGGGTAAATTCCAGATTTGAGTTCATCCGTTTGTTTCAAGAGGGGGGGCTGGATGCAACTTAAATTATTAATTGATTAATTGATTAATTAATTAATTAATTGAACTGTTTACCCTTCACTGTTGCACACCTCACTGACATAGACCAGTGAGAATCAAATCCAAAAGCAGTTTGTAGCTGTGATATTTTAAAAATTCCAGTATTATGAAGTAAGAAAAAGTCACTCAAAAGTGATATTAGTGATGGGAAGATCAAGTAAAAAAAAATGAGGCTTAAAAACACAACACAGTTACGTTCATTCTTCCCAAAATTAAAATAAGCAAAATATGTTACAAAAAGCCAGGTTGTGTCTAGAAAAAATAAAAGAGATTATGAAATCTTCCATTTTCCGAAAGAGGAATTTTTTTTCTGCTTCCCAGAGCAATTTGTCTGCAGAGAAGCTTTGTCCTCATGTATGTTGATTGAAAAAAATGCAGTGAAATCACACGCTAAAACAGAGCTTTCCAAACTTTTCATGTTGGTGACACACTTTTTAGACATGCATCATTTCGCGACACACTCTTAAAGCAGGGAACAAGGCAGGCACTAGTACCTGCGTGGAATCCTGGCAGGGCAGGTTTGGAGGCAGCAAGGCACAAGGCAGGCACTAGGACCTGCGCGGAATCACAGCAGGTTTGGAGGCAGCAAGGCACAAGGCAGGCACTAGGACCTGCGCGGAATCACAGCAGGTTTGGAGGCAGCAAAGCACAAGGCAGGCACTAGAACCTGCGTGGAATCACAGCAGGTTTGGAGGCAGCCAGGCACAAGGCAGGCACTAGGACCTGCGTGGAATCACAGCAGGTTTGGAGGCAGCAAGGCACAAGGCAGGCACTAGAACCTGCGTGGAATCACAGCAGGTTTGGAGGCAGCAAAGCACAAGGCAGGCACTAGAACCTGCGTGGAATCACAGCAGGTTTGGAGGCAGCCAGGCATAAGGCAGGCACTAGGACCTGCGTGGAATCACAGCAGGTTTGGAGGCAGCCAGGCACCAGGCAGGCACTAGGACCTGCGCGGAATCACAGCAGGTTTGGAGGCAGCCAGGCACAAGGCAGGCACTAGGACCTGCATGGAATCACAGCAGTTTTGGAGGCAGCAAGGCACAAGGCAGGCACTAGGACCTGCGTGGAATCACAGCAGGTTTGGAGGCAGCCAGGCACAAGGCAGGCACTAGGAGCTGCGTGGAATCACAGCAGGTTTGGAGGCAGCAAGGCACAAGGCAGGCACTAGGACCTGTGTGGAATCACAGCAGGTTTGGAGGCAGCCAGGCACAAGGCAGGCACTAGGAGCTGCATGGAATCACAGCAGGTTTGGAGGCAGCCAGGCACAAGGCAGGCACTAGGAGCTGCGTGGAATCACAGCAGGTTTGGAGGCAGCAAGGCACAAGGCAGGCACTAGGACCTGCGTGGAATCACAGCAGGTTTGGAGGCAGCCAGGCACAAGGCAGGCACTAGGACCTGCGTGGAATCACAGCAGGTTTGGAGGCAGCCAGGCACAAGGCAGGCACTAGGAGCTGCGTGGAATCACAGCAGGTTTGGAGGCAGCAAGGCACAAGGCAGGCACTAGGACCTGCGCGGAATCACAGCAGGTTTGGAGGCAGCAAGGCACAAGGCAGACACTAGGACCTGTGTGGAATCACAGCAGGTTTGGAGGCAGCAAGGCACAAGGCAGGCACTAGGACCTGCGTGGAATCCTGGCACGGCTCAGAGGCAGCAGCAGCCCCGACACACCCAGACACTGCAGCTGACACACTAACGTGTCCCGACACACAGTTTGGAAAGCTCTGCTCTAAAAAATACTTCTTCCACTTCCACTTTTGAAATCAAGCAATTTAATTCCAGTGGGTTTTATGCTGGTCTCTTCATTAAAACAGTGATGCCATGCTAATAAATATCCCATAGGAAGTAAGGTTTATAACATAAAAAGGAGGTAAAGTTAAGGTAACCCAAGAGTGGAAAATCCTTCAGACTAATCTTTTTCCTTGAAAAAGATGTTCAAAGGAAAAGATTTCCACAGTCAGTGATACTGTGGTGTAACCAGAGCCAAGCCAAGCCAAAGGTTCTGTGGATTCTCAGAGATAAGAAGAGACACAGGAAGCTAATTGGATTTCTGAAGAATGTAAGATAGCCCTGATGAATGAGATTAAAGCCTACCTATCCAGCTTCTTGTTTTCTGTAGTGGCCAATATATCTCCAGGATGCTTATAGTAGATTACTAGACAATCCGTCACCCTTTCAAAGATATTTCCTTACCTAAATAGAGAAACAGAATGACCATGGGCGAGTAAAAAAGCAGTGGGAGCAGGAGTGACTTTTGACTTTTCTTGTGGGAAGCTGGCAGGGAGCCTCGGAAATCCTTCCTCCCTTCTTTTCTTTCCTCCCTCCCTCCCTCTTCCTTTCCGCACCCCTGCGCCCCCTCTCCAACCTGCACCCTCGCGTCCCCTCCCTGACCTGCACTGCACCCTTGGGTACCTCCCTGACCCTCGCCACACCTCTCAGGCACCCCCTCACACCCTTGCACACCCTCCCTGACCCGCACACACCTCGCACATCCCTCGCTCCCTCCCCCACCCGGCAGCAGCCACTTACCTGCCTGCTGGCCTTAGACTTGGAACTTCCTGCCTGCTTCCTCACTGACTTTGCTTGTGGGATGCCGGCAGGGAGTGTTGGCAATCATGATTGAATTTAGACTTCCTTCCAGTTTCCCCATTGACTTGTGGGAAGCTGTCAGGGAGCGATGGAAATGACAATCACGTGACCACAGCTGACTGCGGCAGTGTGGCAGGCTGAAGCGGTGATGGTGAAGTGACCACAACTGTGCCAAATTTCAATCCCACAGGAGTAATGGGTCCCAGATTTTGGATGCATTCTGTAAGTTAGCCCATTTGAGGTAACTTGCTTCAAAAATTGTTGCCCTATTATGTACCGTTTCACCCAGTTGAAGGTTACAAACAGACAACAGACACAAGAGTTTTAGTAGTATATAGATAGACCGCATGCCTTCCATAGCAAGGAGCCTTCAGAGAAAACATGACTGATAGAGTAGACTATTGATAGGGAAGGGAGTCTAGGGGTTGATTGGGAAGATCATAGTAACCTTTGATAAGGATAAGTGAATATGTCAGTTTTGGATTATAATAATGGGATAGATGAATATGTTAGTTTTGGTTTCTCTCAGCTTCTCATTTGGTAAATATGCCATGTTTGACTCATCAAACTTCAGATTTTTTTTAAAAAAAGGACACTTATATATACTTTAGACCACATGTCTCTAAACATTACCTAATGTAAAAAGTATATATTTTTTGAAATAATTGTCCCTAATATAGTGGATCTTTGTACATTATTCTCATACATACATGCATTTTTGTACTATTGCTTTGCTTAGTGTGTCTTTGTGTTTGTGTAACTTAATGTGTATATAATACTGTGCATACGTGTGTGTGTATGTGTGTGTGTGTGTGTGTGTGTATGTCTGTGTGTAAAATCGCATTATAAAACTTGCTTGGGGGGTGTCAAACTCAATATGTGGCTTTGATTTGCACTGGAGAATACCTGGTTGTAGGTTAGACTGGGAAGTAAAAAAAAGTCCTAGAAGAAGGCAGTAATAAATTGCTTCTACTTCCATTTGTTTCCAAGAAAACTATATGAATGTTGATTCATATAGAGTCTACCATGGTAGAGATGGGCGGGGATAAATTCAATAAATAAATAAATAAATAAATAAATAAATAAATAAATAAATAAATAAATAAATAAATAAATAAATAAATAAATAAATGTGTGTCTATGAATTCAGCGGGAGTCAGGCTTAACTTGAAGATTTTACCTTTGTTGTGAAATTCAGAAAAGTACAAATGAAAGGAGAATTAAGTTTCAGTTGGAACATTTATTTTCTTCTTTACATCCCATCTTCCCTCCAGGAACACCTAATGTTCATAGCTCTCTCTCCTTTTATTTTTTCCAATGTGCTTCCATCCCTGAGAGTAGACTAGAACCTTGTTGTTGTTGTTTATTCGTTCAGTCGCTTCCAACTCTTCGTGACTTCATGGACCAGCCCACGCCAGAGCCTCCTGTCGCCCGTCGCCATCCCCAGCTCCCCCACGGTCAAGTCTGTCACCTCCAGAATATCATCCATCCATCTTGCCCTTGGTTGGCCCCTCTTCCTTTTGCCTTCTACTTTCCCTAGCATCAGCATCTTCTCCAGGGTATCCTGTCTTCTCATTATGTGCCCAAAGTACTTCAGTTTTGCCTTTAATATCATTCCCTCAAGTGAGCAGTCTGGCTTGATTTCCTGGAGTATGGACTGGTTTGATCTTCTTGCAGTCCAAGGCACTCTCAGAAATTTCCTCCAACACCACAGTTCAAAAGCATCGATCTTCCTTTGCTCAGCCTTCCTTATGGTCCAGCTCTCGCAGCCATAGGTTACTACGGGGAATACCAATGCTTTGACTATGCGGACCTTTGTTGTCAGTGTGATGTCTCTGCTCTTAACTATTTTATCAAGATTTGTCATTGCTCTCCTCCCAAGAAGTAGACATCTTCTAATTTCCTGGCTGCAGTCAGCGTCTGCAGTAATCTTTGCGCCTAGAAATACAAAGTCTGTCACTGCCTCCACTTTTTCTCCCTCTATTTGCCAGTCATCAATCAGGCTGGTTGCCATAATCTTGGTTTTTTTGAGGTTTAACTGCAACCCAGCTTTTGCACTTTCTTCTTTCACCTTCATCATAAGGCTTCTCAACTCCTCCTCGCTTTCAGCCATCAAAGTGGTATCATCTGCATATCTAAGATTGTTAATGTTTCTTCCAGCGATTTTAACTCCAGCCTTGGATTCCTCAAGCCCAGCACATTGCATGATGTGTTCTGCGTACAGGTTGAATAGGTAGGGTGAGAGTATACAACCCTGCCGTACTCCTTTCCCAATCTTAAACCAGTCCGTTGTTCCGTGCTCTGTTCTTACCGTTGCTACTTGGTCGTTATACAGTTTCCTCAGGAGGCAGACAAGATGACTTGGTATCCCCATACCACCAAGAACTTGCCACAAGACTAGAACCTGGGTCTCCTCAATACTAGTGGAGTTCACAAATGACTGTCCAACCCATGCTTGAAAATGTCCAGTGATGGAGCACCCACAATTCCAGAAGGCAGGCTGTTCCATTACTTAATAGCTGTTAAAGTCAGGAAATTCCTCTTATTCTGACTTTGAATCTCCTTCTGTAAAGCTTCCACTCATTAGTTCTGTCCTACCCTCAGGAACCCTATTCTTCAATATATGAAAGCCCATCATGTATCGGAAGAGTGCTAACTGGTCTCCACTTGAATGTGTGGACTACACGCATTTCTCTTCCTTCAGCCATTCATAGCCTTCTCATCCATGATTCTGAGGAGCTTTCAAAACTATCTAAGGGACACAATCCAGCAACCATACTCATTCTCATTTGCATCTACTTGGGACTAAATCTCAGATTTTCTGCATGAAAACCTGTGCTCCATTGACACCTCTTTGTAGGAAAGTTTGTTACAAATTCAAGAACATTACTTTTGCTGGTTCAGAAACTTTATCCATCCAGAACAAGCATTGCATACTTCTGGAATTGACTGCAGGGTGGCCCAGGACACCAGTCTTCTTGCAAAGTACTTGCTAGATGTCCCTTAGGCTTCCCGCCCTAGACTGTATATTTTTGAAGGAAAGGCCAGCATAGGCATCTTTCTAATTTATAAGAATGCTCTGGCTCCCACTTTGATGTCCCTCAGCTTTCTTAGCAGATAGAAATGATGGATGTGTACCAGCTAGTGCTTTGTTTCAAAGTGTGTCCACTTTCCTGCAAAACTGACAAAGGTGGGCAGGGTAGAAGAAGCATCCTGCTGGAGGACAATCTGAACATGATGGCAAATAGCATTCTGGCATGTTGATGCTTTGTAATTGATTACATTCCATGGCAGCTTTGTTTGAATGCTCAACCACTAAATATCCAGTTGGTAAGAGTTCCCACAGTATGTTCTCAACATTCCAGATGTGTCCAGAAAAGTTGGAAATCCTTGGTCTTCTCTAACTGGCAGCAGCTGTCCATGATTTTAGAGATTGACATGGGGTTGTATGATTATTGGTGGGAATTCTGTTTCTATTATAATTGTTCTGTTACACTATGATTTGAAATTGCACTATGTAGTGAGATTGGGGTAGTCTTTGGACTTGGCCATATTTCCCATACTGTGTTCTCTGCACATAAAGTGAGGATCCTGATCAGGGGATCTTGAGAGGCTTTGAATTGTGAACATACAATTTCTGCAGGTACATAATTTCTACAGATGGCCCATTCATCTTTGTGTGAAAGGAAGTAAATGCAAGTAAATTGCTGTCATCCCATAATGTAAAGATGAAAGGTATAGAAAGAGTATCTCAACAGGTCTGCTGGACTTAGGACCTATCAAGTGGAATTTAGTCCATTAGTCATCTATGGTCACCTTTCAAAATAGGGTTGTACAGAACTTTCCATTCTGGGCCATTTGGGGCCAGACGTATTCAGAAAACCACAGAACACTTCCTGTTCTTGGCAATTTTTGGAAAAATGTGGCCCATTTCTGGAATGTCTGGAGTTACCCATGTTCTATTCCCAGAACGTTTCACACACACATCTGTTTAAGGACTTAATTAATTGGAGGTTTGCTGGCTCCATGGGGATGCCCAAACTGATGTTTTATGTCTATGTGCAACAGGTCAGAGATTTTATAATCTTTTATTATTTGTTTATTTTATTCGTAATCCATCTAATACCTTCTGAATTGTTTCTAAGTTTAATTACAAACAACAAAACAATAAAATGGATTCTCAAAATAAAGTACACTAAAGCATGTATTATAGAAAAGAATGTGATAATACAAAATATGTCAAAAACATGAAGTTTTAAGCAGGCACTTAAAATTAACATTTCAAACATGCCTGGGAAAACAGGAAGGCTCCAGTTAGACTTCTTTAGGGAGGATATCCCATAAATGGGGCCCACCATTGAGAAGACATCTAACTAACTTCATTGAGAGAAGTTAGTGTCTTGTCTTGTCTTGTCTTGTCTTGTCTTGTCTTGTCTTGTCTTGTCTTGTCTTGTCTTGTCTTGTCTTGTCTTGTCTTGTCTTGTCTTGTCTTGTCTTGTCTCACAATGCTGTCCCTTTTTCCTTCCTTTTGCTTCACAATTAGTAGAGACTGCTGTTTGTCTGGAGTTTTTATGCTTGTATCATTAACAGCTCTCAAGGCTCTTTTAAGGAGTTTTTAAAAAGCCTCTTATTTGAACTACTTTGCTAAAATAATTACTGTTCTATTCCCTTTGTAGTTTTTTTTAAATACATGTATTCTGAAACAAAAGAAGCTATGGCCTTGGTTTTCTCAGCCATGACAACCTCTTACAATAATGCACTTTTGGAGTATCTAAGCATTGTTAAATGCAAAACAATTGGAAGATGTTGGAATCCATGCTTGGGGCCTTTTCACAATCGGGTTTAAAGGCAGGATTCTTAAATAATTTCATTTGGTGAAAGGTTTTCATCCCTATCAAGCAAGCATTTTTAAAAATTGGATTGGATAAATTCTCAGAGGGCAGGAGCATCAAGGGTTATGTGCCTTGAAATGCCATATTACTTCTAGGTCAGAGGCAGCACACCTCCAAATACCATTGCAGGTGAAAGTAGTGGGGAAAGGGCACATCTCCTGCTTGTGAGCAGCAAGAGATGTCTGGTTAGCCACTGTGAGAATCAAAAAGCTGCTCTAAGATGGGTCTTGGCTGGATTCAACAGGGATGTTCTTCATTCTTATGCCCCAAACCATTGGATTCCAAAGCTCAGTGACCTTGGATTAGAGACTGTGCCATCAACTGATTTGGAGGGTGTTGGTTGGTCTAGAGCAGCGTTTCTCAACCTCAGCAACTTTAAGGAGGGTGGATTTCAACTTCCAGATCAAAGGGGGATTCTGGGAGTTGAAGTCCACCCATCCTAAAGTTGCTGAAGTTGAGAAATGAAGGTCTAGAGCAGAGATTTCCAAACTGTGTGTTGGGACACGTTAGTGTGTCGGCTGCAGTGTCTGGGTGTGTCGGGGCTGCTGCTGCCTCCGAACCCTGCTGTGATTCCATGCAGGTCCTAGTGCCTGCCTTGGGCCTTGCTGCCTCCAAACCTGCCCTGCCAGGATTCCGCACAGGTCCTAGTGCCTGCCTTGTGTCCTGCTGTAAGAGTGTGTCGCGAAATGATGCATGTCTAAAAAGTGTGTCACCAACATGAAAAGTTTGGAAAGCTCTGGTCTAGAGCATTGGATTTAAATTGGAAAGTTCAAATCCCTATGTAGCCATCAAGCTCACAGGGTGACTTTGGACCACTGTTTTCTTCAGTGTCTGACTACATAATTGGCTCAGAATAAGTGGGATGGCTCAGAATGGAAGTATGCCCAGATGACGCTAATAGCTCATTGTGATCGCATACACATGCTTAATGCATTAATTGATTTTCTGGGTTTGCAAAACACATAGAATCATTAATTAAACAGGCTAGGTTCAAATAACACACAAAGCCAAATAAATAAATAAATAAAAATTAAGTTAATTAGCTTAGAATGTTGTGTACATGCATCTAGTAGGACTTTAAATGACCCAGGTAAGTATTTCGTGTGAAATTAAATGTCAGTTTAGAGCCAGCTTGGTGTAGTGGTTAAGGCATCAGGCTAGAAACCGGGAGGTCATGCGTTCTAGTCCTGCCTTAGGCACAAAGCCAGCTGGGTAACCTTGGGCCAGTCACTCTCTCTCAGCCCTAGGAAGGAGGCAATGGCAAACCACTTCTGAAAAAACCTTGCCAAGAAAACTGCAGGGATTTGTCCAGGCAGTCTCAGAGAATCGGACACAATTGAATGGATTAAAAAAAATGTCAGTTTATTACATGTGTATCTGAATTCATCATACTGAGGCATGACGTTAGTCCAACTATTGAGGCTTGCAAAGCATGGATTATGGCCTAATATTATTAGAGAAGCATACCTTGTCCAACAAACCACAATTAAAAGACACCATAGCTTAGCAGAACATGTGAATCCGATCAATACATTTCAGGGACTAGCATTACTTGTAACACGGGTAGTCTCAGGCATACCTAGGACTTTGGGGAAGATGTTTTCCTGCTGGCAAAGCTATTCTCTGCCATCAGTAAATCACTTCCACTGATCTCACTCTCTATGAAGCAGATATGAGTGAGATACACAAACTATGCTGGAAGATGGTGAGCGCCCTTCAGTGAATGTGGTCAAGCAGAATTGGGGCAGTTATCTGTTGAAATTTGGATTCTTGCATTGACAGGGTGTCTGCAGGGTATGGTCAAAAATGTCAAGGTGTGGTTGAAGCTCCCTATGTTTTATTTGTACATCATGGCTGCCATCTTGACTTTTTGACCATACCCTGTGGACCACCTGCCAGTCCCAACCCTTGCTTAGTGCAACAATTAAAACATCTCCGACAGGTAGCTGCCCAATTCTGCTTGATCACATTAACCGTTTTTTTTTCATACCATACCCCACAAACGCCCCTGGGAGTGAATGGATTCTCCCAATTCTAAGACTCTGTGATTTTACGAATGTTTTTTTTATTTATTGTTCAATTTATATCACCGCCCATCTCCCCCCACAAGGGGACTCTGGGCGGTTTACAACAAAATTGACTAATTAAAAACATATAAAATATAATACATCATTCTAAATAAATTAGATATAAATATATAAATATATAAATATATAAAATCCAAGAGGCTATGTTGTTGTTTAAAGGAACTCTATGGTGCCAGCCACCCCCAAGAGGAGCTATTACCCCTCCCATCCCAGTTGCTCATGCCTTTTGATACGAGAAAGAACTTTGTTAATTATTTTTTTAAAAAAATGTTTCTCTTTACTCCTATAGGCTGTATGTAGATGGTCCCTTCGGAAGCCCCTTTGAAGAATCTTTCAATTATGAAGTCAGCCTCTGCATAGCTGGAGGCATTGGAGTGACTCCGTTTGCAGCCATCTGCAATATCCTGCTGTATGTAAGCTTCATTGCATTAAAGTTGTCCCCACCCCACCCCAAGATTTACCCAGAGTCTTCTACCAAATACGTTTTGCAGCAATGGGATTGTCACTGGAATATCAAAACCACGATTTTTATTAAACAAGATTTACAGAAAGGGGATTTTAAATCAGTGCAGAAGGTTGGAGTTTTAATTTATTTATTTATTTATTTATTTATTTATTGTTTAATTTATATCACCGCCCATCCCCCCCCCCCACAAGGGGACTCTGGGCGGTTTACAACAAAATTGATTAATTAAAAGCATATAAAATACAATACATCATTCCAATTTAATTAAATATAAATATATAAATATATAAAATCCAAGAGGTTATGTTATTGTTTAAAGGAACTCTATGGTGCCCGCCACCTCCAAGAGGGGCTATTACCCCTGCCTGCAAGCTCCAGTTGGCAGGACCTCATCAAGCATGGGCATCTGCAAGATACTCCAGCTGTCTCCCCTGAATGGCTTAAGAACTGAGTTTCCACCGTGTGGACTAGGAGAATAGAAGGAAGGGAAGACAAGGAATGAACAGAACATAGGAGAATTGTGCACAGATTATATTACATACACAGATACATGTTTGGACAATACTTTTGATTTGTTTTGTTTTTATATAATTTCATTAAAGATTTTTAAAAAGGAATATATTAGTATACTTTATATACTAATATAAAGTAAGAAAAAGAAAAGAAAAAGAAATCAAAGAGAAAGCCAAAAGTGCAAGAAAGGGAAAAAAGGTAAAAGAAGAATAGAAAAGATACAAAGACATAGCTTCCAATCTTTACAGCAGTCATAAGTACAATTATAAATTTACCTCTTCTCTATGGTTACAACATAAATCTCTTCTTTCTATAATCTGTCCTGTCTAATAATTAAAACCATAAATCATAAGTTTGTTTTTTTTCTGTTTTACACAAAAAAGTCCATAAGGGGTTTCCAGTCAGCAATAAACGTAGATACTGTCTTTTCTCTGATCAAAGAAGTCAGTTTAGCCATCTCAGCAGGTTCTGTCATCTTCACCAACCATTCCTCCATTGTGGGTAGGGCCGAATCATCCCATCTTTGGGCATACAATAATCTTGCTGCAGTTATCATGTACAACATAGCTTTCCAAACTGTGTGTTGCGACACATTAGTGCAGAGCTTTCCAAACTGTGTGTCAGGACACGTTAGTGTGTCGGCTGCAGTGTCTGGGTGTGTCGTGACTGCTGCTGCCTCCGAGCCCAGCCAGGATTCCACGCAGGTCCTAGTGCCTGCCTTGTGCTTTACTGTAAGAGTGTGTCGCGAAATGATGCATGTCTAAAAAGTGTGTCACCAACATGAAAAGTTTGGAAAGTTCTGCATTAGTGTGTCGCGACAAAACCCAGAAGTGCTGATGGTGCATCGCGGCATGCCATCAGCGCTTCTGGGTTTTAGCGTGAAACACAAGGCCACTTCCACCGCCGCCGTGCACACCGCCGCCATTGGTGTGTCACCAACGGCGGGACTTTGGAAAGCACTGATGTACAAAAACAAAGTTCCATGTGCGTGTTTTGTGAACATGACAATTGTATTTTGTTAATGCAAGTTTAAGGTAGAGTATGTTGAGGGAACCTAGTGATAGAGTTGGATCTAGGCTTTGGAATCTGTTCCTAGGTCACTTTAATCTTGCTGATTCCAGTGAATCATTTTTTATGCATGTCAGTATCAGGAGAGGGCCAGTTTGGTGTAATGGTTAAGGCAGCAGGCTAGAAACCAGGAGATTGGGAGTTCTAGTCCCACCTTAGGCACGAAGACAGCTGGGTGACCTTGGGCCAGTCACTCTCTCTCAGCCCTTGGAAGGAGGCAATGGCAAACCACTTCTTTTTATATATATATATATATATATATATATATATATATATATATATATATTTGGATTTTGAATATACATAGTTAAAAGTTAGAAACAGAGAAAGAAATAGAAATACAAATCAAAAGGAAAAAGAAAAGAAAAAGTGAAGTAAAGCAAAGAAATAGAGAAAAAAGATGATACATAGAAAGTAATCCACTTCAGATTTGTCCCTGGTCATAGTAATTTACAGAATTTACAGTATCTTACATGCTAGGTCTACATATGACATTAAAAAACATTTCCTGTCTAATACATCAATCCACCTATACTTTAATCTTAAAATCCCCATACAAGCTTTGCCCCTCTTGCATTTCCCAAATAATCCATCAATATTTTTTACACTTTAAGAAAGTAACAATTATAACAATTTAAATTTTCTTTTAATAAACATATCAATTTATCATTTTCAACCATATCCATTTTCTATCAATCCATCAATTTTAGCAATAAAAAGTCCATATAAATCAGCCATTTATCTCTACTCCATACTTCTGTTCTATTCTATAAAATGCTTCTTGCGTTCTCCTGGTGCCTCCCTCATATCCATCTTATATATCTCTAAAAATATTTTAACTTTTAAAATAGAAGTTATCCTTAGCTTTTGTCCTTTAATCACCTTCTGTTCTCTGGCATACCATGAATTATCTCTAGCAACTTTATCTTTTTCAAAATCCAAATCTTGTTCTTTCATTTCTAAAAATTTAAGTAATTCAAAAACCATACATTCTCTTGCATTCTCATTTAATTGTTCTTCTTCATTTGATTGTTCTAAAACTGCTCTCACATTCAAAATATATTCCTTCTCTCTCATTTCTTTTAATTCTATAATATCCAAATTGTATTCCATTTCTTTAATAGCATCCAGTTCCTTAGTAACATCTTCTAATTTAATCTCTAATTTTTGCATCTGGCCTTGCACATCTTTAAATTCCCCTGACAAAGTATTCACTACCTCCTTTACTGTCTGCACTTCATTTTTAAAATCTTATTTAATCTCATGAATTATCTCTTTCTTCATTTCTTCCATCTTCGTATCAATTTTTTTATCTAAGAATGTAATTTGTTCTTCCATCTGTTTATTCTGTGCCAATGAATCTTCCATTTTCTTACTCAATGATGCCATTGCTTCCAGAAGTTTTTTCATCTCTAACGGGGGGGGGGGGGGGGCTCCATAGATGCTCCAGGTGTTGAAAAAACGATAAATGTCCTTCCAGTTCCTTTTTTTTCTTTTCTCTTTCCTCCTCAATGCTGTAGATGTCTTAATGTAAATAATTTCCTGCAAGAGAAAGAGAAGAGAGGGAAAGGGGAGGACCAAAAACAAAAGAAAAGAGCTAATAATTCTTTTAGGAAAAAGTGGGAGTAAAAACTACAAAAAGTAAAAATAATCCTTTAAATGCAATTATCAAAATAGCTAAAAATATAGTCCATTAAAATTATATATCCATATAAGTATAAGAATGAAAAATAAAAAAAGAACAAGAGGTTTCTTCTTTTTTTCCCCTTCTCTATTGTAGACAAAATAATAACAAAAAAAAAACTAAACAATCCCAAGGTTTTTTCTGTAGCTTGAATCATGTCAACTGGATTTCTATTTTCTTAGTAGAAACGTTTCGCTCCTTATCCAAGGAGCTTCTTCAGTCTGAGCAAAGTTGGTAAGGGAATCCTAAATATGTTCCTAGGTAGCTGTGTGTCACACAGCTACCTAGGAACATATTTAGGATTCCCTTACCAACTTTGCTCAGACTGAAGAAGCTCCTTGGATAAGGAGCGAAACGTTTCTACTAAGAAAATAGAAATCCCGTTGACATGATTCAAGCTACAGACAATTCCACCTGGATGACTGAGAACCTTCATAGACATAATCCCAAGGTTTCTCACGCCAATTTGTGTTCAGAAGAATAAAAAAAGCAGCTACCATGAAAGTAGGCATACAGCAATCCAATTTTCTCTACAAAAGGGATCCAAAAAATTCATAACAATTCTATAAAGCCACTTATATAATTCAAGAAATATTCAAAAAGATTCTTTCATAATAAAAATCACAAATTGATAAGAAAGGGTATTAGATCATTAATTCATTATTCCATATTAATCCATAAAAAATTCAAGTCCAAGCAACTTAATCCAAAGGGGGAAAAAAATAGTTCCAATTACCATAAGAGTAAAAGCAAGCCACAATAAGAGTAAAAGAGAAAGTCACTTAATCTGTTTCTGGCAAAGTCAATTAGCTTCCGGGTTCCACCGTTTAAATAATCCTTTGACAGGAAAGAAATAAAACACCATCATTTATAAATCAAGTCCAAATGGCAAACCACTTCTGAAAAACCTTGCCAAGAAAATTGCAGGGACTTGTCCAGGCAATCCCCAGGAGTTAAAAACTGACTCAAAGGCACACAGACACAATATTAGGATCCAATTCACTCTCCCTTGCAACTGGGGTTGCAAATATATGGATAGAAATATCTAGATGGCAGCAAAGTGTTTTTATTTAAGCTTTACCTGGTTGACTTGCTACAATCTCCAAGAGCAGTTAGTTGTAATAAACTTGAAGTATTCGTTTTTATTTATTAACAGCACTTCTGGCCAGCCTCAATCCAAAAAGAGTCTGGGCAGGGAACAACAAAAATTAAAGTTAGTGCAATAAATCAAAGAAAACATAAAAACTATTGTAGCATCCCAAACAGCTCAGGCTGAAGGAACCATGACATATACCTTCAGAAGGTTGATGAAGATTCTCAGTCATCCAGGTGGAATTGTCTGTAGGTTGAGTCATGGCAACTGGATTTCTTTCTTTTGGTTGAAATGTTTCGCTGCTTGTCCAAGTAGCTTCTTCAGTCTTGGACAAGCAGTGAAACGTTTCAACCAAAAGAAAAATCCAGTTGCCATGACTCAACCTACAGATATTCCTTCAGAAATTTGAGCAAGGAGACAGTGAAGGACAGGAAGGTCTGGCGTGCTATGGTCCATGAGGTCACGAAGAGTCGGACCCGACTAAATGACTGAACAACAACAAAGGAGCTGCATGTACCTCCAGGGGAGGGAGTTCCTCAAAGTAGGGACTACTACTGTGAAGGTCTGCTGTCCTTGAGTCAGCAGCTTGAGTCCTAAATCTCACAAGGAAGATGGAATCTCAGCAGGGGCTTCATAGATGCCTGAACTGGGCAGCAGATTCAATTCTGGCAAGCATTCCCTGCTGATGCACTGTGTAGAACTTGAAAGGTAACAACCAGCACTTTGAATTGGCCCCCAAAACCTAGTGGCAATCAACACAGCAAATTTAAAATAGGTGTTATTCTAGACTGGTGGTGTTGTCCCACTAGCTTTCTCATTGCTGCATTGTGTGCCAGCTACACCTTCTCGGTGCAATGTCTCCAAAGGCATTTTAAATTGCTCCTTGGTTTTTAACTGGTGATTTCTTATTGCCTCTCCCCAAACACGGTGTGTATCTGAAGGGATGACTGGAAGCACTACAAACTCAGAAGGCTTTACTTCATTTGGGTGTGCAGAGACATCTTGTCCTTCCACTGGTTTGCTGATCTGCTCTGCAAATTGCATAACAAGGTAAGGAGTAAGTAACTCCTAACTCCAAGAGCTCCATGAAAAATAATTGACTATTGTCTTAGGACTGGTGGTCAGATATTAGGGATAGACTATGTTCAGTTAACCATCTTTTTGAATTGGCACGTTTCCTTCCTTTGCACAATACCCTGAACTAACCAAGTAGTCTGTGTCCCCATAGCATACTAAGCCTCCACCCCAACCAATTCTAACCAAAGTTGAGCCCTAACTACACTTAGCATTTTGTGTGATGCAGTCATTAGGACTTTAACTAGCTGGTTAAAAATGCTGTGGGATCCCAGCTGATATTTTGGACTACATGGACAAACCAATACCATATCTTGCAACTCCAGGAGCTCAAGGTGGCACACATGGCATTGCCACATCCATTTTTCCCCATAACATCAACCCTGTGATGTTGGCACGGGACTGAGAGAAAGTAGCTGGATCAAAGTCACCCACGGAGCTTCTGTGGCTGACAGACTTGAACCAGAGTCCTAGTCCAACACCTTAAACACTACGCCGCACTGATTTTTACCGTCTAATAATGTCCTAATAACATATACTGTATGTGTGTGTGTGTGCGCGTGTGTGTGTGTATTCATGTATTCAACAGTCTGAGGGAGTAACAAAGCATCCTTTCACATCTGCCCGCCAACTTAAACGGGCCTACCCAACCATCCTAACTTAAAGCCTGGGGGAAAAACTAGGTTTTTAAAGATTGCTTGAAGGTGGGCAAGGTGGGGGCTGTACGAATCTCCATGGGGATGCTGTTCCAGAGGGCAGGTGTAGCAACAGAGAAGGCCAGCCTCCTGGGTTAGATGACGTTGCTTAAGCAACAGGATCTGAAGCAAGCCAGCTTTGTCAGAGTACAGAGATGAACAGTCCCTCAAAGAACTAGGCCCTGTGTCATGTAGGACTTTATAGGTGATAACCGGCAACTCGAGTTGCACTTGGAAGCTGATTTTCAACCAGTGTAGCTCATGGAGCAGAGGTGTTATATTAGCATAGCAAGGCTTGTATGTTCTTTGCAGCTGTTGGCTACCAAAAGACTGAACTGAAAAGTTTGATGCCTGGTTGTAAAAAGTTACCTGAAATTAGAATGTCTTCTAGGTCCATGAACTTTGCTTACTGTTTTTTCTGGTTTGCTTTTGGTCTTTCCAAACTAGCTTCTGACCTGTTGAAGACAAACCTGTTAGAGACAGATTTTGTTTGAGAAATGTTTTCCTGGGTCTGTTGTGTTGTGATGTTCTCTCTGGGTATGGTTCCTGGCTCAGTCCTTTTAGTATCATTCCAGACTTTTGGTTCTTGACTTGGCTCCTTTCGGACAGCTGCCAATGGCTCAACTTTGGCAGTGTGGGAGAGGGGATTGGAGTGGTTGGAGAAGATCAATATCTCCTTCTTCCCACAGTCTCTTCACAATGGAGAGCCAAGTTCCTTGGCTAAGAAAAAGCAGGGCCAAAAGTTTAAATGAACACATTTGCCGTCAAGGTATGCCACTGAAACATGGTATATTGGCCATCTAACTCTTTCTAGGGAGTGGGGTTGGTGAAAGAAATAGCATAGTTTCCACAAATAAGAAAATACGTTAATTCACTTAACAATTTTTTCTTCTTCTTCTTCTTCTACAATACACAAGCTCTGGCAAGAAAACCGACCAGATTTTATCAATATTCAGCTGTACCTCAGTCAAACAGATGGGATACGGGTATGTAGTAAAATACACTTGGCAGCTGTAGAAGTACCTTCAGAGAATACTTGAAAACTCATGTCTAATAAAGGTCAGAAGGTTGCCTTTAAGCACCATCGATGGTCCACTGATGCTGGGGAGCCTGGGAAATGGAATTACCACTGTCCCCCAACTTAAATGTGTTGAACTGGAAGTCACTGAGCATTCTATTGCTTAGACTCCTTGGTGACCTAATGGAATGATAGATGGAATATGTAGGTGACATGATGCCTTAGTCCAGGGATGGTAGCCTGTGGTTACATGTGTACCCCTACCCACTTCAGCAGCAAAATAGCAGCATGGCTGGGGAATTCTGGAAGTTGAAGTCCACACATCTTAATGCTGCCAAGTTTGAAAAACACTGGTTTAGATTGCCCACAATGCCCAGTTGTCTGGACACTCTAAGCTTCTTGGAATAAGGCTGGGTTTCTGCAAGATGCTAGATTCGGCCTAGGTGGGTCCAGGTGGTTTGTAGTTCAGTGTAATAGGGGACCCCAACCACATTTTAACTGAGTCTAACATGTTATGCAATTCTAGCAAGTTGTGTGAACTAGGTGATAGCATTAAGGCATAATATCATTTATTTGTTGGGAAATTACATGTTATGCAAACACAGGTTTGTTTACCTGTGTTTAGGGCTTAGCATGTCATGACTGCTCAACCTATTTTTCCCCCAAAAAGGAATGGGGAGAGCAGATGTCTACATTGGATCCTGCCAGGGTACCAAAGTCTCAACAGATAACTAAGGAAGCTGCGCATTGATGCAGGAGGATTTTCATATACCAGATGCACATGGATGCACACACACAAACACATTCACAAGTGAATTTAACTGGGCCAGAGCCATCAATATTTTGAGTTGTCCAGATGATGTTCAGGACATGTTCTTAGACTGACATGCAAAGTGGTGGGTGTTTGATCGGCAGCAATCTGGAAAGTGCACCAAAGGGAATGTCTTGTTTCTTGCAGAAAATAATTGGCGAGAAATACCAAGTGCTCAACCACCGGCTTTTCATTGGGCGACCACGATGGAAACTTCTATTTAATGAAATAGCCAAGTATAACAGACAGTAAGTAAGATTCCCAACCCAGTTTATGCAGCAGCTTGAGGAATGGGAAAGCAGGGGGCGGGGTTGTTTAATAAACTGCATTTGTATGGAAATGAGTTTGGGTTTAACACATTCATTTAATGCCAAAGCACCTGATGCTTGCTGTTATCTAATACTGTTGCATCTGAGAAATGGAGTTTTAACAAAGAACTGTCAGCTTCCACAATCAAAGTAGTTCATCTTCCCAGTAACAAGGCAGCTGGTAGAGAAGAAAAGGAAACTCTTCAGCAGTTTCATCAGCAGTCAAGGGTGTTGTATTTTCTGCCAGAATCCATACCTTGCCCTTGTTTACAGTCTGTGTTGCTTTGATGCTGGCACCTGCCTCACCTGTTGTTATCATTTCTTGATTTTGTTAGGCTTAGGAAAGCACCTGCAATCCTTTGGGGAACTTTTCCTGCACAGATCTGTTGAAGTGAATGGGAGCTGATTGTTGATCGCCCTCCCCACTCACATCCCCACTTAGCTGGATCTTGTGTTGGAGAGTTGGGGAGAAACCAAGGTGGACCTATTATATTTGGAAAATAGAATCATTGTGGAGTTGGGTGGCATTGATAAATAAATACCGGCATCCTTTAGTTTTTAAAGAACAGTTCCAGAAATGCACATGAGAACATAAAAACTGACTTGCTGGATTAGGTCAAAAGTCCATCCAATCCAGCACTCACTTTCCAACAGCAGCCAAGAATATGTCTCTTCTTGGCCTTTTGGCTAAGATCAAGTTTCTCTGGGAAGCTTCCAAGCAGGTCTTCCCTTGGTGTTCCCACCCAGCAACTAATATTCCAAGATATATTACCCTTGGACCTGGAAGTTTAATTTAATAGCCAGCAGTAGGTTTTTTTCCCCCTCCAACATGAATTTATCTCATTTCATTTAAAGCCATCATCACATCTACTGGCATGGCATTCCATAAAATGGTGGAAGGAGCCAACAGGAAAATGTTAACTCCAAATCATTTCAGTAGAAGGCACAGCTTCAGGCTTCTTCCTGTCCCATGGGCACCCTTCCCCTTCAATATTATTCTCTGTCAGTGGCTTTCCTCTTGGATCCATCTCGGGAGCCAAGAATAAAAGGGAGAGACCAGTGATCCTTCCACCACTTGAAAGCAATAGGACCTCCTGGAGCCATATGCCAGCAGGAAGTTGCAACCACCTGGCTGTGCAGGAGAATGGCTAGGAGATCAAGAAAGAACCCTCAAGGGGAAGAGCCCATTTGGGCTACCACCAACTGGTGCCAGCAGACAACATTATTACCAAAGAACATTTAAATCATTAGGATAGATCCAGATCAAAGGGCCTTCAGAGAAAGTCCAGACATCTCAGGATGTGGGTGGATAAACCCCTCATGTCCACATCAGTGGCATACCCAATTATTGACCATGTACTGCCCAAGCATCTGTGCCAGGGTGAATGGGTCCTCTATCTGGAATTTTTCATGAGATGAGAATGCACCTGTATTGATCTACTCATGACAGTGAATGGCAGACAAACAACATCTTCTCTAGCACCCTGGCTGCAAGGAAAGCTTTGTGAACACACAGTTTTAATGCTGGGGTGGCACACAAGGCATGAGTGAATCTAGTGGAAAGAGGAACACCCATGGCACCCAGAATGTCTGGAGTTCCTCTTTCAAGTACTGCATCCAGGCCAGACTTGCTGTAACTACCTGGAAATTGGGTGAAGCATTCCCTGTACATGAATCTTTCAGATTCAGTGTAGAGACCATATTGTTCCCTGAACTATTGGGCTTCTTAAAGGTGGGGCTGCTAATGGACCAAGAGCACAGAAAGGCAGCCAGGTCTTTGAAGAGAGCAAAGGACACTGCTTTTAAGCCACCCTCATGTGCTGACTCCTTAAGAATATAGTCCTCTCATCCCTCCATTTCTCTACATGGGACTTGTCAAGGTATGTTAGATCTCAATGACTGTCCCCTCAAATCATTAGAATCAGAACTCTCTAACAATAATCAGGGCTGGAAATGGACTTTCAAGGAACAAGTCTGAGTTCTGATTAGTAAGATTGATTGAGAAAATGGTCAAGGTGATAGCACAAGAATTCCAATGAGTATGGTTGGTTCTAGATGTGTGAGACTACCACTACCAGCATTTCCAGGTTGTTAGCTGGGAAGGGGTAGCCCAGAACATCTGGAGGGTGCCAGGAGTGGAAGGCTGTTTGGCACAGTAATGCTGAACCTGCAGGTAGATTGCTAAAGGAGCTGTCAGAGGAGGAACTGGTTAGAAGATTAAGCACACTTCACTCTCCCAAGGGGCCGATTATATATTTGCAATTTCTCTGACTAGGTTAGCTTCTCTGTGTGTTGTCCAGTCAGGCTGTGGGATCCAGCACCAAACACATTTTGTGCTTACAGGATCTTTTCAAATGAGAGAAGACTGCCTTCAGATCTATAAGGTTCCTACGAGCCTCAAGAAATGAGTTGTTGTTGTTTTTTCCTGCCTCTTGTCTTCCCTGCTGAAAACACACAAGCCAAGTACAAATGTCTGCAAATCTATTTTATAGAAATCCAATCATTTAGAACCATTATCCACTCCAACGTTCCAGCAGCAAATCTGTAATTAAATGCATCTTGAGTTTGCCCTGCACCTAATCTCAGAATGTGGTAGGTGTGTTTGTGTGTCTGTGAGTGCACACACACATGCACTGCAGTAGAGATGTTTTCTCAGTGGGGCACTTACCAGCAAGACGTCCCCTAGCACTCTGATAGCTTTTCAAGGATGTTGGGTGCTAATTCCAAATGTGACTGTAACATCTGTTGTTGCAGTAGAAGGAGTAATTTATATAATATAACTGATAGGGTTTTGTTTTTTTTACAGAGAAACATAAGGGGAGGCAATACACCTGCAGACCAGCATTCCTGTCCTACCTTGCTTATACTATATATATTCTTTTAATTAAAAATAATAATGAATGGAAAGCTGGCAGACTACAAATCAAAGAGTTAGCCTCTAGCACCATCATCTGTATTTATAAGGAGTGTTTCTAAACTCAGAAAGGCCCTTGTAAGGTAAAGGTTCCCCCCGCACATTTGTGCAGTCGTGTCCGACTCTAGGGGCCAGTGCTCATCTCCGTTTGTTAGCCGAAGAGCCAGCGTTGTCCGAAGACGCTTCCACGGTTATGTGGCTGGCATGACGCGTGCGGAACGCTGTTACCTACCCACCGAAGTGGTACCTATTAATCTACTTGCATTTATTTTTTTTCCATAAGTTTTATTAAATTTTAAAATACATATTAAGAGCTAATACAAAAGAAAAGAAATAGAAATACAAAGTAAGAAAAAGAAAAAGAAAAAGTGAAGTAAAAAAATAACAAACAAAGAGAATATAGAAAATAGATGTCCTCCAATTTATCCTTGAACTTTAAGTACAACAATTAACTTTAAATGTTAGTCCTTCATACAATACACAGAAACTTTTCTTTGTCATATACCCTATGATTTCTATAATCCAATCTTCTGTTCTTCATATAGGTTTCGCCTTTCTTGATATCTTCCAACAATCCATCTCTGGTTTCTACTCCTTAGAATAGTAATCAAATGTTCATTGTTGCATCAATTAAATGTTTTCCATTTGCTCTTTCCATTTTTACATCTATATTTATATCTTCAATAAAGTCCAATTAGTATAACAAATAAAGGCCTTATCTATGTCTAATAAAATACAGTATATTCTGTTCATGTTATGACTATATATTCCATTAATACATAATCTAACATATTACATAACATAATACATAATATAGCAAAATACAAAACCTAACATAACATATAACCTAATACATACAACATATTCTTGTAATAACCTACATTCTAATTCCATCTCATCATCTCATTGTCTTCTCATAAATGTGTCTCCAGAAAGAGTAATATATAATATCAACATATTTATTTATAATCTTGTATCTTACACTTAAAATATCATGTTTTTATGCATCTGTACAGTTTCTCATATCTGTGCTTACTCTGTGTACAATACCAAATCCGCATTTTCATTAACCTTGCATTCCAAATCAATATCAATAAATCTCCTGTTTAGGTTATGCCAATATCACAATATGCAACTTGTTTATTTCTATAACTCATGTGGGATGTCAAAATGTTTATTTTGCCATATCTATCAATTTGCATATTAAAATCTTCCTGTCTCAGCTGCCACAATGTATTTATGCCCAAACGTTTAATAGACCACTTCCTGTAAAATATCATAATCTTCTTCTGTACCAATACATTCAAAGTCCTCTTTCCCTGTTTCTCTACTGGTTCGAAAGGTCTTTCCTCTGTTTCTAAATCTGTCCCTTGTATCTTCTGTTCCTGAGCCACCAAAACTATTAATATACGTTCTATGGATTTCTTAATTTGCAAAAAATTTTTGCTGGTTTCTTCCTTAAAATCCTGAAGTGCTGTGAGAAATGCCATTATTTGTTGTTCAAACCGTAATCAGCTGCCGTAGCCAAAACAAAGAATTTTCTCAGGGAGCAGGGAACAGCTGTTCTATTATTTATCAATAATGTCTATTTCTTTAAATGAGAAAAGCTTTTAAAGTAAAAGATGAAAAAATTCCACAGAGCAGTATTTCAAACAGTTTGTAAAAGGAAAGATGAAAATATATTCCAAATGAAAGATAGTCCTTTCTAAAAAAAAGTAGAAAAAAAAAAAGGTAAAGAGGCACGCATTCTCTATACTTTATTCTTTATTCTTCTTTATTCTTCAGGCTGCAAGCTGCTTAACCCAAACAAACAATTTCTCAAAAGTCAGTTAGTTTGTCGAGTGAGAAATACCAACAAAGTCTCTTAAGTCCCAATTTCTCTGATACAAAAGAAAGGCAGAAAAATACAAACTTGTTCACTATGTTGCCAAAATAAAATCTATCAAACTTCCACCAAAATTAATTATAGCAAAGAAAACACAAAATTAGCCAACATTTTGAACGAAGTCCAAAGATAAATTTTAGATAATAAAAATGTACTAATCTAAAAAAGAAAACTAATATAAAGTGGTCTAAAAGCTGGCTGTCACTCTTGTGTCTCCCGAGAGACTTACGTTCTCTGCAGAGCTAGGATCCTCCTTCGGCCATTTCACTGCATTCACCCCCGTTCTTCTCCGCGGTGGAAACAACAAAGAAAAACAGGAGTGGGCAATTACAATGGCTCTGTGAGCAATCTTCTGGTTCCCCCTTCTCCAGGGGGAAACTTCAGTGGTCTGTAGACCCCTGCAAACAAGATAGAAAGTTAGCCAGGTCTCAGAGCTCAGAGCTCTGAGAAACTCTGACTTGTCGAGCTGCCAGCCAGGCTTGGAGTGTGATCTACTTGCATTTACATGCTTTCGAATTGCTAGGTTGGCAAGAGCTGGGGCGAGTGCGGGAGCTCCCTCCGTCACGCGGGGCTAGGGATTTGAACCTCCGAACTTGCGATCTTCCAATCGACAAGCCTGGCATCTTACCCGTGGAGCCACCACGCCCCTTAAGGCCCTTGTAGGTATTATTTAAAAATTCAAAATAGTGGGGTGACTGCAGGCCAGAACTTTGTTTGAAAAGGCTCCCATCTTACAGAAAGAGAAGACGAGGAGGAGCTGGAATAACAGAGAGCAGCACAATAGGACAAACATGTTAGTTAGTCTTCTATTAAATGGGAATTTTGAGACATGTTATGCCCACTGTTTGTGATCCATTTGAGAGCCCAACCACAACAGGCTTACAGATTCCAAATCCAGCAACTCTTAAGTCCACCTTTGGAGTAACAGAAGCAAAAATGCAGGTCCAATTCTAAACTTGAGTGCCGTCAAACCGAATAAGACTAGAAGAACAGTAAGAAGAATGCAGCCACACTTGCTCATAAGCTTAAAGAATTTTAAAACCTTGGAGAACTGCCCCATCCAGAATGGAATCCTGAAACCTGGTTTAGAGGAACCAATGTTCTGACTCATTGTAAAGCAGTGTGATATTCAAATCAATGCAAATCAGTGTTCTTAGGTCCAAATATGGTGCCTTAACTCCTTTAGAGAATCAGGCATTTGATCGCTACCCAATGAGCCAAGGGCTTTTAACACCTTGAATACAGATGCTAACAGAGGTAGCTAAATTAGCTTGCTGGAGAATTAAGCACCTGGTCTTTTCAAGATTAGCACATTGTTTAGCATGGTACAAATGTTTTTAGGCAGGAAACTGTTACGTTGGATTTGTTTCTTCACCTTGCTTCCATCCTCAGTCTTTCAGTTTAACTCTGGAAAGCTCGCACCTATCATTCCACGGTCCCTCTGGCTTCCTCCCAATATCTTTTTTGCAGCTCCATATCCCATCATCAAGGCTTTCATTTGCTCTGTTAGAATGTTGAACACCATGAGGTCGAAAGAGAGCTTTTGTTCCACTGCTTGAAGTTCTAATTTGGAGAAGAACCACAAGGAAGATTTGTGGCGATGCCATTGTTCAGCAGCTGGTCTTGGTGCATTCAATGCCAGAGAACATTTGTGTGTCTCGTAAATCTCTTGTTGCTGCAAGAAAGCAAGCCACGGCTCCCCCCCCCCACCCGCCTATTTTCTCATCCCATGCATTCAGCCATCTTTGCTTCTTGCTGGTTTTGCAGCATTCCTAGGGTCCACACGATTTTAGAGTGGGTTGATGAATGCAGTTGGAAAGATATAACAGACTCATACAAGATTCATGTAAGAGAAGCTGCCTGCCACACCATGAAACTTAGACTGTTCCCGGGCATCCAGAAGAATGGATTTAAGCTACACGAGGCCAGATTCCAAAACTTCCTAACATTAAGAACAGTTCGTTGGTGGAACCAGTGGGTCAGAGGGGGGGGTGAGCTTCATTGGAGGCACTCAGGTGGAGGCTAGGCAGCTTTCTCCCTGAAACGTGTTTTGAAATGTGCTGAGCAGTGGGTTGAGCTTGATGACCTCAGTGACCCCTTCCAGTTTGTTTATTTATTTATTTTCTATCCCACCTTTATTATTTTTATAAATCACTCAAGGCGGCGAACATACCTATTCCTCCTCCCTCCTCCTATTTTCCCCACAACAACAACCCTGTGAGGTGAGTTGGGCTGAGAGGGAGGGACTGGCCCAAGGTCACCCAGCTGGCTTTCGTGCCTAAGGCGGGACTAGAACTCTCAGTCTCCTGGTTTGCCATTGGCTCCTTCCTAGGGCTGAGAGACAGGGACTGGCCCAAGGTCACCCAGCCGGCTTTCATGCCTAAGGCGGGACTAGAACTCTGTCTCCTGGTTTGCTATTGGCTCCATCCTAGGGCTGAGAGAGAGTGACTGGCCCAAGGTCACCCAGCTGGCTTTCGTGCCTAAGGCGGGACTAGAACTCTCAGTATCCTGGTTTGCCATTGGTTCCTTCCTAGGGCTGAGAGACAGGGACTGGCCCAAGGTCACCCAGCCGGCTTTCATGCCTAAGGCGGGACTAGAACTCTCAGTCTCCTGGTTTGCCATTGGCTCCTTACTAGGGCTGAGAGACAGGGACTGGCCCAAGGTCACCCAGCCGGCTTTCGTGCCTAAGGCGGGACTAGAACTCACAGCCTCCTAGTTTCTAGCCCAGCATCTTAACCACTAGACCAAACTGGCTCCAGTTTTATAATTCTCTCCCCAATAGTGGAACAATATCCATACTATACTGGGATAGTGGCTTTTATATTTTTATTACATCCTTCCTACTCTTTTTTAAAATGCTTTTAATGTTTTAAGTAGTTTTGTAATCCACCCAGAGATTTTCAGATCCTACTCAATCATCAACAATGGCAACCAAGTGAGATATACAATTAAATGCTGAAGTAGGAAGTGCATCTCCTCAAAGTGCCAGCCAGCTAGCCGTGCCCTATTCAAATAATTCCATTCCATTCCTTCCCCCTACCTGATTTGTTTTCTCCCAACAGTCCTTCAGCACTCTCTAGCCACTGTTTATGGCAGTTTATGGGATTTTTTGTTTTGTTTTGTATTTATCCATTGAAGATTTTCTTCTTAAAGATACATTACTATTTCTTCAAACCATGAGGTTCCCCATCCCTCTAAATAGCATCTTTTTTTAACTTGAGATGGCATTTGAAAATGCCTGCAAAAATTATCACAGTCCTGTCTCCCCTCTGTTCAAGTGAAAACAAATTCAATTTTTGAGGCTAGGAAGGACTTTGTTCAGAATTCCCAAAGAGCTGTTGCTAGTTGGAAAGGGCAAAAAAAAAATAACTTGACAGAATAATAGTCTGTCTTGATAAGAGGCAATTGTGTTCATCTGCGTGGTGTCTGAAGTCACTGGCTTCATGAATTACAGATGTTCATTCTGCTGGATCATCCTTCTTTTAAACATCTGTAGTGACTTTTCTTGATAACGCTAGCCTCCAGAAGTGTTCCACTCATTTTTTATACGTATAAAAGGCAGTTTGGGAGGAGTTGAAGCCAAGGAGGATTTGGGTAAAGCTAGTGGCAATATACTACAAAAAAGGGTGGTAGAGTGACACATGATTACACATGCATCATTGGTGTCAAACTGTTGGGCACCTTGGCAAAACCTGGTATGATGATGATGATGAGGTTTTCAGGTGACATTTAGCAAGCAAAAGAAGTGGTGCAACCAAACAGGAGATTCAAATTCTGATTCTTAGCAGCTCATTAATCACTGGGCAGAACTGATCCACAAAATGGGTAACTGCTGCAGTCTTTTTAGAATCATCTTATTTCAAAATGACACTAATGATTAGGAAGTGATAAGAACATCTGGCATCATAGACATCTATGCCGTCACCATGAAATGTCCCTGGCAACATTAAAAGGATTATTAATTGTGACTTTCCCACAGGAGATTATGGGCATAAGACTTGTGGTCGGTCCTGTCAATCCAAGATCAGCCTTGTCAAGCACCAGACCAATTAAATTAATTAGTCACCCAGAGGAATGCTGGAAGCCTAGATCCATCTCAAAATGGACAGATGCCAACAATTAATGCATCAACCCGAAAAAGATCTCTCTGGACCAGTTTTTTTTATGTTTGAAACTCTTTCTCATAAAGAACAAGGCTTCCAAGCTGTGGAGACGGATCAGGCATGAGAACTTGGAGTTATAAGCAATGGTTGCATGATATGGTTGCTCCAACCAGCATGCGGTGAAAAAGGCAAATGCTGTCTTGAGGTCATTAAGAAGAGAACAGATCAAATATGTAACTGCTTTCAAACTAATGTATTATGCAACTGAACTTGGAATAATGTGTTTTGGGGGCAACCAGAGAAAATGTAATAGAGCTGGGGAGGATGAGGCTGGGGCCATTAAAATGATCAAGGGACTGGAGAAATTCATATATATATATATATATATATATATTTATATTTATATTTATATTTATATTTATATTTATATTTATATTTATATTATTTATATTTATATTTATATTTATATTTATTTATACACACACACACACATATATTTTGTTGTTGTTTATTCATTCAGTCGCTTCCGACTCTTCGTGACTTCATGGACCAGCCCACGCCAGAGCTTCCTGTCGGCCGTCACCATCCCCAGCTCCCCCACGGTTGAGTCCGTCACCTCCAGAATATCATCCATCCATCTTGCCCTTGGTCGGCCCCTCTTCCTTTTGCCTTCCACCTTCCCTAGCATCAGCTTCTTCTCCAGGGTATCCTGTCTTCTCATTATGTGGCCAAAGTACTTAGTATCATTCCCTCAAATGAGCAGTCTGGCTTTATTTCCTGGAGTATGGACTGGTTTGATCTTCTTGCAACACACATATATACATATACACATACACATACATACACACAAACATATATACATACACACATATATACATACATACATACACTACGTATATGTGAGTGTGTGTGTGTGTGTGTGTGTGTATATATATATATATATATATATATATATATATACACATACATACACACACACACACACACACATACTATCTCTGTGTGTGTGTGTGTGTGTGTGTGTGTGTAACCATCGAGTCATTACTGACCCTTTGGAGGGACAAAGGGTTTCGCTGACGTTTTCTTGGCAGACTATAGAGCACGGTGGTTTGCCATTGCCTTCCCCAGTATGTGAGTGTGTGTGTGTATATATATATATATTGTGTATATATAAGGTAAAGGTAAAGGTTTTCCCCTGCACAGTCGTGTCTGACTCTAGGGGGCGGTGCTCATCTCCGTTTGTTAGCTGAAGAGCCAGCGTTGTCCGAAGACGCTTCCGCGGTCATGTGGCTGCATGACACACGCGGAACGCTGTTACCTACCCACCGAAGTGGTACCTATTCATCTACTTGCATTTGCATGGTTTTGAATTGCTAGGTTGGCAAGAGCCGGGGCTAGTGCGGGAGCTCACTCTGTCACGCAGCGCTCGGGTCTTGAACCGCCGACCTTCCGATTGACAAGCCTGGCGTCTTAACCACTGTTCTTTGAACAGAAAGAGAGACTCTAAGTACATTTAAAAATGTAGCAATTAGCAGAACTCAGTGTGGTTTTGTCTAAAACAAACTTGCCAGACTGATCTTATCTCATTTTTTGACTGGATAACTTCCTTAAGAGACGTTCTGAGAGGAATGCCACAAGGATCAGTCCTAGATCCTCCGGTCTTCAATATTTTCCTTTAAATATCAGTGAAGAGGCAGAGGGAATGCTTATTAAATTTGCAATTGATCCAAGATTGGGTGAGATAGTTAATATCCTAGAAGACAGACAGAAAATTCAAAATAATCTTGAAAGCTTGGAGAAATGATCTGAAAGTAACAGAATGAAAATTAATACAGAGAAATGCAAAGTTCTTCCCTTAGAAAACAAAAGCATTTTCTAAGAGTTCCTTTTGGTAGATGGGTGTCTATATAAATGTGTTCAATAAATAAATAAAAAATAATAAATCAAATGCACTTGCATAGAATGGGAGATATCTGGCTTGGCAATGGGACTTGGGGAAAAGATCTTGGAACAGTAATGAATTGTAAATGGATGAGCCACACAATAGAGTTTTAGACTACATCAACGAAGAATAATTTCCAAAACTTGGAAGTAATCATTTCATGGTATTCTGTACTGGTCTGGCCCCACCTTGAGTGGGTACCACATCACTATTCAGAGAAATTGGAAAAGGTTCAGAGAAGGGAGACAAATGTGATCAAGGAACTAGAAATTAAGACTTAGAAAGAGAGATTGGAGGAGCTGGATATGTTTAGCCTTGAGAAATGACTGCGAGGGGAGGGGAAGGTTGCACTCTTTAAATATCTGAAATCATCTCACATAGAAAGTCAAGAGCTGTTCTTTCTTATTCAAGAATGCAGGATACAGAATAATGGGTCTTATTTACAAGGCAGATTGGGGTTGAATGTTAGACAGAATTTTCTAATGGTAAGAGAACCTCAACAATAGAACCAGTGTCCCAGAGAGATGGTCAGCTTTCTTTCACAGGATGTGTTCAAGTGGAGAGTAGTGTCAGAACCCTGGCATAACCCCAGGGTCCCGCCATATCCCGGGCGCGCCCAACATTGAAAGGGAAAGAAGAAATTGATAAAGGAAACAATAGATCCGGGGCGAGGACGGGAAGACAACCATCAACCACGCCTCTCCGCTGAGGGGCACTTAAGCACTCAAGAGAACTGACCCAAACCTGACCAAGTGTTCAAGTGGAGAGTAGACAGCCAGTCTGGAAAGCTTTGATTTGGATTCCTGCATTAAGCAGGGGTTGAGCTCGATGACCTTAGAATCACAGAATCTATGATTCTAACATCTGATGGGACTATGCTCTGAATCCTTCAAACATCCGAGGTTCAGTTGGTGATAAGAACAAGTGTATCGTGCACATTATGATGCAGGAAGTGATGACTCAGGACAAGTAAGCAGATGCCCAGAGTTTGATTCCAAAATAAGGGAAGTAATATGTCAGTATCTAATGGAATTAAGCTTATTAAGTTAAAAAGTAGCCCACTAGGGCCATAAGCTTGTTAGGTCCAACACTGAAAACATCCTTCCCCATCCTGATCTTTTCCAGATATGTAGAACTACAGCTCCCATCTGCAGGCTGCTCAGGTAGGGATGACCTGATGGGAGTTGTAATCCAACATATTCTGAGGAGGCTACTAGGCCAGAGTCGGGAATCTCTGGGGGCTGTGCGGTCGGCCATGTGATTCAGGTGGTGACGGGCAGGGGACGGTATGACGGGAACCGGAGGGCAAGCCATTATTGAGGAAGGCGCCCCCGGTGTTTGTTACCGGTGGTGCGTTCCGGCCCCCCGTGTTCATACCCAGGCCCTGGTAAGCAGTTCCTCGTGGGCTCCGGTCTCCGACTGCTGCTGCTGAACGCCAGGTCGGTGAATAACAAGGCCCCCCTTATAAGTGATCTAATCACAGAGGAAGGGGCTGACCTGGTGTGTATTACCGAGACCTGGCTGGGCCCAGAGGGGGGAGTAGCCCTCTCGGAAATGTGCCCAGCCGGGTTTCGGGTGTGGCATCAGCCGAGACACCGGGGCAGGGGAGGAGGGGTAGCAGTGGTCATCAGAGAGTCCCTTGTGGCCTTCAGGGGCGCTGCTCCACAAGTGACCAGATGTGAGACCCTGTTTTTCAAGTTGGGTTCACGAGAACAGTTGGGAGTGTTGCTGCTGTACCAGCCTCCCTGCTGCGTAGCAACCTCCCTGCCTGAGCTGCTCGAGGCTGTCTCAGGGCTGGCAGTGGAGTTTCCCAGACTTATGGTTCTGGGGGATTTCAATCTGCCGTCCCTGGGGCGGTCCTCGGAGGCAGCCCGGGAGTTCATGGCTACCATGGCAGCTATGGGCCTGTCTCAGATTATTCGTGACCCGACTCGTGACAGTGGTCTCACTCCGGATTAGTTTTCTTGTCCGAGCAGTGGCAATGTGATCTGAGGGGAGAGTTACATCTTTCCCCATTGTCATGGTCAGACCACGCCCTGGTGACCCTGAGACTCTCTTGTGCTACCCCACTCCGCAGGGAGGCGGGACCTATTCGATTGGTCCGCCCCCGGCAACTGATGGACCCAGTGAGGTTTCAGAAGGAGCTGGGGGTTATTCCCGAGGATTTGCTTCACGGTCCAGTGGAGGTCCTGGCTGCAGCCTGGAACAAGGCAGCAGCCGGAGCCCTGGACAAGATCGCGCCTATGCGACCTCTCCGGCCCTGTTCGGCCCGTCACTCTCCGTGGTTTACGGAGGAGTTGAGGGCTTTGAAGAGGGTTAAGAGACGTCTAGAGCGCCGCTGGAGAAAGACGAAGACGGAATCTGACCGAACACAATCTAGAGCCGCTGTTAAGGCCTACCTTGTGGCGGTAAGAGCGGCGAAACGTGAATATTTCTCCGCTCTTATTGCGTCCGCAGAATGCCGTCCGACGGCCCTGTTTAAGATTACAAGATCGCTCTTGGGTCGGGAGCAAGAGGAGACCCATCTACAGGGCCGATCGGAAGAGTTTTCTGAGCATCTGCAGGACAAAATCGCTCAGATTCATTCTAAGTTGGACTCCAAGCGTGAGACAAGATCTGGGGAGATGCCAGAGGCTCGTACTTACCATGTTATCTGGGAGCAGTTTGATCCTGTTGGGCCTGATGAAGTAGACAGGATCCTTGGGATTGTAAATGCCACCACATGTCAACTTGACCCATGTCCCTCCTGGCTGGTGAAATCAGCTAGAGAGGTGACATGTGGCTGGGTCCTGACGATTATAAATTCGTCCTTGAGTGAGGGGGTGTTCCCGGCGGCCTTTAAGGAGGCGCTGGTGCACCCCCTCCTCAAAAAACCGTCTTTGGACCCTACTATTCTGGGCAATTTTTGCCCAGTCTCCCACCTTCCCTTTTTGGGAAAGGTGGTTGAGAAGGTGGTGGCGCTGCAACTCCAGAGGATTCTGGAAGAAACGGATTATCTGGACCCTTTTCAGTCAGGTTTCAGGCCGGGATATGGGACAGAGACTGCATTGGTCGCGCTTATGGATGATCTCTGGCGAGGGCGGGATGGAGGGAGTGCGTCCATCCTGGCTCTCTTAGATCTCTCAGCGGCTTTTGATACCGTCGACCATGGTATACTCTTGGGGCGGCTCAGGGAGTTGGGGGCGGGTGGCGTGGTTTTGCGCTGGTTCACCTCCTTCCTCCAGGGCCGTTCCCAGTCGGTGTTGATAGGGGAGGAGAGAGCTGACCCGCGACCCCTGTCTTGTGGGGTGCCGCAGGGATCGGTTCTCTCTCCTCTCCTATTCAACATCTACATGAAGCCGCTGGGCGAGATCATCCGTCACCACGGGATGAGGTATCACCAATATGCTGATGATACCCAGTTATACATCTCCATCCCGGGTGAAGTAGGTGATGCGGTCGATGCCCTATCTCAGTGTCTGGAGGCTGTGGGGGTCTGGATGGGGAACAACAGGCTTCAACTGAACCCTGGTAAGACGGAGTGGCTGTGGATTGACGGCCCCCCTAGATCTGGGAAGTTGTCATCTTTGGTTCTGGGTGGGGTTGCACTACCTCACTCAGATCCAGTGCGGAATCTGGGGGTCCTCCTGGACTCGCGACTCCTGCTCGAAGAGCAGGTGGCAGTCGTGGCCAGGAGGGCCTTTGCACAACTTCGAGTTGTGCGCCAGTTACGCCCTTTCTTGGATCGGGAGGCCCTCCGAACAGTCACTCATGCCCTTGTCATCTCCCGCATAGACTACTGTAATGCGCTCTACATGGGGCTACCCCTGAAGAGTATCCGGAAGCTTCAGCTGGTACAGAATGCGGCGGCGCGAGCAGTTACGGGTGCCATAAGATCGGCACATGTAACACCACTGCTACGCGAGCTGCATTGGTTGCCAGTTTGCTTCCGGGTCCAATTCAAGGTGTTGGTGATTACCTTTAAAGCCCTATATGGCATAGGACCAGGGTACCTGAGGGACCGTCTCGTCCCGATAACGTCAGCCCGCCCCACCCGTGCGTGCAGAGAGGGCATGCTTCGGACCCCCTCAACAAGAGAACTCCATCTAGCGGGGTCCAGGAGGCGTGCTTTCTCTGCGACAGCCCCCGCCTTATGGAACATCTTGCCCCCGGAGGTGAGACTGGCCCCTTCACTCCTGGCCTTTCGGAAGGCCCTTAAGACCTGGCTCTGCTGCCTGGCCTGGGACAACGGAGGTGGTAGTGCCTCCTGGGGTTGGCTGGCCCCGTAGCAATAAGTCCTATGCTACGGTCTCCAATCCATCTGGGATTCTATTTTATTTTATTTTATATTTTATTTATTTTTATACATTTTCTACTTGTATGGTTTTAAATATTTTAAATTTTTAAGTCTTGATTATTGTAACCCGCCCAGAGTCCCTTGTATGGGAGATGGGCGGGGAATAAATTAAATAAATAAATAAAATAAATAAATCTAGGTCAGAGAGGGCTGACCGAAATTACCTAAATTCACTACAGGATACTGAGTGCAAATAAGAAACTTTCTGTGGTAGTATTCTTCCCATGTTGTCCTCTACATCAGCTCAAGCTAATGGTTAGAATAGGTGGGAGTTATGGTTGATGACGCCCTGATGAGCCAAGAAAGTTGGTACTGGAGAAAAAGAATGAAAGTCAACCAAGATAATCCAAAATATGCAGGGCCGATAAGAAAATGCCCTTTGGGTCAGTTGTCCATGGTCCTGGTTCATACTTGACCATGAGATTCAGACAACATCATGAGGAAAATGATTACTGCACCTGATTGGTAGAGCAAACCACTCTAAAGTGATGGCCCTTACAAGCTAGTGAAGGGAAGGAGAAAGAGAAGGTGGGCTTAATGTAACCTTTGCATTGATGAGTTTAGTGATTCTCTTCTTGGTCTCCACAGGAAAACTGTTGGCGTTTTTTGCTGCGGCCCCCCTGGGATCTCCAAAGCTATTCACAAACAGAGCAATAGCAACAATCCTTATGGGACAAAGTTTGAATACAACAACGAATCATTTCGCTGAGAGCATCTGGGGCTTTCCAAGGACTGCTTGAAGACCTGAGTGCAATTTTTAAAAAAACTTCAGCAGCGTTACTTTGTACCAAAGTCTCTCTCTTTTTCTTTCTTGCTTTCTCTTTTTCTTGATAATTTATAACTATTTAAATCCAGAAAGCATAGAAATGAAATACACTCTCTCTGGATATGCAAAAAAAAGAGGAGAAGCCAAAATATGATAGGAGTTGGCAGTCTGCCCAAATTACCCAAAGGCAATCAGAGATGGAGACCTGCTTCACTGGCTGGTTTTTAAGAAGAATCGCTGGGACTTTTGAACTTTCTCTCCTCAAATCCCAGGAAACAGCATGGCTTGATGGGGCACTAGGCTGATTAATTTGGGAGGAGACGGGAGTATATAATGGAAGTAAAATTCTGCCCTGTGCTGAATAAAGCAACTTGAAAATGAAGGCAAAACTGCTACAGATTCAATATTAGAGGGGAAAGAGCCTCCAATTTTCTGGGACAATTACACTTAATTAGGAAGGGGGCAAAAGCATACTGCAGGCTGCCAAAATGGCAATGCCAACTTAACATACATGGGCAAGGCGAAGGTTTTGGGGAGCCGTTGCCTTTACTTTCAAAACCTGTTGTCAGTACAGGTAGTCCTCGCTTAATGACCACAATTGGGACCAGAATTTTGGTTTCTAAGCGAGGCAGTCATTAAGCAAATCCAACCAGATTTTACGACTTTTTTGCAGCGGTCGTTAAGCAAATCACCATGGGCATTAAGCAAACAACGTGGTTGTTAAGTGAATCACATGGATCCCCATTGATTTTGCTTGCCAGAAGCTGGCCAGGAAGGTAGAAAATGGTGATCACGTGACCATGGGACACTGCGACGGTCATAAATGCGAACTGGTTGCCAAGAACCCAAATTGTGATTACTTGATTGCAGGGACACTGTGATGGTCATAAGTGTGAGGACCGGTCATAAGTTGGATTTTCCAGCACCGTTGTAAGTCCAAACCATCACTAAATTAATTGTTGTTAAGTGAGGACTACCTGTATCAGCATGGTAGGGGAATGTATTTCCAAGTTTCATCAATCATGGTTGAAAGGGCTGGGAGGACAGGCTTGGGAGCCACATGTACCCCTTGGATTGCAGGTGTTGTACCCCTGTTCAACAGGGTTTCCTCTGTCCACCCAAGCAAAGAGAACCAATGTGATGTAATGGTTATATAGTAGGACTAGGAGTGGAAGACCCAGGTTCAAGTCCCCTCTCAGCCATGAAAGTTCCCTGGGTGACTGGGCCCAGTCACTCTCTCAGCCCTACCTCCTTCACAGGGCTGTGGTGGGGAACACTAGGAAGAGGAGGGAATGCCTTGAGCTCCTGAATGAAAAGTGAGGTGCAAATATAACGAATGAATAAATGACGCAATGGAATGTACCCGTATTTAGAATAAAGACAGAAGACATTGGCATTAGCTAGGTATCTCTTTATTTAAGTACAGTACAGGGCAGGCAGTTTGCAAGAATCTTACAAGACTGTGTGGGGCCCCTTCTTTGAGTCGATCCTAACTTTACTCTATCCAGCTCAGTCTCTTTATATCCAGTCTCACAACCCTCCAAAATAATCCATTCTCCATCCCCTTAATCTAATGCCTAAAATCCCCTTCCATCATCATGGCTTCTCAGAAAGCATCCTAGGGCTATGTGAATCAGCCCTACTTCAGTTCCAAGTGGAGATTCAAGGATAATCTGTTTCACTTTGAGCAGCTTTGAGAGAGAATTTTAAAACAGGATCCATCCATAAGGCATCATCGGGAAGCCTCAAAACTCCTGCAATTCTATCATTTGCGGGGGGGGGGGGGGGAAGCAAAATGAGCTGAAAATAGCAGAGATGGTAGACTTTTTAGATATTAAGTTTCAGCTAAGTACTTCAAGGGATTTATCAAAATACAGCATATCTTTTTAAATATCCCCTTTGCACCTCCGTTAAGGCAGTTAACAGGGATGAGAAAAGGATGCATAACAACCTCCAAATTGTTCAGAAAAGAGCCCAGGATGGGTTGGTGCCCTATTCCAATTTTAAAATAAAAACTTTCACAAGCCATTTAAGAAGTCAGCTCCTATTTTTTCACTTGCTTTTGTAAGCTGAAAGTTTGGCATCACACGGAAGAAAGACCAGCGACTCCCTTGTGGTGTAGCTTGCTAGAAGAGTTATACATTGATGTTGCTCAGGACCAGGGCGGTGTATAGAGAACACAACCAGAAAAATAGAAGCCTTAGCTAAGGAAATGGCATGTATTAGCCAAGGGATGGGGTCTGTGCTTCGTAACAATGAAAACCTGATAGGGTTCACCATTGGGAAGGGAGGAAGGAAGAAGTAATTATACTCCTACATTCTTGCTGTCAAAAGAATAATCTCTCACCTCTAGCCTCAAATCTACACCTTTTGCTTGGTAACTTGTATGATGTCAGTACAGTGGAAAAGGGGTTGAGAGGTCATGGAGTTGCAGCTAAGTAGTGTCATCACACATTCATCAAATGGCCGAGGGATTCAGGAGTCAGATTAGTAGAGGACAACAGTTAAATATTTACAGATACACTGAAGCTGAAAGCCAGGAGACTTAGCAAAATCAGGGTTCCCTCTCCTCTTTGGGTGGACCTTTCTAACTTCAGGATTTTAGGAACTCATCATTTCTACCCAGCTCGAATCTGGCTGACAAAGGGACCAGGGGGCCTATGTCCTCCATGCTCCCTGCCATCAAATAAAGTGGGAACCCCATTTTTCTTTTATTTGGTCTTCGACAGGCAGGGAACGTGGCTTGTGACATTCTGATGTTCCAATACAAGAGAATATCTGTAGCTCAGGGTTGAACTGTAGAGTTCTTGGTGTTCTCTGAAGTTGGTTGTTTGCTTGCAGACATTTCATTACCCAACTAAGTAACATCGTCAGGGTGGGGTTTGATGGCCCAACAGAACCATGAAGGAGGACACAGCTCAGCAGATAGTAGGAATGATTGATCAGAGAGTTGGTGTCTTTTTCCATTACCCCCTGAAATGAGCGCTGGACAAAACGGCCTATACAAACTCCCCACCAAATCTGTCAGCAGAAAAACGGGGTGCCCCATTTTTCCAAGTGGCATACAAATCTCATAATATTTCACGGGCAGAACTACTGAAAAAGCTCTGTGTGAAGAGTAAAGGTAAAGGTTCCCCCCGCACATTTGTGCAGTCGTGTCCGACTCTAGGGACCGGTGCTCATCTCCATTTGTTAGCCGAAGAGCCAGCGTTGTCCAAGGACATTTCCACAGTCATGTGGCCGCATGACGCGCGTGGAACGCTGTTACCTACCCACTGAAGTGGTACCTATTAATCTACTTGCATTTGCATGCTTTCGAATTGCTAGGTTGGCAAGAGCTGGGGCTAGTGCGGGAGCTCACTCCACACGCAGGGCTAGGGATTCGAACCTCCGAACTTGCGATCGACAAGCCTGGCGTCTTACCCGCTGAGCCACCACGCCCCATGTGAAGAGTACACTACTGAATTAATTGGAACCCAGAAAGCAGGCCAGAATGAGGATTGTACAATCAAAGACAGGTCATTCACACTTCTTGGCCACCTCACTATGAAATATCTACAAAAACATCACTCTATGCCCAAGTAAATGTCTCCCAAATTATCTTCTCCTTTGAAGGCTTTCAGAAGTAAATTCTCTGCCATTGAATTGAATGGGAACTAAAAGGTTGGGATATGTGGGCACATATACTGAAATTGTGGAGGACAGTGTGTTCTGATGAACTTGGAAGGCCCACCAGGTACAGTTGATGGACTATATCCATCTTGTGGCATAAATTATGCAGGTCCAGTGTGGCATCATGGTCTGAGTAGACCTGGACCCCCTCCTTTAGATAATTCCCAGGACTTATACATATGATGACCTAGAGAATTAGTAAAATCATAGACTCATTCCAGAAAATCCTGCTTTTTTAATTTGGAAAAGAGTAGGCTACTAATGGGAATAAATCCAGTTGAAAGAATGCAGATATTCCTGGGCTACGCACATCCCAGTCTCAAATGACATACCAAGAACAAACTGTGCAAATTCAATATTTGGTTTAACTTCACTTTAGTTTTAAAATCACATAAATGTGTGTTGTTCTCTGCTCTTTGGATTTTCTTTTTCAGAGGATGCTGCAGTCCTTACAGAAGGGCAATCCTGTGTTAATTAATGAGTATTTTATTCATACCTTTATTTATAAAATACCTATACACACAGCTTGCTCTAGATGATTAAACATGTAAAATAGCGAGGGGTTGTTTTACAAAAAAAAAGATTACCAAACAAAATAGATAAGTGTATAGTCAATGGGATAAGGATTTCTACGAACAAACAGATGGAGTCACCATGGGAAGCCCCCTCAGCCCGGTTATAGCGAACTTCTACATGGAACATTTCGAAAAACAGGCTTTAGAATCAGCACCCCTCACACCAACAGTCTGGTACCGGTTCGTGGACGACACCTTCACCATTTGGAGTCATGGGGAAGAAGAATTAGAGAAATTCCTGAACCACCTCAACAGCATCCATCCGAATATACAATTCACCATGGAAAAAGAAATGGAAGGCGAACTACCATTTTTAGATGTCATGGTCATACACAAACCGGACCTGCAATTAGGACACAAAATCTACAGAAAACCCACCCACACAGACCGGTATCTACACAAAAATTCCAATCACCACCCACAACAAAAAAGAGGCATCATCGAAACACTAGTGGATCGCGCAAATCAGAACTGTGAAGCTCAATTTCTCAATGCTGAACTCAACCATTTGGATTGGTCCTTACAGGCAAATGGCTACTCCAAGAATGAAATCAGGAGAGCTATCAAACCAAAAAAACAGCACTCAACTGAAGAAAAACAGCCCCCCACAAGCAAAATATTTCTGCCCTACATTAAAGGAGTCACAGACCGCATGAAAAAACTAATGAAAAAACATAACCTCCAAACAGTCTTCAAACCCACCAGAAAAATACAATAAATGTTAAAATCAGCAAAGGACAAAAGGGACCCCCTCACCCCTGCAGGAGTTTTACCGCATACCCTGCAGCTGTGGACAACTATACATTGGGACCACAAAATGCAGCATCCACACCAGGATAAAAGAACATGAAAGACACTGCAGACTACAGCAACCTGAAAAATCTGCAATAGTTGAACATGCTCTCAAACAAACTGGTCACCAAATCTTATTTGAAAACACAGAAATACTGGACAACACCAACAGCCACTATGTTAGACTATACAGGGAAGACATTGAAACACATAAACACCAACACAGTTTCAATAAAAAAGAAGAAAGCTTAAAGATCAGCAAAACCTGGCTGCTAGTCCTGAAAAACACAGCTTGCAAAAGGTCAACAAACTCTACTCAACCACAGAAAGATACAAACAACTCACACAATAGATGCGCTAATCCCACACACGACAGCACCACACCCCCTAATCACCACAATAAACCCTCTCCTAATCTCTTGTAAATGACCCACAGAAGACACATACCCTCTCAGCAGCTATAAACACCAGCAGGAACACACACTCTCTGCTTGGGCACAGAGAGAATCTTCTAGCTGTGCTCCTGTCCTCTGAAGATGCCAGCCACAGCTACTGGCGAAACGTTAGGAACCAAAACTGCCAGAACATGGCCACACAGCCCGGAAAACCCACAACAACCATAAAATAAATTAATTTTGTAAAAATGTCTTTTACAAAAGTAAATGGATTAAAACAAAAGGGAGTTCAGCTTAAAATATAAATTTGGAGTGGTAACCAAGAGTACTCCCCTAGTAACCTCTGTATAGCCAATATAGTCACATTAAGGTGGTGTTTGCACCATGTGCTTGACCATATCAAGCAAAGACATAGTGACTGTGTTCTCACAACATGCTAAAGGGAGTTAATATTAACCTTGGTTAATTATTTTGTGACTTAGTGCTTTGTACAAACCCAGTCCATTTGTTTTCAGTAGGAGAGAATATATGTAGCTCAGCGTTGAACTGTGGAGTTCTTGGTGCTCTCTGAGCTTGATTGTTTGCTTGCAGATGTTTCATCGCCCGACTAGGTAACATCATCAGTGCTAGTGAGTGTGAGGTTTGCTCCCTGTTTATATACAGTAGCTTGCCCTGCCAGTGTTGGTGGGGGTGTGGTTTTCTTCTTGGTGGTTCCTTGATTAGAGTATTTTTTTTCTTCCTGATTGTTTGTCTGTGTTGATCCCTGCTTATCTGAATGTTGGCTTATCCTTCTTAGGTTAGACACATAGAGGTAAACCATAATGACACATCATTCAAAAGAGAAAATCAAAAAGCTAAGAAGGAAACAAAAAACCAGAACACATCCTCTCCAGCAGCCAACACCCAGATAAGCAGAGATCAACACCAAACAAACAATCAAGCAGAAAACAATGCCCTAATCAAGGAATTACCAAGGAGAAAACCACACCCCCACCAACACTGGCAGGGCAAGCTACTGTATATAAACAGGGAGCAAACCCCACCCTCCCTCACACTGATGATGTTACCTAGTCAGGTGATGAAACATCTGCAAGCAAAGGGCCAAGCTCTATTTGGTTTGTCTATGATTCCACATATTCAGTGATCCAAGAAAATAGGTTCATTCAGTTATCTGAATTAATTCAGTAATCTGAATGCAGCCAAGTAATTTACATTCTATACGCACACTTAGCACCTATTCATTTAGGTATCATTTAGGTATTTAGTATATTCTAAAGCTGCCCACCTCCATAGGATTCCATTTAACATTTTGGGGGGTGGGAGTGGGGAACTTGATAGCTTCAGTGGGTGAGTCAATGATGAAAAATGGACAAGCCTCCCCCCCTTTTGATAATTTGAAGAGGTTCCAGAGTCTTCTATAGAATTTAAACTTTGGTAAGCCTTCTATATGACTTAAAGAAGAACTTTCATGTATTTCTTGCCTAAAATGGTGAACAATTACTGTATATCCCCAATTTTCATCAATAATTCTCATATGGGGATCCAGGAGTGAGGTACGAAGGAAGATCCTGGAAGCCACTTGCAGAGAACCAAGGTCAGATCAGATGCAAACAGCTAGAATCCAGGTGGATCCTTTACAATAACAATGCCCAGAAGTCAACTGCCTTTCCCACTAAGACAGGGGTGGGGAACCTTTTTTCTGCCAAGGGCCATTTGGATATTTATAACCGGGGACCAGCGGGGTGGGGGGCGGGGTTTCTGGGATTTCCGCAGACCGGAGGCCGGAGTTTGCAGGCGGGAGCCAATCACAAGAACTGGGGGGTGGGGTTTGTGGGCGGGAGCCAATTACGTGGAAGGGGCGGGGTTTGCGGGCGGGAGCCCCGCGGACCTTATACAGCCCATGGACCTGACGTTGCCCACCCCTGCACTAAGAAAAGACCAGCTTTCAATCAATTACAGTGCACTGGTGGGAATAACCAAAGTCAGATTTGAACCTGGGGACTAACCTATTTATGGCTTAAGACTAATAGTTGCCAATTGCTGGTTTCCTGCTCTAGTTACAGCTTTTCTAGTATCTGCTATAAAATGAACTTATCAAGAGCGGTGTCCTTGAACCTCTGCCTCTAAGATTCCAAGTTGGAGCAGCCGTCTGGGTGAAGCCTGCCTGACACGGTCCTCCCTGCCCATCCCCACCCCAGGCTTTTCAGAAACGGATTTCTCACTAGTCCACTTTGAGCCGTACCCTGTAGGTTGCGTGTTGGTGGAAGAAAAATGTCCCCATGAAGAGCATCTCTCATCTTCTCAAGGGCCCAAAGGAGCCATTTTCAGATGGCGTTCTCTGCAGCCCTACAGTGCATGCCTGGCTGGAGGGGAGTGACAGCTAGTGTGTCTTCAGGAAAGAGCCTCTGGGTCACCCTCAGCCATTCTTTGATCTGAATATCATTAAATATTTTTTTAACTCCTTCACCTCCCGGTGCTGTCAAAAGTAGGGACAGAATGTCCCTGGATGTAAGCAAATGTGACAGCTCAATAAATAAATCTTGGTTAAACTGCTTGTTGACCTCAGGTAAGGACAAGGCAGGAAGGCTGAGAAACAGACTTACATAAATGTCTGGTGTATATAGGAACACCCGGAAGAGAGAGCGAGAGAGCACGCACACTGGTACGCTGCAGCATCGCTTTAGACTGCCAGCCACCCATTAAAATTCTGTCATTGCAAGGGCATTGTGCTTGTCTTCTGATCCTTCCTCTGCCTTCTCCCTCTGGGCACAGAATTTGGATAGGAAAATGACAATGTAAGCCTTGTGGCTCCCGCTTCCTGCCCGAGAGATACCTCTTCAATCTGTTGCAGGGCATTTCTTGCTGCTGATCTTATCCTCCTTTGGCGAAACACAGTACCCTCCTTGGTTTGACCGATTTATGGTTCTGATCAAGTGACATTTGCCAGCCAGATGATGCAGCGATACTCTGGTTCTATCCAAACAAGGTAAAAGCTGCCAGACACGCCATTAATAATCCCGAAGGTATGTCACCTGGCGCCGCTCCTGCAGAGAGTGTCCTGGTGCGTATTCACAATGCGGTGTGCCTTGATTAAGCATGCGGTGCCACACTCTTTGGAAACTCCTGGGGAGAAATCTCCAGAGACAAAAGCAAATAAAACCACAGGGAGAGAAGCACAAGAGCAGCCCCAGATCAGCTTGTGGAAATTTGCCAGCTGATTGTGAGCAGTTGGTCTGCATGTTTTTTTAAATAGTAATTTTATGAAACATTACAATTAAAAAGATAAACACTAATAAAAAAGAAAAGAATAAAAAGAAAAAATGGAAAGTGCTGAAAAGAAAAAGAAAAAATAGAAAGATAGAAAAAAAGAATATAGTAAAGAAAAAGAAAATAAATATATAAAAAATGACTTCCCCCTTCATCACAAGTATAAACAATTTTAGTAAGTTATCCCCTTCTCTTAAAATACAAGAAATGATCTCTTCTTCCCATATCCCATCTCTTATCTATAAACAAATCCTTAAAGCCTTGTCATTTCAGTCCTGATCAGCAAAAGTCCATTAAGGTTACCAGAGATAACAACATATCTGTTTTAACCTTGATCAAACAAACCAACTTTATATTCCTTCCTTTTACTTTTAACAATCTTGATCTTTAATCCCTTCAAATAATGCCCTAGAACTCAATTTCTTTCCATTTTTCCTTTGTCCCTTCTCGCAAAATTCTTCAAAGCTTTAACAAGCCTCTTTTGTAAATCTAATATAGGAAAGTTATCCATGTCATTCTTTTGGTTAGTTATTTGTATATCTCTTTTAATTATTAAGACATCAGCCAGTTTCTTTTGTATATCCAGTGTAGCATCTTTTTCCATATCATTCTTGTAGTCTGTCATTTTAAAATCCACTTTAAGAGCAGTCTAAATCTTGTCTGGTAAAAACGTGTTCCTCTTCCATAAACACAGTCTACCTATAATGGCAGACACTCTTAAAATTAACTTCTGGATCCATTGTTCACAAAACTCCTTCAATACATCCAATATTAAAGTATTTTGCTCCATTCTGTAATAGTAAGTCAAATTTAAATGTTCTTCTCCTTTAATTGTAATCTTTAGTTGCATCTGGTTCCCCGTTGTGTCCAACCTTCAAAGTCCCATCCTATCATGTTTTTTTAAAGAATTCAAAACAAAAGGATTTTCCCACAGGAAGGATTCTTATGATTAATTCTAAACTCTTTATTTCAAATCCATCTGGACCCTTAGTCCATTTGTAACTTTCCAAAATCAATGTTCTAATTACCCTTTTGCGGTTTATTCCAAAAAAAAAAGTTTTTCAAGTCCTTAAACTTGTATTTAAACCTTCTTTCATTAAGGATTGAAGGAAGCTCACCCGGTTTTGTAAAACCTGTTGAGCCAAAGGCTCCTAATAGCTGAAAAGCAGTTCAAAAGCAATTTCCGATGTGATTAGAAAAGGAAGTATGCAAACTTAGTGTCCTTTCAAAGATGCCAACCGCAGTTTGAGCAAGATGGCTATTCCCTCATCTCCCAGAGCTCTAAACCCACCAGAGACCACTATCTTGCAGTCTCCTCATGAGGAGCAGCTGTCTGGAGCACTTGTGGGCAATCTCAAGTCCTCTCCTTGGCCAGAGAGGAATTACAAAGAGCCGGTTTACTCTCCCACTCTTCATGTCACTGCAATCGTTGGCTCTGCTTTTAGTAGAGCCATCTTCAGTTCGCCATTTCTTCCCCAGAAGTCCCAGCAGTTGGCCTGCATGTTGAAGGCACAGCCATGCTGTAAAGATCTGGTGGGACTATTGACTTGTCACTTCCAAGCATTTGGGTTGAAGCTCTTTTCTTCATCAATTTGCAATGCAACTGCTGCATACAAACCAGCTAGGGGGGATTTCAGTTCTGTCAATTTGACAGGGTCAGGAGAAGTGAGTGGCTTACATCTCTTCATCCCATCTCTTTCTGCAATAGCAGGAGCCTGTTCACATGCTTGCTTCGGATTGAGATATTGCATCTCTGGGAATATCTGTGGGACAGTAGAGGCTATCCTTTCTGGAGATGAAGATGCTGAGCTATAGTAGATGGGCACCTTATCTCTCAGATGATTATTTTCAAAAAGAGCCCTGGAAGATCAAGCCCTTGGTCCACCTGATCTGATACGAATAAATTTGGGGATCTCACCAATTGGATTGGAAAGACCTTTTCTCTCTCCCTGTTCAGCAAGGTGAGAAGTGTCCTACTTGAAGATGTCCTGCTTATGATTCATCAGGTAGTAAATGGCTATCAAATGACCATTGATAGCTTCCTCCTCCATCATCCTGTCTAATCCCCTTTGAAAACATCCAAATTGCCATTATGAGAACCATTGGCAGCATATTTGGCAGATTCACCCTATGCTGTGTGAGAAATGTACTTCTGTCAGATTTGAATTTTCCTGCATTGCTTTCAAGGGATGACCTTGTATTCTAACACTGTGAAATAGGAAAAAAACTAATTTTCTTCCAGGTTATCTACAGTATGTAGTACATGATTTTATATATCTCTGCCATGTCTCTCGTTAGCATCCTTTTGTGCACCTTTTCTAGTTCTGTAATATCTTTGTGACGCTACAGGGCCAGAACTATACACAGTAGTTACAGTAGTCCTGGGATGATGACCAGGATTAGAAGAACAGCTGGAGAAGCCTGCTTGACCCCTATGAGGAACTTCCTGGAATGAAGAGTTCTCATTAGGAAGAATTTGAAGGGAAGGAAAGGTGAGCAGTTTAAGTCCAGCAGTTCAAGTCCAAGGCCATCTGCTCCCAGCCATCTCTTCATATCCCATCATACATCTGGAATTGGCTTGGAACCAGAGGTGTCTGCAGGGGGAGCAAGGGGGGAATGAAAAATCCTGCATCATACCATCATACTGCAGACTCTGCCCCTTTTGTTACATGCATGTTCATGTCTCCCACACACATACAAAAGAGGGAAATCTTGCAGCGTACCATGGTGGGGTTTGCAGCATGACGGTGCAATGCTGCTTTTGTGATTTTGATGAAAGTGTCAGATTCTACAGATGTCTCTGGCTTTCCCCATTCTCTCCGATTGGTTTCCGCATTTAAAAATGGCTATGGTAGCGATAGCTGCGCATAAGAGTGCAACAAAAACCTTGCTGGATCAGACCAATAATTCATGAGGATCAGCGTTCCGTTTATGCTCGCATCCAGGGCATGTAGGCAGTGGCCTTCTACTTTTGCTGCATTCCAGCTGTGGGCATTGAATGGCATGAAAGATCACTAGAGAGCCCTCTTCTTCATCTCCTTCCATTGCTCCATCTCACATAATATCTCTTTTGGACATCAGATATGCATTGTCACTGGTTTCTGCTCAGTGGCATAGGGTAGTTTTTTCTCTAGCTATTTTCCACAGGGCAGAGAGCCTCACGCGAGGAGCAGGAAAAATCGGGATGGACCCAAAGCAGAATCTAATCACTATTTATTCATTTTATTATTTAAATTTATATCACCGCCTATCTCCCCCAACCGGGGGACTCTGGGTGGTTCACAATAAAAGCAAAGCTAAAAATATAAATATAAAATATAAAAACTATCTTAGGTCAACTACTTAACTTGGTGACTGAATGAATCCATTTTAATTCACCCAATACATAAGCCATAAACTGACCAAAAGAACTGAGTTTAAAAACCTCTTATGTCCCACACATAAACAAGAAAACTAATCAAAGTCAAATATAACCATGGTTAGCATGTTGTACTTATGCAACCAGTAAATTGTTAACTGACTGGTTCAAGTTGCATGAAGCCAGCCAATGTGTAAAAATATATTATCAAGCAGACACTAGTTTGTTCCTTCCATGCTTGTTATGAAGAAATTGAGGGTATGGTATGAACAAAATTTAAAAATTCCTTCACAAGTATAATGAGAAATAGGTGCATCTGGGGAAAAAGAATACTGACAGATTCATCTAACCTGACCTTAGACGTCCCTGGTGTTGTGTTTACTCATGGTTCTTTAAAGATTTTCTAGTAATAAGAGAGAAAACATTTCTACCTTAAAGGATTTTCCACCCTTGAGGATCAGATAGAATGTGGTGATGATGATGTTTACAAATGCTTTTATGCTGCTTCAGTTAGCAGCTTACAGCAACCATGCCACAATAATTTTCAAACTAGCATAATTATCAAATAATAGTTACTTTGGCCACCTAATGCGAAGAGAGGACTCACTGGAAAAGACCCTGATGCTGGGAAAGACTGAAGGCAAAAGGAGAAGGGGACGGCAGAGGATGAGATGGTTAGATAGCATCACCAATGTAACGAACATGAATTTGAGTAAACTCTGGGAGACAGTGGAGGACAGGAAGGCCTGGCGTGCTATGGTCCATGGGGTCACGAAGAGTTGGACAAGACTTAATGACAGAACAACAAAGCTACCATCAACATAAATCATAATACAGTCATAAAATCCGTGATGCTTTATATCAGAGCTTTCCAAACTTTTCATGTTGGTGACACACTTTTTAGACATGCATCATTTCGTGACACACTCTTACAGCAGGGCATCATTTCGCGACACACTCTTACAGCAGGGCCCAAGGCAGGCACTAGGACCTGTGCGGAATAACAGCAGGTTTGGAGGCAGCAAGGCACAAGGCAGGCACTAGGACCTGCGCGGAATCCTGGCAGGGCAGGTTTGGAGGCAGCAGCAGCCGCGACACACCCAGACACTGCAGCCGACACACTAACGTGTCCCGACACACAGTTTGGAAAGCTCTGCTTTATATCATCAAAGTGGTCAGATTCATCCTTCCACAGGTGCCTATCAGGTGTGGGTCTTATATTTGACAGGAAGCTGTTCCCAAGAAGGGGAGTTCCTGTAGAGAAGGCTCACCTCTGAGTTCCCTCTCACTGCACCTTAGGAGGAATGGGGCACTCTCAAGAAGGCACATCTTGAAGGGCCAGATTCTGTCTGGTGCAAGTAGTGTTGGATAGCAGGCCCCCAAGCCATGTAGATCTCAAAGGTGAGCATCAGCACCTGGAATTGCACCCAAAATGCATCGAGTACATCCCTGGTACACTCCTGACATTCCTGACCCTTTTCAATAGAATCAGCTTTCATGAGCTGCAGCTCACTTCATCAGATGTGGGGAATGATCTGTGGAGCCCTCCCATTATGGTGAGTTGAAGCTTGGGGAAGTTTGGACAGTTTGTTTTCTTTGGTTTTCTTCTAGGAGATGAGTTCAGTAGTGTTGCCTCATCTTGATAAAGTCCTGGTGTAGTTGAAATTTCAGGGTAGAAATGGAGAAATCTGCTTATTGTAAAGGATGTAAGTTAGTTAGAAGTTAGAAATAATAAAGGACACTGATTAGATGGTTTAGAACAGTGTTTCTCAACCTTGGCAACTTTAAGATGTGTGGACTTCAACTCCCAGAATCCCCCAGCCAGCCATGGCTGGAGAATTCTGGGAGTTGAAGTCCACACATCTTAAAGTTGCCAAGGTTGAGAAACAATGGTTTAGAACAGAGCTTTCCAAACTGTGTATCGGGACACATTAGTGTGTCGGCTGCAGTGTCTGGGTGTGTCGCGGCTGCTGCTGCCTCCGAGCCCTGCCAAGATTCCACACAGGTCCTAGTGCCTGCCTTGTGCCCTGCTGCCTCCAAACCTGATGTGATTCCACACAGGTCCTAGTGCCTGCCTTGTGCCCTGCTGCCTCCAAACCTGATGTGATTCCACACAGGTCCTAGTGCCTGCCTTGTGCCTTGCTGCCTCCAAACCTGATGTGATTCCACACAGGTCCTAGTGCCTGCCTTGTGCCCTGCTGCCTCCAAACCTGATGTGATTCCACACAGGTCCTAGTGCCTGCCTTGTGCCTTGCTGCCTCCAAACCTGATGTGATTCTGCACAGGTCCTTGGAGAGAGTATAGCATAATTATTGGCTCCAGTCTGTGTGGTATTTAGACTGTATAGCAGCGGTCCCCAACTTTTTTGGCACCAGGGACCAGTAGTGGAAGACAATTTTTCCACGGACTGGGGGGCGGGGTTTGCAGGTGGGAGCCAATCGCACGCACCGGTGGGCGGGGTTTGCAGGCAGGAGCCAATCGCGCACACTAGGGGGCGGGGTTTGCAGGCGGGAGCCCCGCGGCCCACTTCCTAACAGGCCGCGGCCCACAGGTTGGGGACCCCTGCTGTATAGGGTTCTTTATTAGTTGCACTCCATGCATCTTATGAAGTGAATTGCTGCTCACAAAAGCTTATGCCTTTTAATAGAATTTGTTAGTTGGAAAAGGTGCTACCAGACTCCTGACTTTTGGCTACCATAGAGTAACATAGTTCTCATCCCACAATGCCTTCAGTGGCAATGCTAATCAAAGAAAGGTCTGGCATGAGATGATGAGACGGGTCCTCTTTCAAGTCTGTAGATATTTGTTAAAGCTGGGCTGCTGTGATAAGCAAGTTTTCCAAAACTGCAATTACATAAACCCCAGCAATGGGCTCCCTTTGTCCTCACAAAAGTCATCTTGCCATCCCTTGCAACCATTCACCAAATTGCCCATTGCTTGCCAGTAACTACTGCATTGCCATTAGATAAGCAGGTGGTGGATTTCCCTTGGCCTAGATTACAACTCTCATACACTGTCAGCCTGGATTTTCTGATCCAATCTATCTGGAGAGCAACTGCTTAGGGAAGGTTGGTCCAAAAGACTTAGGTCTTAAGGACTTCAAAGTAATTCCTGAATCAGAGAAAATGTTCTGGCACCGACATGTAAGATTGCAAGAACTCTGCATGTAAGATTGCAAGAACTCTGAAATAATATGCTTCAATTCTTTATGCACATGGATACATACACATTCACTCCAGAGTTTACTCTGTACAGTTAGTACAAGCTTAATTTACATTGGCCAAGAAATGAAACCAATGCAACAAGCAACTGATAACATTTCAGTCTTTGTTAAACAACAAGGCTCAGAGAGCACCAAGGACTCCACAGTCTTTGTTAGCTCCAGCATTCTGTTAAAATTCACTTGTTTTGCGTTGCAGTTCTGTGAATCGACTGTGAGTTAGCACGAGCATTTATTAAGATTTTGAAGATCATGTTCTTGGAGACGGCCCTCTACATCCTGTCCTGGGTGACTGGGCTCAACTTTAGGATCATCTTCAACCAAGTCCCTTCTACTAACCATTTCTCTTGTATTATTTCTTTATTTATTAAATTTATATGACCGCCCATCTCCCCCAATTATCTCCACAGGGTTGCCTAGTGATTTCAACTTTAGCAGCGATACTTTTAATGATGGGAAGATAGAACTGGAAGCTATCATTTTCAATGTCTCAAGGCCCTGGCTGAGAAATTGACACAGTGGCTTTAGAACTACTGACTCAGAGCAGATCAGAGTGCTGGAGAGAGGGACTATTTAAATGAAGTCCCAATAAATGGCAGCACCCAGCAGATGTTCTCCAAATTCAGAAACTAAACATGGTCAAATTTCCTTAATAAATGTTTGGGAGAGCAGCCAAAAACCACAGGGCTGTAGGCTAGACTGGGAATTTGGAAAAAAAAAACTCAGAAAAGGCAATGGCAAACTACCTCTGAGTTGTGGAGTCCTTGGTGCACTCTGAGCCTTGTTTTCTTGCAGACGTTTCATTGCCAGACTAGGCAACATCTTCAGTGCCAAAAGGGAGTGAGGTCTGCAAACCCCACTCCCTTTTCACACTGAAGATGTTGCCTAGTCTGGCAATGAAACGTCTTCAAGAAAACAACAAGGCTCAGAGAGCACCAAGGACTCCACAGTTCAACCCTGAGCTACAAATATTGTCTTTGATTGGTACTATATGGTATTATTATTATTATTATTATTATTATTATTATTATTATTATTATTGTATACTATCCAGAAAATAACATGGACTTTCACTTGTAGTTGCCAAGAGTTGAGCTGATTGGACTGAAATTAGACTTTATTTTTTTTATAGTTCAAGTCTAAGTGGAAGGGTTTGCTAATGATGCCTCAACCCAGAACTTGTCTGCCAACTGAATAATTTAAACAATGTCCTTGGATCATACAGTAGAACGGATTTCAAGTTTGGAGCAAGATCTTGTTGAGAAAATTTGGGAATTCTTTCTGATTACTTCCATGGCCAATTTTTTAGTTATCAGGAAGCAGTTATTTGGCAGAGGTTCAGCTGTGGAACAAACTCTTTCCACCTTCTACTATGGTCCCAATTCCCAGAGAAGACGTTAGACCAGAGCTTTCCAAACTGTGTGTCATGACACGTTAGTGTGTTGGCTGCAGTGTCTGGGTGTGTAGCAGCCGCTGCTGCCTCCGAGCCCTGCCAGGACTCTGTGCAGGTCCTAGTGCCTGCCTTGTGCCTTGCTGCCTCCAAACCTGCTGTGATTCCATGCAGGTCCTAGTGCCTGCCTTGTGCCCTGCTGTAAGAGTGTGTCGTGAAATGATGCATGTCTAAAAAGTGTGTCACCAACGTGAAAAGTTTGGAAAGCTCTGAGTTAGACATTTAGGTGGTCTCAATAATTAGTTTTCCATTGAGAAAACTGATAGAAAAAACTATGACACAGGGCCAGAGAGATCCTAACTTCTGTTTCCTTTCATATCCATCCTGCCTGCATTGGTCCAGTAGAGCATGCAAAGCATCGGAGTGTCTCAATTGGAAAGTCCCCACTTCTCATCAAATACCAAGTGAAAGTATTTGATCTGCACTTTTCTTTAATGGCATTTAATTCTCCCCCCCCCCCCCCAATTTTTTTTTGTATTTTCACCTGCTGTGATGTGTTGGGCGTTTTTATGGAATTGGGTTTAATTACCTTGACTGTGAAATTGTTTTGTGAGCTGCTTTAACTTAGCTAAAAGGAAGGCTGCCCCTTTTATACAATCTGAAAAGGTTTTGAAAATCAATTTTAGTTGTTAAAATTTTCAATTTTTTTCCTTTTTTTCATCTGAATAATGGGGTTGACCACTAATGGCTACTTTGGCATCCTCTGTCTTGGCATGCAATCTCCCTCCTGCATTGCAGGCACTAATTGTCTTGTGTAAAATGGGAACAACACTCAGATACAGTATTGTTGGGTAGCTGCTTAGTACATTAAAAGTACTATAACAATCGGGCTTTATTGTCGCAACTGTAGATTTTCTCAAAAGCACACATTAAATCATGGGACAATTGTAGGGTTTCAGTACAATACAGATCTTGGAGCCAGCCCCAAATGGTTTGAAAACAGAACATTCCCAGATTAAATTTGAGAATTTTTGAATATTGGTCATCAAAGTCCATTCTCTTGCCCTGCCTCAAAGATGGACAACCTATGGCCCTAATGCCACCTTTAGCTCTAGGCTTCACTTCACAAATTCCAGCAGCCTGTTGAATGAATAGGAGGATTGGAAGGGAGTTTTAACAAACTTGAAGAAGAGATAACAGAAGTAGGGTGGAGATTATCCATCCATCTCCAGACTGGCATGCAGATTATTCTTGAGAAAGTCTCCCACTTCAGGTCTAGTATGGGATGTTTGTTGTTCAGTCATTTAGTCATGTCTGACTCTTCGTGACCTCATGGACCATAGCATGCCAGGCCTTCCTGTCCTCCACTGTCTCCCGGAGTTTACTCAAATTCATGTTCATTACATCGGTGATGCTATCTAACCATCTCATCCTCTGCCGTCCCCTTCTGCTTTTGCCTTCAGTCTTTCCCAGCATCAGGGTCTTTTCCAGTGAGTCCTCTCTTCACATTAGGTGGCCAAAGTATTTGAGCTTCAGCTTCAGTATCTGTCCTTCCAATGGGCAGTCAGAGATGTAGGCAACCTTTTAACTACTATACTTTCCTTGTGATTTTTCTTCAGCCTTGGTTGATACTAGGGCTCAACGTGATGCAGTAATGTTAACAGGAGGGTAGGGCCAAAACACTTGATCTGTTTGTTGGGGTGGAGATTGGAAGAGGCTGGAGGTTGTTTAAGGGTATAAATTATTTCCTCTTTATTTGGAAAAGGAGAAGATGGACATTTTGCAAAGTGGACTTCATAGAACGTTTGTGTAGTCCCTAGCTTGAAGACTTTCATTCTCTTCTATTAGAACCGGTTACCAACTTTAATATTTCTGAAGTCTGTTTTTCCCCAGCTTCAAGCTATGCTTCATATTAATTCCTTACCTTCTATAATTGAGTCATGCAGTAGGAGATGCCCAACACAGTTGTGTGTTGCCAATTCTTTCTCCTTCCTGCTGCCATTTTCCACTGAATTATTGAAGTGGCAAACACAACTGTTTCTGCTGGAGATCTTCTGATGTCCCTGTCTGAAAAGTCTAGAAAGTCATAGAAAGTTTGAGTGTGTGCCATTCAGTCCTTGCAGATAAAAGATTACTCAAAGCCTGCTTTTATTCGTATTAATTGCTGCAGTTGCCAGGGTTGCGTTTGGCACAGAACTGTTATGTAAATGTATTGTGTGTTATGAAAATGTATTGTCATGAAGAGAAACTTTCAATAAAGCAATGAATATTTTTTCCAAGTTGTTATGATTAGGAAAGCATTTGTGGCTTTGCAGTAAACCACATCCTTGCAACACTGCTGGAATATTGAGTAGGAAACAGCTATAGGCTTTTTTCTTTTTTAAGAAAACCTGGAATTTTTATGGACCCATTTGTGCAACTTTAGTTCCATGAAAGAATAAAAAATATAACCTACATTTTAGGAGTGTATTGGCTTGTCACAAAATTCCAAGTTTGCTTATCAGTCCCCAACTTTACAAATCCTTCCTTTAATTGCCTATCATTTTTTCCCATTAAAATCACAGGCTACAGACAACTCAAGATCTGAATGATTTCTGTTCATGTGCACCAGTTTTCTCCTCTCAACAACTGTATTTGCTATCTTGCTGCCTTCTTGAGGTATTATCCAAAACAATGAATATATGGTCTCCTCTTGAGGAAGCCACACCTTGGCATTAAGGGGTTAAAAAGCTTTGTTGAATCCTTCCTTATATTCAAACATCTAGTATCTCCTAACCTAGTTCTTCAATCCAGTTTAGACTATTTATTTATCAAATTTCGTCACCGCCCATCTCCCCCAAAAGAGGGACTATAACTCAGACCACTTTTAACCACCTTCAAAATATCATTTGCACTGGTTACTTGATGAGATAATTAACCAGCCTCTGGATGGGCAGACAACTAAAAAGAGAGTTTGTCAGACATAATGGCTTTTCGGTTCTGAGGAAGTACCTTTCTATTTTTAAGCCATATTATTATTATTTTCCAATTAATCATGTGTCACCACTGAGGTTGGCCAGTTTCCTTTTCCATGATTCAAGTCCTAACCAAGAGCTTGGGAATCACAAATGGAGCATGTTAGTTGTGCATGAGTGCTGTTCCTTGTAGTTGGACTGCTGTAACTTGTTCCAAATTTAGGCAATCCAAATTTAGGCAAACCAAATATAACCGCCCGGAGTTCCCTGGTATAGAGGAGATGGGCGCTGATACAAATTTAAATAATCAATCAATCAATCAATAATAAATTTTCTAAGTTTTCCTGATACTGCACCTGGTTCCCCAATAACAATTGGTATCATCATCATGATCGTCACCAACATCTCCTTAATAGTGCAATACAAATTCATCTGTACTTAGGAATGTAAAGGCCATTTTGAACACATATAATACCATTCCAAGAGCATACAGCAGCCTTCCTTTACTCTTTAGCATGATGGGCCCCTCCAAACATGTTGGGATCACAACTCCCAAAGTTGTCAGCATAACGTATCTTTTGGCCCCAACATGGTTTGGGAATAGAATTTACTTCCCAATGTGCTTCACTGTAGATCCCAATTGATGCCAGGCTGGACTTCTCATATTTATTTATTTATTTATTTATTTATTATTTCTAACTTATATCACCGCCCATCTCCCCCCACAAGGGGACTCTGGGCATTTATTTCTTAAATGGAAGCAAAAAACTATGTTATTTAGACATCAGGATGTTGGTGATGTAACCAGCCATGAGATCAGCCACATCTCTGCCAGATCTATTGATCTGGTTTCTACACTCGGAACCTTTAATGGAAGTTAGATACGTCATGAAATATATGAGTCATTGTAACTAGGGTTCTCAGCAGTGCTTGGATTATGAAAGAAGGTTTGGAAATTGGTTTATTGAATCATGAAAAAGAAGTTTAGGGGCCTCTTGAAAAGATGTGATCTGCAGCCTCCCATCTTATGGTCATAAAAGAAGCTGGGGCGTATTCGTACTGATAGCACCCACTGAGGAATGCATATTCTTTCGTTGCTGGGGTAATACTTTAGAAACCAGTTCAGTATCTTAGGGCTCTTCCACACAGCATCATTTCTACTCTACAATCACACCAAAGTGCTTTAAGGCCAGCCAAGCTTCATTCACCCTGGAACAAAGAGAATAGTTAGGGACTACTATGAGGCAATCAGTGCTCTTCTTCCAGCTGGCCAATAGCAGAATGCAAAAAATCTTAGAGCCCTGTCCAAAGTTATGGCAAGTCCCAGAGCAATTCAAACATCTCCTTCCTTCTATTCTCAACAATGAAATAAATTGCCAGCACCCCATCCGCTTCATAATTTCAGTACATGTTTTGTGCATTGTCTGGTCTTGCAAAACAAATGAACAAAACAAGAGTGCTTCCAATAGGGTGAGATAGCATGGCTACCAAAGACATTGTTCCTCCTTTATTAAGAATCCTATTGAAAACTTTGAAAGGAGGATCTTACATCATCAGTTTTGCAATCACATACTTCCCCCAATGTCTCTAATCATGGCTCCAATTGCAGCTAAAGGGGAAGATAAATGCTAAAAAATCCCTACACAGAGACACTAGAAACAGGACAGGAGAGATTGTGTCTATGTGTGCATATACGTATGAGTGGAGAGGTTCCCACCTTAACTGGAAAGGAACTCAACCAACAATTTGGTGCTTCACAGCTGAAGTCTCCTACTGAAAAAAGGGGACATTTGCACTCTTGTCAATTACACCCTAGCATTCTTCTCTTGAAGAGTCACAAGATATGTAAACAGCCAGAAAAGCCTTGATCAATCCCCCCTGAATTTAAAGTGAACTCACCAGAGTGGTGTGCATTTATCATATGCAAACAAACACACAAGTGATTTGTTACTGTGAAGGTAAATGTGTGGAAGCTGGCATACCACCTTTCTGCTTGAAGGACCAGTGAAGCTTAGGACCCAGGAGATGGAGTGAGGCAAGGGTTTCTTCCAATGGAAAATGGATCACCCACAAGCTTGGCAGAGCTTTATCATGGCAATTGGAACATTTCTTAGGTAATTTCAGATACATTGCAGCCTAGTCAAAAATAAATCAGCTCAGTATTTGCCTACAGATTATGGTGTGCAGAACAAAGAGACGGGAGGCTGATTCTGGTGCAAAGAATCTGGAAATGCCCTTGGATAATATTGAAAGAAGAGATGATTGCTGTGTGATATTGCAAAGTGGGGTGTGTGTGAGCGAGATAAGGCATTTGTTTGATGGGACTATCTGGTTCCTCATATCTAATGAATCCAGACTCCCATCCCAACTCCTCATAATTTTACCTAATCATCCCCGTCTAAAAAAAAATTGAGTGGGTTCAAAAAAAGGTGAGTAAACCTGAACCTTTCTGTTCCATCCCTGGGTAATATAAACACTAATTGCCAATTGGAAGACAGGATACCCTGGAGAAGAAGCTGATGCTAGGGAAAGTGGAAGGCAAAAGGAAGAGGGGCCGACCAAGGGCAAGATGGATGGATGATATTCTGGAGGTGACGGACTCAACCTTAGGGGAGCTGGGGATGGTGACAGCTGACAGGAAGCTCTGGCATGGGCTGGTCCATGAAGTCACGAAGAGTCGGAAGCGACTGAACGAATAAACAACAAATTGCCAATTGATAAATCAGAAATTTGTTATAGCTCCAAAACGCCATAATACATGTGAATATACATACAGTATTATATTCGTCCCACCCGATCATGCAGAGAGGGCATGCTGCGGGCCCCGTCTGTAAGAGAATTTCATCTGGCGGGGTCCAGGAAGCGGGCCTTCTCTGCAGCAGCTCCCAACCTCTGGAATATCCTTCCCTCGGAGATACGGCAGGCCCCATCTCTTGCGGCCTTCCGAAAACAACTGAAGACCTGGTTTTGCCAGCTCGCTTGGGGCGGGAGGGGAAGCAGCCACTCCTGGGGATGGCTGGTGCCCTAAGATGGCCTTAGATATACATGAGCAGCATTAAAACTGTCATTGCCATCTGGATTTTATTATATTTTTTACTCTATATTTATTTATATTTATATTTATATTTATATTTATATTTATATTTATATTTATATTTATATTTATATTTATATTTTTTATATTTATATTTATATTTATATTTATATTTATATTTATATTTATATTTATATTTATATTATGAGCCAACTGCAACAAAATTTCATTCTATTGTGCACTTGGTGTATAGTGTATAGTGGGATGACAATAAAGTTATTATTATTATTATTATTGTTATTATTATTATTATTATATTTGTATTTGATATTTATTTATGTACTACTGTATTTTAATGTTTTATTTTTACTGTAAACCGCCCAGAGTCCCCTCTTGGGGGGGAGATGGGCGGTGGCAAAATTTGATAAATAAATAAAATATCTCCCCTTTATCATTCTATGGTTCATTTCCCCAGCTGCCTGACAAGAAGTAGAAGGAAGGCACAAGAAGAAGAACATGTACCTCATATCTCTTCTGTGTAGTTTTGAAGCCATGGTATGCACTATTGAGATGCATTCTGACAATGCAAGCATACATTAAAAGAGAAAGCCTTTATCCTTTCACCATCACTCAACCAACTTTGCTGCAGATATAAAGGAGGTTTTAAAGTCAACTTAGGAATGACTATTAGACAGTTTTCAGTGGCTTTAATTTCAATTAGCACCTTAGAATCACTGATGGATTACAGGTCAAGGTCAATGTAATCAAACAGATATATGATCTCCTGGTCTTCTCTCAAAGTTTAAAATGGAGTGACATCAGGAAGAGGATTAGAACCACAGTGCCGTAGGGATTATAAGGGTTTCCCATATTTCTTGACCTCTTTCAAAATCCACTGGAGAGGCTTGATGCAGGAATCACACACAACAACAACTAGTTTGGTAGAAGTTTAGAAATCCTCAGAAGATGTGTTCGCAGATTTTCTACATCATAACAAATTTAGCTCTAGGTGTCAGCACATGGATGATTTTATAAGTGTGACTGATATGTAATATGCTGATAATTTTCACCCTCCATGAGTAAAGGTTGGGTCTCTTCCGAGGTTCTTTTCTTCTTTCGAGTTCCTAGCGTGATGAGTCCACTGACTGTCATTGATATTATGGCACCAATCACACCAGCTCCAACTAACCATGGCCAGATTTGACGAGCTTGTTCCAAGTAAGGGATGAAGAAAGTCTGAAAGGGGGAGGCTGTAAAAAAAAGAAAAAGAAGAATTTGTCTTCTATTTCACATTAAGAGTCTTCGCCTGGGATCAGAAGCTGATCAGAAACCTTGTGAGTTCTTGGATGGGAGCCTACCAGGAAATCCCAGGACTGTAAGCTAAACTGGAAAGTCAAAAAAGATCCCAGAAGAAAGCAGTGGCCAAACACATCTTTACTGTTGCCAAGAAAACTACATGGATGGATGTGTCCATGAAGTCACCAAGAATCTAGCTCAACAAGGGAGCATCCTTTTCTCTATCTATGGGACATTTGAAACTAGGATTCTGTCTCTATCTCCCAGAAGTTCTCTCTGGTCATCTTCCATTCAAGTACTAACCAGGTCTGAAGCTTCTCTGCTCTTTGAGATCAGCCAATGTTGTTGGTTAGATGCTGCCACCCAAATAAAATCGCATCTTCACATTCATACTCTATGAAGTGGACGGGGGTGAAGGAACGGTTGGGAAGGAGGTTCTCATTTCCAGTGATGAACAAATTAAGTGGCTTTATGCTGAATTAGATCACTGGTCCATTTAGTCTGATGTTGACTGCTTTCTCTTAGTAGCAGCTGATCTCCAAACATTTTTATTTCTACTTACAAGTGTTTTTCTTTTAAGGCAGCTCTCACAGGATCATCTACATGCAAAACCATATGATCTACGATTAGGGAAATTTTTCATTTCGTTTCCTTTTCAATATTGCATTTTTGAATCAACACTCTGTAGTGAATACGCAAACTAAATAGCTCTTGCTTCTCTTGAAATTGTCTAATGCAGTTCACCAACTAAACTGTCTGTGTGTGAGAGAGACACACAGAGAGAAAAGCCTATACAATATGCGTGTATATTCATGGAATAATGAAAAAAGGAATTATATTGGGGAAAACTGATTCCAAAACCTTACGTATCAGACAAAATTCAAATACAACACATATCTGGAAAAATATGCAGCAAAATAAACAAATTAAGATGCAACATATTTAAAAAAAACTTAAGTCAAACTTAATAGATTTATAAGAAAGAAAAAAATAAGACTTACATTTCCTTTGGCTGGAGCAGAATTAGGAGGGTTCTTACTTAAAATAAGTGTATTCAAACTGTCACAGTCTTGACATGCTATTTTAGAGTATAATGTATTTTTTAAAAAACCCAAACCTGTCAGAAATTGTCAATTTGTTGGGGAATTTCAAAAAATGGGTCTGGGAAACTGCATGAATCTGAAAATTGCCATTCCTATCATAAAAAAGAGAAGGGCTAGTGGTCATTTATCAATCAAAGACTCCCCCCCCCCCTTATTTCCAATTCCCACTAAATCTCTCTATCTTCAGTCACCTCCACCACATTCCCAGTATGCACCTCTTCTCTGAGCTCTCCTGCTGCTAGTTACCTGTTCCAATAGGCTTGAAAGAAAATCATAATTACTTTTCAAAAGATTGGCTCGTTCTGCTAATAATTAAGTCAATGCAGATAACAGTTGTAATAAGCTACAGCATATTATCTGCAAGGAGAGGGGAGGAGGACAGTGAATGGGAAAGCTTTTCCTTCCCCTTGCCTACATTTCTCTTTTCAATTACTTTTATTTTCCCTTCCTTGTGACCCTCAGGAATAGCCTAGGGCTAGAATTCTTTTTCTAATCACTCCTGTTAATTTGACATTTTAATTTTGTTTCCAGTCACACATTATTGGCATTTAAACACATATATCTCAAGTGGACAGTTCCTGTGTGCTGTCAACTCTAATTGATGCCAATCGGTTAACCATCATCATTGTTTTATTGGAATTATATACAGCTGTTTCGGAGACAGCTGAGCCAGGTCCCCAAAACAGCTTTTTAGAAGAAGCTCATTTGCAGTATTCCGTGCGGTTGTTGATTAAACTGCATTTTCAAAGGGTAAACTCCAGCTGACCGTTCTTGACGAGAATACATAATTCTACAGAGAAGTTCATAGATTCAGCTCAAATATGCACCTTGGTTTGGTGTTACTGAAATAAAGTTTGAGCATCTTCCTCCCTTCTCTCTTCCCAGGTTCTGATCCTCTCAAACTTCCAGGTTGGGGCAAACCACAGTATGTTGGGTCATTTGAACCAAACAAACTGGAGCCTACAGAAACCATGGTTTGGAGGCTGGAACAAGACAGCAGTGTGTTCACAGCTTGTTCTTGAACTAATTTCTCCTGTATGGACACATAAAATTGGCAGAAATGACACCAATGGCACGAAGAGAAACGATGAGTTGTTGGCAAACCAGGATATGATCTCTACTTGAAGGAAACTTTACTTAAAAAAACAAACTGCATTTAGCTGAAGAATGGGATGGATTAGCTTGAGGGCAGCATAGGGCCTATATGGGATGGATTAGCACTGGGTCTATCTGCTAAGGATAATGCAAGTCTCTCTATTCTCCCAAGACAGAAGATAAAATGGATTCCTTGAAAGAGCATTGCACAGAGGAACAGTCTGGCAGAATGCCTACCCAGTGTTTGATGGGGTGGTGGGAGAGGATGGGAGGAAAAGTGATTTCAACATCACTGTGGCTGAAACATTCCTGTCGCCGCCTTTCGATGCACAATCACCTCTCCAACAGTGTGCAGACTCCTTAGCTTGCATTAAATCCAAGGGAAGATAGCAGAAGATGGAGTAGATGCCTCCAACCGGGCCTTTCCAGGTTGAGACATTAGAGTAGTCAGAGAAGTAATGGAAAGATGAGTAATAGAAAGCAACACCAACAGTTGCCCTCTCCTTCACTTTCAACGATACAGTGTGCTCCAATCCACAAAGGGAAACAGGAAAGAAATTCTCAAGCCTTCCAAGAAGAAAGTAGAGAAACAGAAAGTGTAAGTCAGAGTTTGGCCAGGATGACATACATTCCTTGGTGGCCCTGTCACTACATAAGTGCAAGAATATCCCCTTTCCGCCATGAGGATTTTTTCTGAAACTCCCTTCCCTTTAAAAGAAATCTTGGAAGCAAATGCTCTGTCATCAAGTTGAATGAGGAAAATACATCAGAGAATTTATTTGCTTGGCATGGCGGAAGGTAAACCCCTCAGACTCAATCAGACATTTTCTTGAGCCCATTATCCAGGCCAAAAGCTCACCTCTACCCATCCTGCACTTTTGCCCCTGGCTCGAGGCTCCAATACTGATATCTTATTATGAAGAGTCTGAAAACTGAGTTCTGTGGAGAGCAGCTGATAGAGATAGTTAGGATTCAGTGGGAAAAGATAAACAGAGACTCAAGACCGTTTTTCAGACACCTGAAAGGCTGTCACAGAGAGATGGAGTTCTGTTCTCTGTTGCATGAAAGGGCAAAATGATAACCAATGGGTAAAAGTGCCAAGGAAGCTGATTTTGGTTAAACATTTGGAGGAAATTCCTAACAGGAATTCATAGTTCAACTATGGAACAGATTGCCTCAGGATTTCATAGAGGCACTGTCAGGCACATTGGCTTTGTAAGATGATTAGAGACTGGGGCTGAGTGCTGTTCTGTTAAAAATCCTATTAAAATTGTTTTATCACCACAATGAAACTGGTGTTTGGCCAGAGATGGTGTTCCCTCGTTCCCTCTCAGCATCTCAGAATAACTGCGAACTATTCTATGACACATGTGGCGGCATTCAAAAATGTCAAGGGGCTTCAATCATACAGTTGGAGCCACCATCTTGATTTCTTGGAGCCCGCCTCCCCCAGGGATGCTTCTGGGGTTGCATCCACTTTTCGTGGCCCTGGAACCCTGATTGTCTATGATAGCTGAAAACTGATGGCATTGTTTATTGCAATGTTCAGGTGGGAAGCAAAATAAAACAGTCATGTAAACTCCAAAAGACAAATCATAGTGAAAAACCAAAGAACCCCCCCCCAAACCCCCTCAAAATCCAACCCGTCTTACATGTGTGATAAGGGCCTACCACTTTGTGGTCCTTAACTCCCCAATAAAAAGGATGAAATGTGGTTGCCCACCCCAATTATTTGATTTCTAAATTTGGATCACTTGATTGATCCACACATTCTAATAAAGGCTTCGTGTTTGCATGATGGGCATGAATGGAGAAATGCATACACACTCATCTGCTTTAGATGTATTATGTTTCTCAATGGACTCTTATTTCTGAGCAAGAACACAACTGTTTGATGAATCAAAATAAGGACTGGCACAGAAATACATACTGTATTGCCTCCACTGCTCCTACCTAAAGTGATGGATCAGATTACCTGGTTCCAAGAGGTATTCATAGTCATAACCCAGTTCTTTGGATGAAATGAAGAATTCCCCATTCCTATAGAGAGGAATGAACGGGACCATATAATATTCCCGGTTGTGTCCAATAGGAGCATTGGCCTCAGGGTAGACGCCACGCAGGGGCTTATGTCTTCGGAGCCACTGTTCATAAATGCTGTGGGAGGAAAGTTTGATATTAATATTTCAACAGTGGAAACAACAATGCTTTTAAAATCCGAAGTAGGAAGAAATAAAACTTCATGTGATAGTTGGTTCCTCGACTGATCCAGATGCAGGAGATCAGCTGCAGGCTTCAACATTAACAGTGAAAAGACCCACCTGGCCTGTCCATTGGATCAGCAGAAGGCTGTTAGAAATTCAGAAAGGCTTCAGCACAGTGATAAAGGTAAAGATGCTGCAGACCCCCTCTATGAAAGAATTCCATCTAGCGGGGTCCCGGAGGCGAGCTTTCTCTGCAGGAGCACCTGCCCTTTGGAACATCCTCCCACCAGGGATAAGACAGGCCCCTTTACTCCTGGATTTCAGGAAAAAATTAAAAACTTGGCTCTGTGATCTCGCCTGGGGCAAAAAGGAAAGTGGTCAAGCCTGGGGATGGCTGATTCCCTAGAGCTGCCTTAAATATCTTAAATATTTTAAATATGTTCAGCGTCACTGTAAGAACCACCTACCACTTGGATTTTATTGTATTTTTATTGTATTTATATTTTTATTGTTGTTTTTATTGTATTTTATTGATATTATGTTGTGAACCGCCCAGAGTCCCTCCTTGAGGAGGAGATGGGCAGTTATAGAAATTCGACAAATAAATAAATAAATAAATAAATAAATAAATAAATAAATAAATAAATAAAGGTAAAGGTTCCCCCCGCACATTTGTGCAGTCATGTCCGACTCTAGGGGCCAGTGCTCATCTCTGATTGTTAGCCGAAGAGCCAGCATTGTCCAAAGACGCTTCCACGGTCATGTGGCCGGCATGACATGCGCGGAACGCTGTTACCTACCCACCGAAGTGGTACCTATTCATCTACTTGCATTTGCATGCTTTCAAATTGCTAGGTTGGCAAGAGCTGGGGCTAGTGCGGGAGCTCACTCCGTCATGCGGGGCTAGGGTCTCAAACCTCCAAACTTGCAATCTTCCGATCGACAAGCCTGGCGTCTTACCCGCTGAGCCACCATGCCCCTTAATATAATGTGATAGATAAGATAACAGTGATATAATGCCCTAAATGGGAAGTTGCTGAGATTCTTGTAACTACATTCTTTTTGTCTCAATAAATCTTGCTAAAGGGACTCTGTGAGATTTGTGCCTAGATATAATCATTTTCAGTTTTGGGCAGTGCCAAGGAACCTGGCGGGTCACTATTAATAATAATGAAACCAAAGTAAACTGAACAGTCCAACAGAAGCCCCAAGGATTGCTTTCCCTCTGCAACTGAATGCCAACAAAGAAACAGCAATATGATGATCCTTAGTGACTGAGCCTTGGGGCTACCATTGAAAAGACCCTACCTTGTGAAGTGGAGATGTGGAAAGTGTCTCTCTGCAGAAAACCTAAATGGGAGGGTTAGATCATGCAAGAGAAGGTATAAAACTGTAAGACACCTTGTTCAAATTTAGAAGGAATGCAATACCCTGAATTTCAGTGATTCTTGACTTGGTGAAGTGTTTGGTTACTTCTGGAGTTACTCACAGATAACAGTTCTGAAAATGAAATGATACAAGTGTAACATGTTGCCCAGACATTCATGTTTTCTGTCCTGTTTCAGTGTGGTTCAGATGAGTCCAACCACATGTTCAACACATGCATGGAAAAATGTGTGGTGTTTGTTCACTTACTCTAACTTCCCATGAGTTTTGCACATCGGTGTGGTTCCTGATTGTACAGAGCAGCTCAGGCACACAGCTGGAGGTGCAGACTTGCCCTAAAGGGAGATCAGGAGTGGGTGGTAGCAATGAGAGCAGCTCCATTTCTCCCCTTCATATAGCCAGTGAGCAAGTGAAGGACCACATCTGCATCTGCACACCAATAGTATTAGAGGGATCTAATCATACCTGATGCATTCTGATCTCGCTGACTTTAGGGGCAGCTTGATGAACCGATGCACAATCAGAGTATCATGCAGAATGTGAGTGGCTATTCTGGGCTCATAGGAAACTTTAAAGAGTCCCCCTTGGGGGAGATGGAACGGTGATATAAATCGCATTATAAATAAAATAAATAAATAAACATTACTTCACTTGTACTTATTTAAAAGCAAAGAGCTCAAGGTAGCCAGAATATTTCTGCTTCTTTCTCATTTATTCTCACAACAACCTGATGGGAGCTGAAAGAGAAGGAGATTGACCTAAAGTCAGAGGATAGCTGTCTTTTAGTGGCTGAGGGTAATCACTTCACCTTTCCTAAAAGAATAAAGCCATGAGTAAGGATGCAAAATGGGCAGGGTTGGATCACAAACATGGAAAGGACCAGGATAGGTTTCCCCAAGGGTTATCTACGATGCTTTAAAAATTATAGTTATAAACTGATTTTAGAGTTAACTCTAGAGTAGTGTTTCTCCATCACAGCAACTTTAAGATGTGTGGACTTCAACTCCTTGAATTGCTGACTGGGGAATTCTGGGAGTTGAAGTCCACACATCTTAAAGTTGTTGAGGTTGAGAAATACTGCTCTAGAGCAGCGGTCCCCAACCTTTCTGGCACCAGGGACCGGTCGTGGAAGAAATTTTTTCCATGGACCGGGGGCGGGGGGCAGGGTTTGCAGGCGGGAGCCAAATGCGCACACTGGGGGGCGGGTTTGCAGGCAGGAGCCAATTGTACGCACCGGGGGTGGGGTAATCGCGTGCACCGGGGGGCGGGGTTTGCAGGAGGGAGCTCTGCGGCCCACTTCCTAACATGCCACGGCACACTATTGGGCTATGAAAACATTATGGTTTTCCCAGTAGTAATGTATGGCTGTGAGAGTTGGACCATAAGGAAGGTGAAGAATTGATGCTTTCGAACTGTGGTGCTGGAGAAGATGCTTGAGAGTCCCTTGGACTGCAAGGAGGTCAAACCAGTCAATCCTAAAGGAAATCAACCCTGACTGCTCATTGGAAGGACAGATGCTGAAGCTGAAGCTCAAATACTTTGGCCACCTGATGCGAAGAGAGGACTCACTGGAAAAGACCCTGATGCTGGGAAAGACTGAAGGCGAAAGGAGAAGGGGACGGCAGAGGATGAGATGGTTAGATAGCATCACCGATGTAATGAACATGAATTTGAGTAAACTCCGGGAGACAGTGGAGGACAGGAAGGCCTGGCGTGCTATGGTCCATGGGGTCACGAAGAGTCGAACGTGACTAAACGACTGAACAACAACAAAAAGGAGATAGTGGGAGATTTGTACTTTCAGACTTGCAAGATTCTGCTAATGTAGCTTTACAATGAAGTGGAATTAGTTTATCTGGTCATGTTTCCTGTCTGGTCTACCTGGTAAGGCTGACACTTTGTTACTATCTAATCCCTATACTGTACTCCTAGTTGTTTTATAGCAAACTGGCTACCTAGGGTGCACACTCCGGAAATTACTGTATCACATTTTAATGAGTAATTTGTACATCAAAGAGATTAATTACCAAAACAATTGCATGATTGTCTTGTGATTTCCAGCTTAGCTCGTTTTGCCAGACAGAGTTCCTCTCTACCTTTCATTTCTACTTCCCTGCTCAGGCTCCAGGCTGCTAGAGAAGGAACTGAATTCTTCATGGTGACAATGAAGTCAGTGATACTTTTCATTTTGGGTAAAGTAATCCCATTAGCCAATATGGGTTAAGGATGTTTCTTTGCAGGAATGAAATTAATGTGTCCGGAAAACAAAATAAAATACATTTTAAATTCCATAAATTATTAACTCCATAAACCCTCACAAAAGCTGCATTAAAAAAACAGATTGGATTCAATCACTGAAAACAATACTGCAGTTTTAAAAAATGTAGCCGATCTGTTACTCCTGGCATCATTATTCTGAGGTGAGGACACACTTAGTGAAATGTGGAACTTCTAATTTCATACACATCTACTTACCATCATGCTATTCCCATTGGGGGTAACAAGCAAAGGAGCAAGAAACAGTAACCCAAAGCAATTAGGGATTAGTTAAGGAAAAGAAAAGGAAATCTGGTTCACGCCAGAACCATTGACTATAGTTCTCTATACCTTTCAGTCCTTATAAACCAACCTTGCTTCCATCATGCCTATACACTGCTTCCTCCATTGCCTTTTGTTCTTTACAGCTTTTAATTGAAGAATTAAATTAAATTTTGAAGAAGCCAGGGCTGATTATCAACGTCTTTTGTCATCTTTTATTCATGCCAGGAGAACAGCCACAAACTATCCAGTCACCTGGCAAACCCTGTTTCCCTTCTGCATCCTTTCCTAATTTTGTTTGGTTTTATTTTGTTTATCTTTGCCCTGTTTCCTTTTCCACTATTTTTCCCAGGTGGTCACACCTGAACTAGCAATATTTAGGTCGCAGGACAGAAATCCCCTATAGATGGAGTAGATTAGGCTCCTGTATGTTTTTTTCTCCTTCCTTCCTTCCTTCCTTCCTTCCTTCCTTCCTTCCTTCCTTCCTTCCTTCCTTCCTTCCTTCCTTCCGGAGAACCAATGCAGGCCAGAGCTGCTAATTTTTCTTCTTCTCCTGTCTCTCCCTCCTTGATTCAGAAATTAGGTTCCCAGTTTCTCCTTGTCCCAGTACACAGGGACTGGTGGAATGAAAGGAAGAAGAGATCCAGATGCCTTCCAACATGATGACATTCGGGAAGTGGTTAAAGTCCAGGCTATTCTCCAAGGCTCTGGGGAAGAATGAAGATTGAGCCCCTGCTAGGTTTGTTTGTTTGTTTGTTTGTTTATTTATTTATTTATTTATTGTTATACAGGCTGACCATCTGTTTAGTGACCGTTCAAAGTTACAACAGCGCTTTAAGTCCAGTTCTCACACTTACGACCGTCACAGCGTCCCTGTGGTCACGTAATCAAAATTTGGGCGCTTGGCAACCAGCATGTATTTACAATGGTTGCAGCGCCCTGGGGTCACATGATTGCCATTTGCGACTTCCCAGCAGGCTTCTGACAAGCAAAATGAATAGGGGAAGCTGGATTCGCTTAACAAACATGTGATTTGCTTAACAACCATGGCAAAAAAGGTCGTAAATCAGGCGCAGTCACGTGATGCCTCACTTAACAACCATGTCACTTAGCGACCGAAGTTCCGGTCCCAATTGTGATTGTAAGTCAAGGACTACCTGTATGTTGTTTGGAGGGCCCTCCATGATTCTTTTGTTTGGTTTGGTTTCGTATTTTTTACTTTTAACCGTAAGCTGCAAAGAGTTGTTGGGCAGCATGTGAAGCATATAAAGAAATAAGGAAGACAAGGGCCGTGTGGCCCTTGCAGATAGCAGCTGTGGCTTGATTTACAAGCAGAGGACGTTGAGAAGGAGTGGGAGACAGGGATGGGAAAAGATGAACCAAGCAGGATGTGCTAAGAAGGAAGTGATTAAAAAAAAAGGTTTAAGCAGTGTGCTGTATTTGGTCAAAAGGTTGCTAGGAGTCTGGAGTCAGCATATATAATGTGTTAACTTTGATTGGTTACTTTTGCTTAATGTACTACGTATATACTGTGTACTTTCCTTAGTTCTTTGTCTTCCTGCTTAAAGGAATACCATTTTCTTTTGTGCCAGAGAGAAGGAACTTTGCTATACCCACTTCAGTTTGCTTTATTCACTCTCCAGGTCAAATAGACTCAACAGAGAGATCCAAGCTAGAAACAAAGTGGCTGAGAATCTGTTCTGTCTAGATTTGTCCTTAACACAACCTTCTCTATCTGTATTCTTCATAAATTAAATTGTCCTTATGCAAAACTCTGTCTCTCTCTGTAAATTTTACATCTTTAGACTCTCTTTGCTGTAGCAAGAAGCTTTGAAGCTACATGTATAAATCTTTTACTTTCTTTACTGTACTGTAATAAACAGCCATAAATCTTTTCACTTTGCTGTGACAAGAAGCCTTGATGTTGCATCTTTCTACTGCTGTGTTTCTGTTTTCTCAGTCTACGGCTGAATTCTGTGCAGGCTCCATTCAAGTGAATCACGTTTGAAAACCTCTGTTTCCCCTACCTTTCTTTGAACTTCCCTTTTGTCTTTCTCTCATTTAATTGACTGCATTAACTTTCCCACAGATTGACTAATAGCTTTGTGTTAGCCCGAAAATTGTTATTTTTACATATGGAATAGTAGCAATGATTATTTACTACTCTGTATGCTCAGCAGGTAAGACGCCAGGCTTGTCGATCGCAAGTTCAGAGGTTCGAATGCCCAGCACCGTGTGACGGAGTGAGCTCCCGCACTCGCCCCAGATCTTGCCAACCTAGCAATTCGAAAGCATGCAAATGCAAGTAGTTGAATAGGTACCACTTCGGTGGGTAGGTAACAGTGTTCCGCGTGCGCCATGCGGCCACATGACCGTGGAAGCGTCTTCGGACAACGCTGGCTCTTCGGCTAACAAACGGAGATGAGCACCGGCCCCTAGAGTGGGACACGACTGCACAAATGTGCGGGGGGAACCTTTACCTTTATGCAATTAGCCTCAAATATTTTTAATAATTGTTTTGACTGAACATTAATCATGCTTTCATTTTTGGATTTCCAGAAGCCAGTTTAATAATCTATAACTCTATATCTTTTAATCACATATATTTTATATGTAATTATTTAATTATATAATTGTTATATATTATAATAATGCATATAAAGGTCTGCATAGTTAAAGCAGTGGTATTCCCCGTAGTAACCTATGAATGCGAGAGCTGGACCATAAGGAAGGCTGAGCAAAGGAAGATAGATGCTTTTGAACTGTGGTGCTGGAGGAAAATTCTGAGAGTGCCTTGGACTGCAAGAAGATCAAACCAGTCCATCCTCCAGGAAATGCCAGACTGCTCACTTGAGGGAATGATATTAAAGGCAAAACTGAAGTACTTTGGCCACATAATGAGAAGACAGGATACTCTGGAGAAGATGCTGATTATAGGGAAAGTGGAAGGCAAAAGGAAGAGGGACCGACCAAGGGCAAGATGGATGGATGATATTCTGGAGGTGACGGGCTCGACCTTGGGGGAGCTGGGGGTGGCAACGGCCAACAGGAAATTCTGGCGTGGGCTGGTCCATGAAGTCATGAAGAGTTGGAAGCGACTGAACGAATAAACAACAATATGTTCTATGTATATATTAATACTCTATATGTTTAGTTCTCACATAGCCCCAGTTCATTGCACAGCCCAACCTACCTCACAGGGTTGTTGTTCTGAAGATAAAACAAAGGGAGATCTGATAAGTATTTTGAGTTCCTGGAGGAAATAGGGTTACAAATCAAATGAACCAACCAATTCTGGAAAAATAACCTCTCTTCTCTGCCAACAAATGGATCTCAGAAAGTGGGTCTCTCTACTGACCTTAAGCTCCAGGTGTGCTTATCTTGAGGTAAGAGGTTCCTCAGGTAATCAGATCCCAAAACATTTTAGGCTTTAACCGTTAAAACCTTTAAAGTGTACTCAGGAAATTATGGCAGATAATCAACCCAATGTGGTACATGCTGCTTCACGATATTTTCAAGTAGCTAATCACTTACTTCAGCCATTAGCTGGGAATTCTGGGCAGAGGGCCAGAGAAGGCTAGTCTGTTCCATTTTGGGAACTCAATCTTCTGTGCATTCCAATAAACACTGACTTGACCTGTACATCTCAGGCTAATAGGGTTTTAGTTAGCCTGCCACTAACCTTTGCCGTTCCCAAACACTCTCTTATACTTTTGGGCTCCAAAGCTACCAGAAAATATATTTTCTGAAAGAACCAGATTAAAATACACAATGAATAGGAAAATGTGATGTGACTGTCTTTCTTTTTTTTAAAGAAAAGTCTAAATTGGGATGGAACGGAACAATAAAGGATGCAAAAGTGACACATTTGGGACAGAAGAGTGTTACTTTCTCCAATAATTGTTCTGTGAATAGATTATGATTAGGGTCGTACAAGTGTGCTAAAGAGTGGAGGAGGAATCTCCTCCTTGGGGAAGAAAACTATGGTCCATAATCCACTCTGCCTATTTCTAAAACAGGATATAAGAAGCATAGTTGATTATAAACTGTGTAGTGTTCGCAGTGTGACATAGCTAGATAGCCATTACTTATTAATACTTAAATGTGGAGTTTTGCACAGAAGAGATAATTGGACTTAATAGGCTAAATGGCACAGCTGCATGTTTCTAAAATTCTGTGGCTATGTGATCTCTATATAATTATTTATTTTACTGCATCCTTCTGCTAATCTTCACACATCTCTGCAAAAGGTTTGAGCTGCCAACCCAGATTTCAAAATTCAGAAAATGTAATCAGAACGTGCAGTTCAGTTTGGGAAACTGACATTCAGAAAATTAATATAAAAAGTAAGATTGGAACATTTCTCATTCCTCATTACTGGCTTCCCCAAAATAATACTGAAAGCTGAGACTCATTTAACTAGGGAAGTAATATAGTTCAGACAGTTCCAACTTCAATCCAGTGTTTTGAGGACAGGTGGAAGGAATATGGGATGTTTAGTCTGGAGATTTGTTTATTTATTTGTTATCTATCCTGCCTTTATTATTTTTATAAATAACTCAAGGCAGCGAACATACCTAATACGCCCTCCTCCTCCTATTTTCCCCACAACAACAACCCTGTGAGGTGAGTTGGTCTGAGAGAGAGGGACTGGCCCAAGGTCACCCAGCCAGCCTTCATGCCTAAGGTGGGACTAGAACTCTCAGTCTCCTGGTTTGCCATTGGCTCCTTCCTAGGGCTGAGAGAGAGGGACTGGCCCAAGGTCACCCAGCCGGCTTTCATGCCTCAGGCAGAACTAGAACTCTCAGTCTCCTGGTTTACCATTGGCTCCTTCCTAGGGCTGAGAGACAGGGACTGGCCCAAGGTCACCCAGCCAGCCTTCATGCCTAAGGTGGGACTAGAACTCTCAGTCTCCTGGTTTACCATTGGCTCCTTCCTAGGGCTGAGAGAGAGGGACTGGCCCAAGGTCACCCAGCCGGCTTTCATGCCTGAGGCAGGACTAGAACTCTCAGTCTCCTGGTTTACCATTGGCTCCTTCCTAGGGCTGAGAAACAGGGACTGGCCCAAGGTCACCCAGCCAGCCTTCATGCCTAAGGTGGGACTAGAACTCTCAGTCTCCTGGTTTGCCATTGGCTCCTTCCTAGGGCTGAGAGAGAGGGACTGGCCCAAGGTCACCCAGCCGGCTTTCATGCCTGAGGCGGGACTAGAACTCACAGACTCCTGGTTTCTAGCCCAGAGCCTTAACCACTAGACCAAACTGGCTCAGGTACATAAAAGGAAGCTACAGGGAAGATGGTCAGGAACTTTTCCCCATGGCCCTAGAAATTAGGACCCCAAATAATGGGTATGAGTTGTAGCTACCTGGATTTCAATGAAATACAAGGAAAGATTTCCTGACAGTAAGATCTGTACAATGGTGGAACTCTCTATGGAGGCTGTGGGTTTTCTATCTCTGGAGGCTTCTGAAGAGAGCCTAGACAGTCTTGTCATGAGAATGGTTTCATTGCATGCTGCAAAGGGTTGGACTAGTTCAGGGGTCGGCAAACTTTTTTATGCCAGGAGCCATTTTGACATGCTCCAGGGCATTTTGACATGCTCGAGAGCCAGGGGGTGGGGTTTGTGGGCGGGGGCCAATCGCGTGGAAGGGGGCGGGGTTTGCAGGCGGGGGCCAATCGCGTGGAAGGGGGCGGGGTTTGCGGGCGAGGGCCAATCGCGTGGAAGGGGGCGGGGTTTGCGGGTGGGGGGCAATCGCGTGGAAGGGGGCGGGGTTTGCGGGCGGGGGCTAATCGCACACACTTAGGGCCTGCTGCCGCCATGCCCGCTGCAGTGCCCGCCGCCGCCATGCCCGCTGCCACGACTGCGCAGGCGGAGCTGCCTGCCTGGCACTCGGGTGCTCCGGCTGGGGTGCAGTGGGACGGGAGCATCGCCGGCGGCCCGCGAGGACCGGCCAGGGAAGGCGTGCGGGCGGAGCTCCCGTCCCGCTGCACCCCAGTTGGAGCGCCCGAGTGCCAGGCAGGCAGCTCCGCCCGCGCGCCTTCCCTGGCTGGTCAAGATCCCTTCCCCGCCCCCAGCAGAACCAAATATGTTAAAAAGTGGGTAGGTAAAGCACGCTCGCGTAAACATCATCACGTGGGATCCCTACCCTTCTCTGCCCCCGTCTCGACCACCCGCCGCCCCTTTCCATTCCTTGATCTGCTTACTGCCAGCCTCGTCATCTTCTAGAATCACCCAGGCTCCAGCCCTCGTTGTAGTGATAAACCAGCAATGTTGTAGCTTTACCTTGCTTTCAAGAGGGCTGGGTGACTCTTGAAGATGCTATTGCAAACTGGCCAGTGACGAACACGTGCACAGGGAAATCTAATTAGAAATCAGGCTGGGAGAGGAAGGTAGAAGGTGGGAGGGTCACCCTGTCACCTGACCCCCCAGTCCAGCTCCACACTCCGGAGCGGGAGCGGACGGGAAGAAGCGGCGATTTGCTCTTGGATTTTCCTTCCCCTCCTGGTTCCTTCATGATCAGTTGAGCAGCAGCCACGCAGCAGCAGCAAACGGGCGTCTTCGACAAATTGCTCTGGAAGGGGGCGGGGGAGGTTTGGAAGAAGAAGGGAAAGAGAGGCTCGATTGCTCCAGTCGCTTCTCTTCCGGAGCCGCTCATGCCCCCAGTCCAGGCAAAGTAAAGCTGGTGGGGAATCCAGCGCGGGAGCGGGGTTTGCGGGTGGGAGCCAATTGCGCACACTTAGGGCTGTGGGGTGGATATGTGCTGCTTTTGCACGGAGAAAAAGAGTAAGCAGAGCAGCAACGAAGAGGTTAAGGCGATGGGCAAGTGCCCGTCATCAAGATGGCTGCTGGAGACGGAGGCTTCTAAACTCTCGCGAGACTGTGTGAAGCCCGTCCCCGGAGGAAAAAGAGAGGCTGGGCCTAGGCGGTTGCCAGGGGTATGCCCACCGCCACGCACACCATGCCCGCTGCCGCGCCTGCCCCTGCCACACTCGCTGCCGCGCCTGCCCCCGCCACGCCCGCCGCGCCTGCCTGAGGAAGAGCCACACTCAAGGGGCCAAAGAGCCGCATTTGGCTCGCGAGCCGCCATTTCCGACCCTTGGACTAGTTGATCTTGTGGTCCCATGCAACAAGACCATTCTAGGAATCTTTGTCATTTTACTTTGTAAGAGGAAGGTGTGGAAGTGCAAATGGAATTGAAGGTGGGCAGTGGGAGAAGCTTTTGGTAACCTAGGAAGTTAATCTATAGGGATCTTCCTGAAAAAAAGTAAGAGCTATCAGGATTTCAAGGAGCAGCGTGTATATCTGTGCATGCTTTGGACACAATTCAAAAGAAGCGCTATGGACCTTGCACTGCTCATTAAAACTGCTCAAGCTGCACAAAAGGGGGTGGCTGCTTTAAGAAGGGCATTATCATTAATAAAAGGGTTCTTTAAAACAGTGGCATCTTTCGTTCAGGCTTTTGCAAAAGCCCTGAAGGTTAGGATGCTTTAATGAATAGCAGAGAGGTGCTGCGCTCACACAAAGCCCCAACAATTTCTAATACATTGTTTTGGAAGCCTGCCCAGCTCTAGTAACCTCTTGTTCTACCCTGGGGCATCCACAGGGCGGAGTCAAAAAAGGAAAGCTGGCAGTCTAAACTGAGCAATCAAAGCCCCGCCCTTTTTAAACCAAACAAACAAACAAACAAATAAATAAATAAATAAATTAAGGGTGAGGATTTTGATTTTTTTTAAAGGGTGGGGATTTGATCAGGCAGCCACAACCATCTTGACATTTGGACCTCCCTGCAAACACCTTTGCATGTACCAAGGAGATCTCTAGAACTTCCTCTAAAGGGAAATCGTAGATAAGATATTATCCTTTCTTTTTGTATGCAATCATACCCTGCACTGAAGATCACGGGCCTCCCTGTGCTCTGCACAGCATCCTAAAAGAACATTGGCAGAAGTAATCTTTTCACCTATTTTAAAACCATCTCATTCTTCCCTTTTCAAGAACTTGAAGCCTCAGTCAGCAAAACACAGGCTGATCTTGGCCCTGCGTGGTTGAACCTTTTAAGCAGCACAGAAAATCTGTACAGATTCTTAAAGGTTCTATTATAAGTGTGAGAGGTGGGCTATTGTTAATGGCTGCCTCTTGACCTGCCTTTGTCTCACAAGTCTATCATGGATTTGAGCCGCAGTTCATGCAGTTTTCTTCTGTATGATTTGGAGCAACTTCCGTCATTGGAGGGGGAGGAAAGATCTGAAAGCAGCTTGAGACTTGTATGAATACCGAGTGATAAAGGTAACCAGCATCATAATACTTGGCACACATGCCAAGCTTTTAAAATCTTGAATCGGTGCATGAATATTAAGCTATCAATCTTTGTGCTAAAAGTGGCTCACCTCACACAGAGGTGAAAGGAAGGAGGACCACACCACAGGCCCTGGAAGCTTATTGGCTCTGGAGCCACAGAACTCGTAGGCATCGAGCCCAGGAATGGTGACATTGTCCTATCCCCACCATGTCATGGCACCACAGCAATGCCCACAGTTCCATCCACCCTCTAAAATATTGTTATTCATTCTCCAAAAATATTATCATAATTTCAGTTGTGCTCTTCAGTGTAACAAGCCTTAAGGGCTCTCTCCCCCCTCTTTCTCCTATTCACATATTTATTTTAGAAAACCTTTGTATTGCTTAAACATCAGTTGATAGTTTAAAGGAATTGAATTCAGTACCATTCCATCAAAGGAAAGATCTACTCATTTAGCAGGTAAAGCATTAAAAAATAAGTCCACATGTAGCAATAGCTTAGCTTTTTGCTCTCAAAGACTGTATGAAGTGGGGAGGGGGGGGAGTGATGGGCATTTGTATTGATGGATATACAAACAGAATTGTCCTCTGTTTCTGTAATAAGCACTCCACATATATCCATGTTGGTGGGACATGCAACTTACATGAAGTCATTCTTATGCAAGATCAACCTTTCCTAACCTGGGCACCCTCCAGACCTGCAGACTTCAATTCCCAGAATTCTCAGCATGGGGCCTATAGACTGGGGAATTCTAAGGTGCATACATCTGGAGAACCTCCATCTTGGGAAAACTTCTCGAGACATGCATATGACCAATGGAAGCAACATGCAGTCTCCAGAAACCTTCTGCTCATCTTCTCAAAAAAGGCACTTTGACCATTTAAAGCATATTCCTGCTGGTCTGTCAGACCAATGTTTATGTGTCCCTGGGAGCACAATTATATTGAGGAATGTGATGAGCCTGACATAAAGCATGACTTGTTGCTGGCTTTTCACATATCCTTGCATCCTTGCTGATAGGGAGCAGAAAGTAGTTGTTGGTTTAGATTCTCATAGGATATAGCTCTCATAAGAAATGAGGGGCTGCAAATGAGCTGCTCTGAGTATCAGATGCCATGGTGGCTTTAGAGGTAGAATTTTAAGAACTATCAAAGGGAAATCTGGAGAGGAGAAATTGACGGTGGAGATAATAGCTGGCAACTAAGATGGATTTAGCCAGCAAATGTCTGTTAAAGATGGATGCTTGGTTTTAATAATCATGTGTTGGCAAACCTGAGTTGGATCAGGCAGTGTTTGCACTCCTGAAGAGAAGCGTTTGCCACTTTCTGAAGAAAGCATGTTGAAGACCAGAAGAGGATGAAGATCAATGAGAGATAATCATGGCATGGTTGGTGTGCCAGAAGAGGATGGAAGGTAAGGTAAGGTAAGGTAAGGTAAGGTAAGGTAAGGTAAGGTAAGGTAAGGTAAGGTAAGGTAAGGTAAGGTAAGGTAAGGTAAGGTAAGGTAAGGTAAGGGTTACGTGCACGAAGAGTCGGACACGACTAAACGACTGAACAACAACAAATGTGCCAGAACAACACACTGCCAGCCAGAAGCAAGAGAGAAAACTGCTACTAATCTCTATAAGCCCTTTCTTAACTCTAGAATTAGAACATAGCTAGGGTTAAAAATAGAATAGTGTACTCCAGCTTATGTCATAACTGATACACACACACACTCACATATTGTGTGGTTGAAAGTTGAAGTTCTAAGGACAAAGGTTAAAAACACTAGGCTGTCTTATCAATAGAGGAGGAAGACATTGTCCACAGTGGAATGTCAAGCAATTAACTGGCTGTAAATTGTACTTGCAAAGCTTAGCTGGAAACAAAACAACTTGTGCTATTGGATATCAGAAGCTTAATAAAAGGGAGGAAAAATTGGAACACTATTTGCACTGTTTCTTTCAATCAAGGTCCTTGAGTCTATATACACATCCCATGAAGAAGGACTGCAGGGGAAATTAGATGGTAGGGGAAACAGTGTAGCAGCTTACACAAAAGACTTTAGAAGACTGCATTTATAAGTCACCTATATCCTAAGTTGGGGAATCACAGACCATGATCTGTGAGCCATATAGTCCTCCTAACCTGTATTCTGCCATTGTAAAAATCTTCTAGTTCTAGAGATGTTCTTCTCAGAAGTAGTCACACCACCACCTCATAAAAAGCAGCTGGAATCACCATGCATACAATAATGAAATCATACCTTCCTGAAAAAATACAGTCCATCCTTCTTGAGTATCTTAAATTAACCATGATGGAGAAAATCAAGAACTAGTAGGGTGAACATTCTTAGTCTGCAATCCTTCTCTATATGGTCTAGCCACAAGAAGGAAATCTCATCTCATGAGACTGGACAAGACTGGGTATTGGGCACCTTATTTGGAAGTATAACAATCTCAGCATTTAAAGACAAGTAATGCAGTGGAGACACAAAGTAAGCATCAGAGAAGAACATCTTGCTATTCCACATACAGTATCTGGCCTGATATACCCAGAAGCTTTGCTTTGCCAAAGCAGCCATGTTGACCTTTGTTTTGCTTAGCATAGTTTTTAAGGAGTATATAGGAACCCCTCTTTTCAACCTACTTTCCTCCCATCACTTCTTCATATCCATTTAGATTTTGCAGCTAAATTGATACAAGAGACCGAATTAGCTTGCCAGCTAATCACAAACAACAAGTTGACGCAAGATAACATTCAACAACACACTTTTGCAGGTGGAGTGCTTGGGAAAAAGGGGACAAGTGATGAAAAAGTGGGGTGAAGAATTAATGAGAGGAATAAGCCAAGACATTTTTTAAAAGGAGAGATGCCCACAATACAGGAAGGAAAAAGCTTCTAGGCTTTGCCTCATGGGGATGGGTAGTTTCAATGGGTTCTGCTTTCTCCTGTACCCCTCCTTCACCTGCCTCTGCAACTGAAAGACTGACAAAGTACTAAGGGACTTTGCAACTGTTAAAGTTATTCTATGTAGGATTCAAGCAAGTGGATTCCTACACTGTGAATGCCTATTAATTGGGTTTTTTCCATTTCCATGCTGTAAGCAGTTTCCCATAACAAAAAGCACGTAAACAACAGATGTGCTTTTCTCTAGTCAAAACAATGGTGATAACAGTCCTTTTCCCATGAGAACAGCGTCCCGAGGGAAAGCCAATATGCAACACCGTCCCATGGCGGTTTATAGTAAGTACAACTGCTACTAAAATGTTAAGCTGAAAATTGGCCTAGCCCACATTAGCCAATCAGAGTGTTGAACCATGGGTATAATTCAACTATGAACTATGGGTACTCATCTCATTCATTCAATTCTATGCTTCTGTTTGACTGCTATCTACATGTACTTTGTATCTGAACTGTAACTACGCCTGGTCTTTGCACAGACCATGATTTTTCTTTCCTCACATCTGTTGATGGAACTCTGCGTATGCTTTGTTTTTTCCTTTTTGCAATGATGCACTATACATCCATTATTGCCTTATGCTACCAATAAAGATATTGTTAGCCTTAAAACACATTGTTTGGATTACTCTGCGCCTGGAACCCCAAAAGCCAGCAACACCCCACAGCAACAGGTAGTGAGAACTTAATGTCCAGCTTGTATACAGTTTGAATGCACCAGGAAGATTTTAAGAGTATCCTTTTGGACTGGCTTCAGAGGTTGTGGGTGGGAGACCCATTTTACAGCGGTTCTCCTCCTTTCTCTGTGGCCAGTTTCAACTAGGGTTGACAGGTGGGCAAACATCGCACTCACAGCTCCTCACTTGTGGGGTGCCTCGTGGTTCAATGGTCTCTTTCTTTCTCTGAACATTTACATGAAACCGCTGGGTGAGCTGATCTACCAATTTGGGGTCAGGTATCATCAATATGTGGATGATACCCAGATGTACAGTCCATCACAACCCCTGGCTGGCCAAGCAATGTGGTTGAAGTCCTAACCCAGTGCCTGGAGGCTGTGCCGGTCTGGATGGGGAGGAACAGACTCAGGCTCAGTCCTGACAGATTTGAGTGGCTATGTCTGTTTGGGCCACCTAGATCCAGCGGTATTGACTCTCCATGGGGTTGCACTTCCCCAGTCGAGACTTGTGAAAAATCTAGGGGTCCTCTGGGACTCTCAGCTCCTGATCATAGAGCAGGTGGAAGATCCTTTGCACAGGTACATCCACTTTGTCAGTTGTACCCTTTCCTGGATCAGGAAGCCTTTCAGACAGTCATTCATGCCCTGGTCACCTCATGATTGGATTATTGTAATGCACTCTACATGGGGGCTGCCCTTGAAGGCTATCCAGAAACTTTAGCACATGGTCCAGAACAGCACAGCTACAGCACATAGTCCTGAACATGGCAGTGATGGGGGCACCTTATTATGTGCATACGACCCTGCTGCTTCCCAAGCTGTACTGGTTTCCAGTTGGCTTCCAGGGGCAGTTCAAGGTGCGGGTTATCACCTTTAAAGCCCTCCGTGGTATAGAACTTGTCTATCCGAGGGAGCATTTATCTCCAGTCATCTCTACCCATCAGGTTCAGCCCAGCAGGGTGGGTGCACTCCAGGTCCTGTCAATTAAAGAATGTCATCTGGTGGGAATCAGGAAATGGGCCTACCCTGTTGCAATTCTTATTCTCTGGAATGAGCGCCCCCCAGAGATTTGTGTATTGTGCCCACCTTTATGTCATTCAATAAATTATTGAAGATCTGGTTGCTTCCAGGCCTTGGGAACAGGGTGACTGTGGAGGGTGACTGAGAAGCCCCCTTTCTGCTTTGCTTTGCTTTGCTTTGCTTTGCTTTGCTTTGCTTTGCTTTGCTTTGCTTTGCTTTGCTTTGCTTTGCTTTGCTTTGCTTTGCTTCAATCTGTTTTGGTTTGTTTTTGTATTTTGCTCTGGGCAGCCTATAAATTAGATAGATAGATGGAGATGGAGATAGACTTTCTCTCCTGAATCTGCTTTTTTCTTTCTCTGTCTCCTTCCTTTAGACAAAGATGCTGAATTTTGTACCAAACTTTAGATGCTCAGTTTAGTAATCTTTTAATCAGCAAACTGAGAGCCAGTATGGTGTAGTGGTTAAGTCCCAGGCTAGAAACAAGGAGACCGTGAGTTTTAGTCCCACCTTAGGCACAAAGCCAGCTGGGTGACCTTGGACCAGTCGCTCTCTCTCAGCCCTAGGAAGAAGGCAATGGCAAACCACTTCCGAAAACTGCATGAACTTGTCCAGGCAGTCTCCAAGAATTGGACACCAATTGAACAGATTTTAAAAAAAAACAGCTAAGTAAAGAAAGAATAAAGAGCAAAGTCCAATTTGATTCCAAGCTTACTTACTTACTTACTTACTTACTTACTTACTTACTTACTTACTTACTTACTTATTTATTTATTTATTTATTTATTTATATATATTTCAAATTTTGTCACCAGCCATCTCCCTCAAAAGAGGGAGAACACACTTGAATCTTGTAGCGTGTCTTTGCTTTACAGAATGGAATGTGTAATCAGGTGAGAAATAAGTAAATATAGGACACCTGGAAAAGGACTCCTTGAGAATTGAGCCAGGCTGATAGAGGTGGGAATCTCCGAGGAAGGTGGTGTTCCTAGGTACTGGTCTGGGTGACAAAGCCACAGTACAAGCCTATGGAGAGCTTTGTGTGTGTGAAATGCAGAAGGATGCTCCTCAATACCTGGGTAGTTGACGAACCACTAATACAGGCCCATAGAGAATTATGCAAGTGGAAAACAAAGTGTACAGGTACATCTGTACAACCGGCCAATTTTACAGCCTATAACAGAGCTTTTTTGTCACTTTACGACCTTAACATGGGAGTGGGTAATTGCACTGCTGAGTTTGGGCATTTGCAAGTTGGAGGAGCTGTCAGTGATTACGAAAAGAAGCCAAAGTGTTAGCATACGCTGAGGAGCATGTATGAGTCCTGCCTTTTATTGCATAATCCTCTCTCCACTCTCCCTATCTTGTCATGCTTGTATTCAGTCTCAAGGGTAAACAGCCAAATGGAGCTCCTGTCCTGGGCTTTTTCAGCACTACTATCGTTTTTGAGGGAGAGGCCTGACCATGAGAATTGGTTAGAAATGACCTCTTTTCCCTGGGAAAAAAAATCAGACATATTGATTATCCATATTCTCTAACCACAAATCTGGTAAAGAATTTGAGAGGCCATCTGTGCCTAGTTCTATGCTCAGAGATACTATTTTAATTAGGAACAACTGGTTCTAACAATAATTCATCATGTTAGCCCTTCAAAATGGGAAATATCAAAGTCGTTAATAATTAGGTGGTCCCAACGCATCATTAAAAAACTATATGATTTCAACAATGAGGGGAAAAAACACCATGAGTCACACCAATTCCAATAAAACTGAGTTTTCAAAACTTTGCAGGGCTGTGACCCCTTCAGATTTCAAATAGAATTGACCTTTTTCTGTTATCACAAATTTAGGAATCTGCTCTGAGTAATACAATTTAAGTAACGTTAAATTGAAACCCTTGAGAAATGCAATGGTTTTGGAATGCAAAACTGACAGGAAAAAAAAAAGGTACCATATAAAGAATTCCCTTTGAGCTGGATGGCATTTCTTGATAGTAAAAGGTTAGAAAATTTGCTTTAGTCAGAGAACTGAAGACAGAAGGAGAAATAGCTTGATATCCATCTTGAAGTGTGATTAGTGGAACTATCAGTTCTTAGGCTTTTTCATTTATTTAAACTCCTCCTTTTTCTTTAATATTGTTAAAATGGAAAATATTTGGATAATTAAAATAATTTTGAAAGCTTTACTGTTTAAGAGGCATCAGCTGCAACCCTAAACTCATTGGCCACATTTCTGCTTATGATTAGGTAAATGTAATGGCCACATTTCTGCTTATAACTAGATAGATGTAATTCAGTTTTGTGCCCAGAGTCCTATTGAATTCAATAGGTATATGCATGCATACAAATCCGGGAGTCATTTTCATCCACAGACTATTATTATGCAAATCAGGTTCTGTTAAAAAGGAACGAGTACAAGTTAAATTTCTCAGTGTTTAAGTCTCAAACTTTTCAATTTAATGAGAGCTAAACCAAAACCTCACATTTTTCTGCTTTGCCTGGGCATGCTGTGTAATGGTATGTGAGAATAATCTTGGGAGACAGGAGGAAGAGCCGCAGAATAGGCAACAGTCAGACAAGCGGCATCTGAGTCTGCAGAAGGAATGGGGGCGTGGCAAATGTCTCAGAAGGGACCCTCCCTAGTTTCTTGGACTGTAAAGGCAGTGGGGGAGAGATGTACTTTCAGACTTGCAAGATTCTGTTAATGTAACCTTACAATAAAGTTAGAGCTAGTATTCCTGGGTGTGCTTCTTGCCTGGACTACCTCACAAGGCAGACATGCTGTCTGTCCATATAGCCTGGAATGGAGTCCTGTCCAGGTTCTAGCTTTGCTTCTGCCAATATTAACACTAACCCTATCAGATATGCTCTGATAGGCTCTGCATCCAGTTCTGCCTGGATAAGATGGCTTGTCAAAGGAGAGAGAAAAAACCTGCGGGTTTTGGCTTAGCATAACTGTGGATAAAACTAACAACCACTTCTCATGAACTGGGCCATCATTGGCTAAATAAGCAGCAAGATAGATAGATTCAGGTACAGCAGTGATCAGTGCATCATTAGAAGACCTGAAAGACCAGGTTGGGACAGATCATCATGGAGAAAAATCTATCTGTGTGGTCAATATGGTCAAGAATGACTTGATGGCACATTATTAATACTAGACTATAGATGGGGGCAAAGTTAATTTTGTCCTGTTAATAAAGACACATAGCCATAGAAAATAGGATGGTCTTCATCTGGCATTCTTTCTAGCATATTAGCTATGGGACAGCCAGTAATAAATCCCTCAACATTCTCAGTGTAGACATAAAAATTAGCTGACATCTAGAGTCTCTGCAAAGACTCTGTTGTAGCCCATATGCAAGATACCCAATTGTTTTGATATCTCTATCAATTCATGGAAGATATAATTGTTACCAGGAAGTGTCCAACTTACCTGTCAACAAAGGCATGGTGCAGGATGAAGACAGGATCATTGGCTGAACCCTGGACCTGGGACATGGAGCCATTCATGTAAATGTGCAATGCATTGTGTAGACCACTCTGTGACAAATTTGATATTGCAGTACTTGGGCTTGCAAAGCCTGTAAATTAAGGAGAAATGGAGTGGTAAGAAGCTACAATGGCAAAACTTATTTCAGGACCACCTTTCCTTCCATTTGATTGTTTAACAGTCAGGTGAGCCTCACAGAGCTTCCTTTGTGACACCCCACTGCCACCCACTTGAAAGTGGTTGGGTGGCTGTGAAAGCCAGGGAGTTTTTGATCTCAGGCTGCTTGTTGCTGAATGTTTCCTCCAACTTGTGTGATATCAAAGTTCAAGGAAATTCAGAGTTAAAGTATCTTAAGCAAATGGCTGTTCAGCTGTTGGAACATCTCCAACACTGGCTATTCTCTACCTCTACATGCCGTGGGTTCTATTGCGAAATTGCAAGATTTTTCTCCTAATGTGAAACTGAAATCTACTCTATTGTTAATCTACTCCATTAGAAATAATTCGGCCTTCTGTGGCAACAGAGAACACATATCTTCCCACTTCCAGCAGTCCCCTTGGGTATCTGAAGAATACTATTGAATCCACCCCTTTGTAGGAAGGATATATTTCAATATTTGCAAGTCAGGCTTATTTTCCATTGAATAGGTCACTTTTGTTGACCTCCTTTGAACCTGTTCTAGTTTGTCTACTTCTTTCTGGAGTGTGAGTCTCATAAATGGTCTATTTCATTCCACCATGGTTATTGACCAGCATATGGTAAAAACATAGTTCTTTCCAAGAGCTTTGGGAATGATGCCACTTGATTGCTGGATTAGATCTTCTGTTGTTTCTAAATGCAGCTGTTGTTGCTTGTTTTAAGCTTATTATCAGGCAGGAGTAGGTTTCCCTGCCCCTGAACTTTTGGGATGTTTTCTTCATTAACACATTATCTTTCCAGGCTTGCTATACCGGGAAGTGTTTTAATTTCATGCAGCCCATTTTCTAGGTGTGGGTGCCAACTGGATGGTTCTGAGCTTTCATAAGCAGTTCTTGAAGAGCAAGGTCCACAAGCTAGTGTCCTACATCTGAAGTTAACTGACAAGACGTCCATTAAACTATCATGATGAATAGTCTATTTTAATAACCTTTTTAAAAATGTCATCTTAGTCAACTGCCAGAAGCTTTTCTCCTGGCAGTAAAATTAATGATGGGCTGCATGAAGAAACTTTTTCTTTCATCTTTTTCCTGATTTAGGCAATTTCATTAAGTCTTGGAGAGGAGGTATGGGTAGATAACAGAGGTGATGAAGTTGGAACAGGGATCTTGACCTGGGCCTGAGGAGTCCAGATTTTGATATGGGTCCTCAGTCAGGCCCTGTCATTTGCACAAGTCAATAGCCATACAACCATATTCTGGTTTTAGGGAAATGCTGGAGAATACCCTTATAGCTGTCAAGTAAAACTTGGCATGACTCTAAACTCTGCTGTAACTGACTTATTAATATTCGTTTAAAGGAGAGTGCCTTTACAAACTTCCAGTGTTTAGACATGATTTAGTTCTGAAAGTAATTGCTTCCTCAAATAGGCAAGACGGTGCCCATAAGTGAGGAAGTGTTTTAATCCAGGATGTAAGAGTGGGACAGATTTATGGTTTATTGCTATTGGCAACTAGGAAGGTGTTATTTATTAGGAGAGTGATGCTGGTAGAAGAAGCAAATATGGAGGGGAAAGAGGTATGGAACAAGAAGGCAAAGAGGAAGAGTAGTGTCACCTCTGCTAGGTAGACCAGACCAGAAAATCAACTCCTCAGGAAGGCTAGAACTGTATTAGGGGGGCATTTACCTGAGCCGCTTCTGAATATTATCTTGCTTCTGAGAACCTGAAGAATATTTCAGCCCTCTTTGCCTAGGTAGCATATTTCTGTCAAGGCCATCTCCCTGACTCTCTACAAATAGACTCAGTAGGGCTGGAAAAGGAAGAATGAACTGAGCTGGCGCTCCGTTGTGCTGAAGCAGACTGGAACCTGGATGTGTCAGTCAGGTGCAAAGTCTGAGAAATCATGCCCCATCCCGCCCAATCAGGAATAATGACTGCTGTGCCATTCACTGCCACAGTGACGACTATCATAGAGGAGTGTATCTCTGGTCACTGTCATATTGAGTCCAGCTGCCAAATGGTGGAGACCAGCCTCCACCTGGAGATGGTGTCATCAATATGCTGATGCTACCAGTTGTACCTCTCTGTCCCTGGCTGTACAGGAGGTCAGAAATCCTGGCCCAGTGACTGAGGGCATGTGGGTCTGGATGGGGAGAAACAAACTTAGGCTCAACCCAAGCAAGACACAGTGATGGCTGATTCAGAGACTGGCTGCTTCTATTATGGGTGCTGGATGGGGTGCCTGAGAAGATTTTGAGGTCTAACTAAAGCAGAATAAAGTGAAACTACTGAAAATATCTCTGTTGCTGCAGCTTAAGATTGTATTTGCCTTTTTTTGCAGCCACATCAAGCTGCTAACTCATATTCACTTTCCTAAGCAAGGAACATTGCATTTGTCTCTGTTAACTTTCATTCTGTTACTTTCAGTTCATTTCTCTAACACAGCCTTTCTCAATATTTTGACCCTGGAGGAACCCTTGAAATATATTTTCAGGCCTCAGGGAACCCCTGCGCATTCAGGCTCCAATATAGGCCAGAAGTTACAAAATTATTACATTCGTTTCATGGGTAGGCCTGTATAGATACATTAACAGTGTTCTTAAACTCAAAATAAAGAATGAAACTTACCTCTTTAATGTCAAGTTGCCCGAATTTGAAATAATTTTTTTAATAAATCATGATCTCCCAGGGAACCCCTAGTGCCCTCTTGCAGAACCCTGGGGTTCCATGGAACCCTGGTTGAAAAACCCTGCTCTAACCTATGAAGGCTAGGGTTAGGCTTTGTTGGCAATGCCTGTGGGTTATACCTCTATCAGTTATAATTCCTGTGGTGCGCTATTGTCAACCAGGCGGCTAGAAGTATGGTTTAACAAAACAATGAGAGCTGAAATGCATTGGACACTGATTCTATGGCCGTTATTATACTCCATACATTTTCAGATACATTATCTGAAAATCTGCGAAGCCAATGAAGCTGAAAAAGCAGAGGAGCTACAGATCAGAAGAAAGTAATAAATAGTTTGAATATTTAACAGCTGCATATATTTTTAAACTTTTATTCTGGTAGGGAAAATCTGACAGCATTTTTGAGATAGCTCTGTGCTCAGCAGTACCAGGCAGAAGGTGATGTCTTTTTTTGAACATCAGTGCCTCAAGCAGTTGATGTTTCTAATAGCATCCAGGCAAGAAAAAATAAGACAGCAAGCTGTACAGTTATGTCTGCTGGGTGAGGTTTGAGGAGGCACAGTGATGGAGCCTTACATGCTTAAAAATAGGCCTCATCTCAGTAACCATTGAGAAACAGTGCCATTTAAAGGCCTCTTGGATTCAGGTTTGAAGGCCCTGGCCAAGATGACTTCAGAGACAGTGGAAATCACTATCAGGACAAGATCCTGTCTTCCATTCAGGTTCACAAACTGACCCAACCAGCAGTTTTATTGGCAAATTCTTCCCAGGTCAGTCAAAGATCACAGCCAGTGTGGTGTGGTAGAAAAAGCTAAAATAAGGCTCATGAGAATCAGATTAAGTGTTCCCTTAGCTCCAGGAAAACAGCTGATGACTTTGGCCAGTCTCTCTCAAAGTGAAAGAAAACTACTTGCTGGGATTGTTGTTATGGAGAAAAATTGGAGGAAGGAGCTATATACAGTATACCAGGGGTCTCCAACCTGTGGGCCTGTTAAGAAGTGGGCCGTGGGGCTCCTGCCTGCAAACCCCGCCCCCGGTGCGCGCTATTGGCTTCCACCTGCAAACCGTGGAAAAGTTGTCTTCCACGACCGGTCCCTGGTGCCAAAAAGGTTGGGGACCGCTGCAGTATACCATCTGGAAACCCTGGAGGATATAAATCTGGAGGGAAATTATATATCAAAGAATGATAAATAAGTAAGTGAAAGATTTTATTGATTAGCTAACCAACACAGCCAAAATTATGTGGTTATAACTGGCCATCTTGTCATTCAACCATAGCAGGAAGGGTTTTTTATAAACTCAGGGATGCCAAGGGATTAAATGTTCATCTAAGCCAGTGTTACCAACACTTCTGGCTGGGGAATTCTGGGAGGTGAAGTCCAACACCAAGGTTTGAGACACTGATCTAAGCATTCTCCTGTCCTCTTTCTTCTCACAGTATCCCACGTCAGTGTAACTTCTGTTCTTTTTTTTTTCTCCTTTGAAGTCCATAGTCAGTCACTGGGAGTTTGTTGGGAAACCTGCAATATTGAACTAACTCCTGGCATTAAATTTTAACTGATTAGTTTTGCCACCTTGAAGGAAATGATTCACCTAATCATTTAAATTAACATTGTTTAATATATATGGCTGTATAATATATATGAATTTACATGTATGTAAGCCGCCTAGAGCCCTCCATTAGGGAGGGGATAGGCGGGGTATAAATAAGATAAATAAATAAAATAAATAAATTCTGAATTGTAATTCAGGTTCCCCCCTGCATGAATAGGGCCCACTGCAACGAGGCCTTCTACAACTTAGGGGCAGGGGCTCTGGAGCCCACAAAAAGAAAACGGGAAGGCTGCACGGGGCCACCGGACAACAATTTTCCCTTCTCTGAATTAAAGGGAATTTTGGACTAACCTGCAGGGCTTTCCTGATGTTCGTGCGAGTACACTCCAGAAAGAGTTGATGCAACTGAACGTTGCTTATTGTATCCACTGAACTTCTCTTTCTGCATCATGCCCACTTGAATTGTCCTTTCTGCCTAACAAAAAAGCAGCCATCTGGCCTTTGTTACCTGCGTTGGGGCACAAGGTTGCGTTCTTTCCTCAGCTGCACGCCCGGCACTATGGGCAGCATTGAGAGTTAGGCCCACCCGGGATGAGCAACCTGATCAATTTGATTGACTGATTGATTGATTGATTGACTGATTGATGACATGCCATCAAGTCAGTGTCAACTCTCAGTGACCACATAGATAGATTTTGTCCATAAAACCTGACAAATGAAAAGATCTAAAAATAATGTGATTTTGCAAAGCTGGGACACCATTAAGGCAACGGCCTCTAGAAAACAACAGGTAAGAAACTTCATGGCTGCCCCTTTTGAGACACTGACTCCCTGCTATAAAAGTCATCTGCCCAAACTGCAACCAATACTCCTGGATTCTATAGGCATCAAAATTTTGGAGAAAAAAAATGTGTGATTTTGACTGCTCTTCAGAAAGACCGAAAACAGCAATCCCCAAGACATCTGGCCTGGTAGGAGCTGAAAACTCAGTCTTCAAAACCACTGGAACAAAGTGTGAAAAAAATACTTAAGAGGTGAAATAGCTGAAGAGGTAATGTAATATTTGTTAAAACAAGTTTGATGGAATTAAAAACAAGAAAACAGAAAACTGGAGGCTGAGGTGTTTACCATTGTACAAGTCATGAAATATTATCTCACACTACTGCTGCTCTTGATTTTTATTTTATAAGTGATTCTACTTTATTTTGCTCTAGGTATGATGGCCTTAGGAGAGCCAATTTGAATATATAGGCTATATAAGCTAGGTGGGGAGAGAGAGAGCTGCTCTATGCTGACTTTTTGATTTTTAATTCTGAACTATGTCACATTGGGGCGTGGTGGCTCAGCGGGTAAGATGCCAGGCTTGTCGATCGGAAGATTGCAAGTTCGGAGGTTCGAATCCCTAGCCCCGCGTGACGGAGTGAGCTCCTGCACTCGCCCCATCTCTTGCCAACTTAGCAATTCGAAAGCATGCAAATGCAAGTAGATGAATAGGTACCACTTCGGTGGGTAGGTAACAGCGTTCCACGTGTGTCATGCCGGCCACATGACCATGGAAGCATCTTCAGACAGCGCTGGCTCTTCGGCCATGCAAATGTGCAGGGGGAACCTTTACCTTTTTATATCACATCACTGCTCATGCTGGAAATAAGTGTACAAATAAGGTTATCAACTTGCTTTTGTTCAGCTGAGTAACATTCACCCTGGGGTGGCTTACATCTGGTCTGCAAAAGTTCTTTCAGTGGGGTTTTCCAAAACTGTGTTCTGCAGAACCCATGGGTTCCGTGAGAACTTGTGTGGATTTGAGAGGCAGAAGGGTCCAAGAATTTATCACTGTTTTCCCCCAAGATCGTATGGCTCCTGCCTTGGTGGTGTTCCATTAGTCTTTGAAAACCTGGCTCTGCTTCCAGGCCTGGTGGTAGAGTGGCTGTTGAGCCCTTGTTGAGTTTTTGCAGGGTGGAGTGGGGTGGGGTGGGGTGTTGTGTCTGTTTCTTCCGGATGTATATGATCTTTGCCTTTTCTTTAATTTTAAAATGTAAGCCACCCAGACTGAGCTGAAATTGGCCAACTGCAAGCAAACAAACAAATTGAATAAGATTTTAGTATCCTGATACGGTGTCATATTGGATTTGTGCAACGGCAGACGACTTCCGGGTGTTGAGGTGATCGGTGCGCTGAGCCGAAAGCTCCGCGGTTTTTCTGTTTGCGGCAATTTAAAAGAAGAAAACATCGCTGAAAAATCGCCCTCAAAGAGAGGGCAAACAGAAGATTACTCACAGAAGGGTCGCCGGATTCGCCGCTCTCTTCCGACCCCCGTATTTCCACCACGGGGGGAGGGAGATTGAAGCGGTGAAAGGCGGCTGGAACTGTCAACTGAAGCTCTGCGGAAACCGCGAATCTGAATAAGATAAGTAGCACATCACCCAACCTTTTGGACACATATTTTTATTTTTAAATATTACTTGCCTATTAACATCTAAGATTTATCTCTGGACTTGAGTTATAAATGCTGGTGTTTTCCTTCTTTCTTGCCAAAGGATTGTTTAAACGGTGGGACTGGAAAGCTAATTGACTCTGCCTGAAATGGATTGAGTGACTTTCTTTTTTATTCCTATTTTGGTTTCTTTTTACTCTTATAACAATTGGAAGTATTTCTTTTTTGGGACTATCTGGCCTAGATTTTAATTTCTTATGGATTAATGAATTAATGATTTAACATCCTTTCTTTTATCTACTTGTGATTTTTTTTTATGAAAGAATTTTTCCCTTTCTTCATTAAGTGTTTGAATATTTTTTTGATTACATAAGTTGCTTTATAGAATTTTTATGATTTTTCTAGATCTCCTTTGTACAGAAATTTGATTGCTGAATGTCTGGTTTCATGGTAGTTGTTCTTTTTAATTTTTTATGGCTGGACTGAGTGGATACAAGCTGGCGTGAGAAACCTTGGGATTGTTTATCTTTTTTGTTATTATTTTGTCTACAATAGAAAAAAAAGCCTCTTTGTTCCCTTTTATCTTTTACTCTTACATTTATATGGATATATAATTTTAATGGACTATACTTTAACTATTTTGACAACTATATTTAAAGGACTATTTTTATTTTTTGCAATTTTTATTCCCTATTTTTTTAAAAAAAATATTAGCCCTTTTTTGTTTTTTTGTCTTTCCCTTCTCTTCTCTTTTTTTCCCCTCTTACAGGGAAATTATTTACACTGTGGCATCTTTGGCAATGAGGAGGAAAGAGAAAGAAAAAGAAAAAGAAACTGGAAGGACATATACAGATTCTTCAACACCTGGAGCATCAATAGAGCCCACCCCCCATCAGAAATGAAAAAAACTCCTAGAAGCAATGGCATCACTGAATAAGAAAATGGAAGATTCAATGGTACAAAACAAACAGATGGAAGAACAAATTGCATCTTTAGATAAAAAAATAGATAAGAAGATGGAAGAAATGAAGAAAGAAATAACTCAAGAGATTAAACAGGAATTTAAAAGGGCGCGGTGGCTCAGCGGGTTAAACCGCTGAGCCGTTAGTCTGCCGACCATAACGTCGGCAGTTCGTATCCGCGTGGTGGGGTGAGCGCCCGTCACTAGCCCCAGCTCCAGCCCACCCAGCTGATCGAAAGCCCTGCAAGTAGATAAATGGGGACCACTCACGTGGGCCAATTTGCTGGCGTCCTTTTCGGAGGGTTGCCCTCGGACCGAGAAGAAGCTGGTTCCCGTGGATGGCGATGGAGGACGGCAGAGGATGGCGGAGCCCCAAAAACATCAACTTCCTGGACGTCAGCAGCCGGCTCTGAAGCAAAGGTTCCTGGGACATGTAGTCCGACCTGCGATTGAAGAGCCGGTTCCCTCACCCCTTCCCTAACCGTGCGGGTAATTAGAATCTGATTGTATAAATAATATATATGTATGATGATTGATTGTAAGCCGCCTAGAGCCCTCCGCTTAGGGAGGGGATAGGCGGGGTATAAATAAGATAAAATAAATAAATAAATAAATAAATAAAAGGGAAGTACAGACAGTAAAGGAAGTTGTGAACACTTTGTCAGGGGAACTTAAAGATATGCAAGGGCAGATGCAAAAATTAGAGACTAAATCAGAAGATGTTACTAAGGAACTTGAATATAATTTAGATATTACTGCATTAGCAGAAATCAGAGAGAAGGAATATATCTTGAGATTGAGAGCAGTTCCAGAACAACCAAATGAAAATGTAAGAGAAAGGATTGTTTCTATACTAGCTAAATTTTTGGAGATAAAAGAACAAGATTTAGATTTGGAAATAGATAAAATTTTTAGAGTTAATTCACGTTTTTCTAGAGATATGAAAGTACCTAGAGACATATTGATACATTTTGTGAGAAAAGTTATAAAAGAGCAAATTCTGAAGAAGCATTATAATACTGGATTAAATATAGAAGGAAAAGAAATAATTGTACTAAAAGAAATACCTTTGAGGATATTAAGAAAAAGAAAAGATTATTCCTTCTTTACAGAAAAGTTAAAGCGAAATAATATTTCATTTAGATGGGAGAGATTAGAAGGTGTATCTTTTATGTTCAAAGGGCAAAGGTTCAGGATAACTTCCATATTAAAAGCAAAAGCATTTTTAGAGAAATATAAGACGGATATGAAAGATGCATCTGGAGACATGGAAGAAAAAGTGGAGATACCAAAAGACAAAGAGACGAGTGAAGACTTATCTGCGTTGGGAGCTGTAGGACTGGACCGGAAAAAAGGCTTTTAAACATCAAAACACTTATGGATTACAAATATTTGAAATGGAATATCAATGGTGCCAACTCCCCACAGAAGAGGTGAAAAATTTTTCATTCTTTGAAAAAACTGAGATTGGATATAACCTGTCTACAAGAGACTCACATTTGTAAAAAAGACACTAAGTATTTGATTTGTAAACAACTTGGAGAAGAATTTATTTCGGCTGGACTTAAAAAAACTAAGGGAGTAGTTTTGTATATACAACCAAAGTTAAATCCCAAAAAAGATACTAGCTGACGATGAAGGAAGATATATTGCAGTTGAAATTAATATACAAGGAACTAAAACATTAATTGTTGGACTTTATGCACCAAATATGGACAAAGGAGTATTCTATAAAAACTTAATGGATAAAATTTTGGATTTACCCTATGAAAACTGGTGTTTTATGGGTGACTGGAATGGGGTTATTCAACCAATAATGGATAGACACTCACAAAAAGAAGTGAAATGTACACAGGGAAAATTACCACAAACATTCTTTGATTTGAAAGAAATGTTGGATTTACAAGATATTTGGAGATTGATGAACGGGACTTCAAGAGAATATACATACTACTCAGAGAGATTTAAATCCTTCTCCAGAATAGATATGATTTTGATTTCTAAAAGTTTAATGATGGGTATTGGTAAAGTTGAAATATTACCCAAGACTCTCTCAGATCACAATCCTGTAATGTTGACTTTTAAAGGAAAACAGAATGTATTTAGATGGAGACTGAATGAGTCAATCCTTCAGAAAAATGATATAGTTGATGTATGTAAAAAAAAAAGTGAAGGGAATATTTTCAATTGAATTTAAACAAAGGCACAAATATTCAAACTGTATGGGATGCCAGCAAAGCATATATGAGGGGTTATTTTATTCAATACAATGCTCAAATGAGGAGAAAGAAGCAAGAGAGAATTAAATTGATTTTAGATGAAATTAAAAGCAAAGAGTTATGCTTAAGAGATAAGCCAATGGATGATACCTTGCTTACTCAAATTAAATTTCTACAAAAACAGATATCAATGATATTGACATAAGAAATAGAAACTCAAATGAAATTTACAAAACAAAAATACTTTGAACATGCAAATAAACCAGGTAGATGGTTAGCCTACAAATTGAGGAAACAAAGACAAAAGAATTTAATTGTTAATATACAACATGAAGGGAAAGTTTTGGTGAATAATATAGATCTACAGGAAGCCTTTCACGACTATTACTCAAAATTATATAAAAAACAAGATGTCAACCTAGCTGATATTGATGAATATCTGAGTAAACTAAAACTAACTGTTCTTAATGATCAACAAAGACTAATATTAAACAACCTGATAACAATAGAGGAAATGGTAAAGGCCTTTAAGAAAATTAGTAGTGGAAAAGCACCTGGACCGGATGGCCTCTCAGCAGCTTATTACAAATGCTTCGAGGATGAATTATGTTTACCTTTGCAGAAGACTATGAGTTCGATTTTGGAAACAGGAACCATGCCAGAGACTTGGAAAGAAGCGCACACAACATTGATCCCTAAAGAACAACAAGATTTGACCTTAACTAAGAATTATAGACCAATATCTTTATTGAATAATGATTATAAGATATTTACAACCATATTGGCAGAAAGAATGAAAAATATTCTTAAGAACTTTATTCATCAAGATCAAGCTGGATTTTTACCTAAGAGACAAATTCGAGACAATGTCCGAAATATATTAGATGTATTGGAATACTTGGAACAACATTATGAAAAACAAGCGGCTTTGATATTTATAGATGCTGAAAAAGCTTTTGACAATTTAAATTGGCCATTTATGTTTAAGGTATTGGAAAATATGAATTTTCAAGGAGATTTTACTTAGTGGATTAAGTCAATATATACTCCCCAATTTGCAAAAATAATTGTTAATGGAGAATTTAGTAAACCATGTGAAATTCAAAAAGGTACAAGACAAGGTTGTCCATTATCTCCACTTTTGTTTATATTGGTACTAGAGGTGCTACTTAGAGACATTAGACAAGATGATGGTATTCATGGTATTAGAGTTAAAAAAAGAAGTTTATAAACTAAGAGCCTTTGCTGACGACTTAGTCATTACTTTGGAGAATCCACTAGATGGAATTGAATTATTGATACAGAAATTAAAAGACTTTGGGTCGTTAGCAGGGTTTAAAGTGAATTTACATAAAACTATAAAGTCTTGACTAAAAATATGGATCACCATCAACAAGAGAAATTGAAAGAAATAACGGGATATTCAATGGAAGAAAAAGTAAAATATTTGGGAGTATATTTGACATCTAAAAATGTTAAGTTGTTTAAGAATAATTATATTTCACTCTGGATAGATATTAAAAAAGACTTGGATCAATGGAAAAAACTACAAGTATCATTGTTAGATAGAATCTCAGTAATTAAAATGAACATTTTGCCACGAATTTTATATCTTTTTCAAACACTACCTATATTAGCATCAGAAGAACCTTTTAAACAATGGCAACGGGACATTTCCAAATTTATTTGGCAAGGAAAGAAACCAAGAATAAAATATAAAGTCTTACAAGACTCAAAAGAAAGAGGCGGACTAGGTTTACCGGATTTGAAGCTATATTATGCTGCTTGTTGCTTGATATGGATTAAAGAATGGATAGTTCTGAAAAATTAAAAATTATTGAATTTGGAGGGTCATGAATTAAGATATGGATGGCATGGATATATGTGGTACGACAAAGTAAAAGTTAACGTGGACTTTAAAAATCATTATATTAGAAGATCTTTGTTAAGAATTTGAAATTAACTCTATGTTACAAAAGACCTTTATGGATCTCCACGCAAGAAGCATTTCACAGAACAGAAGTAAGAGTTAAAGATAAATTGTTGACTTATAAAGACTTTTTAAAAAAAGAATAAGGACAATATAAAACCAAATCAAAAGAAGAACTGGCCTTAGAAGGATATACCTTTCAATGGCTCTCTTACATGCAACTTGTAGAAAAATTTAAATCAGATAAAAAAGAATTTGAATTTGAACAAACTAAATCGGAATTTGAGATACAACTTTGTGAGACAGATGATCATTTAATTGCTAAAATGTATAAATTATTGTTAAAAAGTGAAATGGTAGAGGAACAAGTCAAAGATTGCATGATTAAATGGGCAAAAAATATTGGTCATAATATTCAAATGCAACAATGGGAAGATATGTGGATTAAAGGATTAAAATTTACTTTATGTTATAATTTGAAAGAAAATTTCTATAAGATGATGTACAGATGGTATATGACCCCACAAAAATTAGCTAAAATGTATGGGAATGTTTCCAACTTGTGTTGGAAATGTAAAAAAAAAGAAGGGTCATTTTATCATATGTGGTGGACATGTGAGATTGCAAAGAAATTTTGGACTCAGATACACCTATTAATGCAAAATATTTTACAAATTCGAGTTCCATTTAAACCAGAACTATTTTTACTGGGAATATTAGAAGAACAAGTAGGAAAACAATTTACAAGAATTATGCAATACATTATTACAGCTGCAAGACTTGTATATGCACAAAATTGGAAAAATCAGATTACACCTACAATACAAGACTGGATGTTAAAATTGATGGATATGGCAGAAAATGATAAATTGACATGTTTATTAAAAGAAAATTCAAATTATTACTTGAGTGGAAACCATTAATGGACTATTTGCAAAATGCAAGAGGGGCAAAGCTTATATGGGGATTTGAAGACTAAAATATATATAAATTTATATATTAGACAAGAAATGTTTTTCAATGTTATAAATGGACCTAGCATGTAAGATTAATTTTTTGATATACTACGACCAGGGATAAATCGGAAGTTGACTAATTTCTATGTTTCATCTTTTTCTTTTTCTTTTTACTTTACTACACCCTTTTTCTTCTTTCTTTGATTTGTATTTCTATTTCTTTTTCTGTTTCTAACTTTTATCTATGTATATTTAAAACTCAATAAAATATATTTTAAAAAAAAGGATTTGTGCAACGGCAATAGTAGGAGATTTTTGTTTTCAGAATCACATACCCCAAACCCTAGCTCATATCAGAAACATGTCCCTATGAAAATACACAAACTATAACATTATTATTATCATCATCATCATCATCATCATCATCATTATTTAAAAAGCTTTCCCAATTAATGCACATCCTAGCTAAAAAAGAGGCAAATAGTGATTCAATTTTTTAACTTCATTTTTAAAAATAATTTTATTGAAATTTTTAATAAACATTGTAAAAACGAATACAACCCAAAGTAGAAGAAAAAAGAAAAATTAAAAAAAGTTCAGAAGGTGCATAAAAAAGAAAAGAAAAAGACAACAAAGACAGTAACAAAGAAGTGGCTTCCAACCTTCATCACACCAAGCATAAGCTAATATAATAACTTTTCACCCTCTTTTAAAGTTACAAATAAAAAACCTCTTCTCCCCATAGCCTAACTTTTATCTATACACAATCCAGAAATTGTCATCTTTTCAGTCCTGGTTCAGCAAAAAGTTCATTAGGAGTTACCAGAAATATCAAACAGGCCTATTTTATCCCTGATCAAATAGCCCAACTGTATATTCCTTCTTTTTGCAGTTCACAATCTTAACCTTTAAATCATTCCAATGGCATTGCAGGATCTGATCTTTCACTAATCTTTGGCATTCAAGGGGAAGTTTCAAAGCTTTCACCAGCCTACTTTGTAAATCCCATAAAGAGGCATCATCCAGGATTTCTTGTCACAGCTGTTCCATGTCCAGATCCTTTTCTTGATTTGTCTTTTGGATTCCCATGTTGGTAATCTCAATTTTGTTGTCTTCCAGGCCTTCAAACTCTATAATGTCAATGTCAGGGTAAAGGTTTTTTAAATTTTTTCTCATCCTCTTCTAAAAATTTATCCATTGAAATCTATCCTTTCTGAGATTTTAGTTATTAATATCTCAATCCAGGTATCAAAAAACTCTTTAAGATAAGAAAAGGTTATAACCGGCTTAGCCATTTTAACTCTTTTCTGTCTGGTCCTTTAGTTCCTTCTAGTGTCCATTTGCAACCTTCATCAAGCCTTAGTTCCTAATATGGGTTTAGTTCCATTTCAGTTGTTTCCCACGAGTATATTATTTAATTATATACTTGTTTTTCAAATCTTACAGCAAAAATAACCAATATTCCAAATCCCTCTGGTCTCCCAATCTGTTTAAAAATTTCTTAAATCAAAATCCTTTTTTTTTTTTTGCTGTTTGCCAGTTGCATATTATTTTAAATTCTTAACTCTCTGTTTAAAATTTCTTAAATCCAAAGAAGGTAAAACTCACCAGGTGTCAAATTAAGCTTGCCGTTTTGAAGGTCTCTAATATCCATAAAGTGGTTAAACTGAACATTTCTGAATGTGATTAGAAAGTGAGTTCCGCTGGCTTAGTGACCTTATTAAAGATGCTGCCACTGCTGAGGGCAGAGATGTTGTCTCCCTTGGCTCCTGGTGCTCAAACCCATGGGAGACTGCTGTTTTATGGTCTGTTTGTGAGAAGGTGCCATTCAGAGCACTTGTGGGCAATCTCCTGTTTCTCCTTCTCCAGAGAACTTTGAATGACTGGTCTACTTGCTGGTCTTTCATTCTACACAGTGGTCGTCAACTCCTCTCGTTTGCGGAGACATCTTCAGTCAGCTGTGACTCACAGTAGAAGCCTTTTTTTCTTCTTCAGTGAAATATGAGTACCATCACAGCTTGCAAAGTTAATTGAATGCAAATCTTCAGAGCTCCAGATGCCTTAATAATGTACCACTGGAGTTCCCACTAAGTATTGGAAGCAGAACGTTAAGACCAATGACCATTGTAATTAGAAGCAGAATTTGGCACCTCAGTAGCTCACGTTTCTGTGCAGACCTGATATCTGAGCATTTTTTACGACCTGTGAGTGACTTCAGTTATAGGAGTACCAAAAAAACCCAGAAAAACTATAACCAACTCCAGAGGGCATGTGGGTTGGTACCATGCAGAAAAGCTTTTGACCATTGTTTGTATGAGGTAAATGGCAGCCAGGATACTGCTAGCTGGTAAACCCAGGTAAACTTTTTTTTTTTAATCAACTTCCCAATCTAGCCTACAAGTACGAACCAGGTATGGTTCTTCTCAGCTTTTTCAAGAGCACACGCCCAGTATGTAGTGATCTTACCTGCTGAGAATCAATAACAAAAGAATCCTTCAATTTTAAAAAAAAACAACCCACCTTCGCATGACATACCTTTCTGTTTAAATTGTGGTTAAAGCTGGGTTTCAGTATCAAAAAGATAAGCTTCAAAGGTAATGGAAAACTGGCACAGTAATGTGCCTCTTTCTCTGCTGAAACAGAGCTTTAAATACAATTATTGCTTTGCCACAGTTTAAATCTCTGACTCCGAGGCACTGGGTTAAATCTGTTTTCCATTATCTCCTGCACATATTGATGGCATAACCCTTATTATTTAAGTGCAGAAATAGCCAAATGTAGAAGCTTGTTTTCATCACACAGTCGATTCCGACATATTGAACGTATATGGCAAGAATGTCTTGTGGTGCCCTCGTAACCTGGGAAGTTTTAGGTTTTGATGAATTTCGAGAAAGTGGTAAGTTACGATGGAGTACATGTTGAAAATAAACAACACAAATAGGAAAACTGACAAGTGAGAAACTGAACAGAAAAAAAGGGCCTAACATTTGTGTGGGGGAAATGCCTGGAGGGTTGTCCCACATACAGCTGGGGACAAACAGCCTCTGGAAATTCTCCACCAAATTGGGTGGATGAGTCCTCTGAGTTTCTTCAGGGCAACCAGACTTTCGCTAATAGCTCCTCAAGGGCAGGATGCCCCATCAGTGATGAAAGTAGCATCGCAATTGAGAATGTGAATGTGCTCTTGATGTCTCCTTTGGGATTTAATGGAAGTGCAGGAAGGCGGGGAGTCTACATCACTGGAGAGAGGTTTAGGGTTAAGGTTGGGTTGCCCAGTGAGGATTGGCTGGTGAAAGGCAGAGCATTCACATCTGCTTCTTGGCTACCTGGTAACTAACTAATACAGATGTGTGAAGCTTCAGTCTGGAGATTCAGCTTGAAGGTGTTCTGTTTGGAGTAGGAGACCACCAGAACTTTAAGAAAATAGTTTTTATTATTATAAAAAACTATTTACAAAGTTAAGTCCATAAAGTCAACTGAAGATTGCTTGGATCAATTGGAGATTCGCGACAGGTTGCACTTGGAGGTAGGCAGCTATGCAGTGGCACAACTAGAGTTCACAACAAGTAGAACAACAGTTCTGGATCAAGGTGCTAGGTTGGTTGGATTCTTCTGAATCACTGGAAAAGAGCTACGCTGGTACTTGACACGGCTGGCTGAAGACTGGAACAAGAAGACTACAAGCAGGCTGGATAACGTTCTTATGGATCCACAGGACAATACTGGACCGGATCTGCAGGGTAGGACTGGACAGGGTTCCTCTGGATTCTCAGGACATGCTAGACTGGATCTGCAAGGCAGGACTGGATTCACTGGACAACTAGAAGGCAGACTGGACTGGTTCCCATAGACAACTGGACTGGAACCACTAGGTGACTGGACTGGAACTGCAAGGCAGACAGGACGGGAACCACTAGGCAACTAGACTGGAACTGCAAGGCAGACAGGACTGGTTCCAATAGGCAATGCTGCCTGAAACACCAGGAAGGACAGGGCGCTCCACACTAGAAAACCCCCCCCCCCCCATGGCAGAGCGTGGCTGCACTGAATGAGCACGATAAAACACACGAGGACGAATGGAGTACTTAACTGAAGCGTCAAAACGCCACTTTGCCAAGGCTGCTGACCACTGTGAAGCTATGGATGGAAGCTGATGAATGCCTGAAATGACCAAAGCCTTCTTAGCTGGGCTTGCTGAAAAACTATGAGACAAGGTTCCGTCTCCTTGATGCTGAAGCGAACTTGCTTCTAATGCAGCTGGGATCAATTCAGAAATGAGGCAAGGCTCTGGATCTGGTTCCACGGCGGCTACAGGGCAGGACTCCAAGGACTGTTCCGGCTGGACTTCTCCAGAAGAAGCTGTTAGCTCAGTGGAACATTTGTCACCGGCAGCCTGATGCTTGCGCTGGCGCCCTTTTATCCCGTTCTCCGAATGCCTCTTCTCCTCAGGATCCAATCGGGTTTCTTCTGCTTGGCGCACTTCTCCGCCCTTCTTTCGCATGCCGTGATTGGTGCCCTAAACTTAGTTCCTGGTTTTGGACCAATCAGCTCTCCAGGATTTTCCCGTGCTGCTGGATCATCTCCAGGTCCGGACTCCTGCACCTGCCTATCACAAGTTGGATCACGAGTATCGCACTTTTGACCCTGTGCCGGTTGCTGCTCAGTATCGGTTTCATTTCTCAGGTAAGTTTTGTTTTCCTCTAGCTCAGAGTCAGAGTCAGACTGAACTCTTGACAGTAGGTTATTTGATAATAGATTTCAAGAACATAAAATAGAGTTGGAAGGGGCCACTTGGGGAAAAGTGTACACAAAAATGTATGTGTGGGTGAAAAGAATGCACCTGGGAAAAATAGGAATGCTGTCACAGGATCATTGAGATTGTTGAATCCAACCTGCTGCTACATGCAGGAATTAAGACTGAAGCATTGCCTTTCCCCAAATAATTTCCAACTTGTCTCAGCCCTCCTTAAAGTATGATTCTTGGTACTTGAAATTTTATTTGTTTATTTATATATTTATTTAATTAATTAATTAATTAATTAATTTTTATCCCACCTTTATTATTTTTTATAAATAACTCATGGTGGCCAACATACCTAATACTCCTTCCTCCTATTTTCCCCACAACAACCCTGTGAGGTGAGTTGGGCTGAGAGACAGTGACTGGCCCAAGGTCACCCAGCCAGCTTTCCTGCCTAAGGTAGGACTAGAACTCTCTGTCTCCTGGTTTCTAGCCCGTTGCCTTAACCACTAGACCAAACTGGCTCTCCAGTTTGAATATAGAATTCCCTTCTCACCCCTATGGGTGGTATGTGTCCACCTGACATGGATCTACATTGAGGACATTGGGATGTCATTCGGACTAGAGAAGTGTGGCCAGATGGTAGTAAAGAGTGGGAAGGTAGTTAATACTGATGGGGTGGAACTACCAGCAGGCCACATAGCAGACATACAGGCTAGCGACAAGTACTTTGGTATCCCATAGTCACATGGGAACCATGAGGAGGAGGCAAGGAAGACAGCAACATCCAAGTACCACCAAATGATAAGACAGGTCCTGAAGAGCCAGCTTAATGGGAAGAACAAGATCCATGCCATTAACATGTATGCCCTGCCAGTCATCAGATACCCTGCCGGTATAGTGAGCTGGCCAAAGGAGGACATGGAGGCTGCTGATGTGAAGACCCGGAAGCTCCTTACAATGTACGGAGGCTTCCACCCCAAGTCCAACATCCAGAGACTGTACACCAGCCGGAAAGAGGGCGGGCGGGATCTGGTGAGTGTCAAAGCCACTGTCCTGGATGAGACCCAGAGCATCCAGGAGTACATCAGTAAGATGGCACCTAAAGATGAGCTGCTGAGAGAATGCCTGAGGCAGCAGCAGACATGGAAGGAAGATCAAGCACAGGAAGTGCCATGGCAAGACAAGACCCTGCATGGGATGTACCATTGACAGATAGCTGAGGTGGCTGACCTTGGGAAATCCTACCAGTGGCTGGAAAGGGCTGGAGTAAAAGACAGCACTGAGGCACTGATCATAGCAGCACAAGAAGAGGCACTAAGCACCCGATCCATAGAAGCAGGGGTCTACCACACTAGACAGGACTCAAGGTGCAGACTGTGCAGAGAGGCCTCAGAGACAGTCCAACACACAGTGGCAGGGTGTAAGATGCAGGCAGGAACAGCATACACTGAACGGCACAACCAAGTAGCTGGCATTGTGTACAGGAACATCTGCACAGCGTATGGGCTAGACCCTCCCAAGTCCAGATGGGAAATTCCACAGAAGGTTGTGGAGAGTGACAGCACTAAGTTCCCGTGGGACTTCCAGATCCAGACAGAGAGGCAGGTACTGGCCAATCAACCGGACATCCTGGTAGTAGACAAGGACCAGAAGACAGCGATGGTGATAGATGTAGCGGTGCCAAGTGACAGCAACATCAGGAAGAAGGAGTATGAGAAGCTGGAGAAGTACCAGGGCCTGAAGGAGGAACTGGAAAGGATGTGGAAAGTGAAGGCCAAAGTGGTCCCAGTGGTGGTAGGAGCACTCGGAGCTGTGACTCCTAAGCTGGGAGAGTGGCTCCAACAGGTCCCAGGAGCAACATCAGAACTCTCTGTCCAGAAGAGTGCAGTGCTAGGAACAGCTAAGATGCTGCGCAGAACCCTCAAACTCCCAGGCCTCTGGTAGAGGACCCGAGGTTGAGGAAGACACATACCACCCAAAGGGGTGAGAAGGGATTTTTTATATATATATATATATATATATATATAAGATTCAGACACGACTAAACGACTGAACAACAACAACAACAACAACAACAAAAATAATAATATAGAATATAGTGGGGAGATCATTGAGTTCAACTATGCTGTTGGATTGTAAACATATTCTTACATTTCTGTATATATAAATACAAATATATTTCATATTCATATATTAGAAACATTTGCACTTGCATTATGGCTCTGAAACAATGTTGTATTTCCTTGAAGAGTTTTGTTAACTTTCTTACCCTTCCTTTCTAACAGGCCTTGATAGATAGCTGTTCCCATAGAAAGATAAAGTGTACTTTCCAAGGATAGCTTCTCCAGAGGAAAGATATTGTTTAATAACGCTCAAGGGGCCCTAGCAAGGATGGAAGGAAGTTCCTAATATGGAGTGAAGGAAGGAAATTCCTAATATGGAATGAGGGTAAGGTGGAGTATGGGTAACTGAGTAAGGGGTGGTCTTCTAAAGGAAGAGTTGAATGGAATCTATATAATTTGCTGTAGGAAGGGGGTCCTGCGCGGCCGCCCACCTAACAGCTTGCTGTCATTGCTTTTGCTCTTGGGTGAATAAACTCCTAACTTCATGCAATTCGTCTGTTTCTTTACTCCCGGCTCAGGAACGAATCTGGTAAGATAAAATTTACTTCTAACATGCGCCCATGCCAAATTAAAGCATCTTTGACAGATAGTTCTCTAGCCTCTACTGGATCACACAAGCCTTTATCCTGCCCTCTGCAATGATAACAAGCCTTAGCTTTCTTTCATAGGTCAACTTTCATGTGATCGCCTATCAAATCTTTCAATCTCTTTTCACAGAGCTTAATTTCTAGTCCCCTGCTCATCCTTGTTGCCTTTTCTGTACTGATTCCAATTTCTCTGAATCCTTCTTAAAGTGTGGCATCCAGAACTGAACACAGGGTTTGATGTGAAATCTCATCAAGGCAGATTAAAGTGGAAGTGGAACAATCCCTTTCCATTATTTAGAATTATGCTTCTGTTGATCCAACTTAAAATTACAGTTCTCTTTTTTGCATTATTACATCACTGACTCGTGCACATCTTGTAATTAATTATCGTTTTACTGAACTGACCTTTTGAAGTGAATCAGTAATTTAGATCCAATTGTTACATGGACTTTCTGAATTGAATCAACCCAATTAGATACTCTGATTCAAAGTATTACATCAAATGGACTCAGTTTCCCTAATCTAATCACTGATTCGAGAGCCAGTTACAGTTTTGTATAGTGGTTGAAGGCACCAGGTTAGAAACTGGGAGACCGTGAATTCTAGCTCTGTCTTAGGAACAAAGCCAGCTGGGTGACCTTGGGCCAATCACTCCTTCTCAGCCCTAAGAAGGAGGCAATGGCAAACCACTTCTGAAATCTTGCCAAGAAAGTGGCAGGGACCAGTCCAGGAAATCATCAAGAGTCAAGCCTGACTTGAAGGCACACTCACACGCAGACACACAAAATCACTGATCCAAATTAACTCATTTGACCATCTGAATCAAACAGAATTTGAGTCAGGTTTAAGCTAACTCACACATCCTTACTGAATAAATCCAAGGACATTATATCCTAGCCAGGATAATTTCTCCAAAATTCTGTCCTTTAATAGAATTTCCAGAGCAAATTCTCTTTCTTTAATGGAACTAGAATTCATGAGAATTTCTTTCCCTGGCCTTAGTTATGTATGTACCATGACACAGTTAGACAGCTGAGTCTTAAAAGCCATCCAGTTTTTACTATATTAAGAGTCTGTTGTTTTCTCTAATATTTTTCTTTCAACAGCTATGGGACAGTTTTATTATACAGTGATATCAATCTTTTCTCTTGCCCTTTAACTTCCTACTTATCAGGCTGAAAAGAGAAAAGTGGGTTTTGCGTAATTCCAGAGAGGCTCAAGATTGTAACAAGAGGAACATGATGGGATTATTAGGAACATTTCTCCACTCTGCCTTGCGCTCGCTCTCTCCTCCTAAAGTAGTTTTGAAGCCCCCAGAGGGACACTACATCATTTTTTCAAATATTTGTTTCTCTTTCTGTGATTTTAGTTAGAATTCTCCATCCGATTATATCTGTTTCTTTTGCCTGAAAAATATAATAAATATTTCAGAGAAGTTTGCTTGTGTATATTGCCTTTGGTTTATACAGGAAAGCCATTTACACAAAACTTCATAAAATAGGATAAAGAGTAAGTCAAAACAGCATTTCATTACAGTGCACAATCCTATTTCTCTATGTCTCTTTAAAAGTTTGATTGTGCCCATGCACGGTTAACAGAGTTGCAGGTTTATTTATTTATTTGATTTATATCTTGCCTTTCATTCAGGTGTTCAGGAGCTATGTCGATGAAGAGTCTCAGTCATCCAGGTGGAATTATCTGTAGGTTGAGTCATGGCAACTGGACTTCTTTCTTTTGGTTGAAACGTTTGGCTGCTTGACCAAGTAGCTTCTTCAGTCTGGGCAAAAGTTGGTGAGGGGACCCCATATATGTCTTCCAGGGTGGCTGTATTGACCTTACACCTGATTGGCTTGTTAATTGGGCAATTGAGGTGTAGATAGTCTTTGGGATGTCTTACTCCTAAAACCTTTATTCATCCCCAAGTGGATCCTTAAATGTGGCCTTGCTGGTGAACTTGTGAAGTGGTCTTAATCTTCCTGGGGACTAATGAAAGAGCAACATGATAAAGGGGGACAAGTTGTGCCTGAAGCCTCCGCCTCTATTGAGGGAAGGATTTTCCACTTTGGCATGAATGGATTCCTTAACCCCTCTCTCAAACCACCTATCTTCCCTGTCCAAAATGTGAATAGTAATGTCCTCAAATGAGTGTCCTTTTTCTTTTAGATGAAGGTAAACTGCTGATTCTGGTCCTGTGGTGTTGCTCCTCCTGTGTTGGGCCATCCTCTTATGTAAAGGCTGTTTGGTTTCTCCAATGTAGAGCTCAGAACACTCCTCACTGCACTGGATTGCATATACTACGTTGCTCCTCTTATGTTTTGGTGTTGGATCTTTAGGGTGTACAAGCCTCTGTCTCAGTGTGTTGGTGGGTTTGAAATATACAGGTATGTTCTGTTTGCCAAATATCCATTTTATCTTTTCCAACATGGGGCCATGTAAGGAATGACCAGGTTCTTTCGTTGATTCTGGTTCTCAGCTCTGTCTGCCGTTGTTTTGGGTCTGGGGGTACACTTAGATTTAATGAAGGCCCAATTTGGATATCCACAGGACTTCAGAGCTGTCCTCAGGTGCTGATTTTCTTTCTTTTTGGCACCCATGGAGGTGGGGATGGTTTCTGCCCTGTGGGACAATGTCCTGATGACTCCTAGTTTGTGCTGCAGTGGATGGTGGGAGTCAAACATCAGGTATTTGTCTCTGTGTGTGGGTTTCCTGTAGATCTCTATTTCTAGCTTGCCACAGGTCCCAATAAGGACTTCACAGTCTAGGAATGCCAGCCTGTTGTCCTTGGTGTCTTCCATTAGCTTTGGTGCACAAGAAAAACAAGAAGCGCTGCTGCTCTGGTGGCGCACAAAAAACCGGAAGCACCACCACTGCAGCGCTTTTAGGTTTTCGAGCCCTGCGGCAGTGGCAGTGGCACTTCCGGGTTTTTGCACACCGCCACTGCGGCGCTTTCAGATTTTCATGCGCCGCAGCAGTGGCAGCAGCGGTGTCCTAGTGTGCCATGCGAAAACCCGGAAGTGCTGATGGTCCGCCACCATGCGCGTGGCGGTGGTGCACCATCAGCGCTTCCGGGTTTTGATGCGACACACCTGAGCCCCGCAGGCGACACAGTATTGTGTCGCAACACAGTTTCGAAAGCTATGGTCTATGGTATTTATATGGTCTGTGTTCAGGAGGTGTTCTTCCTATTTCTTTTCCCAGAACATCAACCCTGAGAGAAAGTGAGTGAGCTAAAGGAGGATATACTTTGGCAGAGAATGGATTAGAAGTTGTGTGGCGTGGTGGCTCACCGGGTAAGACACCAGGCTTGTCGATCGGAAGATCGCAAGTTCGGAGGTTCAAATCCCTAGCCCTGCGTGCAGAGTGAGCTCCCGCACTAGCTCCAGCTCTTGCCAACCTAGCAATTCAAAAGCATGTAAATGCAAGTAGATTAATAGGTACCACTTCGGTGGGTAGGTAACAGCGTTCCGCACGCGTCATGCCAGCCACATGACCGTAGAAGCGTCTTTGGACAACGCTGGCTCTTCGGCTAACAAATGGAGATGAGCACCAGCCCCTAGAGTCGGACACGACTGCACAAATGTGCGGGGGGAACCTTTACCTTTTACCTCCCCATTCTTAATCCTTGAACTACTACATCAGGCTGTCATATATTTCTTTTTGTAAGAATTAAATCCTCAATAACTTGTGTTGTTTATTCATTCAGTCACTTCCAACTCTTCGTGACTTCATGGACCAGCCCACACCAGAGCTTCCTGTCGGCCGTCGCCATCCCCAGCTCCCCCACGGTCTAGTCCGTCACCTCCAGAATATCATCCATCCATCTTGCCCTTGGTCGGCCCCTCTTCCTTTTGCCTTCCACTTTCCCTACCATCAGCATCTTCTCCAGGGTATCCTGTCTTCTCATTATGTGGCCAAAGTACTTCAGTTTTGCTTTTAATATCATTCCCTCAAGTGAGCAGTCTGGCTTTATTTCCTGGAGTATGGACTGGTTTGATCTTCTTGCAGTCCAAGACACTCTCAGAATTTTCCTCCAGCACCACAGTTCAAAAGCATCTATCTTCCTTCGCTCAGCCTTCCTTATGATCGCAGCCATAGGTTACTACAGGGAATACCATTGCTTTAACTATGTGGACCTTTGTTGTCAGTGTGATGTCTCTGCTCTTAACTATTTTATCAAGATTTGTCATTGCTTTCCTCCCAAGAACTAGACGTCTTCTGATTTCCTGGATGCAGTCAGCGTCTGCAGTAATCTTTGCGCCTAGAAATACAAAGTCTGTCACTGCCTCCACTTTTTCTCCCTCTATTTGCCAGTTATCAATCAAGCTGCTTGCCATAATCTTGTTTTTTTTGAGGTTTAACTGCAACCCAGCTTTTGCACTTTCTTCTTTCACCTTCATCATAAGGTGGAGGAGGAGCTCCTCAGCTCCTCCTCGCTTTCAGCCATCAAAGTGGTATCATCTGCATATCTGCGATTGTTAATAGTTCTTCCAGCGATTTTAACTCCAGCCTTGGATTCATCGAGCCCAGCATGTTGCATGATGTGTTCTGCATACAAGTTGAATAGGTAGGGTGAGAGTATACAGCCCTGCCATACTCCTTTCCCAATCTTAAACCAGTCCGTTGTTCCGTGATCTGTTCTTACCATTGCTACTTGGTCATTTTAAAGATTCCTCAGGAGACAGACAAGATGATTTGGTATCCCCATACCACCAAGAACTTGCCACAATTTGTTATGATCCACACAGTCAAAGGTTTTAGAATAATCAATAAAACAAAAATAGGTGTTTTTCTGAAACTCCCTGGCTTTCTCCATTGTCCAGCGGATATTGGTAATTTGGTCTCTAGTTCCTCTGCCTTTTCTAAACCCAGCTTGTACTTCTGGCAATTCTCGCTCCATGAATTGCTGGAGTCTACCTTGCAAGATCTTGAGCATTATCTTACTTGCATGTGAAATAAGTGCCACTGTTCGATAGTCTGAACATTCTTTAGTGTTTCCCTTTTTTGGTATGGGGATATAAGTTGATTTTTTCCAATCTGATGGCCATTCTTGTGTTTTCCAAATTTGCTTGCATATGGCATGCATCACCTTGACAGCATCATCTTGCAAGATTTTAAACTGTTCAGCTGGGATACCGTCGTCTCCTGCTGCCTTTTTATTAACAATGCTTCTTAAGGCCCATTCAACCTCACTCTTCAGGATGTCTGGCTCTAACTTACTGACCACACCATCAAATCTATCCCCGATATTATTATCCTTCCTGTACAGATCTTCCATATATTCTTGCCACCTTTTCTTGATCTCTTCTGCTTCTGTTAGGTCCTTGCCATCTTTGTTTTTGATCATAGGCATTTTTGCCTGGAATTTACCTCCGATGTTTCTAATTTTCTGAAAGAGGTCTCTTGTCCTTCCTATTCTATTATCTTCTTCCACTTCCGCACATTGCTTTTTAAAAATAATTCCTTATCTCTTCTGGCTAACCTCTGGAATTTTGCATTTAATTGGGCATATCTCCCCCTATCACTATTGCCTTTTGCTTTCCGTCTTTCTTGGGCTACTTCCAGTGTCTCAGCAGACAGCCATCTTGCCTTCTTGGTTTTCTTTTTCTTTGGGACGTTTTTTGTTGCCGCCTCCTGAACAACGTTGCGAACTTCTGTCCATAGTTCTTCCGGGACCCTATCTACTAAATCTAGTCCCTTAAATCTATTCTTCACCTCCACTGCATATTCCTTAGGAATATTAGTGAGCTCATATCTAACTGTTCTGTGGGTCTTCCCTATTCTCTTTAGTCTGATTCTAAATTTTGCAATAAGAAGTTTGTGATCTGAACTGCAGTCAGCTCCAGGTCTTGTTTTTACCGACTGTCTATCGACCTCAATAACTACTTTGCAAATATACAGTATATGCTTATAAGCATTGAATTAAGGTCAGCTTTAATTGTTCATAAACTTCACTTAAATATATTATCACACAAAGAATAGACTGGGATGGATATTTTTATCCATCCATACTGGTTCAGAATTTTGGAAGTTTGGAGCCTCTAGTATTTCTGCAGAGCACAAATTGGAGAAAACTGAAGTAGATTAGAGGAGGAAGACAACCCAGACAGCTAATTTGATTATCTTTTAAAGTTGGAGCAATTTTTTTTTTGCCTAAAGGAGACTGTGCAAAATCTTGTGGAGATTGATGGTAAATATATAGACAGCAGTTGTATAACCATCGTTGGCACCTTGAGAAAAATTAGATTCATTACTGACAATATCTTTTTTTAAAAAAAGTTAATATCATGGACATAAATAGAAATGAAGAAATGACCATAGCGTTGTTCCAAATAAGTTTAAAGGCATGGATCTGTACTGGAAGCTGATTCTGCAGACATGCCATATTAGCAAAACATTTAAAATGTTTCTATTGTGCAGTGAATACACAGCTTCACAAAATAAGTAAGTATAATAAATGGGATTGGACTCCATTTGGAGTACTTTGTCCAGTCTGGGCACATTAGTTCAAAAAGGACAGTGACAAATTGAGCAAATTCAGAGTAGGGCTACCAAGATGGTGAAGGATTTGGAAACTAAGTCCTTTAGAGTCCTTGGTGCTCTCTGAGCTTGGTTGTTTGCTTGCAGACATTTCATTACCCGACTACGTCTGCAAGCAAATGTCTGCAAGCAAACGTCTGCAAACAAGCAACCAAGCTCAGAGAGCACCAAGGACTCCACAGTTCAACCCTGAGCTACATATATTCTCTTCTGTTGGAACTAAGTCCTATGAGGAACAGTTAAAGGATCTGGGTATGTTTAATCTACAGAAAAGACAACTGAGGGAAAATAGGATATTGGGCTTCAAATATCTGAAGGGTTGTCATGTGAAGGGAGTAGAATTCTTCTTTCTTCCCCCAGGGGCAGCACCAGAAACAATGCCTTAAAACTACAAGGAAAGTAGTTCTGGATAGACATCAGGAGAAACTTCCTGACTGGATGAGCTGTCAGCCAGTGGAAAAGTTGCCACATGTTGAGGTGAGTTCTTCAGAGTTTGGATGGTCATCTGTCAGAGGTGCTATAGTAGATCTTGCATTGAGATATATATGATTCCTTCTAACTCTATGTTTCTAAGTGCACATAAATGTGTGGTTTTACATATATGTACACATGCACTCAACTCCACATACCCATAGTTCAGAATTACATATGCTGGGATCCATGAAGATAATGCAGCTCAACTCCCATTCACATTTTGAAAGTTCAGACATCCAAAACTGGATTGTTATTCATCTCCTGATAAGTTGCTCTTCAGAATTATTCACTAGATTTGGTTTGATTAGTCATACATTGTATAGGCTTGAACATCCACAAACTCAAGATCTTTGCCAACCAATTTAATATAAAAGTGGAAGCTCTAGGACATTGACAGAAGTTTTAGTGTAAATGTTCCTTCTGACTTTCTCAGTCAATGTTGCCTCCTGTTCTATGATCTAACTCACACAGCAGTCATGTTTCAGATAATCCCAATTATTGGCAGGTGCATTGTATTAATTATGTAGTCCAAATTCAGAAAATGCTTTTCTTTGAAGTCATGAGTGTTTGAAAAAAATATTCCACCCAGGAGTAGCTGGAATGTGTGATCTCTTGTTTGGGCCCTTACCCTCGTAATCAATCAGAACCTCTCAATAACTGTGCATCCAAGGAGAAAAGTGACAAATTTGGAGGTCGCACAGCAGAAACTATGGTCCACAGATAATTGCATGGGAGGTCCTTGATCTTCATGCATATGGCTTTAAGGCAATTCGAGTATTGGAACAGAGATAATAGCATCAACCTTTTTTCCTATGATCATACTCATCACATTTTCTTCGGCATTGCATAGGGCATAATTCAGAGGAAAGGGACCTGGGCTGAGCTACAACTCACAGTAGTCCCAAAAAATATGACGAGTGGTGAAAAAGGCTAGAAGTTGTAATTACTCAACGGAACGAGAGCGACAGATTTACCGCCTTTGCCATAGCTATAAAGCAAGGTTTAGCATGTTTCTTTTATTTTATGTTTCTCAAACAGTGCCCTCCCATCCCACCAAGATAGAAATCACTTTCAAAACTTAGAAACTGAAACTGAAAATGACTGTCAGTCCTCCATGCCTTGAATAATCCTGAATTAAATTTGTAATCCCAGCCTTAAAATGCTTCATATTCATTATGGCACATAGACATATACTAATGATCACAGTTTGTTGTCTGTTATACAACTGTAGTATGACAATTCTACTATTTCTATAAGAGAAAGTGTGACATCAGTGATTTGGGCAATTATAAAAAAATCAGACGAAGATTTTTTTTTTCATTTATAGGCTTCCTAGTACAATTCATTATTAAGATATTTTGGACTGAATACAAAGATCCATGAGTAGAAAAATTATACCAATAGCATCCATTTTCCAGCTATTGCACAAAAGCTAATGGAAGACTGCCTTAGGATAAGCCTACATATTAAAATACCAGCCTGCTTCAGAGAATCGTATCTTAGCTGACTAAATCAAGACCAAAATGAGTCTTTTTCCCCCAAATCTATAATCTTTTCTCTTCCATGTGTAAGGATGATAGGATTAAACTAATTTGTTTATAATCTAATATAGTTTTCCATTTGGTTCAAGTCTGAAACTGTGGTGGCAAGCTCTGGAATGAGTTGGGATTTATAGTCAATTTCAGACTATAATTTATGTTACTGCTTTGTTCTGAAGCTGACAATCATAGACCAAATGGGAAGCTATGGAGACTTGGAGACTTCTTTGTTTTTTATGACTTGCCACAAAGGGAAGAATGAAAGGCATATGTGTCCAGACCAAAAAAAAAAAAAAAAGCAAAAGAAACCCCTTTCAGATATCAGCTTATTAAACTGAGATATGATCTTCTAAAAACAGCTATGATGGAACCCAAAGAGATTGTACAATAACTTGCATTAATAGACACGCACCCTAGATTTCCATTCTCCATCATCATGAAGGGAAATTGCTCCAAAATTCCTTCTGTGATTTGAAGGTCACCTCTGAATGGAATAGGGCTGAGAAATGAAGTAACACTGATACACAAAATTGCATTAGAATTCAAAAAAGGGAGGGACAAATCTTACCTTCCAAAGTATTCCGGAAGCTGAAGTTAGCCATTTTATCCATAGTCCCAGTTTCATACTGGGTCAGACTTAAGCAGAATTCAACATCAGCTGATGTTGGAAGACGAGGAGTTCTTTCTTTATCATGATTCCCAGGATTTCGAAGGATAGGCCCTTCATTCATTCCATTACAAAGTTCCTGGTGGCTATTGTACTCTTCTGATTGGCTGCAGATGACCTAGAAGATTATACAGAAAATTACACAGTGTTGGGACCAGAACCTTGAGCAGTAAGGCTGTTTTCCAGAACTTGAAGTTCCCACCCAGATAAGGAGATCTGTGCTGATAAGGAAGCATCTGCAAACTTCCTTCATAGGATCAGGAACTGTGGGTATAACAGATGTGTGTCCCAATACACATTTATTGATTTGTATGTAAAACAAAGAAATATCTTTCCATCAAATATAACTTTCCATGAAATAAAGGCTGTTGCTGTCAGTTCAGTTAAATGTGTAACGTTGTTTATATTCTAGTGGAATATTCTAGTTAGATATGAATGGATGCTGTCTCATTGTTTTCCATTTGCATTTTCCATTTTCCATATGCTGCTGCATATCATTTCAAATACTGTAACTGAGACACGTATAAAATATTTGAAATGATATGCAGCAGCAAATAAATACATCAATAAAAATAATCACTGTAAAAAATGTCTTAGTTCAGTAATACTATGAACAGTAGTGAAGCAGGCAGGCCAGCATTATCGCATTATAGATCTGGGGCCTACTCTACCTTACGTCTAATCAAATCAAACCTAATCAAAACCTGTATTTTGTCCTAGTGCTTAATAAATCCAGTAATATTAAAAAAAAAAGTGCAACTAAAAGGCTGGATGAGGAGCTACTTAACTTATTTAGTTTCACGGTTTCTGCAGAGCTTTCATGTTAGTTCCAGTCATCTGTTACCACTCAAATCTCCCTTCCCCTGTAGTGGGAATACAGGGGTCAGGATAGAGCAGCAGGTTCGACGGCCCTTGTGATAAATCTTCTGCTCACCCTCTCTTCGAGGGTGATTTTTCAGCGATTTTCTCGCCGCAGACAGAAAACCGCAGAGCTATCAGCTCTTCGCTCCACTCAGTCCAGCACCCGGAAGCGAAAGTCTAGGATTTATCTCTGGACTGTGATTTATAGATGCTGGTGTTTTATTTTTCTTTCTTGTCAGAGGAGTGTTTGAACGGTGGGTTTGGAAAGATAGTTGACTCTGCCTGGAGTGAGCTGAGTGACTTTCTCTTTTGATTCTAAATATTTCTACTCTTGGTTTGCTTTCATCCTTATTGCAATTATAAGTATTTTTTTTTTTCCTTTGGGGACTAATTTGCCTGGATTTAAAGTTTTTATGGATAAATGAATTACTGATTTGATATTCTTTCTTCTACCTGTTTGGGATTTTTATTATGAAAGAACTCTTTTTGCTTTTCTCCATAAATGTTTGAATATTTTTTGGATTATATAAGTCACTTTATAGAATTTTTATGAATGCCTTAGATTCCTTCTGTATATAAATTAGACGACTTATTCATGGTTGGACTGTGTGGATATAAGCTGCCGTGAGAAACCTTGGGATTGTTTATCTTTTTTGTTATTATTTTGACTACAATAGAACCTCTCTGTTCCTTTTTTATCTTTTATTCACTTGCTCTTACGCTTGGACATACAATTTTAATGGACTAGATTTTTTGCTATTCTAATAACTACATTTAAAGGACTATTTTTATTTTTAAAAGTTTTTTTATTCTCCTATTATTAAAAAGGGAGAAGAAGAGAGAAAGGAGAAAGAGAAGAAAAAATAGTAGTCCTTTTTTTTTTTTTGTTCTTTGTCTTTGTCTTCCCCCTCCCCTCTCCTTCTTTTTTTTTTCCTTTTTTTCCTTTTTTCCTTTTCTCTCTTACAGGGAAACTATCTACATTATGACAATCATGGCATTAACACCTGGAGCGTCGGTGGAGCCTCTTCAGTCAGAGATGAGAAAACTTCTGGAAGTGATGGCATCATTTAATAAAGAAATGAGAGAGGAGTGTATTTTGAGACGGAGAGCAGTTCCAGAACAGTTGAATGAAGATGTAGGAGAAAGGACTGTTTCTATATTAGATAAACCCTTGGAGATAAAAGAACAAGATCTAGATTTGGAAATAGATAAAATTTCTAGAGAACAGAAAGTGTTTAAAGAACAAAAGTTAAGGATAATTTCTACTTCAAAAGTTAAAACATTTCTAGAGAAATATAAGACAGACATGAGGGAGGCACCAGGAGAATGTAAGAAGCATTTCATAGAATAGAATAGAAGTAAAGAATAGAGATAAATGGCTGACCTATAAGGACTTTTTATTGTTAAAATTGATGGATTGGCAGAAAAGGATAAATTGACACATTTATTAAAAGAAAATTCAATTATTACTCTTTTAAAGATTAGAAACTATTAATGGACTATTTGGAAAATGTTGGAGGGGCAAAGCTTATAAGAGGATTTGAAGATTAAATTATATATAAATTGATATATTAGATAAGAAATGTTTTTTAATGTGATTTACAGACTTAGTATGTAAGATGCATTTTATAGAATAGAATAGAAGTAAGGAATAGAGATAAATGGTTGATTTATAAGGACTTTTTATTATTAAAATTGATGGATTGACAGAAAATGAGAGATTGATATGTTTATTAAAAGAAAATTTAAACTATTACTTTTTTAAGAGTAGAAACTAATAATAGACTATTTGGAAAATACTGGAGGGGCAAAGTTTATATGAGGATTTGAAGATTAAATTATATATAAATTGATATATTAGATAAGAAATGTTTTTTAATGTGATTTACAGACTTAGTATGTAAGATGCATTTTATAGAATAGAATAGAAGTAAGGAATAGAGATAAATGGTTGATTTATAAGGACTTTTTATTATTAAAATTGATGGATTGACAGAAAATGAGAGATTGATATGTTTATTAAAAGAAAATTTAAACTATTACTTTTTTAAGAGTAGAAACTAATAATAGACTATTTGGAAAATACTGGAGGGGCAAAGTTTATATGAGGATTTGAAGATTAAATCATATATAAATTGATATATTAGACAAGAAATGTTTTTTTAATGTCATGTATAGACCTAGCCTGTATGACAAATTTTGTAAAGTATTGTGACCAGAGATTAATCGGAAGCTGACTACTTTCTATGTTTCATCTTTTTTCTTTTTTTCTTTGCTTTACTACACCTTTTTTTCTTCTTTCTTTGATTTGTATTTCTATTTCTTTTTCCGTTTCCAACTTTTAACTATGTATATTCAAAACCCAATAAAATATTTTAAAAAAAACAAACCTGTATTTTGTAACCGCAGATATCCTCTTGCCTAAAGGTTCTTGCCAACTTCCTGACCTTTGTAACAGTATGCCATGGACCCTGGAAGTTCCCTAAAATGTTACTGATGGTGTAAGATAACTTCCCCTTTTCCTATCCTGTTTTGATGTACTATGTATTAACTGCTGAGCTTGTGATACTTGAGATACCAACTGCTGATCTTGTGATATCCTGATTGTATTGATTGCAAAACCTATAAAAGATAGACTCTGGGTGTAGCCCGGGGTTCAGATTTGCTGAGCTATCGCTCTGAACCATTGCTAGCAATAAACCTGTATTCTCTAACCTCGCTGGTCTCGTCTCCTGTCATTTGGGAAGGTGAGTTTTCCCGCTACAGTAGAAATCTCCTACTAATTATACAACACTATGTATCATTCTTCTTGAACATGCACCCTCCACATGTGTTAGATTTCAGTTCCCATTATCATCCACCTAGCATTCCAGCTTGATTGTATGGAACTTAAAGGTGAACATTATGGAACCAGAAGTCTAATATAAAATGTAATAAATTTAGTATACTCCAGCTTAGCAAAGGTTTGTCGATGAAGGTTCTCAGTCATCCAGGTGGAATTGTCTGTAGCTTGAATCATGTCAACTGGATTTCTATATTCTCAGTGGAAACATTTCGCTCCTTATCCAAGAAGCTTCTTCAGTCTGAGACAAGTTTGTAAGGGAATCCTTAAATATGTTTCTAGGGTGGCTGTGTGACCTTGCACCTGGGGCTAGGTCATGGTTATTTTGAGATGTTTATTTCTAAGTCCCTTTATCATCTAAAGGAGGATCGTTAAGATTACCTTGCTGTTGTTGAGATTGCGAAATGGTCTTAATCTTCCTAGGCACAGAAGACAAAGCAGGAAGGAAAATAGGGGAAAGATTGTGCCTGAGGCCCCCACCTCTATTCAAACAAGGATTTTCCAAGTTGGCATAAATGGATTCCTTGACCCCTCTTTCAAACCACTTATCTTCCCTGTCTAAAATGTGAACATTAATGTCCTCAAATGAGTGTCCTTTTTCCTTTAGATGAAGGTAAACTGCTGACTCTGGTCCTGTGGTGTTGCTCCTCCTGTGTTGGGCCATCCTCCTGTACAAAGGTTGTTTGGTTTCTCCAATGTAGAGCTCAGAGCACTCCTCACTGCACTGGATTGCATACACTACATTGCTTTTCTTGTGTTTTGGAGTTTGATCTTTGGGGTGTACAAGCCTCTGTCTCTTTTTTTTTTTATCCATAAGTTTTATTAAATTTTAAAATACATATTAAGAGCTAATACAAAAGAAAAGAAATAGAAATACAAAGTAAGAAAAAGGAAAAGAAAAAGTGAAGTCAAAAAATAACAAACAAAGAAAATATAGAAAATAGATGTCCTCCAATTTATCCTTGAACTTTAAGTACAACAATTAACTTTAAATGTTAGTCCTTTATACAATACACAGAAACTTTTCTTTGTCATATACCCTTTGATTTCTATAATCCAATCTTCTGTTCTTCATATAGGTTTCGCCTTTCTTGATATCTTCCAACAATCCATCTCTGGTTTCTACTCCTTAGAATAGTAATCAAATGTTCATTGTTGCATCAATTAAATGTTTTCCATTTGCTCTTTCCATTTTTACATCTATATTTATATCTTCAATAAAGTCCAATTAGTATAACAAATAAAGGCCTTATCTACGTCTAATAAAATACAGTATATTCTGTTCATGTTATGACTATATATTCCATTAATACATAATCTAACATATTACATAACATAATACATAATATAGCAAAAATACAAAACCTAACATAACATATAACCTAATACATACAACATATTCTTGTAATAACCTACATTCTAATTCCATCTCATCATCTCATTGTCTTCTCATAAATGTGTCTCCAGAAAGAGTAATATATAATATCAACATATTTATTTATAATCTTGTATCTTACACTTAAAATATCATGTTTTTATGCATCTGTATATTTCTCATATCTGTGCTTACTCTGTGTACAATACCAAATCCGCATTTTCATTCACCTTGCATTCCAAATTAATATCAATAAATCTCCTGTTTAGGTTATGCCAATATCACAATATGCAACTTGTTTATTTCTGTAACTCATGTGGGATATCAAAATGTTTATTTTGCCATATCTATCAATTTGCATATTAAAATCTTCCTGTCTCAGCTGCCACAATGTATTTATGCCCAAACGTTTAATAGACCACTTCCTGTAAAATATCATAATCTTCTTCTGTACCAATACATTCAAAGTCCTCTTTCCCTGTTTCTCTACTGGTTCGAAAGGTCTTTCCTCTGTTTCTAAATCTGTCCCTTGTATCTTCTGTTCCTGAGCCACCAAAACTATTAATATACGTTCTATGGATTTCTTAATTTGCAAAAAAATTTTGCTGGTTTCTTCCTTAAAATCCTGAAGTGCTGTGAGAAATGCCATTATTTGTTGTTCAAACCGTAATCAGCTGCCGTAGCCAAAACAAAGAATTTTCTCAGGGAGCAGGGAACAGCTGTTCTATTATTTATCAATAATGTCTATTTCTTTAAATGAGAAAAGCTTTTAAAGTAAAAGATGAAAAAATTCCACAGAGCAGTATTTCAAACAGTTTGTAAAAGGAAAGATGAAAATATATTCCAAATGAAAGATAGTCCTTTCTAAAAAAAAGTAGAAAAAGAAAAAAAAAAAGGTAGAGAGGCACACATTCTCTATACTTTATTCTTTATTCTTCTTTATTCTTCAGGCTGCAAGCTGCTTAACCCAAACAAACAATTTCTCAAAAGTCAGTTAGTTTGTCGAGTGAGAAATACCAACAAAGTCTCTTAAGTCCCAATTTCTCTGATACAAAAGAAAGGCAGAAAAATACAAAACTTGTTCACTATGTTGCCAAAATAAAATCTATCAAACTTCCACCAAAATTAATTATAGCAAAGAAAACACAAAATTAGCCAACATTTTGAACGAAGTCCAAAGATAAATTTTAGAATAATAAAAATATACTAATCTAAAAAAGAAAACTAATATAAAGTGGTCTAAAATCTGGCTGTCACTCTTGTGTCTCCCAAGAGACTTACGTTCTCTGCAGAGCTAGAATCCTCTTTCGGCCATTTCACTGCATCCACCCCCCGTTCTTCTCCGCGGTGGAAACAACAAAGAAAAACAGGAGTGGGCAATTACAATGGCTCTGTGAGCAATCTTCTGGTTCCCCCTTCTCCAGGGGGAAACTTCAGTGGTCTGTAGACCCCTGCAAACAAGATAGAAAGTTAGCCAGGTCTCAGAGCTCAGAGCTCTGAGAAACTCTGACTTGTCGAGTTGCCAGCCAGGCTTGGAGTGTACAAGCCTCTGTCTCTGTGTGTTGGTGGGTTTGAAATATACAGGTATGTGGTGTTTGCCAAATATCCTTTTTATCTTTTCAGACACGCCAGCCATGTAAGGAATGACCAGGTTCTTCCGTTTACTCTGAGTCTCAGCCCTGTCTCCTTTGGATGATAAAGGGACTTAGAAGTAAACATCTCAAAATAACCATGACCTAGCCCCAGGTGCAAGGTCACACAGCCACCCTAGAAACATATTTAAGGATTCCCTTACAAACTTGTCTCAGACTGAAGAAGCTTCTTGGATAAGGAGCGAAACGTTTCCACTGAGGATATAGAAATCCAGTTGACATGATTCAAGCTACAGACTTAGCAAAGGTTGTTAAATAAATTTGCTCATTGTGTTTAATGAGACTTGCTCTTAGGAAGACATGCATTTCACTGCAGTTTGGGAAGAAAAAGTGTGTATGATGCAAAAATCAAGGACAAGAAATCCAATTTGATAATTTAGGACAGTCCATAAATAATAGTATATTTCAACGATGAGAGTATTAGACTTGGACTGAAACTTGGTTAGGGAAGATTTGTGTTCAAGCTGCCATTAATCCACAGAATTCCCTTCTCCCTCAGCCTAGCCTACCTCACAAAACAGTTGTTGTGATAAAACAAGGGGAGACTTAATGTAAGCTTCTCTTCAGTTTTCAGAAGAAATCTGGAATTTATTAACTTCCCTATTGCTTAATGTTCTCAGGGCAACTCAGAGTAAAAATATAGCAATCATAAATTAAAATCAAAAAGCCCAGTATGGAATTAAACCAGAAGAAGCTGAACAAAAACCAACAGTTTCGGACAGAAAAATCAAGGTCTACCTTAAGATGTTCAGATGGCAAAGTTTGAAAAATGAAAAGGTCTTCATCTGATGCTGAGGAAACCACAATATAGGCTCCAAGGAAACTCTGCAGGACATGGCGAGGGTTACAAATTCCATCACAAAAAAAGATAATATAATACCTGGTATTTTGTTTAAAGGGCAGCGCGGTGGCGTAACGGTTAAGACTACCGACTGTTGAACGAAAGGATGGCAGGCCGTCAGTTTGAGACCCAGAAGTACCATGTAACGGGGTGAGCTCCTGTTCTCGCCCAGCTTCTGCCAACCTAGCAGTTCGAAAGCACGTAAAAATGCAAGTTGATAAATAGGTACCACTCCGGTGGGAAGGTAACAGAGTTCTGTGCCCCCTGGCGTTTAGTTATGCTGGCCACATGACCACGGAAGTGTCTATGGACAACGCTGGCTCCCTCGGCTGAGAATCGGAGATGAGCGCCGCCCCCTAGAGCCGGATACGACTGGAAGGGGAAACCTTAGTTACCTTTTTATTTTGTTTAATATGCAACTGCATCTGATAAATGATGCCAAATACCATTCAAATTTGCTTGTTAAATAATATACTATCAGAAATTGTGATGTACAAATTAGAAATTTAAAGTCTCCCCTTAAAAAAAACATTCATAAATAAAAAAAATCTATATCCCATTATTTCCTTGAATGATGGTTTATGGCTTAGCATTAAGGATGAACTCGGCCAACGTTCTCTTATTCAACAAATCATAGTTTAAAAAATCACAGCTTTTTACTGCTATAAGCCACCATGATTATCAAAGTAATAGAATGGTGAGGTAGAAAACAAACAAACAAACAAGGTGGATTCCTAGACAGGAGTTTGGATTCGATGATCTCCAAGTCTGTTCCAACCATTCTATGTCCAGGGTGACTTTTACACCTTTTTACTAGGAATAGATAGCTCCACTCTCCATGGATAGCTATGGACATCACAGGCAGATATGAGATAATTGACTATCATTAAGGTATCACCATAATCCATATCCAGTGGGAAGTTTTAACTCAGAAGCTGCAGAATTCTTAGTTCCTTCTCAAAGTGCATTGTTATAAAGATTTGTTCAGGAAGAATAGATTAGTCTACCACATGTTATATTTGTATCCTGCTGGAATTTGACTGAGTGATTAACTTTAGCTTCCCCGATAAACATTCAGCTATTTCACTGCACAAATTAAAAGAGTTTTTCCTTTGATGAGGTCTAAAATCAATTACCTTTTCTTTCCAATAGGAATCCTATAATTCTCCAATTAATTTCCTGTTCCAGCTATGGATTGGGGAGAAATTGATTCACTCTGCACCTTAATGTGAATTTCTCCCACTTCCTAACTTATTCTATGAAGCAAGATGCATTTGTCTTGCTGAATTCATACATTTCCAAATTTTGTGACATAGCTTTCCAGGATACAAAATATTACAAAAATGGGTGCAGTATAGAAAATTGCACACAAAAATAAGTCCATTGGTGGAGAGACTTAACTTAGGGAAAAAATGAACATATTGTCATAGATTCATCGAGCCCACCCCCTACTCAGGGCAGGAATCCAAAATTGTCCATCCCTGACAAATGGCTGTTCACCTCCAGCAAATGAAAACCCTTCATAACTGGTAAAAGGTAAAGGTTCCCCCTGCACATTTGTGCAGTCATGTCTGACTCTAGGGGCCGGTGCTCATCTCCGTTTCTTAGCCGAAGAGCCAGCACTGTCCGAAGACGCTTCCGCGGTCATGTGGCCGGCATGACACACGAGCGGAATGCTGTTACCTACCCACCAAAGTGGTACCTATTCATTTACTTGCATTTGCATGCTTTCGAATTGCTAGGTTGGCAAGAGCTGGAGCTAGCGCGGGAGCTCACTCCGCACGCAGGGCTAGGGATTCGAACCTCCGAACTTGCGATCTTCCAATTGACAAGCCTGGCGTCTTACCTGCTCAGCCACCACACCCCTTCATAACTGGTACCCCTATCAAAACTGCTCTTACCATTAGGAAGTTTTTTTTCCTAACATTCAACTGGAATGTGCCGTCTGTTGCTCAGTTGTGGAGTTGTCCATTCATTTATGACTCTTTCTGACTCCTCTTGCAGCCCAAGATATTCTCAACCATTTTTTTCCAGCATCACAGTCAAAGGCATCAGTTCCAGTTCATTCAGCCTTTCTGGTGATCCAGTTTTTACAGCCCTATACTACAACTGGGAAAATCACAGCCTTGACCATCCATATCTTTGTTGTCAGTGTGATTCTCTGCACTTTGATATTTTGACTAGATTTCTCAGTCTTTCTCCCAAGGAGCTGTCATCTCTATTTCATGGCTACAGTCACAATCCTGTGAATTTGTGAACCTAGGAAGATAACATCTGCTATTACTCTCCCTATTTGCATTGAGTTTGTGTTGCCCGTTAGCACAGGTTTCTTGATCGTTTAATATTGAGCAGCACATAGGTTTTTGCATTCTTTGCTTTCACATTCAACAAAAGAGTCTTGTTGTTCAGTAGTTTGAGCATTGCTAAGCACTGCCCATTTTTGATACTAGAATGTTTTTTTTTTGGTAATTCCTTGGCCATTGCTGTGTTTCCCATACCGGACAGAAAACCACAGCTGGCACTTTAATTGCATCATTTATTTATTTTTTTATTTATTTATTATTAAATTTATATTACTGCCCATCTCCCCTATCAGGGACCCTGGGTGATTCATCTTATAAGATTTTAACCAATTAGCTGATATTTTTTCAACTCCTGTAGGTTGTTGTTAGCAATATTTTCTAGGGCCAATGATTATTTATTTATTTATTGCAATTATTTGTATGCCACTTACTAGAGCATCTCTGGTTGAATTTCGATTTCACACTCCAGGATATCTAGCTCTGGTTGAGTGATCAAACCTGTGTAAGTAGCTGCAATTTCAGATTTTGTTTCCTGTTCTTCTGTACATTTGCATCAGCTCATCTTTATAACTTCTTTCACCAGTCGATCTTTGCCTCCTTTGTCTTTTATTGTACTCAGATTGACATAAAATCTTCCCTTGATATTTGTAATTTTCTTAAATCTCCTGTCCTTCCTGTTTGCGTTGCTTGTGTTGTAAGTATAAAGTTTTGTCTTTTCTTACTCTTCCCTGGCACTCGGTTTTTAGATGGGCTTTTTCTTTTTCTTTCCATTTCTGTTGTCTTTTTCTTTCCATTTTTTTTCTCCTGATTTCAGTGTATCAGCATATTCTGCTTTGTGTATTTGGGGACATTTTTGTTTGCTTCCTCCTTATGATGTCACACACGCGCTGCTGCCGCTTCGGGTTTTGCACACCACCGTTGGTGTGTCGCCGCAGGAAAACCCAGAAGTGCCGCCGTTGCGGCAGCGCGCAAAAACCCGGAAGCGCTGCTGCCGCTTTCGGGTTTTGCACACCGCCGTTGGTGTGTCGCCGCAGGAAAACCCGGAAGCGCTGATGATGATCAGCACTTCCGGGTTGTGTGGCGACACACCAGACTGTGTGTGGCGACACACTTTTCTGTTGCGACACACAGTTTGGAAAGCTCTGATCTAGAGCCATATACCAACAGTACATCATTTTATAAAATTTCTCTTTTAAGTTATCATGTAAATTTCAATCCTTTTAACCACAAATTTTCCCACTGTTCCATCAGTACATTGTGTCCAAAGTTCTTAGCCCATTTTATTATACAGTCTTTCCCTTGTTCTTCTTCCAACACCAACGGTAGTTGGTGTGTTGCCGCGGGAAAACTTTGGAAAGCCCTGCTCTAGATAAATTGTCTAGAATGTATAAAGGTACTTCAAATTTATGTTGGAAATGTGGACAACATGAAGGGTCATTTTATCATGCTTGGTGAATGTGTAATAAAGCCAGGAATTTCTGGGTTCAAATGCATAAAAAAAAAAGGTAAAGGTTCCCCCCGCACATTTGTGCAGTCGTGTCTGACTCTAGGGGCCGGTGCTCATCTCCGTTTGTTAGCCGAAGAGCCAGCGTTGTCCGAAGACGCTTCCATGGTCAAATGCATATAATGATACAAAGAATTTTAAAGATCAAAGTTCAACTGAAACCAGAACTTTTCTTGCTGGGATTAATGGACAGTCAATTGGAAAAGATCCATGGAAGATTTATTATTTTATTTTATTTTATTTTATTATTTTATTATTTTATTATTTTATTATTTTATTATTTTATTATTTTATTATTTTATTATTTTATTTTATTTTATTTTATTTTATTTTATTTTATTGTATTATTGTATTGTATTATTTTATTTTATTATTTTATTATTTTATTTTATTTTATTTTATTTATGTTATTTTATTTTATTTTATTTTATTTTATTTTATTTTATTTTATTTTATTATTTTATTTATTATTTTATTATTGTATTGTATTGTATTGTATTATTGTATTATTTTATTTTATTTATTTTATTATTTTATTTTATTTTATTTTATTTTATTTTATTTTATTTTATTATTTTATTTTATTTTATTTATTATTTTATTTTATTTTATCCCGCCTTTATTTTTCTTCCTCCTATTTTCCCCACAACAACAACCCTGTGAGGTGTGTTGGGCTGAGAGAGAGTGACTGGCCCAATGTCACCCAGCCAGCTTTCATGCCTAAGGCCTCCTGGTTTCCCATTGGCTCCTTCCTAGGGCTGAGAGACAGGGTCAGGGTCACCCAGCCAGCTTTCATGCCTAAGGCGGGACTAGAACTCACAGACTTCTGGTTTCTAGCCCAGCACCTTAACCACTAGACCAAATTGGCTCTATATGATTACTGCTGCGAGACTATTATATGGGCAAAAATGGAAAGACTCTGAAATACCCACAACGGAGGAATAGTTGGTGAAGATGACAGAACTAGCAGAGATGGCAAAATTAACTTGCTTGATTAGAGTCCTTATGGACTTTTTGCTGAAAAAAGAGAAAAATGAACTTTTGATTTATGGGTTTGAAGATTAGAAAGGGTAGCTTATGGAAAGAAGGAAATTACGATGTAACCTTAGAGAGAGAGGGCAAAATATAAATGCATTTATAACTGCTGTCAAAAACATTGGAAGCCACTTCTTTATAATCTTTCCTTTCCTTTTTTCTATTTTCTATTTTCCATTTTTTTCTATTTTCTATTTTCCTTCTTACTTATTCATTGTTCTTCTTATTTTCTTTGTTTCTTTTCTAATATTTGTATTGTTTTTAACTTGTTAAAAATTTCTTCAATAAAAATTATATGAAAAAAGAAATCAAGTTTGCCCTAGTTTATAGTTCTGGTATCTCAAAAGTTCGTTTTTCCTCTGGATACATTGACAGTGGGACATTCTTTTGGCTTTAATTCATCCTCATCATAAACAGCAATGCTACTCATATATGCTGTCTTCTCTTCCCACATAGCTTGTTGGATATCTTCCAACCAAGGCAGGGTGATGGTGGTGGTCATCTTCCACTCTCATATTTATCTTGCCTTCGCTGCTGATTTGTCAATATTTTTTCAGACTATTAATTGGTCCAATTGGTACCTATTAATTGGTCCAATTCCCCACCATGACCCAAGTGTCATTAGAAAAAAAATCCAGATGATTCTCTATGTTGGTTGTTGCGGGTTTTCCGGGCTGTGTGGCCGTGTTCTGGCAGTTTTGGTTCCTAATGTTTCGCCAGTAGCTGTGGCTGGCATCTTCAGAGGACAGGAGCACCTCACAGCCCGGAAAACCCACAACAACCATCGGATTCCGGCCGTGAAAGCCTTCGACAGATTCTCTATGTTATTCATTACCAGAGACTTTCAAATTGTGTAATTGTTTTCTTTCTAATTCTTTTCTGTCCATTATGCATTATGTCAATAAAGAACAATTCTACCATCACTGTCAGAATTATTGCAGAGAAGAAAGTCAAAATCTGGCCTTTGCTTCATGTTGGTATGACAACAGTATTTCTTCCTGGCACATTTTGATATTCCAAAGGAACACCCACCTCTACTTCATTTCTAACCTTTCTATTAATGTGTTTTCATACTTATAAATACAGATTTCAAAAGTACAGAATACAAAACATATACCATACAACATTGATTGTCGTGCTACAAGTTTATACAGTGAGATATACTTCTAAAAGTCAACCGTCACTTAACGTTCAGAATTTTGATTCATCCTAATTAGAGAAAGCAGCTATTCTTGAATAGTGCATTTCTAGAGATTGCATTGAATAATCATCTTAGGATAGATTTATTCTGCATAGTCACTTTGTGAAAATGAAATTCATAAATTAAGTTAGACACAAAAGTGGTATAATCTCAAATGAAACAATCTCATCAAGCTAAGCAAGGCATCTTCCCCAAAGTCTGTGTATTTTTTTCACCTCATTTTTATGCCTTTGGATCTTTATTTATTAACAAGTTAGATCCACTTTGTCAAGATGAATTGCTATTTTGCAGGGGCATAGAGGTGTGTGTTTGTGTGTGTGTGTGTATGTGCATAAATAAATCTGCAATGAAAAAGTGAAGAGCTGCCCCAGGTAGCACCTTCTCAATGCTAGTACATTGTCAGCTGTTTATGTGGGTTCTACTGCATACATAAAAGGGGCGTGGTGGCTCAGCGGGTAAGACGCCAGGATTGTCGATCGGAAGATCGCAAGTTCGGAGGTTCAAATCCCTAGCCCCGCATGACGGAGTGAGCTCCCGCACTCGCCCCAGCTCTTGCCAACCTAGCAATTCGAAAGCATGCAAATGCAAGTAGATGAATAGGTACCACTTTGATGGGTAGGTAACAGCGTTCCGCGTGCATCATGCGGCCACATGACCGCGGAAGCGCCTTCGGGCAACGCTGGCTCTTCGGCTAACAAACGGAGATGAGCACCAACCCCTAGAGTCGGACATGACTGCACAAATGTGCAGGGGGAACCTTTACCTTTTTTTTACTACATACATACATACATACATACATACATACATACATACATTTTTAAGGGATCACCTCCCTCTGGTTACATCTATCCGTCCCATCAGGACTGGCAGGAGAGTCATGTTACGGGTCCTGTCTACAAAAGAGTGTTTTTATAGGATTGGTTTTACCTGTTGTGAGCTGCCCAGAGTCACTTAGATGAGATGGGCAGCCATACAAATAGAATATCTCTATCTATCTATCTATCTTTCCAGAATTACAGAAAAAAATGAAGGGGGAAGGGACAATGAGAATTTAACCTATTTCTTGGGTTGTTTGGGAAAAGGCCATGACTGTTGATTGGTTTCCTCAGCCCAAGCATTCCACCCTGCAATATCTTCTTGTCATTCCAATTTGTCTCAACAAATCACAAACCTGAAAAAAAACTAGGCACAGAAAGGGTCAGGTTCTAAAGCCAGGGCGCTCAGTTGCTGATCAGAGGGAAATTTTAACCAGCACCCAACTCTTCTATTCCACAAGTGCCCCCACAACACTTTTTTTTTGGGGGGGGCAAGGCTCTCAGCATGAAAATGAATGAGACATATTAGGTAGGCAAATGTGAGGTCTTTCCTCCTTTGATTTTTGCCAGGCTTTAATCTTCAGTCCAGCTGTTTCAAACATCTGGCAAGGACACTCACAGCAGAATCTCTAAAGAGGATGAGCCATGCTCCAGAACTACAGTACTATGTGATCTCTGCGCTGGTATTACTTCCATGGGCTACTTGTTTAATGTACAAATAATGTAATAATGGGGCCTGGGGTGGGATTTGGAAATCTATCTATCATCTATCTATCTATCATCTATCTATCTATCTATCTATCTATCTATCTATCTATCTATCTATCATCTATCTATCATCTCTACCTATCATCCATCCATCCATCCATCCATCCATCCATCCATCCATCCATCCATCCATCTCTATCATCTCTATAATCTCTACCTATCATCCATCCATCCATCCATCTCTATCATCTCTACCTATCATTTTATTTATTTATTTATTATTCAAATTTATCACCACCCATCTCTACTGCAGTAGATTCTGGGCAGTTTACAATAATAATATTAAAATTAAAACCTATACATTTTAAAATACAATATAATAATAAATAGAAAAAAATCCAGAGGATGGTGAGATCTTAAGAAGGAGGATATTACTAAGCTAACCACCCCCCGGAGGAACTATTACCTCCTTCATCCCAAGCAAGGTGGCAGAACCAGGTCTTTAAAGACCTCTGGAAGGCCAGGAGAAGGGCGCCTGCCTCACCTCTGGGGGCAAGATATTCCACAGGGCAGGTGCTATCGCAGAAAAGGCACACCTCCTGGACCCCACTAGATGAAATTCTTTTATTGATGGGGTCCGAAGCATGCCCTCTCTGCATGACCGGGTGGGGCGGGTGGATGTGGTCGGGATGAGACGGTCCCTCAGGTACCCTGGCTCCATCCATCCATCCATCCATCCATCCATCCATCCATCCATCCATCTCTGTCATCTCTACCTATCATCCATCCATCCATCCATCCATCTCTATCATCTCTACCTATCATCCATCCATCCATCCATCCATCCATCCATCCATCCATCTCTGTCATCTCTACCTATCATCCATCCATCCATCCATCCATCCATCTCTATCATCTCTACCTATCATCCATCCATCCATCCATCCATCCATCCATCCATCCATCCATCCATCCATCCATCATCTATCACTATCATCTATCACTATCATCTATCTATTCTCTCTCTCTCTCTCTCTCTCTCTCTCTCTCTCTCTCTCTCTCTCTCTCTCATCTCTCATCTCTCATCTCTCATCTCTCATCTCTCTCTATATATATATATCAGCACAGAATAGATCCAGCCAGCCAGTAAGGTATGCCTAATCAATCATGCAATCATACAAATGGAGTCATATTGTTCCCTTTCAGGAAAGCAATGTGCAGAAAGAAAGAATTAGTAAGCCCCAATAAAATAGGCATGAGTTTAAAAAAACCAAACAAAACATAGCTAAATCTGCTTTATATCAAGGCCATTCACTACAGTATGCCTCCATACTTCTCCACCCTTGCAAACCATCCTTGCTTCCACCATATCCATACACTAGATGCCTTTTGTTCTTAAAACTTTGCTTGTAAGATCTTTTAAAAAGATCTTTGTTTTAAGGATCTCATCAACTCCATCCAACAACAACTTTCTCAGCTTTCTCCTTCCTCCTTCATATATTTGCTTTGCAATTCCATCCTCATTCACTCCCTCTATATGACCAAACCACATTCATCACAAATTCATCTACTTCCTCCAGATTTTTGCCACTTATGTTTGACTTCTAATCACTCACTACATTTTTCCTGTCCATTATAACTACTTTGGTTGATATATTAGTTTTCAGATACATTCTCCTCATTGCATCATATAATCTAATATTTCTTGCAAATCATTCAGGTTCTCAGACCACATCTGCATACAAGTGTACATCTGTATTCATGGCCACAATCATCACTACTGTAACCACAAGCATTCTTTTTACATTCATCCATAAATGCAATAAAGATATCCAAGGATATCACAAATCCTTGTCTTACTCTCCATTCAGTGTTGGACCATTTGCTAAGCATGCTATTTATTATCATGCTTTACCCCCATATTATACTGCTGTTATCTCATTCAGCATCCAACCTTCAACTCCATACTCACAAAACATTCAATAATTCATGCCTGCTCACTTTAGGTGAGTAGTCACTTACAGTAGGTGAGATGGGTGGCCATACACATTGAATGAATGAATAAATTTTATTTATGTGAATGATTTCCCTTCTTTAACTTTTTTTGGATTCTATAGCATTCATTTCAAATCCACTCTTTGACATATCACTATAATTCCCATACACATCTCCAAAATCCAGCATTCATTCCATTCAGTATCATCCCAAATCATTTCATTACTTTTATTTTTAAATCCATTCACTCTGCTGGAGGCTCCTTGTTTAGGCCTTTGTTATTGTTGTTGTGCCTTTGAGTCAGTGTTGACTCGCCGCTTAGCGATGGAGTTGCCAATCCCAATTGCGGTCAGTAAGTGAGGGCTATCTGTATTGTTCTACATATTCTCTGCCTCCTTTAATATTAACCATTCTTTGCTCTCTCTGATTACACTCTTGGCAACTTATTCTCTTCATGCACATTATACACACCATATACTCTTTTACTTCATCATTCCACCAAGCTTCCTTTTTTATACTTCTCACTATTATAGCACCACACACTTGTGGGGCACTCTGGAACATAACTTCCTCTCTGTTTCAAGCAGCTTCCGTATTTTGTATATATGCACTTAACCATTTGAACCTTTTCATTCATAATCAAACCTATACCTTCACTTCCCTGCACTTCACAATACAGATGTTAATCAACTCTACGCTAGAAGATCAGTCCCCTATTCAGATCTATTATGTCCTTCCCCTTGCTCCTAGCATCACAGATATACAACTTCTATACTTTCCTCCCTCCCTCCCTCCCACTTCACTTCACTTCACTTCACTTCACTTCACTTCACTTCACCATTCACATCTTAGATTCTAGTCATAAACTTTCATATGGCATGGTCACCACTAGATGGACCCATAGATATTGACCTCTACTGCCAACATGGCTTTGATCAGCTGAAGCTTTTATAATTTTTTAAAATTATTATTTTGGTTTGGTTTGTTTAGCAATATAGAAAAGGCACCAGCCTCAGTCATACCAGTGCCACTTGCAGAATTCCCTGCTAATGGTAAGGGCAGTACTGTCAGTTTGGACACATTTTAGCCAGTATGCCAAAAGTGTGATCAAAGTCCAGTTTTAACTTAAACATGTTCGTGCTATTTCTTGCAAGCCAGGATCTGTAATTTAGAGATTACCTTGCAAACCAACACAATGTTACTCGACTTACAACCACTCCTCAAAGTTGTGGCCGTTCCAGTGTCCCTGCGGTCACATGATCATAATTTGGTCACTTGGCAACTGGTACCATATTGGTACCATATACCATATCGGTACCATCTATGGCTGGTAAAGGTGAAGGTTCGCCCAGCACATTTGTGCAGTCCTGTCCAACTCTAGGGGCCGGTGCTCATCTCTGTTTGTTAGCCGAAGAGCCAGTGTTGTCCAAAGATGCTTCCACGGTCATGTGGCCGCATGACGCGCTTGGAACGCTGTTACCTACCCACCTAAGTGGTACCTATTAATCTACTTGCATTTGCATGCTTTCAAATTGCTAGGTTGGCAAGAGCTGTAGCTAGTGTGGGAGCTCACTCCGCATGCAGGGCTAGGGATTCAAACCTCCGAACTTGTGATCTTCCAATCGACAAGCCTGGCGTCTTACCCGCTGAGCCACCACGCCCTATGTACTATGTACTATGTACTATGTACTATGTACTCTATGTACTATGTACTATGTACTATGTACTATGTACACCCTATCTACTATGCCTATATACAGCTCTATGGCTGGTACCAAACTGAGACCAAATTGCCAATATCCGCTGGATAATGGAGAAAGCCAGGGAATTTCAGAAAAACATCTATTTCTGTTTTATTGACTATTCTAAAGCCTTTGACTGTGTGGATCATAACAAATTGTGGCAAGTTCTTGGTGGTATGGGGATACCAAGTCATCTTGTCTTCCTCCTGAGGAATCTGTATAACGACCAAGTAGCAAGGGTAAGAACAGAGCACGGAACAACGGACTGGTTTAAGATTGGGAAAGGAGTACGGCAGGGTTGTATACTCTCACCCTACCTATTCAACCTGTACGCAGAACACATCATGCGACATGCTGGGCTTGAGGAATCCAAGGCTGGAGTTAAAATCGCTGGAAGAAACATTAACAATCTCAGATATGCAGATGATACCACTTTGATGGCTGAAAGCGAGGAGGAGTTGAGGAGCCTTATGATGAAGGTGAAAGAAGAAAGTGCAAAAGCTGGGTTGCAGTTAAACCTCAAAAAAACCAAGATTATGGCAACGAGCTTGATTGATGACTGGCAAATAGAGGGAGAAAAAGTGGAGGCAGTGACAGACTTTGTATTTCTAGGCGCAAAGATTACTGCAGACGCTGACTGCAGCCAGGAAATCAGAAGACGTCTACTTCTTGGGAGGAGAGCAATGGCAAATCTTGATAAAATAGTTAAGAGCAGAGACATCACACTGACAACAAAGGTCCGCATAGTTAAAGCAATGGTATTTCCTGTAGTAACCTATGGCTGCGAGAGCTGGACCATAAGGAAGGCTGAGCGAAGGAAGATAGATGCTTTTGAACTGTGGTGTTGGAGGAAAATTCTGAGAGTGCCTTGGACTGCAAGAAGATCAAACCAGTCCATACTCCAGGAAATCAAGCCAGACTGCCCACTTGAGGGAATGATATTAAAGGCAAAACTGAAGTACTTTGGCCACATAATGAGAAGACAGGATACTCTGGAGAAGAAGCTGATGCTAGGAAAAGTGGAAGGCAAAAGGAAGAGGGGCCGACCAAGGGCAAGATGGATGGATGGTATTCTGGAGGTGACGGACTCAACCATTGGGGAGCTGGGGATGGTGACGGCCGACAGAAAGCTCTGGCGTGGACTGGTCCATGAAGTCACGAAGAGTCGGAAACGACTGAACGAATGAACAACAAATGGCTGGTACCATATACCAACTTGAGTATATGAAGCATCCTGACACAAATAGTTTACATCGATTAATGAATCAAAATTAATGAAACCTTATTCCCTTGAGCCTATTGATATCCCACTCCTTTCCACAGATGGTGCCGTTTTAACTATATAAGAACTATATAAGAATATATTACTCAGAACACACACTTGCTTTTAATATTTAGCAACCTTTGCAATTTTGCACATATTAAAGAAAAGTGAAGTCATTATTTCTCTCTGCTCAGCACGGGTGATAACATACCAGTGTACACTTTGGGACACAAGATTTCTAGAAGGGTAATGTCAGGTAAGAGAAGGCTCAGAGGAAGGCAACCAAGATAATTCAAGACTTAAGGACATGACCTATGAAGACAAGCTGAAGGAACTTGGGATGTCTAGTCTGGAGAAAGAAGACTGTGGGGAGACATGAAAGACGTGCTCAGATTCATAAAGTGAAGCTACAGGGAAGATAACCAAGAACTATTTCCATTGTCCCAGAAACTAGGACCAGAAATAATGGGGATACGTTGCAGCTATGTTGTTTTTGTTTAAAAGTAAGGAAAAATTATGGGGCATGATGGCTCAGTGGTTAAGATGCCAGGCTTGTCGATCGGAAGGTCTGCGGTTCGAGACCCGAGCGCCACGTGACGGAGTGAGCTCCCGCACTCGCCCCAGCTCTTGCCAACCTAGCAATTCGAAAGCATGCAAATGCTACTTGCATACCACTTCCGTGGGATGGTAACAGCATTCCGCGCGCATCATTTTGGGTTTTTATCTTCATCTCTCGAGGTTTTTAAGAAAAGGCTGGACAGCTACCTCTTGAGGATGGTTTCTTATTGCACATTACAGATGGTTGGATCTTTGTGATCTCTTCCAACTCTACAACGTTATGATCCCATGAACTAGTCCCAGATATTGTTTTAAATGCTTTTTTTTACTGACCAATAAATCTCAAGTCAAATGGCAACGATGGGATACCAAGACAAAGGAGGGAGGCAGATTGGAATGTTTTATGCACTTGTTTTTACTTTTATAATTCACTATTATAAAAAATGTGAATAGGTGCTTTGTTTGCCCAAATCTTATCCCTCTCTTTCTTTTCATTTCGTGCCAAAAAATCGGTGGGAAATCTTGCCACTTCAATTCCTCATTTTGCCTGCAAATTTCAGAGGCTGAAATTTAGGGGACACCACAGTCTGAGGGGAAAAAAAAAGAAGTTTGGAGATTTCTATATATTTATATATACGTTTCAGACTCTGAAATCCCTCCAACAGAACCTTTTCCCTCAGTTCTAACTAGAAAACTAACCTGTCACTTGAGCGGATTACAATCAACATTTACCTTCAGGGGAAGTGGGAGGAAGTAAATGGTTTTTTTATAGCTTTGATATCAAGAGCAGGCACCTCTTAAGCCGGCAAACATGTGGAAAATATGGCTTGAAAATTCATTTAGCTCAGGACTAACAACAGTTGGCTGAAGAAGACTAAAAGGTTGTGCTGGGTGGGGGGGAGACAAGTCAGTATTTCATCAAGCATTCACAGTTATTGCAGTTTCCATGGCAACAACCTCCAGAGAATAAAGTATGGCCTCCTTTCTTTAGAAGAAAGGATATCTGAGTTAGAAATAGAAACTTCACAGATTTCCCTTCCCCTCCTTCCCCTGCTCCAATCCACACCTCTTGAGGGTTCCCTGACTTTCTCTCATGCAACTGTCATCATTTTATTACAGCTGGTGACTTAGGGTTACCCCTGTGCAGACCCCCACTCCCCCCCCCTTGCAGAAGGACCAACTTAAAAAAAAATACTTTTGTGCATTTGCCAATCTAGTGCCCTGAAAACAGCTTCATTCTCCCTTGTTCTTCCTCTCTGGGTTTGTGCTGTGCCTGACAGAGTTCCAGCACGCAGCATAGCAAAACTGGGGTTGTTTCGACACCGGAATGAGCCTCCAGCATTTCTTTTTAAAATTCTATAGGGAGTGTGGTTTTCACCTTGCCTGCACTAGTGTGATTCCAAGAAGTCCTACTGAATTTTGAGTTATTCCAGGGTGAGAGGGTGCAAAAATTATTTTAGTGCGCAATATGAAAGCTTTGACAGGAGATGATAGATAGATGATAGATAGATAGATAGATAGATAGATAGATAGATAGATAGATAGATAGAGACAGACGAGAGAGTCATAGAATCATAGACTGTAAGAGTTAAAAGGGATCTTTGGTCATCTAGTCTGATCCCCTGCTCAAGGCAGGAGTCACCTAACCATTCCAATCATCTAGCCTCCATTTGAAAACCTCTAGCCATTGGGATCCGATCATTGTTCTAGCCCAGTGTTTCTCAACATGCTGGCTGGGGAATTCTCGGAGTTGAAGTCCAGACATCCTAAAGTTGCTAAGGTTGAGAAACATTGTTCTAGGCAGACTCTTCCACTCTGCAACACCTCTTTCTTGTTAGTTCCTCTTACTATTCAGCCTGAATTATATTCCTTTTATGTTAGCTCATTGGTCTTTGTCCTACTCTCAGTTTCAATCAAGAGCAGGTCTACCTTTTCTTGCACAAGGCAGTCTTTTAGATGCCTGTAGACCACTATCGTATCTCCTTAAAGGTAAAGGTAAAGGTTTTCCCCTGCACAGTCGTGTCCGACTCTAGGGGCCGGTGCTCATCTCCGTTTGTTAGCTGAAGAGCCAGCGCTGTCCGAAGACGCTTCCACGGTCATGTGGCCGGCATGACGCACACGGAGCGCTGTTACCATCCCACCGAAGTGGTACCTATTCATCTACTTGCATTTGCATGCTTTCGAATTGCTAGGTTGACGAGAGCTGGGGCTAGTGCGGGATCTCACTCCGTCACGCGGGACTAGGGATTTGAACCTCCGACCTTCCGATTGACAAGCCTGGTGTCTTAACCACTAGAGTGAAGTCTCCTTCAAGTAGAGCTTGATTTCTGGTGACTTCATGGAGAAACCCTTGCAATGTTCTTGGCAAAGAGAACACAAATTGTTTACCTTCCCCTTCTTCCAGGATGTTTTTTTGATGTCCCAGTTTGGCTTACCCTGTTGTTGTTTGGAATGTATAAGGCTAGGCACAACTTAACCCATCTGAAATATAGGGAGGCTAACACTACCACATGGTAGTCTCAGGCAGTTTGCTGGAATACCAGTGCCCTGATAGAACTCATTAATGGTACCTGCCTAAGTTCCTGCTTAATTTTCTCCAAAGGAAGATGACCTTGACAGAGATAGGCCAGATCTGTTACCAAAGCAATAAGAGGAAAACATGGCTTAGGTCCAAAACAAGCAGAAAGTATGTGTAAGTGGCTCAGACAGACACCTCCCTATTTCAGAAGGGGAGGAGGCACAGCAGAATCAGACTTGCAAGATTCTGTTATTCTAGCTACTCTCAATAAAAGTAGTCTTAGCCTTCCTGTGGAGTTGATTCTTGGTCTAGTCGACCTGGTGGGGCTGACACTAAGTAGTTACTTAGTGTTACACTGGGGGAAATTTGAATGGGGAAAACTGTGCCTTCTGTGGTGAGGGATACACACACACACACACACACACACAGACACACACTTTCCACCCAAGACCCTCTCTACAAAGAGGGAATCAGTCATCTCATTCACAACCATTCAAAATCAAATTTGACTATATTGTACTTCAGATGGGATGTGATAGGTTCCAAACTTTTCTAACCAGCTGAATTTTAACTTCCTTGTGACACGCCTTCGAATAAAAAACTACTTTTCAGTATGTGTATTATTTATAACCTGGGCAATGGATAGAGATACAGGTACACTTATATACATTTTGGACCTGATTGGGTTTCAAGAGAGCTTTAAGGATCTAGTGGGCGGTCCAGCTGAGGCCTTGCTTGCAGCCTGGAATGGGCAACTATGTGACCTCTCCTCCTGCGCCAATCCCGGGGTGCACCTTGGTTTACTGAGCAGCTGCAGGAGATGAAGCACATGCAGAGATGCCTAGAGCACTATTGGTTGTTGTTGTTCAGTCGTTTAGTCGTGTCCGACTCTTCGTGACCTCATGGACCACAGCACGCCAGGCCTTCCTGTCCTCCACTGTCTCCTGGAGTTTACTCAAATTCATGTTCGTTACATCGGTGATGCTATCTAACCATCTCTTCCTCTGCCGTCCCCTTCTCCTTTTGCCTTCAGTCTTTCCCAGCATCAGGGTCTTTTCCAGTGAGTCCTCTCTTCGCATTAGGTGGCCAAAGTATTTGAGCTTCAGCTTCAGTATCTGTCCTTCCAATGAGCAGTCAGGGTTGATTTCCTTTAGGATTGACTGATTTGACCTCCTTGCAGTCCAAGGGACTCTTAAGAGTCTTCTCCAGCACCACAATTCGAAAGCATCAATTCTTCGGTGCTCAGCCTTCTTTATGGTCCAACTCTCACAGCCATAGATCACCGCAGATGGTGACTGCAGCCATGAAATTAAGAGCACTATTGGAGGAAGATGAAAAGTGAATCTGACTGAACATGGCTAAGAATCCATTATCACTTATTGCTTATATTATGGTGATAAGGGCAGCAAAACATTGTTATTTCTCCACCTTTATTGTGTCTACTGATAGCTGTCTGACAGCCCTGTTTAAGGTGACCCAGTCCCTGTTGGGGAGGGATGGATTGCTGGTCTATCTGCAGGGCCACAATTTGGCAAATAAAGTCACTTAGATTCACTCAGAATCCAGACTCCAACTGGACAGGTCCAGATGACGTCCCTGAGGTACAGCTTTGTTGGGTTATCTGGACCCTGACTCTGTATCTCCCGAGGAAGTGGACAGGATTCTCCAGTCTGTGAGTTCAGCCCCCTGTTTGTTAGATCCAGGCCCCTCCTGGATGGTTTATGGTTTCCTGGGAGGTGACCTGTGGCTGGGTCCATGTGATGCTGTCTGCTTCTCTGTGGGAGAGGGTTGTCCTCTCAACCTTGGAGGAGACTGTGGAGCACCCCCTCCTTAAAAAGCCAATGTTTCATTTTCATTCAATCTTCAATCTCCCCTTTTGGGGAAGGTGGTTGAGAGGGTAGTTGGGCTTCAGCTCCAGAGGACCCTGGAGGAAAGATTATCCAGACCTATGTCTATGAAGGTTCTCAGTCATCCAGGTGGAATTGTCTGTAGCTTGAATCGTGTAAGGTCACACAGCTACCTAGAAACATATTTAGCATTCCCTTACCAACTTTGCTCAGACTGAAGAAGCTCCTTGGATAAGGAGCGAAACGTTTCCACTGAGAAAATAGAAATCCAGTTGACATGATTCAAGCTACAGATTATCCAGACCTGTTTCCATTGGATTTTAGCCAAGGTTCAGTATGGAGACAGCATTGGCCATGCTTGTCAATGAACTGTGGCTGAACCAGTATGAGGGTGGTGCATCCATCCTGGTGGTTCTTAATCTCTCAGTTACTTTAGATACCATTGACTATGGTATCTTATTGAGGTGGCTTCAGAGATTGGGAGTGGGAGGCACTGTTTTTCTGTGGTTCTCCTTTCTCTGTGGCAAGTTCCAATTGGTGTTGATGGGGGTGAGAGGTCGCTCCTACGATCCCTAATTTGTGATGCCGCAAGACTCAACTCTCTCTCCCTTTTGTTTAACATCTACCTGTAACTGCAGGGTGAGGTCATCCATCGGTTTGGAGTCAGGTATCATTTCAACTCCAGGTCAATCAAGTGATGCTGTTGAAGTCCTGACTCAGTGTCTGGAGGCTGTGCAGGACTGGATGGGGAGGAACAGATTCAGGCTCAATCCTGACAAGACAAAGTGGTTTTCTTTGTTTGACTGTTCTGGTTCCAGGGACACCCCCCCCATCTTTAGTCTTAATTGCAGAGGTTGCAAACTGGGGGTCCTCTTGGACTCAAAGTTCCTGCTCAAAGAGTAGGTGGCAGCTGTGGCCAGGAGGTGCTCTACATGGGACTGCCCTTGAGGACCACTCAGAAGCTACAGCTGGACCAGAATCCCATGACATGGGCAGTGATGGGTGTATCATGGTATGTGTATGTGCCCTCACTGCTTCACAAGCTGTACTGATGGCCAGTACAGGGTGCTGCTTATCACCTATAAAACCCTGCATGGCATAGAGCTGGTTACTTGAGGGACCATGTATCTCCATGTTTCCAACTGTCCAGTCAGGTCAGCTGCAGTGGGCACACTCCCGGTCCCATGTGGTAAGTAGTGACATCTTAGGGACTCAGGAAATGTCTCTTCTCAGTGATGCCTCCTGCCCTATGGAATGATATGCCCCTGGAGATTCATATGGCTCCCACCCTTCTGACCATTTTCATAAAATGCTTAAGACCTGGTTTTTCTCCCAGGCCCTGAGCTGGAATAGGGGTTGAATCCCTTTGGTTGGTTATTGGCTGCTTGGATTTTTGGCTTTTGGTTTGTAGTTAGCTGTCTTCTTTTTCTTCTTGATATACTTTCTTTTCTTTTAATTTTCAACTGTAAGATGCCCAGAGTTGCTATGGAGTCAGGCAGCCTCAAAATTTAAATAAATAAATTGTACAATGATGTTAATATGGTGTTGGAAAGACAGTTTAAAGATGCACATGTGTTATATATCCAAAGCTTGGAATTTTTCAAAGTATGAGGAACTCTGGATTAATTGTGTGTGACTCGTCAGCTAAAATTTTTGTTTTACTCCAATGGAAAGTCTCTGTTACACCTGATTTAAAACTCTGGATTGAAGATACAATAAGTGTTCACTCTCTACCAATGAACTGGCTTTCTATCAACTTAGTGGAAAGTCCAGTCACTATTACTTCATGTGTTCAAGATTTAATTTTGTTATTTAAAAACGGAACTTTTCCATACTTACATACTGTACATACGTACATACGTATTTCATTATGATGAACTGCCCAGAGTCCCCCTTGGGGGAGATGGAGCAGTGATATAAATCGAATTATAAATAAATAAATAAAATTATGTATTTTTTCTTTGCTCCTGCTTCTATTTCTCTTTGTATTGTTTCCCCCCCCCCTTTCTGAAGATCTGCATAGCCGTGGATAATAATACCTTATGAAAAGGAGTGCCAAACCCCAGGGAATCGCTCTGATTTCAGCTGGAATTCAAGTTCTACCTATGACAACAGGCTGGGATAGAACTAGAGAATCACCAAGTTCAAAGAGGCCACTGAGACACTGAGTCTAATGTCTGCTGGATGAAATTGATCTCTGTCAAGCCTCTGCCTGAAAACTTTAGCAACAGATAGTCTTCCACATGGTACAGTAGGTAAATATTCCATTGCCAAAATGCTTTTGCCTAACATTCAACCAGGAAGGCCGTGCTTCTACTTCCTGCTGAAAAGATGGAGAACAGATCATGATGCTTTTCTGTGTGACATTCCTTTAAGTACCTGAAGATTGATTGATTGATTGATTGATTGATTGATTGATTGATTATGTGCCATCAAGTCATTTTTGACTCCTAGCAACCACATAGATAGATCTTCTCCATGACGATCTATCCCTAACCTGTTCTTTCAGGCCTCCCAATGGGGCACTCATTGCCACTGTAACTGAGTTCTTCCACTTCACTGCTTAAGAGAACTATCTTATCTCTCCAGCCACCCTTTTTTCTCATTTTGCTTCCCTCCATGTCTTCTTTTCTTTATTTTAGGAAATTATAATATTGGGATATTCATCATTGGCGATCACTCGTAGCCGAGTAAGATTGTCTTCCAAAGGTAAAATTTTAACAGTGGATCCGTAAGTGGCTATAAAGGCCAATTCTGGATCCGCACAACCTCCCACAATGAGGGCATAGGTTTCCGGGTGGGAGACGGTCATGATGAGGGTCTGCCTGACGTGCCTTCCTTTTAGCTCTTTTCTCCCTTTCGCCCTTCACTCGTGCTTCTTCAAAGTCCGTAGCGCCATTAATAAAGGCTGACCTCCAATTGAAACGCTCATGAGTTAGGGCTTCCCAGTTCTCAATGCTGATATTACATTTTTTTTTTTAAAATCAACTTAAGAATGGAAAACGGAATATTGGTGGACAGCAAAAGAGATTCAAAGATATTGGGATATAATATTGTGATGGTGACTCTTTTACTCTGCATTCAAACTCATCTTGGTGAAAGCAGACACAATCCAGTAAAAGCTCATCACTTCTGTAAGCCACCGAGGTCCAGGAAAGAGTTAAGCACACGTTGAAACCTCTTTTGGTTTCAAGCCAGAGATTAAATGCTGCTTACATTTGTGTGGATCTTCTATGGGTATATGCAGGAATAATGGCTGGGATTGCTATCACTGAATTTTTTTCCCTTTTAATCTGATTCTATCTGCTTTGTATATAACTAAAGAGGGTCAGCATTGCTAGTTTTGCATATGAAATGCTTTATGAAGAGATTTTGACTATTACAGCTTGTCTGGAGAGAGAGGGGGGAGGGGAGGGGAGGAGGGGGGAGGGAGATATAGAGATAATGAAAGAGGGAAGGGGGAAGGGAAGGGAAGGGAAGGGAAGGGAAGGGAAGGGAAGGGAAGGGAAGGGAAGGGAAGGGAAGGGAAGGGAAGGGAAGGGAAGGGAGAACAATGATGGAAGAGAGAGAGAGAATATAATTAAAGGAAAAGGAAGGAAGGAAGGAAGGAAGGAAGGAAGGAAGGAAGGAAGGAAGGAAGGAAGGGAGATTCCAATCTATCAGTGTTGGCAAAATTCAATAGGTTTAACAATTCCCAGCAATGAAGAGAACCATAATATACCTGCATGTCCAATGTCTGTTAAATATGAAAACTTGGAAGAAAAAAGAAGCAGTTCTGTGACAGGAGTCACACAACATGCTTGACCAGGTTAAATATATTTGATAAATTGTAGTTCATCTTGTTGTAGGAACCCAGCTTATGTGAACATAAGAACTGTGCTTGGTTCACCTAGTTTTAGGGTTTCATGTGGTGTGTACCAGTGTGCCCTTGGATGCTATATTTACGAACAACCATCCTCCCTGCTCCAAAACAAGAAGCTGGCATTCTGCAAAGCAAAAGGCCATTCCCAGCATCAGGTCTCAGCAACATTTTATCATCTTTGGTGGACTTGTGGGAAGGCCAAGAAATTCTGGGAGCAAATATGTATTCCAATTCAAAAGATCCTTAAAGTTAATACACAACTGAAACCAGAACCTTTTCTTTTGGGCTTGATGGACCAACAACTTGAAAGAAAATTTGGGACTTTGTTTCTGTACATGATAACAGCAGCAAGACTTTTGTATGTGCAAAGATGGAAAGACGTACAAATTTCCACAATGGGAGGAATGGATGGTGAAATTAATGGAATTGGCACAGATGGCAAAACTGACAGCATTGATAAGAGAAAATACTGTGACTGGATTTGTTTCTATTTGGAAACCGCTTTTGGACTATAGGTGGTCCTCATTTAATGACCATTTGTTTAGTGATGGTTCAGACTTACGATGGTGCTGAAAAAACTGACTTACAACCGGTGCTCACACTTATGACCGTTGCAGCGTCCCTGCGGTCACATGATCACGATTTGGGCGATTGGCAACCGGTTTGCATTTATGACCATTGCAGCATCCTATGGTCATGTGACTGCCATTTTCAACCTTTCCGGCGGGTTCTGGCAAGCAAAATTAATTGGGAACCGCGTGATTCGCTTAATGACATGGTTCATTTAACAACCACAGTGATTCGCTTAATGACCACCACAAAAAGGGTTGTAAAATTGGGTTGGATTTGCTTAATGAACGCTTCGCTTAGCAACAGAAATTCCGGTCCCAATTGTGGTCATTAAGCAAGGACTACCTGTATTTGCTTGTAATTGAAAAAAATGAGGTTCTGATTTTAGGTTTTGACAATTAAAATAGTAGTTTTTTAATAGAAATAATGTTAGAGATAAGGTTTAATTAAGAGTAAGAGAGATTAAGTTATTATATACATATTTATATCTGTGTTAGAGATGGTCGGAAGTCACTTTCTGTTTATCTTTTCTTGCTATTCCTGCACTTTTTAGTTTTTCTTTTTCTTTTAGTTCTTTATTCAAGCTTTTCTGTATAATACAAGAACCTCCTTAATGAACACATATTGCTATATTTTACTCCCTCATCTGTGTATTTTTGTCAGCAATTTTTTTGAACTGAGAACTGCATTGCAAAATTCAAAAATCAATGCAATCCAAAGAAATGCTGCATCCTAATCTATTTAAGAGTTTAGGAAATATGAACTACTTTGTTTAATTGAAACATGCACCCCCACCCCTCCAAAATCCTCACTATTACCAGGACTAGGATTATTTCCAATTTCCAAATTCTCTCCTACTCGTGCCCCAATCCACCCCCAATCTTCATGTTTCACTGCAGAACCTATCCAGAAGTAGTTCTACAAGATCTATTACCAGCACAGTAATAAGCCTTTCAGGCATGTGTAATTACAGCATTCCTCTGCAGTCTGGTGTCTTCCTGAAGTTCTCCAGACTTCAACTGTTGCAGTTTTTCAATGTGTTCCTTTGTTTTAGTGTATTTCAGGTGTATATTATGAATTTCCTTTAGGATTTCAGGGAGGCATATGTAGCATTCCCTCTTCCAACGTTCCCCACAACCGTAGTTCTGTGGTGTTGGTTCGGCTGAGAGTTTGTCATTGGTCCAAAGCCATCCGTGAGCTTCCATGGTGAAGGGTGGACTTAAAACTGGGTCTCCTTGCTCCTAGTCCAACTCCTTAACCACTACACCTTACTGGCCTCTTACAGACTTCCAACTTCCTCTCCCAAGAGTACTAAACCTATGCCATCCATAAAGTTTTTGGGGATGAAGTTGTTCCCACTGAAGTAAGGAGAGAATCCATTTTTACAAACAAACAGAAAAACAAGGGGTTAGCAAAAGCCCCACTCCTGTCCTTCCTTCTGCCTTGCCAGCATGAATCCTGTTGGTAGGATAGCCCTGCCCAGAGGATAATTTGTTAGATTGAACTTATTTTACAGTTAAGATATCTCCCCCTTATTATTTCCCTTAATCTCCTCAAACTCCTTATCCTTTGCATGTGGTCATAAAAGTAAACTTTCTTCAAGCAAGAAAGAAAGGCACACTGCGTTATTTGGACACTGTTCTGTAGTCACCGATATATGCATTTATTTCTAATCAAATTTGTGCTTGTGTGTCACCTCTGCATCCTAATATACAATCGACTTCACTGTGCATCATGTTTTCTGCTAGAAAATCCCAGGTTCCTCCCGAGTAATTTTGAACAGACTGGAATAATGGCTTTCTGTTATATTTCCATTGGAATGTCCATGCTAATAAATGAAACCAGTCTCTACAAGTTCCATACTATCCCACCCAACTGCCTATTCCTGTTGGAAGAGCCAGTCTTGGGCAGCCCAAATTGTCTGAGTGGAACTGCTGGCTAGCAAAAAAAAATGGGATCAAAGACAACTCTCAGTTTTACTTTCTTCTTCACGCAAATTTTTGTAAGCTCAAATACTTTCCATAGCATTTGTAAAAAAAAACAATATATGCACATTTTGATACATATAGAACTCTACAGAACTTTTTCTTATTTCCTAGTTTTCGGTTTACCTAGAGGTTTAAGATTGCATGGTCAAACTGATTTTGCTGCAGTTTTAATCTTCCAGTGTTTTACCTGTTGATATACAGTACAGTATTTGCATCCTGATTGCTCTTAAAAAAAAAAAAAAAGTACCGTGCTGCATTTCCAATGTGCTGTAAGTCATCGTAAGCACTAGGGCTGGAAGACAGACTGTCCCTTGAGATGCCAGTTAAAAGCATTTCAAACAGCAGGGCTCATCAATATTTCTGAGCCTGAGACTTTAGGGAGCTATGGCCAGTGAGAATACACATATCACAGGACCAGCATAACTCACCTTCATTTCATATGATATGATCGTAGCAATATGCAAGGCTAGCCTAGATATTCATAGCTTCCTAGCCTAAAACTAGGCTGAAACAATAGTTCTCTGCTACATTTGAGTGCAAGAGATCCCAATACATTTTGTAATATGGACCCTCACCACACCGTAGGTGGCACTAAGACCCGAGCAGCTATAGTGCAACTACAAAGACATAAAATCGTATAGCTGGAAGACCATCATGTCCAAGTCCTGCTCAATGCAAGGATTCAAATGAATGTTGTTAAGATGGCTGTTGGGTCTCTGCTTAAGCATATCAAGTCAAGGGCAATCTACTACCTCTCTGTTTAGTTGGTTTCACTGCTGGGCTATTCCTACCCCTAGGATGTCTTTTCTAACGTTCAGGTAGAATCTGCCTTCCTGTAATTTAAACCTGTGTTTTGCACTTAGGAATAAGAGACAACAGCTCTTCCATGTGACATCCTTTCAGGTACTTGAAGAATGCATTCATCTTCCCCCTCAGTCATCTTTCCTCAAGGCTAAACCGATGCAGATCCTTCAACTTCTCTTCACAGAAATGAGTTTCTAGTCCCCTGATCATCGCTGTTGTCCTTCTCTGAAACGGTTCCAATTTCTCTGAATCTTTCTTAAAGCATGGAACCCAGAATTGTACTCAAGTACTCAAGTAAACAATACTCAGGGTGGGATTTAACCAAAGCATTGTTCTTATCAGATACCATCTCAACATCCTTTACAGTCCTAGAATCCCTGAATCCCATTTCTAACTTCATATCAGGGATACTTTGCATTAGTACAGTCCTGTAGATTTTCAAAGGTATATCATGCAAAATTCTTCCTCTCCCTCCTCCCCACCGCCTGCCTGCACATACTTGCCATGAAGAGAAGAAGGAGGCTGGGCTCAGTAGGTTGGGTTTACTGGGATGTCTGCCCCCCATGTACTCATCCGTACAGATGTCACAGCCTTCAGCATCTCTCCAGTCCCAGTAGGGGATGGTGAAATCTTCATTCCCAGTAAGCTTCTGGATCTCATGTTCCCATAGGAGCAAAAAAAGCCGATGCCAAGGAAGAAAGCCTGGAGCTTCGTGTGCAAAATCAATATCCCGCCAGACCTTTGTGCCTCCAAGAAGTGTGTCTCGAGACACATAATAATGCATCCAGACAAAAAGGTCATAGACATTGGTGTCTTGGAACATCGGAGTGGTGCCATTGTTCATTTGGGCATACGTTCCGGTGGCAATGACAAAATCCCGGCTGGTTGTATGTTTTGCCAAATTGAGATAGGCAAGGAACTGGTAGTGTTCTCTGGTGTTGAGCTTGAAGATGTCTTTCCTTACTTGTAGTTTTCTTTCAGTGCAGTTGGGACCCCCAAAGTTGAACTTGCAGTCTCCACAGTTGTATCCCATGAAGTTGCCTGAGCACTCACATGTCTTATTGTAAAACGCAGCAGGCCAGTCCTCTCTGTCATCCACTCCAGAGAAAGGGAACTGAGGACCAAGAGGAGCATCTGAAAGAAGGATCTCTCTGCAAGAACCCCTGCCTGAAAGCTCCCCACAAGAGGAACCATCGCCAGGCCACGTTGGACAACACTCCTTTCTCAGCAAGTTGTCTGAGTTGGCACATGCCCGAGGAAACTGGCTAGAGCCAAAGGGCAGGATCCCCAAAATTATGCTTATAGAAAAAAGAGGCATTGCCTTTCAGACACAGAAAATCTGCTGTCCTGCCTGGTAGTTCAGTTAACTCCCGGCAAGCAAGATTTGATCTGTCTCACAGCCGGAGAAGTTCTCCCTGCATATTTCCTTCTACCTCATTCAACTTTGCTTCTCCCTCTTGACACATACACACACACACTTCGGTAATCTGATTATCACATGCTCTGGGCTACATCCAAGTAACATTTATCCACTTTCCGCTTCAGTTACACAGAGACTTATTTTTTGAACCTCATCTTCTGCCTAGCACATGACTTTTGACGTGCTGGATTGTAGTGCTTGCCCACACCAAGGTACTTAGAGAGGGGATCACTGGGTTCCTGTGCAGATGAATGAGGATGAACAATTGCGTGACAGTGGGGGGGGGGAACTCCACTTTTCAAGTCAAATCTGTTGAGCTCAACAAATCTCAGAAATCAGAAAGAAAGTTGATCCAAAGTCCTTCAAACTTTCCATTCAAAGAAATAGATGGTCTTATGTATGAGTCTAGGCAGAAAGAAATGTGTATAAAACCTTCTTGGACACACACATGCCAATCAATTTGGTGAGCAGTAAAGGCAGTCATGTTGATTCTTTGCCTAATTATTAACCCTAATTATTTTTTTTTACAAAGCAGGGTGTGAGGAAGACAGGCAAGGGCTTTCATTTATCGGACTACAACACAGTAAGGTCTACAACAAGGTGCTGTTTGGAAATCACAAAGCACAAGTATGCATGCACACGCAGACATGTTGCGAGACAAATTTTATTACTTTAATGCAGAAAAGAGCTAATGATGGGCACTGAGACTCATGTCCTCCTTATGCCATGGCTAGACTACTATAATGCACTTTACATGGGGCTGCCTTTGAAGATGACTCCAAAGCTCCAGTTGATGGTACAAAATGCAGTGGTTAGGCTATTAATGATGGAAGCTGCTGCTGGAACCTAACATCTGTTTTACGATTGCCATATTACCTCCCATTTGACTTCCAAGGCCAATCCAAAGTGCAGGTTTTGACTTATAAAGCTCTTTATGACTTAGCTCCAGAGTACCTTAGGGTCCATCTCCTCCAAAGTGATTCTGTCTATCCTCTGTGATGGCCCTGACATTATAGATTACCTGGCCTTCAGAGCAGTGTTTCTCAAGCTCGGCAACTTTAAGATGTGTGGACTTCAACTCCCAGAATTCCCCAGCCAGAGTTGAAGTCCACACATCTTAAAGTTGCTGAGGTTGAGAAACACTGCTCCAGAGGTTCACAGGGCACCTCTCCTATTAGCTTTTGAGAAGTCTCTCAAGACCATTCTGTTTGAGCAGCCTTTTGAGAAATCACTTGGGAGGGTTTATACGTCACGTTTACCTTTTTTATAATTTCTAGGCTGTTGGGCATCATGCTCTTATATGGCATTGAATGCTTGCATATCATGGTTTCCCTGGGATTATTTCTACATGTAGTAATCCACCCAAGGTTGGTGATCCACCCAGCTGGACAGTATAGAAATCGATGCAATACATAATACATAAATAAATACAAATCTCACTTTGCCCGGTTGGAAATCTTGCCCCCAAGGTGCCCACAAATATACTTCCAGGTTTTAGTTCGCTCCTCTTGTCATCCCAGCCTCTACCCCAGTTGCAGGCACCATTCCGCAGCATGTTGTGCCATCAGAATTTGGCAGTAACATGAGTAATCTGAATCCTTAAAGGTTTAGATTTAATGAAAAATGAACTGTCCTTGGACAGAAAAAGCTTGTTCATCCCAACTCTGTATATTACAGTTGGGGATGTTCTTCCAGAGGCCATTGCAAGGCTTGTATCAGGTGGTTTGTTGCTCTTCTGGTTTGAGAAATTTCAGGCCTTCTTGTCTTGAGACGGAACATTTGTATTCTTGCCTCATTCTTTATGATTTGGTCCAATTTTGACCAAATAGAGGTTTTTTTTAGAATTGTGGCTTATCAGAAATGTGCAGGCACATTGGAGCATGATGGCTCAAGCTTGGCTCCGCCTCCCAGAGGGAGTGACTAAACCAGAGGCATTGGGGGTGGGAGGCAGCATCACATCAACACAATGACAGCTCCAACCCTTTTTTATGTGTGTTGGGATGCCACGCTGATATATGAAAATAGGAAGGGGATTATGATGGCTCAGCGCTGCTGTCATAGTTCTGACAAAAGTGCTGGACCAAACAAACCAGGAAGCTTTAATGTGAGTGCTCTTGAAACTAACAACAACAAAAATATGCCTTGGCAACCTCATTTTTCTTCCATGCCACCATGACATTGCTTTTATCTCATCCTGAGCCTTAGTTTCACTGGTATAAAGTAGTCTTTTCACCTTTATTCCAAGGGTAGTACATTAATACATTCACCTTTTCAACTTTTGATGGATATGTAGATGGTTTATTTGTTTTTCTGTATTTAGTTTATATATGTATGTTCTGTTTTATCTGGTCACTGGCCAAAATAAATATTATCCATCCATCCATCCATCCATCCATCCATCCATCCATCCATCCATCCATCCATCCGCTGCTTCCAAGTATATTTATTTTATTTATTTATTTATCAAATTTCGTCACCGCCCATCTCTCCCAAAAGAGGGACTCTGGGTGGTTAGTCTTTGCCTTAATTTATTTCCTTGTAGGGAAATCAGGGGACCAACAGAGACAAGATAGAAGCAGAATAGGGATCAGCAGGGGTGACAGCAAATTTTATGTTGCTATTGATTTCTATTTTTTTTTATTAATTATTTTTTAAAAAGAGAAAATGAACAAGAAGAAGAGATGGAAGGGAGAAATGGAAGGGAGGGAGGAAAAATAATTGATGCAAAGATATAATAGCAATAAGTGGACAAAGAAGTGACAGAAGTTGTAGAGTTAGAACTTAGTATATCATTGATGAAAAAATAACCATAAAAACAAAATACATTGTTATTTTTAACAATAAGGAAAAGGATTTTAGAGATCTTTTTGAGTCTCTCAGCTGAATGCCAAAGTCTCCGGTATTTTGTTATTTGAAAATTATACACATATATATCTCAATATATATATATCTCAATATATATATCTCAATATATATATATCTCAATATATATATCTCAATATATATCAATATATATCAATATATATCAATATATATATATATATATATATATATATATATATATTGATACAAGATTGGGTGATTAGCACTTCAGTTCAGCAGAGGGGGAAAGTACCCCAGGATTACATCTGCACAAGGCTCCTTGGCATGTTCCTTTCTTAACAAACATCATACACCAGGATGGTGAAGTTTCAAGAAGTCTTTGAACTTAGGGATGGCCGCACTTCACAATTTTGGTTGGGATAATTTTATTTGCCCAATTTATAGCTGCCCATCTTGCAAACAAGCAACTCTGGGTGGTGTACAACAAAGCTAAAAACAGTCAATAAACATATTAAAAGCTATTTTAAAAAAGCTAAAAAAATTAAGATACACGAAGGGATGTTAAAAATAACGGAGCCACCTCACTAGTTCGCCTGTCCCCTGGGGTCTCCAGGCCTGCTGACATAACTAGGTCTTGAGGGACCTCTGAAAGCTCAGAAGTGAGGAGCCCAATCTCACCTTGGGTGAAAATATTCCAGGGTGGGCACCACTGCAGAAAAGGCCCACTGCTTAGGTAGGGCCCACCAAATGTAGCTCCCTAGACAATGGAACCCGTAACATGCCCTCTCTGCTGGATCTGGTGGGACGGGCAGAAGAAATCGGAGAGAGGTGGTCCCTCAAATAACCTGGTCCCATGCCACAAAGGGCTTTAGAGGTCAATACCAGCAGCTTGAACTGGACCCAGAAACAAACTGGTAACCAGTGCAGCTCGCAAAGCAGAGGTGTAACATGTGTTCTACCAGAAACACACATAACTGCTCGCACCGCTGCATTTTGCACCAGCTGAAATGTCCAGATACTTTTCAAGGGCAGCCCCATGTAGACCGCATTGCAGTAGTCCAGCTGGAAGGTGACCAGGGCATGAATGACTGTGAGTAGGTCTCCCCGCACAACTGGCACACAATACGTAGTTGTGCAAAGGCCCTCCTAGCTACAACTGCCACCTGCTCATTGAGCAAATTTGACACAGTCATGCCACATATATAGGTAGAGCTGTGATTGTCTGTTTCTTTCCCCATTGAGGGACTAGGGGATGTTCTTTGCTTTTGTATTTTTCCCACCACTGAATCATGCCACTAATTTCTGTACTTGCACTGCTCAATTTTGGAGAGGTGACTCACAGCCACAAAAAAGACTTTGAGGTCACGTGCCACCCTGGGTCACTGCTCTAACTGAAGGACTAATCCAGTTCAGGTCCAGTTTAAAGACAAAGAGCTCTAAGGAAGGGGAGAAGAATGGGATTGATTGTCCATCAGCAGAGGGTATCTTCTCCTGATGTTATAAACACAGCCATTTGGTGCTTCATTTGTTTGTCATATCCCTACAGAGTAGCAACTGCAAATAGAAAAACTATTATTATTTGGGTGTTCTGCTCTGAAAAAAAGGATGTCAGTGTACTCCTTGGCCTGGTCACAATCTTTTCTGCTACTGAAACAGATGAACCATATTGCTAATTGAACTACTTATTTCTCAATTTGCAACTCTCTATGTAAAATAGAAGATGCAAATAGCACACAAAATCTGTGTTCTCTCTCTCCCCCCCATCTCTCTCTCCCCTTCTCACATTACATTTCCTCAACCAATTAAAAGCAAATCCTATGCCAAAGAGCCCAAACGTAATAGGAAAGCCCTTGAGAATCCTTTAGAAAGCCAGCACATTCCTGGGAAAATGCCTCTTGGCAGGAATCAGGAGTCCATCATATGATCTTGCTAAGAAGCACGAGAATCTTTAATCTCCTTGCTTCAGGAAACACAGATTATCACAAGGCCTCTGCTGCCCCAGGTTGAATAGACTTTTCCCCATTTTAAAGGTTAATTTTAACTTCTGACAGGCATCCTTGACCAATCCCATTGTGTGGCATGTTGAGTGTGACAATTCAACACTTTTCAACACAAATTTTTGCAATTGCTTCATTTGAAATATAAGAAGTATTGGGAAAACTCTTATTTGGAGATGTATGTACCCCATCAGTAATGGTGTAGGAGGAGAAAAATGAGGGGAGTTATGGAGTGAAGAAGAACAAACGGATGCTTTGCCCTTAAAGGCTTGCAGAACATATATTCAGTACATTCAACAGGTATAGCTTTTCCTCAACCCTGGATGTTGATGGACTGTTACCTACTGTGTTTCTGTTTACCCTGCATGTCATAAAACAACATGACCACTATGAGAAGAAAATGGTGGCCACCTTAAGCAGAAGGGGCACTTAGATACTAAACTTCTTAATACTAAGGGTGGATAGGTTGCTAACACATAGAGCAGCCTTTCTCAACCTTTTGACCCTGGAGGAACCTTGAAATATTTTTCAGGCCTCGGGGAACCCCTGCACATTCAGGCTCAAATATAGGCCAGAAGTTACAAAAATATTCTATTTGTTCCATGGCTAGGCCTGTATATATGCATTAGCAGTGTTCTTAAACTAAAAATAAAGAATGAAACTTACCTCTTTAATGTGAAGTTGACCAAATTGGAAATAGTTTTTTAAATAAATCATGATCTCCCAGGGAACCCCTAGTGACCTCTCGCAGAACCCGAGGGTTCCATGGTTGAGAAACCCTGACATAGATGATATAATTTTGGTACTCATGAACTTGAGGAATCATTAGCAGGGAAAAGATAATTGGACACTGAGGAACAATTATTTTTATAAAAAAAGTTGGGTACATTGGTTTTTCTTCCCACTCTCCCCTTCCCTACCCCACATTCATTGTATTTAGCCATGAATTGTTTATGAAGACATAGTTGGTTGGATTCACACAGCATGCTAAAGTATAAACCATAGTCTATAGACCCTCATAGCCAGATCCATGTGACACATTTAGCCAAAACCACTGGGCAGGCAAGGCCCCACATTCACTGATATCCCCCCTTAACTCAGTTTCCATCGATGTTCGTGGTGACTCAGGCATGGCTTGGGATCACTTAGGCAAGGAGATTACCCCAAGCCTGGATAGAAAAAGGGATTAAAAAAATGAAGACAAAAGTTGAGAACCAAGGCTGAGAAGAGAAATAGGGTTAATTTTCCCTTCCTAGCAGATATAGCCTCAGAATTAACAGACTGTAATCTCCAGGGATCTGGAGAGGAAGCCCAAGAATTGAGCCAATAGGGAACTTGTTTTAGAAAACAGTAATCTGGACTGGAGGAGGAAATGGCAACCCACTCCAGTATCCTTGCCAAGAAAACCCCATGGACAGTATCAAAAGGCTAAAAGATATGATGCCGGAAGATGAGCCCCTCGGGTTGGAAGGTGTCCAAAATGCTTCTGGGGAAGAGCGGAGGGCAATTCCGAGTAGCTCCAGAAAGAGTGAAGCGGCTGGGCCAAAGCCGAAAGGACGCTCAGTTGTGGATGTGTCTGGAAGTGGAAGGAAAGTCCGATGCTGTAAAGAACAATATTGCATAGGAACCTGGAATGTAAGATCTATGAATCAAGGTAAGATGGATGTGGTCAAACAGGAGATGGCAAGATTGAACATCGACATCTTGGGAATCAGCAAACTAAAATGGACAGGAATGGGCAAATTTAATTCAGGTGACCATTATATATACTACTGTGGGCAAGAATCCCTTAGAAGAAATGGAGTAGCTCTCATAGTCAATAAAAGAGTGGGAAAGGCAGTACTGGGGTACAACCTTAAAAACGACAGAATGCTTTCAGTTCGAATCCAAGGCAAACCATTCAACATCACAGTAATCCAAGTCTATGCCCCAACCACTGATGCCGAAGAAGCTGAAGTTGACTGGTTCTATGAAGACCTACAACACCTTCTAGAACTAACACCAAAAAAAGATGTCCTTTTCATCATAGGGGACTGGAATGCTAAAGTAGGAAGTCAAGAAATAACCAGAATACAGGCAAGTTTGGCCTTGGAGTACAAAAAGAAGCAGGGCAAAGGCTAATTTTTGTCAAGAGAACACGCTGGTCATAGCAAACACTCTTTTCCAACAACACAAGAGACGACTCTACACATGGACATCACCAGGTGGTCAATACCGAAATCAGATTGATTATATACTTTGCAGCCAAAGATAGAGAAGCTCTATACAATCAGCAAAAACAAGACCTGGAGCTGACTGTGGCTCAGATCATGAGCTTCTTATCGCAAAATTTAGGCTTAAATGGAAGAACCATTTCTAGGGAAAACCACTAGACCAGGGGTCGGCAAACTTTTTTATGCCAGGGGCCATTTTGACATGCTCGAGGACATTTTGACATGCTCGAGGGCCAGGGGGCGGGGTTTGAGGGCAGGGGCCAATCGCGCAGAAGGGGCGGGGTTTGCGGGCGGGGGCCAATCGCGTGGAAGGGGCGGGGTTTGCGGGCGGGGGCCAATCGCGTGCACTGGGGGGCCGCCACGCCTGCCGCCATGCCTGGTGTAGGGGGATCAATTACAGACCTGCTGGCTTAAAAGACAAAATGGGGCGTGGGGGGGCTGTTAGTCTACTTCTGTCAAATGGAAAATTCTCGGGACACCTTCAAAGGGGCGGATTGCAGCGGAAAAGTCTGCGGCTCTTTTCTTCAGGTGTCACCCAACCTCTTTGCTTAACAAGCAGAAAGTGGACAGAGAAGGGTGGGGGGATAAGCCCGCTAAAGAGATTGGGGAAAGTACCCCCTGCGCCCCCAAAACGGGTGAGGGAGAGGGAGAGACGCGCGAGATCAAGCGCGTTGGCCGAGGAACCAGGGGGCGGTAGCCAAGATACAGGGCTGCGCTGCCGCTTGGCCGGCCGCCCCGGCCCTCGCTCACCTTATTTATTTTATTTATTTATTTATTTTTCAGATTTATTCCCCGCCCATCTCCCATGCAAGGGACTCTGGGCGGGTTTACAACAAATACCTTTTGTTGGCCGGTCCTCACGGGCCGCCGGCGACACTCCCGTCCCGCTACACCCCAGCCGGAGTGCCCGAGTGCCAGGCGGGCAACTCCGCTTGCGCGCCTCGCCCAGACATGCCGCCAGCAGCAGCAGCTCCCAAGGAACGCTGGTCCTTCCTCCGTCGAAGGGAGCGGCAGAGAGCCCCGCGGTGTGGGCGGCTGCGGGTGGCCCTGGCCTTGGAGAGCAAGAGCGCGTAAGAGCCAAGTGCGGACCAGCGATGATATCACGGGACGCTCCCCGCCAGCCGTCGGGTTGTGGCGCGGGGCACCGAGCACGGCGGGCAGGCGGCGCCCTCGCCACCTGCAGCTTCGGATCCGAGGGGCAGCTACTCGACCTGACCTGGACTTTGCGCGGGGTGGGGGTGGAGCAGGGCGGGAGAGCCGCGGAGGTGAGTTCAGCTGAGGAAGAGCCACACTCAAGGGGCCAAAGAACCGCATGTGGCTCGCGATCCGCGGTTTGCCGACCCCTGCACTAGACCATTCAGGTATGACCTAAATCATATCCCTTATGAATATACAGTGGAGGTGAGGAATAGATTTAAAGGATTAGATCTGGTAGACAGAGTACCCGAAGAACTATGGATGGAGGTTCGTAACACTGTACAGGAGGCAGCAACTAAAACCGTCCCAAAGAAAAAGAAATGCAAGAAAGCAAAGTGGCTGTCTGATAAGGCTTTACAAATAGCTGAGGAAAGAAGGAAAGCAAAAGGCAAGGGAGAAAGGGAAAGATATAACCAACTGAATGCAGATTTCCAGAGAATAGCAAGAAGAGATAAGAAGGCCTTCTTAAATGAACAATGCAAAGAAATCGCAGAAAACAATAGAATGGGGAAGACTAGAGATCTCTTCAAGAAAATCGGATATATCAAGGGAACGTTTTGTGCAAAGATGGGCTTGATAAAGGACAAAAAAGGCAGGGACCTAACAGAAGCAGAAGAGATTAAGAAGAGGTGGCCAGAATACACAGAAGAACTATAGAAGAAAGATCTTAATATCCCTGATAAATACGATGGTGTGGTCACTGACCTTGAGCCGGACATCCTAGAGAGTGAAGTCAAGTGGGCCTTAGGAAGCATTAATAACAACAAAGCTAGCAGAGAAGACAGTATCCCAGCTGAGCTATTAAAAATCCTAAAAGATGATGCTGTTAAAGCGCTGCACACAATATGACAACAAATTTGGAAAACTCAACAGCGGCCACAGGATTGGAAAAGGTCAGTTTACATTCCAATTCCAAAGAAGGGGAATGCCAAATAATGTTCAAACTACCATACAATTACGCTCATTTCACATGCTAGCAAGGTTATGCTCAAAATCCTACAAGCTAGGCTTCAGCAGTATGTGAACCAAGAACTACCAGAAGTGTAAGCTGGGTTTCTTTTTTTTATTTTTTTATTTTTTATTTTCAAGATATATATTTAAAATACAAAAAAGAAAGAAGTCAACCTGGGTTTCGAAGAGGCAAAGAAACTAGAGATCAGATTGCCAACATTCGCTGGATCATGGAAAAAGCAAGAGAGTTCCAGAAAAAACATCTACTTCTGCTTCATTGACTACGCTAAAGCCTTTGATTGTGTGGATCACAACAAACTGTGGCAAAGTCTTAAAGAGATGGGAGTACCAGACCACCTTACCTGTCTCCTGAGAAACCTGTATGCGGGTCAAGAAGCAACAGTTAGAACCGGACATGGAACAACCGATTGGTTCAAAATTGGGAAAGGAGTATGACAAGGCTGTATATTATAACCCTGCTTATTTAATTTATATGCAGAGTACATAATGAGAAATGCCAGGCTGGATGAATCACAAGCTGGAGTTAAGATTGCCGGGAGAAATATCAACAACCTCAGATATGCAGACGATACCGCCCTAATGGCAGAAAGTGAAGAGGAACTAAAGAGCCTCTTGATGAGGGTGAAAGAGGAGAGTGCAAAAACTGGCTTGAAACTCAACACTAAAAAAACTCAGAACATGACATCTGGTCCCATCACTTCATGGCAAATAGAAGGGGAAGAAATGGAAGCAGTGACAGATTTTATTTTATTGGGCTCCAAGATCACCGCAGACGGTGACTGCAGCCATGAAATTAAAAGACGCTTGCTCCTTGGGAGGAAAGCTATGGCAGACCTAGACAGCATATTAAAAAGCAGAGACATCACCTTGCCGACAAAGGTCCGTATAATTAAAGCAATGGTTTTCCCAGTAGTAATGTATGGCTGTGAGAGTTGGACCATAAGGAAGGCTGAGCGCCGAAGAATTGATGCTTTCGAACTGTGGTGCTGGAGAAGACTCTTAAGAGTCCCTTGGACTGCAAGGAGGTCAAATCAGCCAATCCTAAAGGAAATCTACCCTGACTGCTCATTGGAAGGACAGATACTGAAGCTGAAGCTCAAATACTTTGGCCACCTAATGCGAAGAGAGGACTCACTAGAAAATACCCTGATGCTGGGAAAGACTGAAGGCAAAAGGAGGAGGGGACGGCAGAGGATGAGATGGTTAGATAGCATCACTGATGTAATGAACATGAATTTGAATAAACTCCGGGGGACAGTGGAGGACAGGAAGGCCTGGCGTGCTATGGTCCATGAGGTAACGAAGAGTCGGACACAACTAAATGACTAAACAACAACAACAACAATCTGGATTGGTAAAAAGACATTTCGGTAGAAATATTGTGGCTAGCGGCTGACGGTACTGGTGGTGAACGACAAATCCGATGTTCTAAAGATCAACACACCATAGGAACCTGGAATGTAAGATATATGAGCCAGGGCAAATTGGATATGGTTATTGGTGAGATGTCAAGATTAAATATAGACATTTTGGGTGTCAGTGAACTGAAATGGACTGGAATGGGCCACTTCACATCAGATGACCACCAGATCTACTACTGTGGACAAGAGGACCACAGAAGAAATGGAGTAGCCTTCATAATTAATAATAAAGTGGCTAAAGCAGTGCTTGGATACAATCCAAAAAACGATAGAATGAACTCAATTCGAATTCAGGGTAAGCCATTTAACATCACAGTGATCCAAATATACGCCCCAACCACAGATGCTGAAGAAGCAGAAGTAGATCAGTTCTATGAGGAACTGCAGCACCTACTGGATAATACACCAAAAATATATGTTATTTTCATTACAGGAGAGCTAAGCTGGGTAGTCAAACGACATCTGGAATTTCAGGCAAGCATGGTCTAGGACAGAGCTTTCCAAACTTTTCATGTTGGTGACACACTTTTTAGACATGCATCATTTCGCGACACACTCTTACAGCAGGGCATCATTTTGTGACACACACAGCAGGGCACAAGGCAGGCACTAGGACCTGCGGGGAATCCTGGCAGGGCTCGGAGGCAGCAAGGCAGGCACTAGGACCTGTGTGGAATCACAGCAGGTTTGGAGGAAGCAAGGCATAAGGCAGGCACTAGGACCTGCGTGGAATCCTGGCAGGGCTCGGAGGCAGCAGCAGCCGCGACACACCCAGACACTGCAGCCGACACACTAACGTGTCGCGACACACAGTTTGGAAAGCTCTGGTCTAGGAGAACAAAATGAAGCGGGACATAGGCTGATAGAAATTTGCCAGGACAACTCACTGTGCATTACAAACACTCTCTTCCAACAACCTAAAAGACGACTTTATACATGGACTTCACCAGATGGTTGACACTGAAATCAGATTGACTACATCCTTTGTAGTCAAAGGTGGTGGACATCTATACAGTCGGCAAAAACAAGACCTGGAGCTGACTGCAGTTCAGATCACGAACTTCTTATTGCACAATTTAGAATCAGACTAAAGAGAATAGGGAAGACCCACAGATCAGTTAGATACGAGTTCACTAATATTCCTAATGAATATGCAGTGGAGGTGAAGAATAGATTTAAGGGACTAGATTTAGTAGATAGGGTCCCGGAAGAACTATGGACAGAAGTTCGCATCATTGTTCAGGAGGCAGCAACAAAAAACATCCCAAAGAAAAAGAAAACCAAGAAGGCAAGATGGCTGTCTGCTGAGACACTGGAAGTAGCTCAAGAATGAAGGAAAGCAAAAGGCAACAGCGATAGGGGGAGATATGTCCAATTAAATGCAAAATTCCAGAGGTTAGCCAGAAGAGATAAGGAATTATTTTTAAACAAGCAATGTACAGAAGTGGAAGAAGATAATAGAATAGGAAGGACAAGAGACCTCTTCCAGAAAATTAGAAACATCAGAGGTAAATTTCAGGCAAAAATGAGTACGATCAAAAACAAAGATGGCAAGGACCTAACAGAAGCAGAAGAGATCAAGAAAAGGTGGCAAGAATATACGGAAGATCTGTATAGGAAGGATAATAATATTGGGGATATATTTGATGGTATGGTCAGTGAGTTAGAGCCAGACATTCTGAAGAGTGAGGCTGAATGGTCCTTAAGAAGCATAGCTAATAACAAGGCAGCAGGAGACGACGATATCCCAGCTGAACTGTTTGAAATATTGCAAGATGATGCTGTCAAGGTGATGCATGCGATATGCCAGCAAATTTGGAAAACATAAGAATGGCTATCAGATTGGAAAAAATCAATTTATATCCCCATACCAAAAAAGGGAAAGTGGAAGGCAAAAGGAAGAGGGGCCGACCAAGGGCAAGATGGATGGATGGTATTCTGGAGGTGACGGACTCAACCATTGGGGAGCTGGGGATGGTGACGGCCGACAGAGGGCTCTGGCGTGGACTGGTCCATGAAGTCACGAAGAGTCGGAAACAACTGAACGAATAAACAACAAAAACCAAAAGAGGGAAGCACTAAAGGGAAGAATGTTCAAGCTATCGAACAGTGGCACTTATTTCACATGCCAGTAAGGTAATGCTCAAGATCCTGCAAGGTAGACTCCAGCAATTCATGGAGCGAGAATTGCCAGATGTACAAGCTGGGTTTAGAAAAGGCATAGGAACTAGAGACCAAATTGCCAATATCCACTGGATAATGGAGAAAGCCAGGGAATTTCAGAAAAAAAATCTATGCTTTATTGACTATTCTAAAGCCTTTGACTGTGTGGATCATAACAAATTGTGGCAAGTTCTTGGTGGTATGGGGATACCAAGTCAACTTGTCTGCCTCCTGAGGAATCTGTATAATGACCAAGTTGCAACGGTAAGAACAGACCACAGAACAACAGACTGGTTTAAGATTGGGAAAGGAGTACAGCAGGGTTGTATACTCTCACCCTACCTATTCAACCTGTACGCAGAACACATCATGTGACGTGCTGGGCTTGATGAATCCAAGGCTGGAGTTAAAATCGCTGGAAGAAACATGAACAATCTCAGATATGCAGATGATACCACTTTGATAGATGAAAGCGAGGAGGAGCTGAGGAGCCTTATGACGAAGGTGAAAGAAGAAAGTGCAAAAGCTGGGTTGCAGTTAAACCTCAAAAAACAACAACAACCAAGGTTAACCAGCTAGATTGATAACTGGCAAATTGAGGGAGAAAACATGGAGGCAGTGACAGACTTTATATTTCTAGGCGCAAAGATTACTGCATACTCTGACTGCAGCCAGGAAATCAGAAGACATCTACTTCTTGGGAGGAGAGCAATGACAAATCTTGATAAAATAGTTAAGAGCAGAGACATCACACTGACAACAAAGGTCCGCATAGTTAAAGCAATGGTATTCCCTGTAGTAACCTATGGCTGCGCGAGCTGGACCATAAGGAAGGCTGAGCGAAGGAACATAGATGCTTTTGAACTGTGGTGTTGGAGGAAAATTCTGAGAGTGCCTTGGACTGCAAGAAGATCAAACCAGTCCATACTCCAGGAAATAAAGCCAGACTGCTCACTTGAGGGAATGATATTAAAGGCAAAACTGAAGTACTTTGGCCACATAATGAGAAGACAGGATACCCTGGAGAAGATGCTGATGCTAGGGAAAGTGGAAGGCAAAAGGAAGAGGGGCTGACCAAGGCCAAGATGGATGGATGATATTCTGGAGGTGACGGACTCGACCTTGGGGGAGCTGGGGATGGTGACGGCCGACAGGAAGCTCTGGCGTGGGCTGGTCCATGAAGTCACGAGTCGGAAGCGACTGAACAAATAAACAGAAAAATGCTTATTTATTTATTTATTAATTTATTTATTTATGTATTATTTAAATTTATATCAACTTTTTATATTTTTTTCCTATGAGAGTTGCTTTTAAATCACCATCTGTGTTTTAACCAGCTCTGCTGTGTTTTTATCTCCATTTAATGGTTTGCAGGTGACTACTGAAACTAAAAATTTTTTTTTTACATTCTCTCCTTTCCTTTCCTTTTTTTTTCAATACAGTTTGGTTTCATTTAACTCTTGTGTGATTGGCCTATGTTTTCAAGGGATGGGGAGAGCAAGGGCTGATCCCCCTAACCATACACCTCAGTGCTACAGGGCCAGGAAGTAGTACTATGGATTTTTTCCCCCACTTTTTCTTTTAACTTGCCAGAAAGGCAGCATGGATTGTGAGAGCACTATCTCTTTCCCATGCAAGGGTTAGGTGGAAGATGCCAGGTGAAGTGTCGCAGGGTAAGTGGTGGCTCTAGAATATATCAAGCTTCTTCTCCAAGACAGGAAGCCTGGATGTGAAGACCCAGAGACTTCTGGAAGGGGAGGTTTGAGACCTCCCCTTTTCACCCTATAGGCTCAGCCATGCTGTTTCAACCACATTATAACTTAGTGTGAACCCAGTCAAAATGTGCAGTATAATGCTAATGACAGTTAGCTTATCATGTAGATAACACATTCTGAAGTACTTTGTACTCAAAACCAGGTTCACATACCCATCAGTTCATAATCTAAATCCACAAAGGGTTGAGTTTACACACCATAATAAAAATAGGACTTTCATATTAGATGAATATGGAATCTGCAGCTTTAGAAAGTCAACTGTCAACTGTTGTAAAAGATCTACCCACACTAATCAAGTGCTCCACTACCAAAGCAATAACCCTACCTCACACAAGAGGAGCTGTGTAAGAACACCATTCAGATGAGCACAAACACACTGCAGCAACCCAGAACACCAGAAAAAGGAAACAGACCATTTATATAGCATCTTCCAGCAAAATGGATATCCACGCAACTTTATCAAAAAGTGCCTGACCACTCAACCCAACACAGCAAAACCAACAGAAGCTATGAAAAGGATTACACTGCCATACATCAGAAACATCTCAGAAACGACTAATAGACTGTTACAACCACACGGAATCACTGTAGCACACAAACCAACCAAAACCCTTCAGAACATCGTAAGTAAACCAAAAGACCCAGTAGCCCAAGAAGAAAAAACAGGAGTTATCTACAACATACAGTGTAAGGACTGTAACAGCCACTATGTAGGACAGACTGGCAGAAGACTAGCAGAACGCATCCATGAACACCAACTAGCAGTCAGAAGACATGATGAAAACTCCTTAATCTTACAACACATGGACAGACTTAACCATACTTTCAACTGGGAAACTGTGAGCATATTAAACCAAGCCAAATCCAAAAATGCTAGAGAATTCCTGGAAGCTTGGCACTCAGACAAAGCAGCCATCAACAGACACATAGAGGTAAACAACATTTACATACCATTCATAAGAGACAATAGAAAAGCCAGAAGACCAGAACACCTCTTGGCCAGCAATCAACAACAAGATATGCAAAGATTAACAGCAAGATTAGCAGCTGAGGAGCAATCAAACAACACAATAGACCCTAATCAAGGAACTATTAACTCAGTCAATCAACCAAGCAGCACACAACAACCCAATCAAGGTACTACCAAAGAGAGTACAACACCCCCACCAACACAGGAAGGACAAGCCAGGGTATATAAACAGAGGACAAGTTCCACTCCCTTTTCGCACTAGTCTGGCAATGAAACGTCTGCAAGAAAACAACAAGGCTCAGAGAGCACCAAGGACTCCACAGATCATACCTTCTTTGTATGGATAGATGTATGAGACTTACCTTAAAGATGTACAGAGGCAAACCAGCCAATCTCCTTCAAGGATCAGTTCCAAAATTCCAGAAATGACTTAATCCACTCTGAGGATAATCTGTTTCAATTTGATCCCCAGATCAGAAGCAACATTCAGAAAACAAAACCAAGTTGCAGAGAAAGCAATCTGGATCAGAATTTCAAGGAGTTTACATTTGGAATGGAGCAAGTTCAGATCTATCCCCTTTGCCTTGGGGAATTTGAAAATCTATTCTGAATTACTCAATCCTGTCTCAGAATTCAGGCTTCAGCCAACTCCAATACACACCTCTAATTTATCTGGATGATCCTTTCCCTGTCAGTTTTCTGCCAAATCCTCTTTGCTTTGAACATGGGGGCAGAGGGTGAAGACTTTTGAGGTCCCTCCTGATTAAACACATCTGCAGTCACATCTATCAATGCATCAGATCTGTCTTGGAGAACATTAGCCCTGCTGGCATTGTGGGAAATTCTGATTATTTAGGACATACTGACAGATGCTCACCTCCTTTCTGACCCAGCAAGCAAGGGCCATTAAAAGCTTCCTTTTCTAAATTCCACAAAGCCTTCCATCTGTCCTTTGGCTGCAAAGGTGGGTGAAGGTCATCTGAGGGCTGCCTTCAAATAAGCCCGTCAAAATGGCAAATTCTTCCACTCAAGAGCAACAACCAAAAGGCAAGGTTTAGAGATGGGATCACTTAACCTTCAGATTCCTTTTGAAGTAGGAACTATGCACCCAAGCTATAACAAAACACACTAATATTATTTTATTTATTTATTTTTATTTATTCATCACATTTATATCACCGCCCATCTCCCCCACAAGGAGGGATCCTGGGCCCTTCCAATTGTAGTTGGAAATGCCAGCAAAGTAAACAGTGTTTTGCCTGATTAGCTAAGTTGTTGGAACTGATTGAAGTGATCAGTTAATCAATTTTATCAACTTCTGGCAGAAGCTGAATTCCTTTCTGATTAACAAAAAGGAAGAAAGTAGAAAAGCACAAATCAAGTCATCTTTTCTGATGACAAAGATGTCTTTTTTTCTGCACAGATGATCTTTTCCCTGGGTGTAAATCCAAGCAGTGGAAGTATATTTACCAGTAGAATTTCAGCTGTTTGTGTAGCTGGGAGTATTTTTCTGTTTGGCAAGGAGAGGAAGAGCTGGTACAATATAAAAAAACAAATATTGAAACTGGGGTGGATAGTCCTGAACTATTACCCCTAGGTTAAGTGTTCACACATCTGTTTTATTTTGAGTTCTTGGCCAAGTTGAAGCTACTGCTGCTGCAGAAGATCTAATCAACTTGTGCTTGATATCCAGAGGAGAGAGCTTTCATCCCAGGATTCCAGGGGTGCAAAATGTACAGCCTGGGGTCGTAGCTTAGAATAATGAAGCCAAAAAATGCTGGGCTCTGTTTTGAAGTTTGGGGCAAAATGATTGATTTAATACTTGCAGATGCTAAAGCCACCACCATTCTCACCCCTTAAAATTCCTGGAACCTCCTCCCAAATCACTGTCTATTTTGGGTAGGCTGACCCTATGTCCCGTTTTGAATGGGACAGTCCCGTTTCCCCCCCTATTCTCAACCATCCCGTCGTTTTAACATAAATGCCGGTTTTGTCCCGTTTTTCAGGAACAGGCAGAGGTGGAGCAGCTGACCGGAGGGAGCCCAGAGGAGGAATCACCCCCGCCCACCAGTGCGCGGCAAAGGAGGTGGGAAAGGCGGGCCCAGCTGTCCTGACTTCGAGTGAAGGAAAACACGCTGAGACTTGGTGTTGAGGCTTTAATAAATAAAGCTCCTCTGGTGCTTTATTGTCCTACTCTACTAGACAGAATCCAGCTAAACTAAAATGAACTAGTAATGCTCAGAGAAAGGGTCCAAGAAATCAGGGCGGGGCCTTCTTTAGCTGCTTGGGAGGAAAGCAAAGCGATTCAGTACTGCGCATGTGTTTCTCCCCCTGGAGGGAGCCCCCTCCTTCTTTGCCAGTTATCTCCCTGACACCAGCACCACGACAGGTGGAGGCGATTCCCCTTCTGGGTTCCCTCCAATCAGCTGCTCCACCCCCACCCATCGCACCGCACGGCCCGCCCCCCCCACGTGCTGACATGCGGAGGCGCCCCCCCCCAACCAGTCACTCCGCCCCCGCCTGTTCCTCTTGTCCCGTTTTTGTCGCAAGGAAATATGGTCAGTCTAATTTTGGGAGAGTGGTCCTCAACATGCCATGCCCAACCTGGTGTGGTCCCTATGCTGATTGATGTGACACACCCTTGAAATCTCTTTTGACAGTGTTAAGATCAGCCTGGGATATTTACCTAAAGAGGCCAGCCACCTGCCAAATTAGATGGACTGCAAAATGAGAAGAAATATCCAGTCCATTCATTGAAAAAATTGAGCTGAAAATATCTTGCAGCCCCTAGGCCCGATATTACCCCAAGTCATTTTTATGGCCCCCAGAGTACTCTGTTATTGCAGTTATTGAAACTCAAAGGGGCAGTTCTGTGTTATTTCAAATGGCAGCAGAAACCTTACATAAAACCTCAATTCGAGCTCAACTCTTGCTCCATGTACCTTTCTTGGCAGCATTACAGAAATGGTTTGTAATTGCTTTTTCCAGGTATTTTATCAATTTCCCTGTACAGTATACAACTCTAGCATTTCCTGATGGTGCCTATGGCAGAACAGACGGGGCTTAAAAGGGACAACATTTTCCAGCAACTCTCAGGCCAAATTTGTGAATTCAGTTGAAATGGTGGGTTTTGCATAAGATTTGGCAAAGGACTTCCATTTCTTGTTTCTGAGCCAAAGTGTTCTGGCCTCAGGAACTACAGCTCATTATCTGGTTTATTACTGCAATAAATCCATCACACTAACCTTGTAGTTGTAAATCCAGTCCTAGTTCGAACACAAAAGAAACTTCCGGAGAGTAAATGAGTTGAAAAGGCAAGATATGAGTCCCAGTCAAAGGTCAGGAATTTTCTTGTAACAAGGATACTGTTGAACTGGGTGTTTAGGATGGCGTTCAGGAAGGAACAATCCAGTGGCACTGCTGTCCTTAGGCTGCCACCTGAATATCAGAACCTTCTGATCCTGCCTGAGCATACCTGGACTTCAGCAGGTAACTCCTTAGTAGTTCTTGTTCAACTGAGTACTCTCACACCACTCTGTCTTCATACTTTCTACCATCAGATGACAGCATTCTCAAGGACTGGTTGATGTCTAGACTAAAGTCTGATGAGACCATGGTGTCTGTTGCTGGCTCAGCACAGTAGCTGAAAGAGAAGTATTGAACACAAGATTGATTATGGGTCTACTACTGTTCAATATTTTTATTAATGACTTGGATGAAGTACTGGAAGAAATGTTTATCAAATATGCAAATGACACAAAATTGCAAGGGTTAGCTAGCTAACATCCTCGAAGAAAAAAATAAAATTCAAAGCAATATTTATAGCTTCAGAAAATAGGCTGGAGAAAAACCAGGATTTTTTTTCCAATGGTAAGTGCAAGGTTCTTCACCTTGGTTTAGGCCATCCTAAACATCCAGCTCAACAATATCCTTTGTACAAGAAACAAGGAACGCACAAGGGAAAAAATGAAATGCACAAGTGCTGAGTAAAGGTGTTGGAATATTAATGTATTGTCGAAGACTTGTTGGAATATTAGTTGTTTACAAACTGAATATGAGGCAGCATTGTGAAGTTACTACCAAAAAAAAAAGGCAAATGCTGTATACAAGTCACAGGAACCAACCATTCCACTTTATTCTGCTTTGGTCCAGCTCCACTTGTGGAGTGCTGTGTCCAGCTTTGGACACCATAGTTCCATAACAATTGGAAGAAGTTCAGAGAAGGGCAGTGGAGATGATCAAGGACTATCAACAGACAGTGAAGGAGCTGGGTGCATTTAGCCTTCAGAAAAGACAGCTGAGGAGACAATATAATAGCACTGTTCAACAACCTAAAAGGATGCTCATCTGTGAGATGTGGTGCTGTCAACCCTTCAAAGTAGACCAGGCTAGGAAACCAAAGTCATGCACGCTAATACTACTTTTATTATAAGGTTATAGTAACAGAATCTTACAAGTCTGAATGTGCTTCCCCCTCCCTTCCTTTATCTTTGTGAGAACTAGGGAAAGTCTTGCCTGAGACACTTCCTTGGGTTGCAGTTCTGGCCCGGACTCAGATTTCTTTTTCTAACCATTGTCTTGGTTGTAGCTCTTCCTCCTGTTCTTCAAATTTATCCCTTCTGCCCATTATAGTTGCTGGTTGGTATATACTGTAGCTTGGCTGGTTTGAAGAAAGGGTTGGACTAATTCATGGAAGTCATGGGGTTCAATGGCTATTAGCCTTGATGGCAGTGTGGCATCTGCCGTCGCCATCTGCTGGGAGACCAGCGGGCTTCCTTGTGCAGTTGGTTGGCCACTGTGAGAACAGACTGCTGGACTAGATAGGGCAGGGAACCAATCCAGCAGAGCACTGGTTATGTTCCGATGCTTTTTGCATTGCTCTCTTTCTTCCAGAGTGCAAGACTCAGAATCATGGATTTAAGCCATAGAAGGGCAGATTGAGGTTGAATATTAGAATGAACATCCTAATACTAAGAGCACTTTCTCAGTTTCACAGTTAATCTGAAGAATGGAACACTTCCCTTTATTGGATGTGTTGGAGTAGAGGCTATACCCATCTGGATCCTTGAATTTGGTTGGATTGGATTTACAGGTACTGGAACTGTGCTTAAAATGCCCTGAAAATGGCACATGTGGAACAAGGTTGTCTATTAGTGATAAATATAGCTGCAGCCCTTGGTTAGTTGTGTCCAGCTCGTTAAATCAGGCAGAGCAGGAGATAATAGAAAGGTCTATAGAAAGGAGAGTTGGAAATGATAGCAGTCATCTTCACAAGGAATAATAGTGAATTTGATTTATTTACTGCTGACTAATGTTTAATGTTCAAATATCTGTTTTGTATCAACTTAAAGAAAGTGGCTGAACCTGTATGTTGAATGGTTGGAAATGTCAAACCTCCCCACCCAGAAGCCCTGTTCTGCTTTTATGGTAGTTGAAAGGGGGGGATGGGAAGTAATAATTGCTATATTGCATCTTAGGCCATTTAGCTTGGAAGTGTGTGACTAGGAGATTCAGCTTTTCCTCCTCCCTTTTGGGAGGTAAACCAATCTCATAAGAGATAAACAAAATCAAACTTCATTTTATAAAACCCATTTTATTTTAAAATAAGTTTTAAAAGGTTCTAGGAAGATCACAAGATTTTGCTGGTCTGTTGCCAATGCAAGTTTTCTTCCTATGTGAAGGGAGATATTTCAGTTTGATATTGCAGATTACAGATGTTTATAAAAATTAAATCTTCCTACTCAAAAAGGATGGAATGTAAGACTGATACAATGATGATTATGTACCAACTCAGTGTTGATGCTTAGCAACCATATAGATAGATTTTCTCCTGCATGATCTGTCCCTAGCCTGATTCTTCAGATCTTCACCACTGTAATTGAGTCCATCCATCTTGCTGCTGGTCACCTTCCATATTCCTCAGCATTATTGTCTTCTCTAGAGAGCTAGGTTTTCATATAATATGTCCAAAATATGATAATTTGACCCTGGTCATTTGTGCTTCAAGTGAGAACTCTGATTTGTTTTACAACCCATTGGTTTGTTTTCTCGTCTATCTATGGTATTCTTAAAGAACCTTCTCCAACACAACAGTTCAAAGCATCAATACTCTTTTCATTCAAAGTCCAACTTTCGCTTCCATAGAGTGTCATAGGGAAAATCATTGCCTGCATGATTCTGATCTTTGTAGGTGTAGACCCATCATGGCATCTGAATATCTTTTCCAAGGCCTTCATTGCTGCCCTACCAAGTGCTAATCTCTGACATACTGTACTTCTTGACTGCTGGTTTTTTTTTTACTGTTCATAGCCAATCCTAAAAGGCAGAAATGGAGTAACCCTCTTGTTATTTGGGAGTATTAAAAATTGGTTAAACCTTGAGAGAAAGAAGGAATACTAATCAGTGAAGGATGAGCATGGCAAGACTACTGAGTAGCTACTAGAGGAAGCAGATATAGTAAAATGGAGGGGGGGGGCTAAGGAATGGAGCTAACTACAGTATGTTATGTCTGTAAGAATGGGTTACTCAACACTAGATCAATTTGTCACAGGACCTACCTGTTCCCACTAACTTGGTCTTTCTCCTGCTTGGGCATTCTCTAGTTGTATGGACTTCAACTCCCAGGATTCTTTCTGATGGCCATGCCAGCTGGGGAATTCTGAGAACTGAAGTCCACACATTTGAAAGATCTCAAATTTGCAGAAGTCGGCTATAATCCCCTGGTATTAAAGATAGGGTTGCTGGACTGAAATCATATACTTTCAAATCTGCAACTGAAGATGGTTGCCAACCAGAAATATATCCAGGGGTGGGGGTAAAAAAGTCAAAAGGAATCAAATCCCCCCTTTTCAAGTGCCCTCCCCCTGTTGCCCCGCCAGCAAATAATCCATCTGTTTTACCTATTAAGTATGTTATGTCCAAATGGAATCAAAATGCTAATGTATTCCACATTCCATCTGATTCTGTCTCTTTAAAATCAAAAGCTCCCCATCTTACTGATGAATCAGGGGAATAGAGAGATTTAGTTTTTCCAGCTTATTCACTTTCCCTGCAGTCTGTCTTAGCATCGGAGGGGGTGGGCAGGCTTTCTAAGCTAAGCATCTGCCCAGTGCAGAAAATCCAGTTCTTGCTTGCTGTGCAGATCAAGCCTTTTTTTTTTCAAAGGCAAGGTGCTGTTAAAAGCACAGGAAGCTGCCAAATTGTGTTTCCCCTCTGCCTGATTTAAAAAAAAAATTGAGTGGGTAATCTAGGAATTCCTTGGATGAGGTGACTCCCTCCTGCATCATTTCAATTTTGGTCTTTACACAGATTCTTACACAGATTCTTTACACAGATTCTTTACACAGATTCTTTACACGGTCATATAAATCAAACAATAAATAAATAAATTCTCAATTCTGTTCATGTGGATCCAATGGGATACAAAGTCACTTTTCCCCCTTTCAAACAGTGGTTTGCAAATCTTTTTGCAATGTATGTATCTCTTTCTTTCCTGATGTTTTGATTGGGGAGTGGAGGGGGGGCGGTTTGCAAAGAAAAAGCATTTGAGTTGCGGAGATGCTACTGCACAGAGCTAGCCTTACCGTGATCAGTTTCCCAAAATGATCTTATATAAAGGTTAACATCATATTTTGTTTTGGCAATAATGGAAGTGGTCTACAGTTTTGCCTCTACCCATGTTACATATTTTTAAATAGAGAATGGAAAATGTTGCATATGTTTTTTTTAAAAAAGGAGAATTGTTTTTCTATTGCCTTCAGCAAATGATCCACATTGTACTTCCATGATGAATGATTTTATGCAGACGAAATGCTGCTTTAGTAACAAAAAACATAAAGGATCTGCCTCGTCTGAAAAAAAAACAGCAAATATCTCCATCCTGGAATAATCCACAACCAACCCTTCCTTAATTGGTGAATTAATATACTACAGTCTTTGTTTTTCACTGACAGATGCAGAAAAGAACAAAACATAATTAAGGATATAAACACTTTTGGATTGGTGGGCAGATTTTGAGAACCTGTTTGGCCACTCTGCAGAATAATTGGTATGGAGGCATTGTTTCCTAGAAATACCTCTTCACAAAGTGCAGAAGACTTATGGAATCCGCTGGTACAAGTTATGGTGACAGCTGCTACTTTGAGTTTTCAATGAAGTAAGGCAAATTCATGGAGAAGAAGCCTATCAAGGTTAGAAGCTGTTCCTCTCAGTAGCTAGTAGCCATGATAAAAACACAGATGGACTGTACTGGTGATAAGATAAGCACACCTAGATAGTTTCCTAGAATGTGGAAGGTGCTTGGCCACTGCCTACTTTCAGATCATGACAATATGTTTGGGGGGTTATATATTTAGAGGCAATCTACCTTAGAAGACCAGATAGAAGGTCAGCACTAGACAGCTATCACCTTCTCGTTTGCCAAGAAGTATCTGCTGACAACTCTGAACATCTGCATTCAATGGACCTCTAGCCTGACTGTCCACCAGTAGAATTCCAATGATGTTCTACCTCAATGCTTAGCAACTGGAAAACGATGACCTTGATTCTCTTGGTGATATTTTTAATTTCCTCTGATCAAGATGTTTGCTTTGGATCCACAGATCAACATCAGGCTTCGGTTTCAGTGATCTGGATACAGGAGCTAGCTGCTGTTTCATTCTCCCCTGGCCAGAGAAAGGTGCTTACATTTACTCCAATTAGGTACCACTGATGGCACGTTCCCGCTATGTGTGGGCACATGCCTTAGGCTTAGAACTTCCCTGACACCTACAAGCTTTCATCAAAAATAATCCCATGTTGCCTAGGTGACCAGAGAATCAGGCATGTGCACTGTGAATTCAGCCTGCCTTCACACTTGGTAACATCTCTTAAGTAGCCTTAGTATATTTGTCTAATGTCAGCGTAATAAAACCTTCCAGATACGGCTCTCACTTATTGAGTGCTTTTAGCTAGCAAGGGCTAAACCTGTCTTGCATCCATTCATTGCTGATGCTTCAAAGAGCAACTCTCAGAAGCATGGAAGGTTGTTTTAACTGGGCTGAATTTTAATGGCTGGAGTTAAAGGAGAGAGCTTAGTTTACATCAACCCTTGTTCTTTAGTTCTGCTCCAGTCTTCTTGTTGCCAGTCTCTCGTATGCATTCAGGCTAAAATGTAGAGCTAAACACAACCGGCCTTTTGAATTCCAGACCCAGTTCAGGGGCTATGAAATTGGGTAGATGATTCCTCAGCATTTCTTCAGGGGAAGGGGAAATTTTCCAACTGTTTTCAAAGGCAGAGCTCCCCTCTTAATGCTGACATTAACATCTCCTGGTGGAGTCCTTTGGGAAGTGATGGAAGGATGCCAAACCAGAAAGGTACTCACTGCTGAACAGATGATTGTACCAAAAAAGACAGGACACTTTTACTCTCTCTCTGTGACACACACACACACACATACACACACACACACACACACAAACACCAGCCACCTAATCATTACGTAAGTGTTAAACAATTGCAGCCCAATCCTACCCATGTGAATTTCTCCCAAATTCTCTTGTCCTTTGAAAGAATTTCTAGCATCAACCTTTCTCTTCAAGTTGAATAAGAACCGATAAGGGGAAAAAATTAAGGAGAATGTACGTGCTCAAGAATACTGATCTCCTCCCCTCACCCCAATCCCCAGGCTCCTTGGTGTCTTTGAAATATCAAAACCATTGGAGGGGGTATTAATGGATTTGAAGAATAATCAATAGCAGGGATGGAAGAGAACTTTGTGGGTCCAAACGTACAATGAACTTCCCCAACTGAGAGCTCCTAACTGTATCCATAAATCAGAATACACCTGCATACATTCAGAGTGTTGCAGTGCATGTTATAACCCCAAAACATGCATATACATGCACACCAAATATGCACGTTACACCATGCAGGTAACAGGGAAAATATGTAGAAAAATGATTTATGAAATGGAAGTAAGACTACTGTATGCCCCATTATATCTCATCATTAAGTCTTCTTTCTGATTGAGAAGACTTCTATCACAAAGTCATTAAAAGGTAAAGGTTTCCCCTGCACATTTGTGCAGTCGTGTCCAACTCTAGGGGCCGGTGCTCATCTCCGTTTCCTAGCCGAAGAGCCAGCGTTGTCCGAAGACGCTTCCACGGTCATGTGGCCGCATGACACGCGCGGAACGCTGTTACCTTCCCACCGAAGTGGTAGCTATTAATCTACTTGCATTTGCATGCTTCCAAATTGCTATGTTGGCAAGAGCTGGGGCGAGTGCAGGAGCTCACTCCGTCACACGGGACTAGGGATTCGAAACTCCGAACGTGCGATCTTCCGATTCACAAGCCTGGCGTCTTACCCGCTGAGCCACCACGCCTCATTATGAATTATGATTAATGAGTCATTAGCCTCATTTTAATTAATATTTTCCTTTTTTTATTTCCTGCATTTCTGACACGAAACAAGATGAGACTAGCCTCATGCTCAATGTTATGATGTCCTGTGGTGAGTCTGCTAAGGTTCATGGAATGCAAAGGTCCTCATGTGAGCAATTTATACCTTCACTTCAGTTCTAACTCACAGCTTGCTCCTCCATCTCTTTTTGGGCCCAATGTATGTAGAAGGACTTCCCTTTGCTGGTTCTGTCTACAGATTCCACCTTGTAAAAACAAAAGATCATTAAATATAGATACCCAGCCCAGCATCCTTCCTTTTCCCCATCATTCACATGCTGATAGAAACTGGAAGTCCAGCTATGCAGAGAAGATGCATAGGTGCTTGCAATCTCATTATTAAGAAGTCGATCCAATAAAATAGCAGATGGAGCGGCATGGGGGAGAGATGGAAGGGGAGGGTGGAAGTCAAATCTGGCAGCATTATCAAACCTTTGTGATCTTTTAAGCCAGATGGAGTAACTGGAAGGTAATCTGTTCATGAGCCCAAGATGATGGGAGAGAGAAAATAACTGAGTAGGATCTGGTGGTGGTGGTGGTGGTCTGGAGCTGAGGTTCAGATACCTACAGGATTGGTGGGAACATAAGCCACCAATGCAGAACATGTCTAAGCTCGGAGAAATGACCTACACCATAAACATGGAACAAGGTGCTGCTTTTGCACTTATTTTTTTAAAAGAAAGAGTCGGTGAATTTGGGGGAAACCCAAAATAATAGAACTGAAGTACAATTGTGCAGTGCTTTCCCTCAGGCCTTTTCCCCTTCCCACCAACTCTGAATTTCTGGTAAGTTAGTTAAAATGAAACATGGCTCTTTCAAGAATAAAGAAAAAGGGGAAAGGGGAATAAGGAACAGGTTGAATTGTTTTCAAAATTAGATGGGCTTTAAGAAAAATGTTAATTTTACCCAGATGTGCCCTCCCAGCTCCCACGTACACTTCATCAAGTTGCACACCTCTGACTTAGAATATATCACAAGGCTGGGTTTTTGTAACACGCTAGGTAAACTAACAGGGAGTTGAGAAGATTGTGGTTCTATACGTAATGGAAACTTTTGGTATGTTGCATGAACCAGCCCATCAGGTTAAGCCAGGAGTGGGGAACCTTTTTTCTGCCAAGGGCCATTTGGATATTTATAACCGGGGACCGGGTGGGTGGGGGGCGGGGTTTTTGGGATTTCCACGGACCAGGGGCCAGAGTTTGCGGGCGGGAGCCAATCACAAGCACTGGGGGCGGGGTTTGCAGGCGGGAGCCAATCGCGGGCCTTAGGCGGGAGCCCCGCAGGCCGTATGCGGCCTGCGGGCCTGATGTTGCCCACCCCTGCGTTAAGCTATAATCTGGTTTATTTGTTTGGCTGTGCTTACATAACACACTTCACCCGGTAATTGAATTAACTTATTGTCCAAGTTGACATAATACATAAGACCATAGGACCACACTCACCAGGTTCTCAGAACATCCAGAGCCACAAACGAACAAATCCAGCATAGCAACAGAGTGTTCTAAATGCTTCCGAACCTGCCTGATCAGTAACTGACCAGGTTAAGCATGTTGGGTGAAGAGAGCCAAAAAAAAAAGGTAAAGGTTCCCCCCGCACATTTGTGCAGTCGTGTCCGACTCTAGGGGCTGGTGCTCATCTCTGTTTCTTAGCCGAAGAACCAGCGCTGTCCAAAGACGCTTCCACGGTCATGTGGCCGCATGACGCGCGCAGAACGCTGTTACCTACCCACCGAAGTGGTACCTATTTATCTACTTGCATTTGCATGCTTTCGAATTGCTAGGTTGGCAAGAGCTGGAGCTAGTGCCGGAGCTCACTCCATCACGCGGGACTAGGGATTCGAACCTCCGAACGTGCGATCTTGCGATCAACAAGCCTGGCGTCTTACCCGCTGAGCCACCATGCCCCTCTGAAGAGAGCCAATAGCAGTGACCTATTATCAGATGGTGGATATTTATGGGGGAGGCATCAGCAGAGTTGGGACACTTTTCCAAAATTACAGAAAAAAATGAAGGGGGAAGGGGCAATGAGAATTTAACCTATTTCTTGGGTTGTTTGGGAAAAGGCCATGACTGTTGATTGGTTTCCTCAGCCCAAGCATTCCACCCTGCAATATCTTCTTGTCATTCCAATTTGTCTCAACGAATCACAAACCTGAAAAAAAACTAGGCACAGAAAGGGTCAGGTTCTAAAGCCAGGGCGCTCAGTTGCTGATCAGAGGGAAATTTTAACCAGCACCCAACTCTTCTATTCCACAAGTGCTCCCACAACACTTTTTTTTTGGGGGGGGCAAGGCTCTCAGCATGAAAATGAATGAGACATATTAGGTAGGCAAATGTGAGGTCTTTCCTCCTTTGATTTTTGCCAGGCTATAGATCTATCTATCTATCTATCTATCTATCTATCTATCTATCATCTATCTATCTATCATCTATCTATCTTCTCTCTCTCTCTCTATATATATATATATATATATATATATATATCTACTATCTATCGCTATCTATCTCTCTATCTCTATCTATCTATCTATCTATCTATCTATCTATCTATCTATCTATCTTCTATATCTCTATCTTCTATATCTCTATCTATCTATCTATCTCTCTATCTCTCTATCTATCTTCTATATCTCTATCTATCATCTATCATCTATCTATCTATCTATCTATCTATCTATCTATCTATCTATCTATCTATCTATCTATCTATCTTCTATATCTCTATCTATCTTCTATATCTCTATCATCTATCTATCTATCTCTCTATCTATCTATCTATCATCTATCTATCTATCTATCTATCTATCTATCTATCTATCTATCTTCTATTGCTATCTATCTCTCTATCTCTATCTATCTATTTATCTATCTTCTATATCGCTATCTACCTACCTACATACCTACCTATCTTCTATCATCTATCTATCTGTCATCTATCTGTCATCTATCTGTCATCTATCTATCTATCTATCTATCTATCTATCTATCTATCTATCATCGAGATATATATATATATATATATATATATATATATATATATATATTGTTTATTCATTCAGTCACCTCCGACTCCTCGTGACCTCATGGACCAGCCCACGCCAGAGCTTTCTGTCGGCCGTCACCATCCCCAGCTCCCCCATGGTCGAGTCTGTCACCTCCAGAATATCATCCATCCATCTTGCCCTTGGTCGGCCCCTCTTCCTTTTGCCTTCCACTTTCCCTAGCATCAGCTTCTTCTCCAGGATATCGTACTTCAGATATATATATATATATATATATATATATATATATATATATATATATATAGAGAGAGAGAGAGAGAGAGAGAGAGCTATCATCTATCTACACACAGAGATACATACACATGTTTAGCTCCCAGACAGAGTTGGCCCACAGTAGCCAAGAGCGAAAGTTGCAAGAATGCTGGTTTTGTTTATTAATGCATTAAGCACCCTGCCTGTTCATGGGATCATGCTTATAAACCTTTGGATTTTGCACATTTCCTATGATTATTCCTAACATTATTGGCAGACAAAATGTTAACACGTCTCTCTCTCTCTCTCTCTCTCTCTCTCTCTCTCTCTCTCTCTCTCTCTCTCTCTCTCTCACACACACACACACACACACACACACACACACACACACACACTTATTCTTTCTCTCCCCCCATTGATTTTCTCTCCCCCCATTGATTTTCTCTCACGCACACACAAGTACACCCATGTGCACACACTCGTTCTCATCTTTATCATTCCAGCATGTAGAAGAAACAGTAACAAGTTTCCAGTTGAATGTTAGGGAAAACTTCCTAATGGGAAGAGCAGTTTGACAGTGGAACCAATTACTGAGAGGGAGGCTACATTCTCATTTGCTGGAGGAGTTCAAGTAGAAGATGAACAGCCATTGGTCAAAGATGCTTTAATTCAGATTCCTGCACTGAATGGGGAGTGTGTGCGGGGGGGGGGGGGCTCCGTGACCTCAACATCCACTTCCAACTCTCTGATTCAATGACATCTTCTTTCTTTAAAATTGACTTCCAGGTCTTCTTGTTTGAGCTCCTCCATTCACTGACCTGGGCCAGATGTGTGGATTCAGTATATCTGGAGTTCCCATTTTGTTCGAACCTCTTTTGGACCCTCCTGGGGACATCTCCCAGCATTGGAGCCCTTTAGCCCTTCTAAATTGCCTGCACCTCTGTATTGATGCCTCCCTGTTTTCAGGGAGGTCAGCAGCCTTAGCAGGTGGCAGTTGTTAGAGATATCGGGTTTCAACCAAGCACGTCTCACACAAGCTTGAAGGAAGAGGCAGCCTCTGCTGTAACCTAATCTTACTTGCTTTGTGTGGGAGGGGCTGAATCCCGGTTTCCTGTTTCCTGTTCCCTTCTCTTTCCCCCTTTCTGCTCGAATCTCCTACCAAGGAGGATGGGCCAGCTATGACTCCCACGTTGCTCATACTTCCATCCAGGTGGGCCACATTAGAGAAGCATGTGGGTCACGTCAGAACCAATTGCTCGCACGCATGGACCGTTTCTACTAAGGAACTGTGAGTTACAATAAAATTGTAAACTCTTTTTATGTTACTTTACATTAACGTGTGAAGTGTGTTTATTTTGTGTTTTGAACTGATTAAGCCTTGTGCAAGTTTATGGGAACGCTTCTACTCTGCTATATACTAATAAGAAGCTACATGGAGTTCTGGTACTACCATCCAAGAATTCCTACAGCAGTGACTGCCTGACCTTTGCTGGATTGGAAAGCTGAACAGGATCAGGACAGGTTAATAGTTGGAGGGAGGCAACCAGGAGATCCCAGGACTGCAGTTTAGACCCCCATCCTGGAAGGGTGAACTGTTCTTCTGAACTGTTGCCAAGAAAACCACATGGACCTGTCTTTACTTTAAATTGCCTGCTTCTTATTCTGAATAAAGGGAATGGGAAGCATCTTATATAGCAAATGGTACCACCTAGCTGAACCTAGCTCATCTTAAAAAGCTAAGCAGGGTTGGATTTGCTTAGCACTTGGACTGGAGACCAAGAGGAAATGCCAGGAGTGGGAAATACATCGAGGAAGAAAGAAAGCAATGGCCAACCACTTCCATACTGCCGCCAAGAAAGCTACATAGAGCAGTCCACGAGTCCTTGATCACAGCAGGTGGCAATACCTAACCAACCTTGACTGATGTGGAAAAAGCTAATTGGGGTTAAAGATCTACTTGGATGGGTGACCAGCAGGAGATGCCACAGTTGTTAGTTAAACAGGGAAGTTAAAGTCAGAGTGCATTGTGCCAAGAAAACCAGAAGGGCCCTCTAGGAGCCGACTGCGGGCTCTTTTTGCTGTTCCCTTCTGCGCCAAGCGACAGGGGCCACAGAGCGAGTCAGGGAGAGCCTCAGCGATCCGGTCGCGAGAGGGCGCCGCGTCCCCCTCTCTGCCTCCTCCGAAGAAGCCTACTGGCGACAGAGGCCAGCGGCCGAGGGCCAGTCCGTGAGCAGCCGCCTTCCCCCCCCCCGCCTTGCGGGCTACAGGCACTGGACACGCGTGAAGCACGCGGCCCATACACACGCGCTTGCCGAACGCGGCGGCTTCCTCTGCCGCAGGAGGCTGGCGGGAGGGGGGAACCGAGACGCGAAGCCCAAGGGCGGGCGGGGTTGCCTGCGAACCGCCCAGCGGCTTCTGGGGAACGGCGAGCGGCCTCGGAGAGCCGGCCTCTGCCCTCCGCCGCCTTTGCTTTACCCTGGAGAAAGTGGCGAGGGCGACGCCGCTCGGAAGGCGACCAGCTGGGCGGGAGGCGGACGGCGGTGGCGACCTGTTCCGTGCCCTCCTCCCGCCTCCAGGACTGAAAAAGTCACCTTGGACTGACGGACACGTGCGCTTTGGCCAAGGAGGAGAAGGGATCTCCGGGGATCCGGAGATCGCCCTGAGATTCCACCCCCATCCCCCACATTTTTCCCCCTTTCTGTGCGCGCGCGCTTCTGTTTTTCTCCCGGCTTTGAACTTCGGAAGAAGTGGGTCACCACTACTCCCACCCAGGAAATCTGGCGCGGCCGAGCAAGGGTCGCCCGCCTGGACTCTGAAGCTTTGGATCCGAATCCAGGAGAAAGAGAAGGAGCCGCCAGCAAACCCCTGGAAGTATGTGAATTTAACATTGAAAATGAATGCGCCTAACCCTTTTTCTCTCCGCGAATGCATGGCGGGAGGCGACAGCCGGATCGGCTAAGACTGTAGCAGCGGGCTCTTTTGTTGCATTACCACCCCCATTCCCACAGCCACCACTTTCATCATCATCGTCGTCGTCCTCCTCCTCATCATCATCTTCATCTTAATGGAACCGCTGGCTAGCCAAGAGAGATTTTCCACCTGTTGCGCGTGGTTGGTTGGAAGGACTTCCCAGCCACAGATGACCCACACCCACGTGCAGCGATCTGACCGCCCTCTCCGCCGTACCCGCCGCTTGCATGTGTGAACGCAGCGAAGGCGCGCGTGTGCATTCCAACGGGCGCGCACTGGTAGCCTTAGCTGGAGTGTGGGCGGAGCTGCGGGGGAGGCAGCCAGATAACGCGTGTCCGTCTTTGCAGTGGGAAACAGAGGGCGGCGGCGGGTAACCTCGCGGCTACCTGAGCGTGGGAGTAGATGGTGGCTCAGGGCCATGGTTTCCGCTTTCTCAGCCCCCTCCTCTCCGCTCTTCTCCTCTCCACCCCCCCTCCCCTTCAATCTGCAGCAGACCTCGAGCATTGCTGTTTCTTGAATTTTGGGGGCTAGGTTTTAAAGTTTGTTTTGGGGTTATTATTTTAGGCTTTTATAGTTTCAAGCCTCAAACTAGGCAGACAGGACTGTCAGGGCTTTAGAAGTTGTCACTCCAACAGCCCAATGAATAAATAATAAGTCAACAATAAGGACTCAGTAAATGAAGGGCCTCTAAATCAGTAAGATTTGTAACTGAAAAATGCTGATTTATGTGAGTATTATATAGGAGTGTGGCTCTGTATGTGTGTGTGTGAGTGAGCGCATATACAAACTGGAGTGTGACTTTGTGAGAGATTGTATATTCAGAATATGAGTTGAATTGTGAGTGTGCACTGTATATTCAAATACAAATGTGACTGGATTTGTGAATGTGAGAGTTATATAGGAGTGTGTCTGGATTTGTGACTGAGGTTGGAGTGTGATGTGATTTGTGTGTGTGAGAAAGTGTACATAAAGTCAAGTGTGACCTGGATTGTGTGTGCATGTAGTGTATATACAGATATAAATGTGACTTGATTTGTGGGTGTGTGAGAGAGTGTATATTAAGATAGGAGTGATTTGAATTGTGAGTGTGTGGTATATATACAGATACAAATGTGACTTAACTTGTGGGTATGAGTTCTATACAGATAGGAGTGTAACTTGATCTGTGAGTGTGTGTGAATGAATGTATACATATACATACATACATACATACATACAGTTAGGAATGTGACTTGATGTATGAGTGTGTGAGTGTCTATACAAATATGAGTGTGACTTGATTTGTAGGTGTGAGAGAGTTATGTACAGGTAGGAGTGCAACTTGAGTTGTGTAACTGTGTCTCTCTGTGTGTGAATACCGAGAGACGTGCCCTGGTTTTCTTAGCCCAGAAGCTCAAACGTTTGTGTCTGTAACTGAACAGAGGAGGAAAGGCTGCCATTAATAACGATAAGGCCCACCACATCTTTGGGAAAATCATAGGATTCCGGGGAAATCTTACCATTCAGTAGTCCCCTGTTTTGCAGACAGAAGACCCAGTGGGGCTGGGAAAGATGCCCACCTCACACCCTGCAGGGCTATTGCCAGGCAGGGTAAATCCACCTTGGCCGGTTGGGTGCTTTCCAGATGTCTCATCTTCCAAACTCTCATGATAGGAAATGAACGGGAGCTAAACCCTCTAGCCTGTCTTTGTTTCTTTCAGCAGCCAACCTGATTAATACAGAATATAGAAATGACTGTGTTCCTTTCTTTTTCTTTTTGGCCCGAGTAGAGTAGCTGTTATACAGAGGTCTACTGCCTCTCTATAAGATGGAGGGTCTGTTGAGAGCTGGAGGAATAAGTGAATTGTCTCCAGGGAACACTGCAGCCTTTCTGATGCACAATAAGAAGGAGGAGGTGGTGGTGGTGGTGGGCGATCTGTGGACAAGCAAAAGCTGTAGAACAAAGGTGGGGTGATCTGTGGCTCTCCAGAGGTGGGGAACTGGGGGATCATGGGTAGCATTGGACCACAAATCATTTCAGCCTCAGGCCCTAGGGCTAATAGTTCAAGGAGATGGAAATTGTGATTCAGACTACAGATGCTTGCATGAGCTGAGATGGAGACTATGCTGAGTGGAATGGTCGTCTTTCTTCTTTCTGTAACACCTCTCTGAAAAGAGTGGATTCAGACAAGATTTAATAGTATTCGGGATATGCTCATGGAAGTGAAGTCCTACTGAATTCAGTATCTTAAGCATGCTAAACCTGATTCTGATATTTGGGAAAGGATTATAGCTTTGGAGTAGAGTACCTAACCAGGCTGAAAAAGGTTCAAGGCTCAAATCCCTGGGCAAAGAACCAGGAGAACAGCTGCCGTAAGGGTTGATCAGCCACCTCAGCCTAGGTGTCAGATATGTGAGCAGAAGAGCTTCCAGAATTCCTATGACTGGAGAAATTACATGTACTAAGGGTTAAAGGAGAGATAGACCATCTGTCCTACCATAGTTTCCAGTATATCTCACCATTGTCCATGCTTCCCAGAGATGATGGGAATTATCATTCAGCAATGTTTGGACTAGGGCGTGGTGGCTCAGTGGTTAAGACGCCAGGCTTGTTGATCGGAAGATCGCAAGTTCGGAGGTTCAAATCCCTAGCCCCGCCTGACAGAGTGAGCTCCCGCACTTGCCCCAGCTCTTGCCAACCTAGCAATTCGAAAGCATGCAAATGCAAGTAGATGAATAGGTACCACTTCGGTGGGTAGGTAACAGCGTTCCGCAAGCGTCATGCCGGCCACATGACCGCGGAAGCATCTTCGGACAACGCTGGCTCTTCGGCTAAGAAACAGAGATGAGCACCGGCCCCTAGAGTCGGACACGACTGCACAAACGTGCAGGGGGAACCTTCACCTTTACCTTAATGTTTGGACTGCCAAAAGTTGCCTGCTTCTGGATCAAGGAGATTAAGCCCCTAATTTTGTGGTGTGTTTACATGGCACACTTAATGGGGTTGACGTGGGGGTGGGAAGCTGTTCATTTTAATCCAAAACCAAATTAAGCAAATATTCCCCAGTTTTCCATGTCATTTGAAGAGATTAATGGAGGTTTATTCACCACTTTGAGTTGCTGGCATTTAGGTGACCTTGTTAATTGAATAAATAAATATTCCTTTCACCAGGCTGGCACTTACCATGTTTTAGGGCAGCCTTACATCTCTAGGTTCTTTCTCACCTCTTGTGTCTATACAACATGGGGCTGATGCTCATAAGCCTTCTTCAATTCTCACTATAGATGTTGAACCCTGCTGTTAGTGGCAGTCCTGTGCATTGGCGATGAAGGTTCTTACCAAGCCATTGGTGATGGTGTGCTGGGGCCAGTGGTAGGTAAAGTAAAGGTTCCCCCTGCACATTTGTGCAGTCGTGTCCAACTCTAGGGGCCGGTGCTCATCTCCGTTCGTTAGCCGAAGAGCCAGCGTTGTCCGAAGACGCTTCCGCGGTCATGTGGCCAGCATGACGCACACGGAACACTGTTCCCATCCCACTGAAGTGGTACCTATTAATCTACTTGCATTTGCGTGCTTTCGAATTGCTAGGTTGGCAAGAGCTGGGGCTAGTATGGGAGCTCACTCCGTCACGCGGGACTAGGGATTCGAACCTCCGAACTTGCGATCTTCCGATCCACAAGCCTGGCGTCTTAAATTGCAATGGTGCCAGAATGATGACATGCACCCAACGACATCACCACCAGTGCTGTGATGACATACTTGCCTTCTGAACAGCAGCTTGTACAAAGGGTTTCAAACTGGCCAGATGGTGGATGCAATATCACGAGGTAAGCCATGCCCCTTTAGTACAGGGGTGCAATGTTGGTACCTGTTCAAAAGGGCTGGGATGTGCATTGCGACACTCCATCCACCATCTTGCCTCTTTTGATTCTCCCCTGTGGACACCGCTGGTCCTGATACCTAACACAAGCACGGAAGCAATGGCATGGTGTGATGGTGTCTTGACATACAGTACATGTCAACGTCACAAGACACATGTCCACATACACCTCACCCCCTTTTTTTCCCCTGGTGGACATCCATGACTGTGGCACCCAGGGAGAAAAAAATTATTTCAGGGAGCAGCTGATTGGATCAGCCCTGCTGGGCGAATGTGTGCAGAAAGTAACTTTCTAGATCCAAAGAGGCTGTATAAAAATGCCCCTTTTAAAAGACATAATCATTCTCCAGGTCATGTGCAGAAGCAGTGCAGCAGTTTTTGATCAAGCTTACAGTATGTGTATCAACCCGTGAGTCTGGCAGGCAAGTGCTAATCTTAGGAACGTTCTGTGCTCCTAACTAAGGCCAGACTGTTTTTGCACAGCATGCTGTAGAGCTAAAAGCCTTCCTGACTGATTTTGCTTATCTCGGGAGATGACATAAATTCTGCCTTGGGTGCCAGATTCATTTGATGTTGATCACCAGGAAGAAGAAAAACCCAGTCCAGGCTATTTGCCTCAGGTGGTGATGGCATCTGCCCTGTTTTGCGTAAGCTTGGATGCCAAACTGGACTGAGCAAGGTTAGTTCATCGAAGGAAGACCACCAGAAGATTTCAGGCTTGTAACTAGCTTGGGTTTGTTGTGAAATGGAAGGAAAGAGAAATGGAGGATGACCCGCAGCATGATGGATGGACTCAGTTACAGTGGTGATGGGTGCACCATTGGAAGACCGAAAGGACCAGGCTGGGCACAGATCGTCATGGAGAAAATCTATCTATGTGGTCGCTGACATCGGCATTGACTTGATGGTGCAAAATCAATCAATCAACTAGATTGGGAAGTTCTTGGAAGGCGGCAGCGGCAAACCCCTTTGCTGCCAGGATACTACCTGGTTGTAACCACAAAGTCACTAAGAGTTGAATTTGGCTTAAAGAAGATTTTACCTTGTGCTGTTGTATTTATAAATTGCTTACTAGTCAGGGTTAAAGGATGCAGAGCAACTGCTATAAATCACATATTTTATTCTCGCAGATTTAAATCATATACTAAGTTTGATCATTTTGGGAACCTCATGAAATAGTTCCTAATATCTCTTTTTCTAGTATAGAAATGACCACTAATATAGAAGTGGTTTCAACCATGCTTTAGAGTTTATGGGTCTCGGATCAGAACCCTTAGTTCCACATATGGATATACTTCCCATCATAATCTTGGCCCCCTGCTCAGAAAATATATAGTTAATAAAATTCAAGAAACAGTAAAACAAAACTTTTTGTAAAAAAATATGCAATGCCTCATACAATCTCTGTATTGTTGTACAACTGCATAGTGGTGTGAGGTGAATTGGTAGAAGGGGTTTCATTATTAGAAATGAGAAATAGCTTAAACAGATGAACTATTCTGAAAGAATTAGGACAATCTGACTTTTAACATGAGCAATGTGGCAATGAAAGGATTTTAAGTCAGATAACTGGAAGTAGATGAGACGGGGGTTTCTTACTTCCCTGACAAGTTCCCTCATTTCTGACAAGTTCCCTAATTTATTTGAAGAGATATATGTGAATTTGGGAGTAAAACATTGTGATGATTGGCTAAAACTTTCAGGAAAAAAAAGGAGAAGGGAAATATAGGAAATGTTTTCAAATTAGAAAACAAAAGAAATTAAAAACTCATCCCAAGGCATTCAACAAGGCATCTGAAGAATATCTAAAGTTGTCTTAAGTGAATGCTCCATCAATTCATACCTTTTAGGAACTCAGAATAACCATGAACCAGGTTGTTGATGATTTCATTGATGATGAAATCCAAGAAATGATTACATTTTGTGCTAGCAGAACAAGACAAGGGTAAGTTATAGCTAACCACATTATTGCTCAATTACACTTTTAAATCAAGATGTAAAAAAATTTAACTAGAATTTTAGCCAAAGGATTAATAGCTTTATTAGCTCATATATATCCACAAACCAGGAAGGGTCTTTTACCTAGATAAAAGGGGTCAAGACTTTATTTGAAAGGCACTGATTGATATAGTTTAGCATAGTAATTCTACATCTAAACTTTTAGGTTACATTTAGAAATAATTTATTATACCATTGACTGAATGGATGCATGCTGATCAGTCATTAATTGGGATGATTCTAAACTAACCAATTAAACAGAAGGAAAAGATAAGCCTGAATGTTGGTCCCCATTATTAGTTGCCCTTGGAATGAGTCACTTGTTCACATTCTCCATATTCATTCAGAAATTACAGACGTTAATATCAAATAAATCCAACCTATGTAACTTTTTTGCTGATGACATCTTGGTTTTTACTTCTGATCCTGCCTATTCCCACAATCACTGGTGCATTGCACACATTCCAAATAATTTTTGCATTCAGCATTAATGTAGGAAAGATGGAACCTTCTTCTTTGGTTAAAAGAATATGCTGCCTTAGGAAATAATAATAATAATAATAATAATAATAATAATAATAATAGACAAGCATCTGCCACACAACACCCCGGACTAAACAATTGTTGATAAGAAAGACAAAAAAGTCTGGATAGTGGAGATTGCAATATCTGGAGACAGCAGAATAGAAGAGAAAGAACTGGAGAAAATCACAAAATACAAAGACCTGCAAATAGAAGTAGAATGACCATGGCAAAAGAAAGCAAAGATAGTACCAATATTAATTGGTGCCTTGGGTGCAATTACAAAACATCTGGAGCACCACTTGAACACCATCGGCATTGACAAAATCACCATCAGTCAATTGCAAAAGGCAGTTTTACTTGGAACAGCTTACATCCTGTGACAATACCTTTAATATTATTAAACAACAACATCTGCCTATCCCAGGTCATTGGGAAGGACTCGATGGGTGGACAAAAATGCCAAATCCAATCTAAACATCTGGCTGGCTGTGCGATCAACCATAATTACTACTACTACTACTAATACTACCACACAGCGCACAACTAATTTGAATGCCATCTTTTCTAGATTAAAATATCCAAAAACTCTCCGGTTGGGAAAATTACTTTTGTCCATGATAAGAAGATAGGAGACAGCTAAAATTATTATTATTCTCAAAATATCATTTTTATTTCTCCCTCCAAAAAACCCTACCTCCATTTCCAAATGAGGATTCTTATATAATTTCATTCATATGGAAAGTTTGGTAGATTTTGTAGTTTTATGTCACAGACATGAAATATATGTATCTTACTTCTGGGTGACCTTGGGCCAGTCCCTGACTCTCAGCCCTAGGAAGGAGCCAATGGCAAACCAGGAGACTGTGAGTTCTAGTCCCGCCTTAGGCATGAAAGCCGGCTGGGTGACCTTGGGCCAGTCACTCTCTCAGCCCTAGGAAGGAGCCAATGGCAAACCAGGAGACTGTGAGTTCTAGTCCCGCCTTAGGCATGAAAGCCAGCTGGGTGACCCTGAGCCAGTCCCTCTCAGCCCAACTCACCTCACAGGGTTGTTGTTGTGGGGAAAATAGAAGGAGGAAGGAGTATTCGGCATGTTATAATATACCTAATATATCCTATATAATAAAGGCAGGATAAAAAATCTAAAAAATATATTTTAAAGTTCATATGTGTGCATGTGTCAATTAAATAAGTATTTGAAATATGCCCAAGAAATGTTTAAAGAGCAAAATAGTCTTGAAATAGTGGCTTATAATTTAATAGGGATGATGCAGAGGCCAGGGAGAAGGAACGGGAAGAAGCAGGACTCAGTGTGAATTCAGTAGCAACTTTTACATAATTGCTACACAATGACTTACAGGAATGGTCACTGATGGCAACTCTTCTGGGATGGATGGAATTAAATCTCCTCCCTCCCTCCCTCCCTCCCTCCCTCCCTCCCTCCCTCCCTCCCTTAAGATTTTAAAAAAATATTGTGTCTGGGACCTGAATAGTAGCACAAAGACTATTGTAAGACAGCAGTGTAATGACTCTCACTGAAGATCAAAACAAACCCAAAACAGATAAGACTGTGCAGGCATTGGAGAAGAGATAAAGACAAAAAAAATCCTACAATAAAATCAGAAGTAAGATACATATATTAAGGCTTTTTACATAGAAGAGAAGAGATAAGGGGTGAATGTGTCAGGCTACAAGAGGAGATTCACTGTTTTAGCAAGGTTTCTACAGCAGAGTCATGGTGAATTTCAATTTGTTATTTTCAGATTTGGGGGGGAGTTCTGTAGAGCTTTTCTGGAAATCCATATAAATACAAAATGGTGCCAGAAACCAAAAACCTCTTCACAAAGTTAGCCCAGTCTCCTGCCATCTGTTTAGATCGATTTCTCTAGCTTTATATTCTGAAGGTTCAAAGGACTTGGAACAGTTTCAGAGAAGGGCAATTGGCGTGTCCACCCTTCAGAAGAGAAAACTGGGGAGGCATAAAACTGACTTCTTCAAATACCTGAAAGGATGTCTCAAAGAAGAAGATTTGTTCTCTTGTTGCAAAGATCAGAACATGGAATAATGGAATTAAATTACAGGAAGGTGGATTCAGATGGAATGTCAAACAACCTTTTCTGAAAGTAAGGTCAGTTCAACAGTGGAACCAATTTTCAAGGAGTGGTGGACTCTGTTTCACTGGATGGGCTCAAGCTGAAGCTAGACAGGATTCCTTCATCAAAGAGGAAGTTGAACTCAGTGACCTGTAAGATTCTAATAATGTTAACTTAATCTGGTGTCCTCCTTCAGAGCCTTTCCCAACCATGCTGTGCATGTTCCTTCCAACAGAAGATAGGAGTTACCAGAGCCAGGATTCCTGCAGACAGTATAACACCACTGAAAGCCAAGAGGAAAATACTTTATGCAAAACTCTCAGGATTACATGAAGTAAGCACCCAACAGACCAAACATGGACATACAACCAAAGTTCTATAGGACAAGGAGCCTGTAATGTTTCAGTTGATCTACAGTACATAAAATGTACTATGCAGCAAAGATAAATCCATCAATGTAACCAAATGTATTCTGACTGGCTGGGCCAAATATGTGTGTGTATGCATGCATGCATGCACGCATGCATGGATGATGAATGATGGAGGATGGAGGATGGAGGATGGAGGATGGAGGATGGATGGATGGATGGATGGATGGATGGATGGATGGATGGATGGATGGATGGATGGATGGATAGATAGATAGATAGATAGATAGATAGATAGATAGATAGATAGATAGATAGAATGAATTTGTTTGGTATGGAAATATATACCAATATATGTTGAGTAGGGTCCTTTTCACACTGAAGATGTTGCCTACTCTGGCAATGAAACATGTGCAAGAAAACAACAAGGCTCAGAGAGCACCAAGGACTCCACGGAAATATGTACAGTATATGTATATGTATATGTATATGTATATGTATATGTATATGTATATGTATATGTATATGTATATGTATATGTATATGTATACATATACTGTATATATTCAATAATATATTATTGAAGAAATTTTTAACAGAGTGAAAACCATAAAAGAAAATAAAGATAATAAAGAAAAATGGTAAATAGTGAAAAAAGAAAATAGAAATAGGAATAGGAATGGGAATGGGAATGGAAATGGAAATGGAAATGGAAAAAAGAAAAGAAAAGAAAAGAAAAGAAAAGAAAAGAAAAGAAAAGAAAGGTTATAAAGAAGTGGCTTCCTATCTTCTTGACAGCAGTTATAAATGCATTTATATTTTGCCCTCTCTCTCTAAGGTTACATCGTAATTTCCTTCTTTCCATAAGCTACCCTTTCTAATCTTCAAACGGATAAATCACAGTTTATTTTTCCCTTTTTTCTGCAAGAAGTCCATAAGAGGTTTCCAGTCACTGATAAATGTAGTTGTTGGTCTTTCTCTAATCAAGCAAGTTAATTTTGCCATCTCTGCTAGTTCTGTCATCTTCACCAACCATTCCTCCATTGTGGGTATTTCAGAGTCTTTCCATTTTTGCACATATAGTAGTCTCGCAGCAGTAATCATATATAAAAATAATCTTCCATGGAGCTTTTCTAATTGACTGTCCATTAATCCCAGCAAGAAAAGTTTTGGTTTCAGTTGAACATTGATCTTTAAAATTCTTTGTATCATTATATGCATTTGAAACCAGAAATTCCTGGCCTTTTTACATGTCCACCAAGCATGATAAAATGACCCTTCATGTTGTCCACGTTTCCAACAAAAATTTGAAGTACCTTTATACATTCTAGACAATTTTTCTAGAGCCATATACCAATGGTGGATCATTTTATAAAAATTCTCTTTTAAGTTATCATGTAAATTTCAATCCTTTTAATCACAAATTTCCCTACTGTTCCATCAGTACATTGTGTCCAAAGTTCTTAGCCCATTTTATCATACAGTCTTCCCCTTGTTCTTCTTCCATTTCAAATTTCAGTAAAAGTTTACACGTTTTTGTTGTTTATTCATTCAGTTGCTTCTGACTCTTCGTGACTTCATGGACCAGCCCACGCCAGAGCTTCCTGTTGGCCGTCGCCATCTTCAGCTCCCCCACAGTCAAGTCTGTCACCTCCAGAATTTCATCCATCCATCTTGCCCTTGGTCGGCCCCTCTTCCTTTTGCCTTCCATTTTCCCCAGCATCAGCATCTTCTCCAGGGTATCCTGTCTTCTCATTATGTGGCCAAAGTACTTCAGTTTTGCCTTTAATATCATTCCCTCAAGTGAGCAGTCTGGCTTTATTTCCTGGAGTATGGACTGGTTTGATCTTCTTGCAGTCCAAGGCACTCTCAGAATTTTGAACACCACAGTTCAAAAACATCTATCTTCCTTCGCTAGCCTTCCTTATGGTCCAGCTCTCGCAGCCATAGGTTACTACAGGCAATACCATTGCTTTAACTATGCGGACCTTTGTTGTCATTTTTATGTTGTTATACGTTTTAGCAATTACATTTTCATCATTTGTACATAGTTCAACTTCAGATTCTGTCTTCTGCTGCTCATTTCCAAATGTCCTATTATCTACCTTAAATCTTTCTCTTAACTGTACATACAAAAATGGACCTGAGGAAGTGGACAGGATCCTTCGAATTGTTAATCCCACCACATGTTATTTAGACCCCTGCCCTTCCTGGCTAGTGAAATCAGCCGGGGAGGTGACAGGTGGATGGGTCCGGGCTATGATTAATACATCCTTGTCGGAGGGGGTGGTTCCAACTGCCTTTAAAGAGGCGTTGGTGCACCCCCTCCTCAAGAAGCCATCCCTGGACCCTACCATCCTGGACAATTTTCGTCCAGTCTCCCACCTTCCCTTCTTGGGAAAAGTGGTTGAGAAGGTGGTGGCGTTGCAACTTCAAAGGACCCTGGATGAAGCGGATTATCTTGACCCTTTTCAGTCAGGTTTCAGGCCAGGATACGGGACGGAGACTGCATTGGTCGCGCTTACAGATGACCTCTGGCGGGAGTGGGATGGAGGTAGTGCATCCATCCTGGCTCTCTTGGACCTCTCAGCGGCTTTCGATACCATCGACCATGGTATCCTTTTGGGGTGGCTTAGGGAGTTGGGGGTGGGCGGCGTAGTTTTGCGCTGGTTTCACCTCCTTCCTCCAGGGCCGCTCCCAGTCAGTGGTGATAGGGAAGGAGAGATCCAGCCCACGTTCACTCCTATGTGGGGTGCCGCAGGGTTCGGTTCTCTCTCCTCTCCTGTTTAACATCTACATGAAACCGCTGGGTGAGGTAATCCGACACCATGGGATGAGGTATCATCAGTATGTGGATGATACTCAGTTGTATATCTCCATCCCTGGTGAAGTAAGTGATGCTGTCTCCACCCTGTCCCAGTGCCTGGGGGCTGTGAGGGCCTGGATGGGGAACAACAGGCTTCAGTTGAACCCTGGTAAGACCGAGTGGCTGTGGATTGATGGCTTAGCGTCTTCTGGGAAATTATCATCTTTGGTTCTCGACAGGGTAGCACTACCCCGCTCAGAACCGGTGGGTAATCTGGGGGTTCTTCTAGACTCACGACTCCTGCTCAAAGAGCAGGTGGCAGTCATGGCTAGGAGGGCTTTTGCACAACTTCGGTTGGTGCGCCAATTACGCCCATTCCTGGAGCGCGATGCCCTCCATACAGTCACTCACGCTCTCGTCATCTCCCACGTAGATTATTGCAATGCTCTCTACATGGGGCTACCCTTGAAGACTATCTGGAAGCTTCAGCTGGTGCAGAATGCGGCCGCGCGGGCAGTATTGGGTGCTCCAAGATCTGCACATGTGACACCGTTGCTCCGCGAGCTACATTGGGTGCCGGTTTGCTTCTGGGTACAATTCAAGGTGTTGGTTATCACCTTTAGAGCCCTACATGGCATGGGACCAGAATACCTGAGGGACCGTCTTATCCCCATGTTATCGACCCGCCCCACCCGGTCATCCAGAGAGGCCCGGCTACGTACCCCATCAATTAGAGAATGTCATCTGATGGGGTCTAGGAGGCGGGCCTTCTCTGTGACAGCGCCCACACTATGGAACATCTTGCCCCCAGAGTTGAGGCAGATCTCCTCCCTCCCGACCTTTAGGAAAGAGCTGAAGACCTGGTTCTGCCGCCTGGCATGGGAGGGAGGGAGGGATAGTTCCTCCTTGAGATGGCTAATCCCGTGATTTTAATGTCCTTCTTTTAATGACATCTGGATTTATAATTATTCTTATATTGTTCTAATTTTATCTATATATTTTAATCTATTATTATCCTGTAAACCGCCCAGAGTCCCTATTCGGGAGATGGGCGGGGATAAATTTAAATAATAAATAAATAAATAAATAAATAACCATTGAAAACTAAGTCCCTCTGCAGCCAGTTGCTCTATTGATTTCATCTTACAGTGGGGCAAAAAAGTATTTAGTCAGCCACCAATTGTGCAAGTTCTCCCACTTAAAAAGATGAGAGAGGCCTGTAATTGACATCATAGGTAGACCTCAACTATGAGAGACAAAATGAGAAAACAAATCCAGACAATCACATTGTCTGATTCGGAAAGAATTTATTTGCAAATTATGGTGGAAAATAAGTATTTGGTCACCTACAAACAAGCAAGATTTCTGGCTCTCACAGACCTGTAACTTCTTCTTTAAGAGGCTCCTCCACTCATTACCTGTAGTAATGGCACCTGTTTGAACTTGTTATCAGTATAAAAGACACCTGTCCACAACCTCAAACAGTCACACTCCAAACTCCACTATGGTGAAGACCAAAGAGCTGTCGAAGGACACCAGAAACAATATTGTAGACCTGCACCAGGCTGGGAAGACTGAATCTGCAATAGGCAAGCAGCTTGGTGTGAAGAAATCAACTGTGGGAGCAATAATTAGAAAATGGAAGACATACAAGACCACTGATAATCTTCCTTGATCTGGGGCTCCACGCAAGATCCCACCCCGTGGGGTCAAAATGATCACAAGAACGGTGAGCAAAAATCCCAGAACCACACGGGGGGACCTAGTGAATGACCTGCAGAGAGCTGGGACCAACGTAACAAAGGCTACCATCAGTAACACACTACGCCGCCAGGGACTCAGATCCTGCAGTGCCAGACGTGTCCCCCTGCTTAAGCCAGTACATGTCCGGGCCCGTCTGAAGTTTGCTAGAGAGCATTTGGATGATCCAGAAGAGGATTGGGAGAATGTCATATGGTCAGATGAAACCAAAGTAGAACTGTTTGGTAGAAACACAATTCGTCGTGTTTGGAGGAGAGAGAATGCTGAGTTGCATCCAAAGAACACCATACCTACTGTGAAGCATGGGGGTGGCAACATCATGCTTTGGGGCTGTTTCTCTGCAAAGGGACCAGGACGACTGTTCCGTGTACAGGAAAGAATGAATGGGGCCATGTATCGTGAGATTTTGAGTGCAAACCTCCTTCCATCAGCAAGGGCACTGAAGATGAAATGTGGCTGGGTCTTTCAGCATGACAATGATCCCAAACACACTGCCTGGGCAACGAAGGAGTGGCTTCGTAAGAAGCATTTCAAGGTCCTGGAGTGGCCTAGCCAGTCTCCAGATCTCAACCCCATAGAAAACCTTTGGAGGGAGTTGAAAGTCCGTGTTGCCCAGCGACAGCCCCAAAACATCACTGCTCTAGAGGAGATCTGCATGGAGGAATGGGCCAACATACCAGGAACAGTGTGTGCCAACCTTGTGAAGACTTACAGAAAACGTTTGACCTCTGTCATTGCCAACAAAGGATATATAACAAAGTATTGAGATGAACTTTTGATATTGACCAAATATTGTACTTATTTTCCACCATAATTTGCAAATAAATTCTTTCCGAATCAGACAATGTGATTGTCTGGATTTGTTTTCTCATTTTGTCTCTCATAGTTGAGGTCTACCTATGATGTCAATTACAGGCCTCTCTCATCTTTTTAAGTGGGAGAACTTGCACAATTGGTGGCTGACTAAATACTTTTTTGCCCCACTGTATGTTCTCCATGTACCTGTTCTAATAACAATCGATAAGTTCACCATTTTTCTTTACCTGCCGTTTCTTTTCTGTAAAATACTTCTTGTGCTGAGACCTATAAAGGCATTTTCAGGCACAGTCTGAGTTTATATCTCAATATGGCACTTCTAATATAATGATTCGTAAAATCTACATTAACCTTAACTTTATTGTACCATAGAAAACCATGCCATCTGAACCTCAGACCATGCTCTTCTAATTCTAAAATTCTTTTATTTCTCAGCAAAATCCATTATTTCATCCAAACTAAGCAGGTATTTTTTGGTGAGGTCAAATCTTGACCTTTTTAAGGTATTAATGCTATATTAGCCTCTATCCAACTGTCTAATATCTTTCCAGTCTGTAAAATGGAGTTCATCATGTGTTGCAACAATATTTCTCAGAGGTTCTGTCCTTCTGTGGGCAAATTACTCCATTCCAGTCCCCCATTAAACACCATTTTTTTTATGGTAAGTCCATTAATGTATCCATAAGTCCCTTGTAAAGAGTAACTTTGTCTTCATTTGGAGCATAAATTCCCATTATCAAAGTCTTGGCAGAGTAGCTTCCACCCACACATATATACCATAATCATCAGTCAATATCAGTTCTGTCTGTAATTGGGGATTTATATACAAAACAACTCCATTTCTCTTTTTAACTCCTGCTGAAATAAATTCTTCACCCAAATTTTGGGTGAAGGTTCTATATATCGAAGAGAATATTTGTAGCTCAGGGTTGAACTGTGGAGTCCTTGGTGCTCTCTGAGCCTTGTTGTTTTCTTGCAGACGTTTCATTGCCAGGCTAGGCGACACTGAAACATTTGCACTGAAGATGTTGCCTAGCCTGGCAATGAAACGTCTGCAAGAAAACAACAAGGCTCAGAGAGCACCAAGAACTCCACGGTTCTATATATTTTGATTTTGATTCATCACATAGCTGGAGATGCTTGGCATGTAAGTTCACAACTGCTGTACGTCTACTTTTCTACTTGTGTTCAGAATCGGAAAGATTTGTTTGATTTGGTGATGGTTAACAGGTAAACCTTCTCATCTTGTTGTCAAGGAACTGGATGAGATATATTTCAAGGTTTTCTTCCAGACTCACGTTCTTACTGCTCATTCGTAGCCACTTAACACCAAGGATGCATAACTTTATCATAGGCATGGCCATAGCCTATGGGCCACAGTGGGTGTGGACAGAACATGAAGACATCACCTGGGGTTGGGTGGGGCTGAAATGTTCACCTCCCCCCATCGGTATTTATTTATTTTTTTAAATTGGGTGAGGAGGTTGAGTTATATAGGTATATTGAGCCTGAAAAAGTACCTCTGTCACTCAAAGTCTGCTGCCAAATCTTGGCAGAGAAATCATGGAGGAGGGCTTGGGGCGGGGGGGGGGATTTGATTAAAAAGGGCAAGGAAGAGTTTGCTAGAATTTGGAATGGTGGTGAGAGAGCTGATATTATTCCCCCAAAATCCATTCTCATCGATTCACCTTGCTGTGCTTCGCTTCTCCACCTTGGCAGCCTAAGGATCAAGAAGTTTTCAATCTGGCATACATCATTTCTGAAACTGCAGTGATTACATTTTATGCAATGCTGGTCTGAAATCTGGCTTGTAGTTTCTAAGAGGTTTTTTTTTTCCTCTGCAAAAGAAACTTCTTCTCTCTTATGCTAAGATCTTTGGGAATTTCTTTCGAATATCTGATGGGGTACTTGAGCTTATTTTATTGCTGGAAATGGCAGTGCAGTTGTTTTTCTGTTACACAACTTTCCATCCTTTTAAAGAGGCCTTGATTGTCCAAACTTTCAAATCTGAAGAAGGTTCATGGAAGGAATTCCTTCGTAATGATTCTCTATAGCAGCGTTTCTCAACCTTGGCAAGTTTAAGATGGGTGGACTTCAACTCCCAGAATTCCCCAGGCAGGAGTTGAAGTTCACCCATCTTAAACTTGCCAAGGTTGAGAAACACTGCTGTATAGGATTTGATGGAAGTACGGGGAGTTTGCAGATCACAATATTTTTCATTGTACAGTGAAAAACAGGACACCCACCCAAACATGCCTTGGCCATTTCATAATGAAGTTAATACAAGGCACAACAAGCACAAGATTTCTCCAAAATTCTCTTCTTCCTTGAAAAAAAGTTGAGATGACAATAAAATGCAGGATGTACAGTGTGTCTGTGTGTGTGTGTGTGTGTGTGTGTGTGTATGTATGTGTGTGTGTGTGTGTGTGTGTGTGTGTGTGTATATATATATATATATATATATATATATATATATATTGAACAGCATTTGTTTTGAATCTGCAACAAATACTTTTATTCTGGTGGCATAAAGATTTGTGAAGATTAAACAGAAGCTGAGAAGCACTTCATCAAGCATGGAAGCCAAAAAATATTTGGGCTACTATTGCAATTTAGAATGTGCACTTTTAAGTCAAACATCACCCCAGCGTTCCCTATTTTATTAAAAGTATCGTGCATGGCTTCTTGCTGCAAAGCATCCCAAATCAACATATAAACAGATTTTAAAAAAGCATAAAGAAACAGAATAAGAATTAAAACCAACTAGCTAGCATGAAGCAGCTCCTACTGATTTGCACAAGGGTAATAATAGTCTCTCACTCATTAACAGGAATAATATAATCTAAAGGGCTAAAATGATGCCTGGGAAAACAGGACGGCGTATTTTGAGACCAGCATGCTGAGTGCTGTGAAGCTCCCTTCCCTTCCCTTTCTTTCCCTTCCTTTTTTTCCCCCTACTATCCTAGCCTGGATGCCCAATCAATATTGTCAAAGGTCAAGGTCATCTTTTAAACTATATTTATCAGAGATTAAACTTGGAAATTTCTACATGCAGAATCACAGACAGTCTCTCTGCATATGCTGAAAATCTTTATCCCACTAAGGGTTTAAACCCAGGCTCTGAAGAAAAAGACAGAGATTAAATTTGGCTTTGTCCAAGTTCAGTCTGAGTCCTGAGTTTGTCTGAACCTCATCTGTAGAACAAAATTTTGAACATTCCAGTGTAGTCTGCAGCCTTGGCAGTTCCTTGGGGTCCCTCATTCAAGTGCTACTCTGATCTGACCCTGCTTAGCTTTTCAAGATGGGACAAGCTCAGCACAACAGGCTAGACTAGTTGAAAGTACAGTTGGGTACTTTGGGACGTAGCATGTTATGGGAATCCCGTCATCATCTTAGGTTTCAGGGATAAGCCAGGCCATCATGGAAAGCCTTGTTTTTGTTGGGACAAATCATGTCATGGAACATAGTGGCTGTGTTTTCTCAATCTGGGCTGTGAATCCATCTACTATGTCAAAGGACAACTGGAATGATCCAGGTTCAGATCCATACTTAATAATGAAATTCATTTTTTCTTGTCTTTTTACAATCCATTGAACTATAAAACAGCCAAGAGCTGTGTTTGTGTATAATTCACCAAAACAAAACTAAAAACAAGGCTAACACTAACTAAGCTTAAAAAGGTAAAGGTAAAGGCTCCCCCCGCACATTTGTGCAGTCGTGTCCGACTCTAGGGGCCGGTGCTCATCTCCGTTTGTTAGCCGAAGAGCCAGCGTTGTCCGAAGACGCTTCCACGGTCATGTGGCCGCATGACGCATGCGGAACGCTGTTACCTACCCACCGAAGTGGTACCTATTCATCTACTTGCATTTGCATGCTTTCAAATTGCTAGGTTGGCATTACATTGCTTACATTGCATTAATGCAAGATCCAGGTCTGGTTTAAACTTGTTTTGCAAACACAGCCACCATATGAATGGACTGGTTTCCAAAACATGCTAAGCCATGGTTTCCTCCCTTTCTCATTTGGTGAACAAATCACAATTGGCTGGGTCACACAACATGCTCAGGCAAAATGAAGATGTGTTGTCTGATCCTCAGTGTACCCTAGCTCACAAACATGTGACAAAACTGGAGGGAATGCAGCATTATGCCAGCCATCTTGAATTCTTGGAGCAAAGGTGAGGTGCTACAAATAAATAAATGTGAGAAATAAATGGCGCAATAATTAAAAATACCCCCCTTTCTCCCATTTGGAGAAAATTGAATATTGAGAAGAGGAGAAAGATACGGTGGTTGGGATCATATTTTGAGCTACGGCACAAGGATTATGGGCTTACAGTATGTCAGTTCTCACATTTGGCTAAACTATAATGTAGTTTGTTTGACCTGTGAATCCAGCCGTTATGGTTTGTGGCTGATGGCATTGTGCGAACCTACCCCACTGTGGTTTGCAAACTGGCTCAGCGTACTGAGGGAAGCTGGCCCATGCCGGATGGCAAACCCTGGTTTGTGGCTTCATGGCTTGAGAAGGCAATCTATTCTGCAAACCAGGGTATCAGTTGTGGCTTACTCAAGAAGCCGGCTTTGGAGCAAACCATGGCTTGACATGTGGCCCGTGGTTTAGCTGAAGTCTGCCGGGACTCCTGCCTCCTGGGGAGATTCTCCCCGGATTTCAGCCCCGGACTTCTGTGCGATGAAGCGCCTCGCCTCTCGCTCAGCCCGAGAGGAGGACCCGGCAGGCTGACTCGGTGTCGCGGGCGAATAAAGGAGGGGCGGCGGGGAAGCGGGAGGGCTCCGGGGGCTCGGCTCTCTTGCTCGCCAGCTCTCTCCTTCCCATCACCTGGCGGGCGGGCGGGCGGACGGGCGGGCGGACGGGCGGGCGGAAGGATTCTGCCAAAGGCAGCGGAGAGAGCGGGCTTGCCTCCTCGCTAGGAAGGGAAGAGGAGGCGCTGGCTGGCTGCTTCTCTCTAGCCCTCGCGTCTGGCCGCTGGGGAAGCGGAGAGCGCCGAAACAGCGGCAGAGGCAGCAGCAGCAGCGGGAGCCGCCGCAGCGGTAACTGGTGGCCGGGGCCAGGGCGAAGGACAGCGGGAACCAGGGAACCAGGCAGCGGCCGCGGAGTCCCAAGGCGCCTCTCGCCTCGGCGCCTGGCAGTGAAGGAATTCTGCGGGCAGGCGCGCCACTCGCTTTCTCTTCCTGCCGCGTCTGCCTCGCCTGGCGGGAGAGGCAGCGAGGGGGAGGCTGTGTCTGGATCCTGCATTGGGATAAGGTAGGGAGTGGGGGGGGGCGGACTAGGGGAGGGACGGGACATCAATCCTTGGGCGAGCGTGTGTGGGTTGGGGGCGTGGGGGGGGAGAGAGTCAACACTCGCCTTAAGCAACCCCGACAGGGGTCGGAAGGGGGGAGGAGGAGGAGGAGGAGGAGGAGGAGGAGGAGGAGGAGGAGGAATGCAGCTAGATGCGGGCAAAATCCTCCTCGTTGCATGGGGCGGGGGAAGGTTTTCCAGGTAGGCGATGCCGGATTTTTTTGCCGGGGGGTGGGGGGGGGAGAAACAAAGATAAGACTCGGTTTGGGAAGTTCCCTTAGGACTCAGAGAAAGGACTGGACAGCGGCGTTTGGGAAGGGAAGGGGGATGGTTAATTCTTTCACAAGTACCCGTGGTCGAGGGATACCATAGTGGAGTGAACTGGGTGGGGGGAATGGGAGTGAGATCGAATAGGTCGCTTCCCGTCACCTCGGGGTTTTCTACATTTGAGGGGGGTGGGTCATTGTAGATCACTTAGGGAATGCCCGGCCGCAAGGGCTAGGCAGTAGAAACCCCGAGCGAGGCGCAGCTTCTGGGTGTAGGTCAGTCTGCACAAACCTGGTGTCCGCTAGCTGTGTTAGACTTAAATTCCCATCCTTTCCAGCCAACCTAGGATTCGGAATGATGGAGGTTGTACCCCAAGCACCCGTGTAGAAAATCTGGTGCAGATGATTTGATAAAAGCGAATAAGCGAAGAGCAGCGGGAAGGTTCTATAGATCGGTGGAATGGATACAGTAACGAAAACAAACTCCGTCTCTGTCTCTGTCTCTGTCTCTCTCTCTCTCTCTCTCACACACACACACACACACAAACACAAACACAAACAGACACACATAGAGAGGAACGCAGTAGTTGTCATGGATGCCACAGCCCCCAACCCTTAGATTATTCCGTTGCCTAACAAGCAGACGCTGACCTCGATCATCGTCTAAGCGCTGATCGGCTGTTCAGGACCACGGACAGCACCTACCGGAAGCTTTGAGGCAAAGTTGGGCGAAAGAAAGCCGGGGAACTTGCGGTGTATTTTTTGCGTTTGTCGCGTTTGTATTTTTGCGGCGCTTGGATAAAAGCCGGAAGGTTTAGAGGACGGGCCACCTCTTTAGACTGAGGGAATTTGTGCGATATCTCCTCTTGGTTGCATCTCATGAAAATGGCACTTGAGATAGAAGACTCCTTCAGAATTTGTTCCATCTTGCATTACCTTGTTGCTTTATGCAACAGCTCACACCTTTCTACCCCTCGATGATTTCTTCAGAACTAACACACACATTCCCCGTCCTATCTTACTATTAGAAACGTGGGTTATATTCCCCATTAACCAAGCACACATTTTTTTAAACCCACTATCGTCATGTGTACCTCGGCTAATTAAAGTAATGGAATGAAAAAATACTAATTTATGTGTAAAATAACAATCAAGTTGTTGCATGTAGAATGTAGTGCCGAGAACTGGGTGGACATTTCCAGGTTTTCGCTGAGTTTGAAGTTCAAAATCCACATTTAGTCTTTCAATCAGGGACTGGTGATTTTTCCTGATTAGTTTTCATAAACCTTTTGGACATGAAGTCATCTCCCCCACCCTTGAAAAAGTAAGTTTCTGGATTGTTCTAGATTAACAGTCTCCAAGCTATGCTTTGCTACTGCATCTGTTTCACGCTGTGCATGACTGGAGACAGTCACCCATAACACTGTGAAGATACGCGGTTATCATTTCCAGTTTTGTCAACAACATATAGCAACAAACTCTCAAGTGTGTCCAGATCACCTTGTCTACTGTAACCATTTAATGTGGTCATGTTAGTTGCATGGTTTAACCGGTGTGTCAACATTCCTGCTGCATTTATCCCAAGTGGCTGCAAACCTATCTCAAATTACTTGCTAGAAGTAACCTACCAATAGATAACTCCAAGCCAAAATAAAGGAGGGAAGTCACTGAGTGGTATGTTGGAAAAACACATAGAATCCTCCTCAGATTATGATCAAATTATGAGTTCTTAAAAAAGACATTTGTTCTGCTTTTGAGTACCCAGCAGGTAATCAATGCCATCTAATGATCAGTTCAGCAACAACTTTTTGAGCCTTAGCTGGCCTGATTCTCTTCCATACAAACCAGCCACAGACTGAGAAGATGTTTCTCTATTTTTTTCCCCTCAACTGGCAGTGTTTCATTCAGTATGTTGAATGAGAATTAGCTTTGAAAGCATATTTTCAAAGGATGACAGAATGTTGGATAAATTCCACGGACGGAGAGTTGTTTCCTTGCATTTATTTAAGGACAAGGGGTAAGTGCAAATATTCTTTTTCACGGTACCGTCCTCTCTCCAGCAATTCATAGCCTCCCTAGCTTTCCAAGGGTAGCGTCCGGGAAGGAACACTTCTCAAAGGGCTTTTTCAGAACTGGTGCACTGTCCTGCCCTTGAGAAATTTAAATTTAAATCATTCACCCCATTTTTCTGCCCGCAAATTGGATGGAGAATCTAGAAAGGCTGCTTACACTAATAGAAGCCTATTTCTGAATGTTGATCCACTTCATTAGACTATTGTCACTGTGGTTATACATCATTGGTAATTTATAGGTTGAGATGGTGTTTTTTTAATTCAAGTTCCCCACATTTACTGCTGGGTCTCCTCAGCTCTTACAGTGGCACTATCCTTCCCCCCTCCCTCTCATATAATTGGCTCAACCTTATCAGCTACTCAGAGGATGGGATAATGCAACACACTATGCCAAGCTGAAATGAAATTGGATAGTTTATAATTCAGAATGCTGTAGGTAATCCAGCCATTGTCTTAACATGTTGTATGAACTAGGCCATCCATCGTGTTTATTTATTTATGGCCTTTGCATGTCAGGTGCACAACAATATCACGTTGTTAACCCAGATTTCATATTTAGCATGTTGCATGAACACAGTAAATGGGTAGTCTCACAGAAGCAATAGAAATACTTTCTGGAGAAAAAAAATTGTGATTAGGAAAGGCATACAAGCATCCCAGAACAAGTGTTTAAGCTAAATTAAAAAGAAAAAAGTTGAAACTGATGAAGCATCATTTGGAAGATATTGTGGGTGAGCAGTAGGCGTCTTGCTGTTTTAACTCCCATTTGATTTAGTTGACTCAGACATCTGAGCGTTCGCTGCATCTTCTTGTTTCGTCTTCTATGTTTTTGTGCTCACTCAGTTCTCAGAACTGTACAAATCTTACTGAGCCAGTTTCATATGAAAGAGTATATTGGGGACTTATGGATAATGTCTCTATAACATCCATACTTTTAAAAAGAGAGATGACTGAGGCAGGAACCCAGATAATCTTTAAAATAGTCCCAACTTCTCCTGCCCACCAAAGGAATGTGTTTCCGTCTTTCCACAGCTGACTGTTGTTAGCCATCTCTAAAACTCTCTTTCACTAGCTATGTTGGCCCTGCACTCTTTTATATGTATTGTTTCTTTTATTTTACTTGTAAGCCACCCAGATTCACTGAGACGTCAAGTGGCCTCAGAATTGGAATAAATGAATACATAAATAAATTTGTCACCAGCCTCTCCTGATTAGGTGGAAAAATGTTTCATAACTAGTAGCCGTTGACTGTCAATGCTCATTTCATAGTGCATCTTCTAACCACCAGCGAGGCATCTTTAATGATTAGCTCAGCAAGCTTGAAGAAAGGGAATGTCACCTGACACAACTACTTCCTATTATAGTACTGACATTTAAGCGCGGCACCCCAAATATTCCACATGCTCCCTACTATAGCTGACTTAATGCGGTGCTTTCCAAGTGCTGGCTTTGCTGCTTCTGTTATAGCATTGCTTTGTAAGGTGTAGGATAAGGCAATGGCTGCAGTTTGGATTAGACGGGGAAATTCTGGTGGAATTTGGCCATATGATATGGTAATGCTTCACTGAAAACAAGAATAATTATCTCAAGTCTTTAGAGAGACTGCAGTGGGCAGTTTTACACTGGCATATTTGTCAACTTTGGGTTTAAGGATGGAGATCAGGATAGAATATAACAGCAATATAGCCCACAAATCATTACAACTGGTGGACTAGAGATGTAGATAGTAGCATGTGTTCACAGTCCACCATGGGATATTTACAACCCCTGACAGATATTCCAGCAGATGTATTTCCAGCTTTATTCTCCTTTATCAGTTTGGCAGTACAACAATGGAGCAGTTTACATCCCCAGTTCCTTTTCTATATTATTATCTAGTTGGTCTTTGAAAGGTCTAATCTGAAGCCCATTAAATGGCATGTTCTATTCACTGCTTAGTAGCAGAAGGGTTTTAGAGCACTTGCCAGGCAGAAAAATCCAGATCCGACTGGCAAAAAGCCAGATCCAAAATGGCATTTATTCCTGGGTCAATGGAAATGCTCTTCCCCCAACTGTTGTTGTGCCTACATATATGTGCGTACATGTGAATACATATCACATATGAGGGACGTCACTAAGATGTGAGCCTGCTCAGAAAGTTGGAGGGAAAAAACCCATTAAGTTGTGCTTACCATGAAGTAACCTCCCAGAGTCCCCCTTGGGGGGAGATGGAGCGGTGATATAAATCGAATTATAAATAAAATAAATAAATAAAAGTAGCAGTGTCTGTAGCTTGAATCATGTCAACTGGATTTCTATTTTCTTAGTGGAAACGTTTCGCTCCTTATCCAAGGAGCGAAACGTTTCCACTAAGAAAATAGAAATCCAGTTGACATGATTCAAGCTACAGACAATTCCACCTGGATGACTGAGAACCTTCATAGACATAGAAAAGTAGCAGTGAAACAAATGCTTTCAGGTAAGGGTGGGCAACCTTTCAGGGATCAAAAACTGAACTTAACATTGGGAAGAAGAAATGCTGATGGTTATTAATGAGTAAGGCTATATTGAACATCGGCAGGGTTGGATTTTAGAGAGAAGTTCAGAGGATTTGTTTCATTTTAAACTGCCTGAATAGTTTATAGTGTAGTTTTTCTGGAGTTTCTGCCTAAGATTGTCCTGTCAGTTTTCAGGAATCGTGATCAAATGGGGCTCTGAAGTCGCCAGCTGCTCAGAGGCCGCAGATCACTCATCCTAAGATGGATTCTGAAACAAGTACAATGCTTATGCATCAAGTCTCTCTTTTTCAATTCCATTTTTTAAAGTGACAAAGCATCTTGCAGCATCTTAAGAACTGAGAACTTTCATGGAACAAGATTTCCATGGTGTGGGAAATTCCAGGTCATTCTCTGAGTTAAAAAAAAATGATTTGTGAGAGTTCAGTGCTCTACCCCCCAAATGTCATAAATTTCAGCATTCTCATCTGGAAATATTGTGAGATTCAATGCTCTCATGAGATTTCAGTCATTTATTTTTTTAAAAAAAATATTGAGTCATTGGGCATGTATAGATGACATACTATCTACGTGTAATTTCTTCCAGCATGAATTTGCTAGTCTTTAAGACATCTCTATTGTTTTCACTGCAATAGGCTAGTATAAACTACATTGATTAATCCAATTAATCCACCAACCATATCAAAGACAAATCCAGAAAGAGACCAAAAATGAAAAAAAGATCAGCACCAGGATAAAAAAGAAAATCAGGCCTTAAACCAAATCACCATCACCACTACCATCATCAACAGCCAAGCTAAAATTAAATTAAAACAATGAAATACAGCATTAAACAGCAGTTAAGACACCAGGCTTGTCGATTGGAAGATCAGAAGTTCGGAGGTTCGAATCCCTAGCCCTGCATGACAGATGAGCTCCCGCACTCACCCCAGCTCTTGCCAACCTAGCAATTCGAAAGCATGCAAATGCAAGTAGATTAATAGGTACCCCTTCAGTGGGAAGGTAACAGCGTTCCGCATGCGTCATGCCGGCCACATGACCGCGGAAGCGTCTTTGGACAACGCTGGCTCTTCGGCTAACAAACGGAGATGAGCACCGGCCCCTAGAGTCGGACACGACTGTGTGGGGGAACCTTTACCTTTTATCATTTTCATAAAATATAAGTCCTCATGTTTTAAAACTATCCCAGTCAAATTCAAGTATTGTTTTCTTGGATGAGAGGCCTTTCACCTAAGTTTACTTTTACAGATTGGTTTGTACCTTGCAGCAGAAAATATAGTTGTTGTTGTTTTATATTCCTAAATTTCATTGTCTAAAGCAGTGTTTCTCAACCTTGGCAGCTTGAAGATGTGTGGACTTCAACTCCCAGAATTCCCCAGCCAGCACTGTGGAGTTGAGGTCCACATATCTTCAAGCTGCCAAGGTTGAGAAACACTGGTCTACAGAAAAGAGGATATAGATGTTGCTTTTCAAGACTTGTATAAAAGTTGACATTCAGAAATGTGACAAACCTGATTTTCCCACACTGAACTACTTTTCTGGATTGGTTTTAAAAATGAATATTGGTCCAGAATAAGTCTGTCTGTTACAGATACAATGTGTCCTTCTCTTCATCTAGCCTGTTCAGATGATTTACGGTATATTTCATGGGATTTCAGCCTCCTCTTTTAAAGGACTGGGCAAGATTTGATTTGCCATCTGAAATGCAAAATAAAACAAAGATAGAAAGTTTACAGCCAGAAGAAAACAGCAAGGATGATAGCAATCCCTCAAGTCGAGAAAAGTGCCTTTCCTTTTACACGGCTTTCCAGTCCTTAACAGTGGATTTTTTATGGGATAGTAGTATCTTGTACCCCTGCCTGTTGTAACCAGCACAGGGAGGGGAAAGTATTTCTCTTTATCCTGTCACAACCAAGAAGGCATGTTTGGCCTACCTGGGCATTGTTGTCAAAATGTCTAGTCCGAAGTGAGGTCGAAGCTGTTTCATTTTTAAGGATTCCTCCTTTGGGGGTGGGGGTGGGCGGTTGCTAGAGCTGTACACTTAATATGTTTTAGAAATCATACAAGGAGGTTGTCAAAATAATCTGTGCTGGTTCAAGTTGCTGTGTTAATTAGCCAATCGCACTGCATCCAGCAACGTAAATGTACCAAAATAAAACAGTTTTGCTGAATGATTAGTCATGGTGGAATACATTTTCCTGCAAATCTTGAGATGATTCTTTTCAAGATCTCTGAGAATAAGAAGGAATAGATGTGCATAGATTAGGGGGGAAATGGGCATCTCTTGATCATATTGAAAAAGTACCTAGTACCACCAGTTATGTTAAATTCCAACACTCATAATTCCCAGATAACCTGGAGACTGGGTAGTGGATACAACACCCCCACCAACACAGGCAGGACAAGCTGAGGTATATAAACAGAGAGCAAGTCCCACTCCCTTTTCGCACTGAAGATGTTGCCTAGCCTGACAATGAAACGTCTGCAAGAAAACAACAAGGCTCAGAGAGCACCATGGACCCCACTGGGTAGTCTGTCACCCCATAATTTCTCCATGTTGTATATTGATCTTCTTTTGGTGTTTGTTGCTGTTGTTATTCTTTGTGGTTTTACGTTATGCCATAAATTGTCCACAGGGCTTTGATGGAGCTGTTTGATAGAATATAATCTCTCAAAATGTAGTGCTGTTAACTTAGTTGTAGGAATTTGCACCATCATGAATGTCAAGATCCCTAAAAAGCCTGCTCAGGTGTTTTCCAGCTATATTCAGACCACAGGAAGATAGTTCCAAAATGTAGCAAAGGCACCATATTGGGAGAAATTGCGAAATGCTCTAGACATCACTTCTTTTTCTAAAAGCTTACCTTTGTTTGAAGCCATTCAACATAAGACAAAAAGACTCTTACCTCCTTTCTTTTATGTGCAAAATAAAATGCCCTTGTTTGTAAAATGCTCCCTAAATTTAACAGGGCAGTTGAAAGAAGCAGAATGAAAAAGCTGACAAGTCTAGTAAGTTGATGCCACTAGTGGGCACTCTTACAACATCTGCTGTCGGAAGAAATCGGTTGCTCTGTAACTGGTTTCACTTGAGGCCAGGATCTAGACATTTAGACATTTCTTCCTTGACAAATGCTCTCAGAAAGAAAGCCCATTCCAGCAAGGCTCAGTATTTTTTAATAAGATGAGTAAAAACTAAGGTTCAGTGTTTCATTGCAGTTCCCCAGCACATAAATATAACTGTCAATATAGCTTTACCAAAAATGTTGATTCCATGCCATCATGTTGGTGTCAACTCTTAGTGACCAGATAGATAGACCTTCTCCAGGATGATCTGTCCCCAGCCTGACCCTGGCCTTCCAATGATCCATCCCCCACTGCTCTAACTGAGTCCCTCCACCTTGCTGCTGGTTGTCCTCTTCTTCTCTCTCCTCCCACCTTTCCCAGCATTCAAACCTTCTCCAGAGTGCTAGGTCTTCCCATGATGTGTCCAACTTATGATACACGCCCAAAATACTGGAAACTCAACCAAAGAACAAGTGTTGGGGAAAGTGAAATTGGTTCATTTCTCCATCTTTCACCCTGCCTCAACGAAGCAAGGTATCAGTTGATGTCTGTTGCTCACAAGGGAATATGTCGATGAAGGTTCTCAGTCATCCAGGTGGAACAGTCTGTGGCTTGAATCATGTCAACTGGATTTCTATTTTCTCAGTGGAAACGTTTGGCTCCTTATCCAAGGAGCTTCTTCAGTCTGAGCAAAGTTAGTAAGGGAATCCTTAAATATGTTTCTAGGCTGGCTGTGTGACCTTGCACCTGGGGCTAGGTCATGGTTATTTTTGAGATGTTTGTTTCTAAATCCCTTTATCATCTAAAGGAGGATCGTTAAGATTACCCTGCTGCTGTTGAGCTTGCGAAATGGTCTTAATCTTCCTAGGCACAGAAGACAAAGCAGGAAGGAAGATAGGGGAAAGGTTATGCCTGAGGCCCCCACCTCTATTCAAGGAAGGATTTTCCAATTTGTTTCTGATTGAATGTAATGTTTTAGCTGCCAACCTTACTTAAAGGACCAGTAGACCTGTTATTGCTAGATAGAAAATGTTTCCCATGTTAAGGTAGAATGCCTCTTTGGAAGCTCCTCGTCTTTTGCCTCTAGTTGACCCTCAGGGAGAACTGACCAGTCCTTCATGTCGATGAAGGTTCTCAGTCATCCAGGTGGAACTGTCTGTAGCTTGAATCATGTCAACTGGATTTCTATTTTCTCAGTGGAAACGTTTCGCTCCTTGCTCCTTGTTCCAGCTCCTTGGATAAGGAGCGAAACGTTTCCACTGAGAAAATAGAAATCCAGTTGACATGATTCAAGCTACAGACTCACAAGGGAATGTTTGGATAACATCACTGAACAGGCAGTCATATTTACCTAGTGCAGATTTTCCAAGCACCTTTGCGTGTCAACAGAGGTCTGAGCGAAGTGCCCTTTCGAAATGTTTCTGTGAAATGCCTCAGTGCCCTGTTCCTAATGAATAGGATGCTGCTCGGCTTGTCTAGTACCCTGCTGAATGGAGGGGAGGCACCACGACTCCTTTGCCACATCACAGCAGTGACCACACAGGTCTCCTCTGCAGGATGCAGTTTTCTTTGGGGTTTAACAACTGAGTCACTGTTTTGTAGGTGGGTCTGGGATGAAATTCAGGATAATTCCTCTCCTTCCCTCAGGAATTAAAGTCTGTGAGTTCTAGTCTCGCCTTCGGCATGAAAGCCGGCTGGGTGACCTTGGGCCAGTCCCTGTCTCTCAGCCCTAGGAAGGAGCCAATGGCAAACCAGGAGACTGAGAGTTCTAGTCCCGCCTTAGGCATGAAAGCCGGCTGGGTGACCTTGGGCCAGTCCCTCTCTCTCAGCCCAACTCACCTCACAGGTTTGTTGTTGTGGGGAAAATAGGAGGAGGAAGGAGTATTAGGTACGTTTGCCGCCTTGAGTTATTTATAAAAATAACAAAGGCGGGGAAAAAATTAATTAGTTAATTAAATAAATAAATAAATAAATAAACAAACAAACAAACAAATAAATAAATAAATAAATAAATATGTGGCGTCTCATGCTATAAAAATGGTGGGCCAGCCTATTATATAGGTGTTACCCCTTGCCAAGTCCCACCTCCATTAGGACCATCCAATCACAGTATTTCATCCAAGCCCAGCTAGAAGCTGCCACTTGAACAGCTCGACTACTGGTGACTACATAGGCACATCCATCTGGCTTTGTTGATAATGACAATTGTTTATTGTTGCCTTCTTCTCCAGGGATTTTTTCTTTAACTTTCCCGTGTAGCCTACAACCCTGGGATTAGCAGGTGGTCTCCTGATGTCAACCCTTTGAGGTAGGCCTGGTCAAGAAACAGGCTAGTAGGGTTTCCAGGAATGCTCTTGTAAGGTGGAATAACAGAATCTTGAAAATCTGTCCAAGTTTCTCTTGGTCCAATCTTATACCAAACAAAATCATGGTGAGGTTATTTTGACTTTCTTTCCCATCTTTCCATGTTCCTCAGGACTGTGTAACCTCTTCTGCAAGTCCATCTTAAACGGTTTCTCCTTCCTTCCCTATCCCCAAAGTCAGCTCTAAATTCCTTTAGACCAGTGTTTCTCAACCTTGACAACTTTCAGATGTGTGGACTTCAACTCCCAGAATTCCCCAGCCAGTTAGGCTGGCTGGGGAATTCTGGGAGTTGAAGTCCACACATCTGAAAGTTGCCAAGGTTGAGAAACACTGCTTTATCCAGCTCAGATCTAATCCCACTTAGTTTTTCATGGTTTTCACATGTTGGAGGAAACTAGGCTTTCCTGTTGTCATTACACAGTTTATTTATTTAGGCAAGGCATCTTATGTGAACAAAGAAACTGTGTTTTGTAACCAGGTTTAGGGTTCAATATATTGTATGATTTTAGCCTGTGAGTTCTGGTGTAAAGTCAGCCTTCCCAGTCCAAGTTCACCACCTGTAAAGGGAATGGCTGAAGAAGGCTTTTGAGCAAACTGGAAATCTTTGCTCTTGCCTTGGAGAGGAGAGGGGAGTTTGCTGATGGAATTCGGATGGCCAATATTAATGACAGTATAGCCAACCACAAATGAGGAACTGGAAAAACTCCCTTGGGGAAAGGTTACATAAAGTGTGGAGCAATGTTGTTCGAAACAAACAAACAAAAAGTCAGTACAAGAGAGGGGCATGTTCTAGCATTCTCCAAAATTATGTGTGGTGTAAAGAAAGTGGATATAGGGAGACTTTGGCTCATTTTCTCATAATACTAGAACTTAGTATTCTAGTTATCCCAAAGGCTGAGTACAGGGAGATTCAAGACCAGAAAAAGGAGAAAAGTTTTGCACACTGTATAGCAAAGCTGTAGAAGATACGCTAATGCCCTCCAAATTAAATAGCTTCAAAAGGGAACTAGACTGATTCTTGGAGGGCAAGGCTATCAGTGGCTGTATATGACCTCCAGGACCAAGTACCTCTTACTCCCCTTGCAGGGGAAAAACAGTTCAAGAGCTTAGTGCTCTCAATTTCTGTTCATTAAGGTCAAGTCAGGCATTGTTGATTGCCAATCGAAGAGAATATTTGTAGCTCAGGGTTAAACTGTGGAGTCCTTGGTGCTTTCTGAGCCTTGTGGTTTCCTTGCAGACGTTTCATTGCCAGACTAGGCAACATCCTCAGTGTGAAAAAAACACCTTCAGTTTTTCGCACTGAAGATGTTGCCTAGTCTGGCAATGAAACGTCTGCAAGGAAACCACAAGGCTCAGAGAGCACCAAGGAGTCCACATTGTTGATTGCTTTGGAAAACTAGATAATATTTGGCTTGGTCCAATACAATCCTCCCTCCCCCCCCCTCTTCTTTTTTTTAATGAATACGGGAATCCTGCTTCCACTAAACACAGAAAACAACTGCTTCTAAGCTTTGCAAGTGTTTCAAAATATGATGAGATAGCATCCATCCATCCATCTGTAAAGTCTCCTTTGAGTCAAATTTGACTCCTGGAGAACTACATTCAGGTAGTCAATGGAGGTTGTTTGCATTGGTTCCTCCTCCTCCTCCTCCTCCTCCTCCTCCTCCTCCTCCTCCTCCTCCTCCTCCTCCTCCTCCTCCTCCTCCTCCTCCTCCTCCAACTTTCCAGTCTAGTTTACAATCTGGTAGTGCTTGAGGGTCTCCCATCAAAGCACTAACTAGGCCTGGCTCTGCTTAGCTTTCCAGTCCAACTTAAACTGCCACCTATTGAGACCATCTCCTGTATACACAAAGTAGGTGATATACAGTACATCTACACATACACAGAGGTCATACATACGTATCTGTATACATCTAGGTCTATCTCCTTCCTTCCTTCCTTCCTTCCTTCCTTCCTTCCTTCCTTCCTTCCTTCCTTCCTTCCTTCCTTCCTTCCTTCCTTCCTTCCTTCCTTCCCTCCCTCCCTCCCTCCCTCCCTCCCTCCCTCTTTCTTTCTTTCTTTCTTTCTTTCTTTCTTTCTTTCTTTCTTTCTTTCTTTCTTCTTCTCTCTCTCTCTCTCTCTCTCTCGTTCTCTCTCTCTCTCTCTCTCTCGTTCTCTCTCTCTCTCTTCTCTCTCTCTCTCTCTCTCTCTCTCTCTATCTCTCTCTATCTCTCTATCTCTCTTCTTTCATTCTATCTTTGGATGGACAGGAATAGGGGGTGGGGGTGGGGTGTTGGGGGAAACCTGGAAGCGCCACCGGCACTTCCAGGTTTCCCGCGTGCCGCTGCAGTGGCAGCACTTCCGGGTTTACCGCGCGCCGGTCGTTGGTGTGTCGCCAACGGCAAAAGTTTGGAAAACCCTGCCATAGCTGTTGGAGCCAATGATTTGAGATAATTAGAACTGTAGTCCAAAACTTCAGTTTAATTATTTCTATCATAGATTTATTACATAATTTTTACCTCCCGTAGCTAAATCATTTCTCCTTTCCTATAACTTTTTGCTGTAGTTTTATATTAATCAGTAAGTGCCCACAGCTTTGCCTGTATTCTGTAGCAAACCCAAATGTACTGACAATGGTTCCCTCCCTGGAATGAGCCCCATTGACCATCCTCAGTTATTTAAAATAGGCCCACAGAGGGAGACCTGCTTTCCCAAATAAGGATGGTAATGAGATTTTCAGCTGGGAAAAAAAAAGGAACAGGAAGCAGCCTCCCTTTTAAAAATCTGTAGGAAGAGAAAATTCTATTCAGGTATAAGACTCTACTGAAGCCTATTAATTTAAGGAAGGTACTTTAAATGCATCGGCATTTGTAGAGGATATTGAATTGCCTTTGGAGGGATACAATAAGCAGTTAAGAGCTGCAATAGAAGAAAACAGATTGTGCTGTAATTAAACTGAACTTGGCTCAACCAAATGACAGAGCTTTGTTGCAGAGCTCAACTGGAACGACCAAACCATCCAAAGCTCAATCATCCACAGGAGAGTTTTACGATAGGTACATCCTTGCAAGTCCATAATCACAGCACTACATGAGCAGTTAATATCTGGGCTTTTCTGGGAGTCTTTGATAAAGGTGTGTATTGTAAGAGAGGCCAAAGCAGGGAAGTAAAAAGGATGCCACTTTGCACAAAAATGCACGCTGAATTTTTTATAGCAGGTACAGCCTTCCTTGAAGTTCCATAAGAACAGCTTTGTTAGGAACTCTGAAAGATCCCTGAAAAGATTCCATGACAACCATCATATACTAGCCCATAGACTAGCATTATAGCAATAAAGATTGCTTTTTCACAGCAGCGCTCCTCTAGTTTGAAATGAGGTAGAGCAAAGGTAACCACCTGTCGAAAGGTGGTTTCCACTCATCCTTGTGCTGCACCTCTCTGCACTTCCTGATTTGTGGAATGGTCTGGGTCCTCAACATGAAGCACGGATAATGGCATGTCCAGAGTCACATACCTTGGCATCCCGTCCAGACTTCCTTTGATTTGATTTGATTTTTTAAAAAAATATTCTAATCAAGGGTTAAAATGGGATCTTTTGATTGATTGAGTGATGATGTGCCATCAGGTTGGTGTCAACTCTTAGTAACCACACAGATAGATTTTCTCCATGACATTCTGTCCCTAACCTGGTCCTTCAGGTCTTCCAATGGTACACTCCTTACCAATGTAACTGAGTCCCTCCACCTTGCTGCTGGTTGTCCTCTTCTTCTCTTTCCTCCCACCTTTCCCAGCATTGGAACCTTCTCCAGAGAGCTGGGTCTTTGCATAATGTGTCTCAAATAGGGTAACTGTATGTTGATTAAGAACTCTGAGTAGATTTAAACACATATGTCTGGGTAGTGAACCCACAGTACAAAAACAATATAAATCCCCATCACCAAAATTGAAATATTCCAAAGAAGAAAAAAATGAGGCATTATATAACAATTTCACAAAAACAGTCACACGTATATTGGGCTACCCTAACATCCTGGTCATAATACCTAGCGAAAAAACCAGGTATTAACAGCCTTCCAAGTGGGTCAAGAGGCCAAGAGGGTCAGGACCGTCCAAATTTCAGGGGAGAGGCTGTTCCATAAGGCAGGTGTTGCAACAGAGAAGGCACTCAGTTGTATGCTGTCCAGAATTTGTGGATTGGGGTGGGTTCAATAAATGAGGTTGCCAGAACAAGGCAATCTTGAAAGAGTCAGGAATAGATTTCTGCACAAAAGGATTGTGAGTTTGGTTCATTTCCGGGCCTGAAAATCAATCAATCAATCAATCAATCAATCAATCAATCAATCAAGGGCTTGGAGGTAACCTGTTTGTTTTATTTTGAATGTATGATGTTTGCATCTTGCCTTGATTATAGAATTCTAGTAATCAGAAAAGCAAGCTGGACTTCTGTCTAGAATAGCTGTACTATAGAGGTACTTGAGGTTTAAGTGCTCCTTTAAAAAAACCTTTCCCATCATCTTTTTCTTAAAGATTTTGAAGATTATGATTGCACCCTACCTTCTGAACAGAAAAGGAGATGTTGGCCATTGTGTAGAAAATGCTTGGAAAGACCCAGTTGTCCAACAGCTTGAGTGCTTCAATTCCTCCAAAGACTTGCTGATTGCTTTTTAACAATGGTCGCACATTGTCATCTCATCATGCTTCCAATACTGGCTTAAACAGCTTCCTAAAATGCTCCTTCTGCTTCTTATCTGGTTCTTGAAGGAAGATGTTTGGGGGAACTTTAGTCTTTTGGTTTCTGCTCAGTCCAATGAAAGACGGGTGGTGGCCTACATGCCTGGAGATATTATTATTGGGGCTCTCTTCTCTGTCCATCATCAGCCAACTGTTGACAAGGTCCATGAGAGAAAATGCGGAGAGGTAAGAGAACAATATGGAATCCAGAGAGTGGAAGCAATGCTTCATACCCTTGACCGTATTAATCAGAACCAAACTCTATTACCAAACATAACCCTAGGCTGTGAAATAAGGGACTCTTGTTGGCATTCGGCGGTTGCTCTTGAGCAGAGCATTGAATTCATCCGTGATTCTCTCATCTCAGCAGAAGAAGAGGAAGGACTGATGAAGTGTGTTGATGGCTCTTCATCTCTGTACCGCTCCAAGAAGCCCATTGTTGGTGTGATTGGTCCTGGGTCCAGTTCCGTGGCGATCCAGGTCCAAAATCTGTTGCAGCTTTTCAACATACCTCAGATTGCCTACTCTGCCACAAGCATGGACTTAAGTGACAAGACTTTATTCAAGTATTTCATGCGAGTGGTACCTTCAGACGCACAACAGGCCCGCGCTATGGTGGACATTGTCAAGAGGTACAACTGGACTTACGTGTCTGCCGTACATACCGAAGGTAAAAAAAATATTTTTTCTTTTTTCATTTTCCTACATGATGCTCCACGTTGCAGTTTTTATGTATAATATACTCTCTCTGCCTGTGTTTAACCACACACACACACACACACACACACACACACACAATATTCTGGATTTACTGTTTAATATTTAGGGTTAACTAGTGTTGCATTTTGTCTACATCTCACAAATGTCATAATGATACTATTTATTATATGTCCAAATAATTTATAATCATTTCATTATTATAAACATTGGTTTTACATCTAGATGGAACCCAGTAAAAGTGATTATGGCTTGATTTGGTTTGACTAGTTAATCTTGATTAGCATCCCAATTCTAGGCATGCTTCCTTAGTAGTGGCATCATTGAGTGCAACTGTATATACCCTCTACTAAGTATGCTTCGGAATACAGCCATTATTAATTCATTGTTTAAGCAATATATTGTACTTAGTGCAGTGATATATTTGTATACATCGTAATAATTAAGAGGCTAATGATATAGTATGTTGTGTTAATTCAACAATAGACTAAAGGTAAGTCTTTTCATTTCTAGGGGTTTTTTTAGGCAGCCACTTACTGCAACTGCAGATTTAAACATCCGTATGATCCCGTTTGTTCCAATTTATTTTATATAATCAAACAGTATGACATGGTTCCACAGGGACTTTTATTGATTATGTTTTATAGTGTTACTTGTCTTCACTATATTTTAGGTGTCAGCAGGATCACTGCCTTTGCCTCATATTCTTTGTTTCCAGTTGATTCTTTGTTCCCAACATTCAGATTCAAAGAGTTTTGGGATTCTTAGTGGAGTCAAGGGCCACAGTGCATAGCACTTTATAAAGTATGGTAATAATTCAGCCCTTCCTTTCAATTCATAATTCTATTTTCCTTTTGGAATAGGCTTTATTCCAGGCAGAGATGAATCTCCCTGGGCAAAAGTATACTGTGGACTGTAGAAGCTTTAATATATGATATTAAATAATATATTATTAATATATTATTATGATAGAATATATTATATTAATATATCATAATGCAGGAAAATAGTAGGAGGGAGTACTATGTACTATGCCTTGAGGTCCTGAATGAAAGGTGGGGTATAAATTGAACAGACAAAAGCGCTGAGAAATCTGGATCAGTATGAACCCTCTTATTTTATATATGACTTGTTAAAAAACTTAATTTTGTATGTTATGTCCTGCCTCTCCTTTAAGAATTCAAAGAGGCTTCCATGGGAATCTTTCTTCAATTTATTGTGAGATAAGTTGGGCTGAGAGAGAGAAGGTCTAATCCAAGCCACCAATGAGCTTTCATGAACTAGAACCTGGGTGTCCCCACTCCAACCTCTATCTATCTATCTATCTATCTATCTATCTATCTATCTATCTATCTATCTATCATCTATCTATCTATTATTCAAATTTATCACCGCCCATCTCCCCCAATGGAGGACTATATCATGCTAGCTCTTATCAACCCAATTCATCATCTTGGGACTAGAAGAGAGGTGATTTCATGGATTGTAAATTGACTAAAGAATAGGAGTGGAAGAGTAGGAATCAATGAACAATTTTCAAATTCTAGAGAAATTTGGAGTGGGATCCCCTAGGGGTCAGTGTTCAGGCTGGTATTTTTTAATTTGTGTATAAATGATCTGGAGAGATTCTGTGCCTTCCATGTCAAGCTGCTCTTGACATGGGGAACAGGAGGCATTGCAAGAAGGTGAGTGTTGCTGACGTCAGTCTCCTTAGACAGCACGTCATGTGTTGAACTTGATGCTAATGGGAAGAAGTTTTTCCATGTCATTAACCACTTAAACAAAGTGCTTAACCCAAAAGTCCTTTAGATGACATTATGACAATGCCTGGCTAATTAGCTTAATGAAACAGGGCAACAGTCTGACTATTCATCACAACGGTGGCAGCTATAAACAATATAAGAGATAATGGTACATGCAAATTGGGTGAGACAGCAAGGCCAATGCTTGGTAATTGGGGACACTGTATTCTTTGGGTGGATAAGCATCTTGATCATGCCCAGAGTAAAAGGTTATCTGGTAGTGCCAGTTAACAAATCACATCTGCAAGATATAACGAAGATGACCTTCAGCCTGTCCTCTTGTGATGTGCCTGAATGGAAACATTTTAGGGTGTTCCATGCAGAACTTGCTCAGTCACGGTCCTATGACATTTGTAGAGTACTACCCTGAACAGTGTCTTTGCATCAAATTGTTGGGTTTCTCCCCCAGCATTGTTTCTTATCTCCCTTGGTACTTCTGAAGTTGCAATGCTTATCCAGAGAATATTCAGGATCTGCTGAATGGGATTTTCATGGCTGTTGCTTTCTGCTAGCTGAGTTAGAAGGGAAGGGCATGGATATGGCTTGAAAACCTCGCTGTTGTTGTTTTTTAATTACTTGCATGGGACTGCATCTGCAAGCACTCTAGATGGACCAAACTTATTGAAACTAATAACTGTTCCTTCTCATGTTTTGCTGTTACTTTCCTCTCATTATTTACTCTTTGCATTATTACGTAGCAAAATCTCTTTCTAGTTACATATGACTCCTGCTGATGACTTGGATACAGCCATGACATTTTCTTGGTGACTCTAAGGAAGTGGTTGGTCACTGCCTTCCTATAGGATTTCATTTTTAAAAAAATTCCACAGTCTAGTCTCCAGCCCTAGAATTCCCTGGGGCTCTCCATTCTTTGGAAGGTGGTCTCTGATCCTGGTCCTAACCATGCCTGACCCTAATTAGCTTTCAATTAGCCTTGATGATGTCAGACAAGTAGGTCTTGTTAGTTCTGGAAAAAAAAGATGTGGACTACTGCAGATTCTAAATTGCTTCTCAGTTTTAACTTGTAGAGAGCCGTGGAGATTGCCTTGAAGGGAGTATTCAGAAGCTATTAGAGGAACAACAAGGGCAGAAGCATTCCTTAAGACCTGGGAAAGGAGATAGTATTAGGAAGAGGCTCAGGCTGGTTTGTTCCTGACTCACTGGTTTATGAGAGGGAGGAAAGGTAAAACAGAAGCAGACTTGGAAGATTCTGTCATTATAGCCCAGTGTTTCTCAGCCTTAGCAACTTTAAGATCTATGGACTTCAACTCCCAGAATTCCCCAGCCAGCCATGCTGGCTGGGGAATTCTGGGAGTTGAAGTCCACTGATCTCATAGTTGCTTAGGCTGAGAAACACTGTTATAGCCTATCTCAATAAAGTAGAGTTCTCCTCTTCTTGTGGAGTCAATTTCTTGATCTGATCTACCTTGTAGGGCTGACATAACCAGACAACTTGTGTAACATAGTGATTAAGGTGCTAAATACTAAGAAGTCCATTCTCAGTTATGGAACCAGCTTGGATGACTGCCAGTCACTCACTCCTGGCCAAATCTATCACACAAGGTTGTTGTTGGAGGAGAGAATATTACATATGCTGCCTTGCCATTGGTATAAATCTATCATGTAAATAAACATCAGAGACTTGTCTAGAGCTGTAAAGATGTGAAAAACCCACTTTTTAAAAAAATATCAGGTGATTAGAAAATACACTCAAACTAAGCCAAAAAGAAAAGCCTCTCCCCCATAATGTGTCTACCCCCCTTATTACTTTTAAAAACTTCAAACCTAACCAGTGATTTAATGCTGAACAATAGCCCACAAAGTGCCACAATTTTATAAATAAAATTTGAAATTGGCATTATATTCAGTTTCACAAGTAGGTTAGTGAGTTGGTTAATTGGCATGGAAGAACATTGTACTACAGGTAGTCCTTGCTTAACAACCACAATTGGGACTGGAATTTCGGTGGCTAAGCGAAGCGGTCATTAAGCGAATCTGACCCAATTTTATGACCTTTTTTGCAGCAGTCGTTAAGCGACTCACTGCAGGTGCTAAGCAAACCATGTGGTTGTTAAGCAAATCATGCAGTTCCCCATTGATTTTGCTTGCCAGAAGCTGGCCGGGAAGGTCAAAAATGGTGAACCATCACTAAACAAATGGTTGTTAAGTGAGGACTACCTGTATAACATTTGTGGGGACCTACCGACAGTTCATGTTAGAATTTTACTGCTAATGTTAAAATATTTGTCCCCCTTTTTTTTCCTTCCGTATTCCATGGATGTATCTAAAAAAAGTCCACTGAGTGAATGCATTAGAAGATTTGATGGTTACACGCTGCTGGTTAGAGACTTACAAAATGAACCGTTTGGTGTATACAGAGAGATAGTCTTTATTCATTGGCCTCAATCCAACTAAATTAGTTGTGACTAATAAAGTGCCTGTGATTTCAGAGGGGGAAAGTCCAAGAAACTTCATTTGGAGCAATGCCTTTAGGGGCTCATTCTTGTTATTGTTAAGAGGAAAAGATTTTCTTTTCATTTTCATTCCAAGAAGTTTATTTCACATTTGGCTATGAAGCTGCTGAGATGGCTAATACCCAGTTCAATGTATAACATTCAGTAAAACAAATGAACATTGAAAGAAAAAAAATCAGAGAAACAACCAGCACTAAAACCAATTAGAGCTGCACCCACTAACAGCCTTCTAGCAATAAAAAGTTTCATCTGCTCACTCCCTGAGCCTAGGTTTCATGCTTCAATAGCTTCCCCTCTCATCAAAGGAAATTAAATTTATAATGGACTTTCTAACGAACAGCAAACTTCCTGGAGAAGATTTTTGGGGCTAGCTACAAACTTCAAATGGAAGCCCCAGTTTTATTAAATGCATACTTTTCTCCAACCGACCAAGATTTGAGATATCATACCTGTTCTGCATATACTTCCGAATGTAACAGAGAAATTCATGTCATGGCATGTCCCTCTATTTGCCAAGCTGTAAAACCTTCCCTTGAGATCTTTTGTAGTCTCCATACATCAGAACGAGGCACCAAAGCATTTTGTTTGACTGTGTCATGACTGGTGGGGATGTTGTTTTCATAGCTTCCTACAAGGGAGGAAAAAGCAGCTAACAATCAGGGCCATAAGATGGATAAATTGTGAAATCATTAGTCTTCTATCAATAGAAAGTCAGGGAAGAAAGCTTCTGAGCCATCTGATCAAGTTCTCTGGAGTAAATTTGCGATATGCTTTCCAGGCACTTCCCTCCTTTCCCCCCCCTTAAATTTAAATTTTCTATGGACCGTTTATATTGCACAAAGATCATATACTTATCAATAATTGTATAACAACTGGATTGGATGCTTGCATTCTTCTTCTCTTTGCACCATTACGTTGTTGTTATTGCTGTTCTTATTATTAGTTTCTTGGATGAAATATAGTTTAAAAAACGTAGCCCATCACTTTTGTTGTTTATTCGTTCAGTCGCTTCCGACTCTTCGTGACTTCATGGACCAGCCCACGCCAGAGCTTCCTGTCGGCCATTGCCATCCCCAGCTCCCCTAAGGTTGAGTCCGTCACCTCCAGAATATCATCCATCCATCTTGCCCTTGGTCGGCCCCTCTTCCTTTTGCCTTCCACTTTCCCCAGCATCAGCATCTTCTCCAGGGTATCCTGTCTTCTCATTATGTGGCCAAAGTACTTCAGTTTTGCCTTTAATATCATTCCCTCAAGTGAGCAGTCTGGCTTTATTTCCTGGAGGATGGACTGGTTTGATCTTCTTGCAGTCCAAGGCACTCTCAGAATTTTCCTCCAACACCACAGTTCAAAAGCATCTATCTTCCTTCGCTCAGCCTTCCTTATGGTCCTGCTCTCGCAGCCATAGGTTACTACGGGGAATACCATTGCTTTAACTATGCAGACCTTTGTTGTCAGTGTGATGTCTCTGCTCTTAACTATTTTATCGAGATTTGTCATTGCTCTCCTCCCAAGAAGTAGACGTCTTCTGATTTCCTGGCTGCAGTCACTACATCACTAAAAAAAGTAAAGGTAAAGGTTCCCCCCGCACATTTGTGCAGTCGTGTCTGACTCTAGGGGGCGGTGCTCATCTCTGTTTGTTAGCCGAAGAGCCAGCGTTGTCCGAAGACGCTTCCACAGTCATGTGGCTGCATGACGCGTGCGGAACGCTGTAACCTTCCCACCGAAGTGGTACCTATTCATCTACTTGCATTTGCATGCTTTCGAATTGCTAGGTTGGCAAGAGCTGGGGCGAGTGCAGGAGCTCACTCCGTCACACGGGACTAGGGATTCGAACCTCCGAACGTGCGATCTTCCGATCGACAAGCCTGGCGTCTTACCCGCTGAGCCACCACGCCCCTCACTACATCACTACATGAACTTAAATAAGATACTGATTTCTTTATTGCATTTTATTTTAATGTCGATAACATTTAACAGTGTGGTTTTCTTGGCCCGAATTTGCAGTCTCAGATTGCTCCACCTGTTGGTTGCCTGGCTGCTGTGGCAAGCTATACCACTCCCACCCACTCTTCCTAGTTTAAATGCTTTATCCCGAGTGAGTACTGAGCTCCTTGTCCTTAGAGATGCCTTTGAAGGAAGTTGTGAGCAGGAGCAATGATGTCAAAACGAGACCAAACAAACTTTCAGTTGGAAAAAAAGTGAAAAATTTTAAAAAAGAAAGCCAAAATGGACATTTCCCTGACTTTATAGAAGAGAAAAGGTGTTCTGGGCAATTTTCAGTAGCTTTCCATCTTCTGCAACAAAGGAGAGGAACAGGTCCAGAATCAGATGACCCAACTTCTTCTGGGTTGCTTCTACCACAGCAAAAGAACTAAAATAAAAGCATAGTAGGGCAGATATTTCGCAGCTCCTTTTCTTGCATGGATCTCTTCTTCAGAAGAAATTAGAAGCCTTAAGACAAAATCCATAACTCATCACCAGCATCAAACCTCAGGCATTCCTCTTCTTTTCTGAGTTTCGGCTTCTTCTTCTTTGTTGCTGATAAATGGCATCCTCCCATCCCACCCGTTACCATCAGGTTGGTTGGAAGGGCCAAAAAGTTAACTTCTCCAATAAGTTGAGCTTGATTCCTAGAGACTTCATGGATACATCCACCTGATATTTTTGGCAGCAGTACAATCAGTTTGTCACTGCCTTTTTCTGGGAGGTGGGCTTTTCCCCCCAACTTTGTGGCTTGTAGTCACTTCTCTGACTTCTCTGGTGGTCTCCCATCCAAGTACTAATCAGACTGCTTAGCTTCTGCTAAAACAAGAAGGGAAAGCAGGAGCAAATGGGAGCAGAAAAGTGAGACATCCCAGTCTCTTTCCCCATCTAATGATGGTTTGGGGAATCTACTCAGTGGATGGCTTTTTCCTGGATTGAAGCTCTAGCCATGTAGTTGCCACCATGCCTGAATTCAACCCCAAGCCAGTAGCTTGTCTCCTGGTGGCAAGCAAGGTTGTGACTTTCTTGGGTGAGGGATGGACAGACAAGGAAGTCACTACATGGCCACAGCAATGAGGATGCAGAGAAGCAGCCAGATGGATGTTGCTCTGTGTTCCTCCATTCTGCCTTCTGAGGCCAAGACGTGTTGTGGAAGAGTTAACCTTGAGAAGAAATGATCTTTAAGCAAGAAGGTCTTCCATATATATTGCATATTATGTAGCAAGGCAAACTTGAGAAGTTAGGGTATGGCTTTTAAGGGGGAAAAATTGATCAAAGAACTGAAATCAGAATATATAAACATTTTAAATGTTTATAAATATTGTATATCAGTCAGAGTACAACAAAGGGAAAGTTAGAAGCTAAATATTGACCTATAATGTTTAGCTGTTTCTCCTCCTCCTCTTCCTCCTCCTCCAATAATAATAATAATAATAATAATAATAATAATAATAATAATAATAATAATGTCAGAGATTCAAAAAGATCTTTAAAATGTTTTATGGTTATTTTTTATCAACAATATACTGACCACTAACTGTACAACTTTTGCAACTTCTTTATCATCATACTGATACCATATTTTTGTTTTTTTAATATATTTTTGATTAGAATTTTTCAATATAGTACAAGTATACAAACCAAACCAAAAAAGAAGGTAGGAAATAGAGAAAAAATAAGGAAATGAAAGAAATGAAAGAAAGAGAAAAAGAAAAAATACAATTATGCCTTCCACCCTTCTTTCTATTGCGTAATTATCATCCTAATCTTTTCCCCAACTACTTCATCCCTTTGTAATCCCCACTGATATCATACCTTTGTATCAATTTTTTTACACTTGTTTATTTTCTCTTTTTTTAAAAAAACCCCAAAAAATTAGCAGAGAACTAACTAAGGCATTCCAAGGGCAAAAGAACATTTAAGGCTCACAGAAGCATCTAGTCATCCACTACAAAAACAAAAACAAAAAAAACAAGCCTAGACTATTTCACTAAGTCTTGTTTGGTCTGATTAATCTAATACTGAGATTTCTCAAGCTGCCTTCATCCCTGTCTTCTCCTGGAATACTGCCTATCTCTTTCTCCTACCACAAAAGATCAGAAACTACCTGATTACATAAATAAAGAAGGGAAAGCATTAGAGGCTGGCTTATGGGATTCTTTCCAGTTGCTTAATAAGAGATCCACAATGGGTCACATGACCAGGAATGAAGAAGGGCAAGAGTGGAAAATTTATCAACATTCTAGGCTGCTGCCTAGCTCCCTCTCCTACGGAGATGCACAGGGGATTCTTTTCTGTAGCTTCCAACAATATCTGGCCCAATTTTTAAGACAAATTTTCTTTGGTCAGCTTTTCCCACCACACCAGATTTGTCCTCATTCTGTCCTCTATTCAGAGAGTAATCCTACTGATGGCGAGACAGACAGAGAGTTCCAAGCCCTTTTACATAATTTCTTGCCTATATTCCATTGAGTTTGAACTACAAAATACCAGTCTCCTCACTCTGTTTGCACACTGGCTTTTACGGGGGGGGGGGAATGGAAGGGAGGGGAGCATTGTTTGGAATATCTATTTGGTAGAGCACCAGAACAATTATACCTTTGTTGTCCTTGTTGCTCTCAGTTCAGGCAGGAAATTGTGCAGGTGACCAATTTGCGCTTTGGCATTTCTTCTGTTGGAAATGTCCTGCATAAACTGTTTGTTGACCACTGCAAAGTTCAGTGTTCGGGAGAAAGTCAGAGAAGAGGGCTGACTCCAAAAAATGTATTGGAAAGGTTAATTGGGATTGCTCATGACAGAAGCATATAAAATTATGCATGGTGTGAACAGAAGCACATTTTTCTCCCTCTCTCCGTGTAAGACTCAAATCAAAGGACACCCAATGAAGCTGGGTCATAGGAGATTAACAAATGAATAAAGGAAGTGTCTTCTTTTTTTTAATCCATTCAATCATGTCCGATTCTTGGAGACTGCCTGGACAAGTCCCTGCAGTGTTGTTGGCAAGGTTTTCAGAAGTGGTTTACCATTGCCTCCTTCCTAGGGCTGAGAGAAAGTGACTGGCCCAAGGTCACCCAGCTGTCTTCGTGCCTAAGGTGGGACTAGAACTCATGGTCTCCCAGTTTCTAGCCTGACGCTTTAACCATGACACCAAACTAGCTCTCATGTCTTCTAATCCATGGGTACTTGGAATTTTATCACAAGATAAAAGTCAGAATGAGTCAAGGTCGCCATTAAACATGATGGCTCTGTATTAATTTCCAATACTGGGGGTAAGATAGTCTCTCAGTACATTTGCTGGGGAACATGAATGGGAGGCTATTTTTGTATACTTGCAGGACCTTTTAAAAATATGGCTAGTTGCTCTGGACCCCCACATGTAGGAGAGCTCCTCCAAGTATATTTTGGTGTTTAAAATGACTAGATAGAATATTTTTCACTCAAGCCAGCAGAACTAATCCACTGAGTTATTTCAGGATTTCAGGTTTCCCCACAACTGAATATTAGGGGGAATTTCAGGACAGTAAGAGCTGTGAAAAGGGGCATGGTGGCTTAGCGGGTAAGACGGCAGGCTTGTCGGTCGGAAGATTGCAAGTTCGGAGGTTCGAATCCCTAGTCCCGCCTGATGGAGTGAGCTCCCGCACTAGCTCCAGCTCTTCCCAACCTAGCGATTTGAAAGCATGCAAATGCAAGTAGATGAATAGGTACCACTTCGGTGGGTAGGTAACAGTGTTCCGCGCGCGTCATGCCGGCCACATGACTGCAGAAGTGTCTTCGGACAACGCTGGCTCTTCGGCTAACAAACAGAGATGAGCACCGGGCCCTAGAGTCAGACACAACTGTGCGGGGGAACCTTTACCTTTTTAAGAGCTGTGAAGCTGTAAACTGTATGCCCAGGGGAGTGGTGGTTTCTCTCTCCCTGCAGGTTCTCAGATGGCCACCAGTTGAGGATGGTTCAATAGATTCCTGCTCTGAGCAGAGGCTGGCTTATATGACCAACAAAGTCCCTTCCAACTCATACATTCTCTGATTCTATGACTTCAAGAGGCAAAAAACAATGCAGAAAAATATTACTTTGATATAGGATGCAAAATGGTTTGGGGTTGATGCTCAAATGAACATAGTGACCTAGGCCTCCTAGAGTCTTAAAATGGTCCTCTGTTCATAGCTTGTTTGTGGAAGAGTTATGGCCTTGATAGATCAGACATAATGTGACCCTTCTGATAATTTTGTTCTTCTATGAAACGGTTGACAGTAAGCTGTGAGCAGTAATGTATTGTCGAAGGCTTTCACGGCCGGAGTTCAATGGCTGTTGTGGGTCTTCCGGGCTGTGTGGCCGTGTTCTGGAAGTTGTGGTTCCTAACGTTTCGCCAGCATGAAGATGCTGGCCACAGATGCTGGCGAAACGTTAGGAACCACAACTTCCAGAACACGGCCACACAGCCCGGAAGACCCACAACAGCCATTGTGAGCAGTAACTTTGTGATTAGACTATTTAATTGGTGGCCAATCTTCTGCAGATGATTAGGTCCTGCATTTCCTTTGCAGTGGTGGCAGTTTCAATAAGGTTTGTTTCTCTGAAGAAGAAATCTCTCCCTTCAGTGAAGAGATTAACATTCAGAAGACTTGCTGGTAGAATTTGGGCAAGGCTAATTCCAAAGAGAAGAGCGAGTTTGTTGTAGTGGTTAAGGCATCAGGCTAGAAACTGGGAGACCATGAGTTCTAGTCCCGCCTTAGGCACAAAGCCAGCTGGGTGACCTTGGGCCAGTCACTCTCTCTCAGCCCCAGGAAGGAGGCAATAGCAAACCACTTCTGAAAACCTTGCCAAGAAAACTGCAGGGTCTTGTCCAGGCAGTCTCCGAGAATTGGACACGATTGAACAGATTAAAAAAAAATTCCAAAGGTGGATCTGGCATCAGTCTTAAAGGAAATGAGCAGGACTCACCGAAGAGGGAAGACCAAAGCTATTTTTTTCAGAACACTGCAACATCAGCTAGGACAGAACCCATTGCATTATGACTAGACACTTATACTTGGTAATTAAACCTTTAAAAATGCTATTAATGAACACTTACACTCAGTAAGTTAGAAAATGAGGGAGGAACAAAACTACAATATATTCTCATTTGGTGAAGGAAATTTAGCAGACTCTGGTCAGACATCTCTCAGAGATTCAATCATTGCAAAATTTCATTGTTCAACAGAGGGTTGAATAAGGTGATGCCATGGTCCCTTCCAACTCTAAAATAATATGCATCATTGACTCTTTGAATCAGTATGAATAGTGCACTTTTTGAAAATAATTAATAAATGCTTCAGATTTCATGCAAGTGCAGCATTATAACAGTCCACCTTTATTTTTCAGGCTTCTGTGTGAGAGTGAAGGAAAGTTTTCACTGTTTTAAGAGTCATGTTAACTGTAATGTGGCTTTCTTTTGCGTTACACCACTAAGCTGAAGGTGGCAACCTCTTCAGCGCAGAAGTTTTTGGGCCTTCCATCAGTTAATATAAGGGTAAAGAAAGCAATAATTTTATTTTATAGGAGACTAGTCCTCATGCCCAATGCTTATTTAGCAAAACAATGCCTCCACAAACAATTTAACACTAATACAGTAGATGGATGAATTTGTGTCTAAAACTATTTTCACAATTACTGCTAGATCAGGAACTGTTGAATGACATAAATTATCATACACTATTGAGGGACTATTTATTTTTTAAAGATTTTAGACAAGATAGAGAGCAGGTAGGTAAGCTTAAATTGGCCAAGTGGTAATGATCTTTTAAAGATGGGCAAGGAATGTCATATTATTTACAGTCTCTTACATCCCATTCCCTGAGACAAGCTTTCATAGAACTTCATTTTCAAACAATGCCAACAGCCTATTTGGATGGAAGATATAAAGGATTACCAACTACACACCGATTGTGCATTTGTAATAACTCACAGGTGGAAGATTTGAGCCATTACTTATTACTTTGCAAATTACTGTATATCAGGAACCTAGAGGTAGATTCATCATGCCTTTGTTAATCCAACTGAATCATTCTCGTTTAGAAGAAAAAATCTATTTTCTGTTGACTGATGTTGATGAACATGAAACTGAACGAGTTGCATTGTTTGCAGTGGCCGCAAGGAAGATACGAAAGCAGAGGTTGACAAATAGTGCTGTTAATATTAGAAGGGATATATTGAACTGATATGGATTGATGTAATTTTATAGGAATTTTGCTAAAACCTAGGGTTGCAAATAAATGTATATACAATAAACAACTAATAAACTAAACAGAAAAAGAAACAAGATTGTAAGATATCTCAGCATATCACATATTACAATATATTAGAAATTATATTAACATTTCTAATTTAAAGAGAAAATAATAATAATAATACTGTATTGTTATAAAATATGGTGAAAGCTGTGCCAACAGGAAACATATTGCACCATTTTTTCACAAGTGGAAAAAAATTGCCTTTTCAAAAATGGACAGATTACACATCTCCTGCATCCAATCCTTAATATGTGGAACATTACTACTTTTCCAATTTCTCAAAACAATTCTCTTAGCACTATTTCATGCCTGATATAGCCAAGTTCCTCAAAGACAAAGTTTTGGAGCATCATTCAGCATAATATTAACATCTTAAAATGATTTCCGCTTTAATCACTTAGATTAGAATATTGTTCCAAAACGATGCCAAAAAGAGATGGGGCTTCTAGTGTGAGGTCATAGCTGCCATTTTGATTTTTGACCCCTCCCTGTAAACTCCTGTACCTAAAAGCAAGATTCTCTTGACCCCAAATGTATTCCAATTTTTGGAGGATAAATTTTTGGTCATGACTTCTGTTTTTTCTCTTCAGTTCTGAATTATTCTCTGCTCTTCTTAATGAGTTCTCCCATGGGTTATGGTATCTGCCTTATGGTTCCTCTCAGGCCATGGTCCAGCCATGACAAAATCACGTTGGAAAAAAATGTCACCTGAGTCTAAATCCTGCAACCATTTCCCTACTAGCAATGATATGAAAGATTGTCAAAATGCAAATATTGCTATTGATATTGGCTCTCCATAATTGTTACTGAAATTGGAGAGCCAGTTTGGTCTAGTGGTTAAGGTGCTGGGCTAGAAACCAGCGGCCTGTGAGTTCTAGTCCTGCCCTAGCCAGCTGGGTGACCTTCGGCCAGTCACTCCCTCTCAGCCCAACTCACCTCACAGGGTTGTTGTTGTGGGGAAAAGAGGAGGAGGAAGGAGTATTAGGTATGTTCGCCACCTTGAGTTATTTTTAAAAATAATAAAGGCAGGATAGAAGTTAAATAAATAAAATAAAAATAAATAAATAAATGCTAGACTGGAAATGTGGGGGCAGTGTTCCAAATTAATTGGTGGAATAAATTAATGCCTACATTCAAAAGTCCAAATTCTCCTGCAAGCCACTGACAGGTGCTGTCAAATGTTGACATCTAGTGTCTTTCAGCTGTCAAATATGGCCAAGCATTCATTAAAACGTGCACGTACCACACATTCACACACTCTCATGCACATACACACACTGCTTACATGTACCAGTGAAGAATGTCAAATGTTGATTGATATTGCTCAGGCACTGTCAAATGCTGGCTGCTGACACTTATCAGCTTTCACTTAGTGCCAAATACTGTTTACTACGACAAAAGCTAAATGCCAAGGCTGAATATGAAATACTTTCCCATTGTAGTATATCTGGGAAATGTTCCTCAGCATTATTTGTGGGGGAGGATTTAGAAGGGAATTTTCAGGTAGGGAAGCCAATTAACCTTGACCACGTATCAGTCATAATGGAGAAGGAAAGAACAGATGTTGTGCATGCAGTTCTCTGTTTTGAATTTCAGCGTGGCTAAAAAGATTCCTCTCTGAAATCCTAGAGAATCCGTGATGTTGACCTGTGGCTGACTCCCACAGATACTGTGGGACTCCATTGTTCCTCAGCCCCAGCCTGCATAGCCAATAGTTGGCGTGATGGGAGTTGTCATCCAAAAGATATACTTTTCTGCAGCTGGTATAAGCCAAGCTAGAGAAACCAACAATCACTAGAAGACAGTTATGTGTACTCTGCTTGGGTCTTCTACAACATCTTTCTTCTGCATAGGTAAAGGTAAAGGTTCCCCACGCACATTTGTGCAGTCGTGTCCAACTCTAGGGGCCGGTGCTCATCTCTGTTTGTTAGCCGAAGAGCCAGCGTTGTCCGAAGACACTTCCATGGTCATGTGGCCTCATGACGCGCACAGAACGCTGTTACCTACCCACTGAAGTGGTACCTATTAATCTACTTGCATTTGCATGCTTTCGAATTGCTAGGTTGGCAAGAGCTGGAGCTAGTGCGGGAGCTCACTCCGCACGCAGGGCTAGGGATTCGAACCTCCGAACTTGCGATCTTCCGATCGACAAGCCTGGCGTCTTACCCGCTGAGCCACCACGCCCGTTTTCTTCTGCATATAGAACATTATATCAAAACTGAGTCTTTGGAAAGCCCTGGTATAAAGTATGTTCCTGAATAGCAGTGAGTGAACTTATATAGCATTTTTATACTACCTATTAAAGAAGAGTTTTCTGTATGAGTGATTTGTTATGGAAGGGGGAAAAACTAAATTAATATAATATAAAACTTGCAAAGAGCTGTTCTAGAACTTGACTAGAAGAATAGTCTCTGGGTTGCATCAAACTCTGGGTGTGAGAGAATGAAAAATGTAGATAAAATTAGTCTTGATATTTCTAAAAGTTTAGTACCAAAGATCTACCACTTTAGGAGATACAGTTTTCTAAACATCTTCAGAGAGATAAGAAATGTTATTATTGGCAAAGAAAGGAGGGTGCAAGGTCTGGATATTTTCTTCTTCCAGGGTTGAAAGATAGATTGGAACTTAATAAAAATAGATGGTGTCAAATCTATCATCAACCCTGCAGGGCATCAGCTCATAATGTACCTTAGAGCCTTTGGAGCTATTTATATAAAGTTCAGCATTTCAAATGGCTGTGAGATTTGCCAAAAAGGTCATTACTCAGTGGCATTTTACAAAAAAAAAAAAGAGTTTGACACAAGCATTTGTAATCATCTCACAAAAAAAGAGGCAGAATTTGACATTATCTTCTTCTTCATCATCATCATCATCATCATCATCATCATCATCATCTCAACCAACTGCAATCATGGAATGGACTTTTTTGCATCTTCTCCACTGCAGTCCTTCATAACTCATGGAATAGGTTAATGTATCAGTTTTGGTTCTTTCCTATTTCTCTTTCTTATGAATATCTCAAAATGGATTTCTCTCAGTTTCATGAAATGTCTAGCTGAGTTGGATGAGCTTAAGATGCTGGACAAAAAGAAGAAAGGCCCAAACTCAAATTTGTATCTCTTGTGAAGCATTTCCCCATGTGCATTTTTGTTTGCAATTTATCTGATGTACAGAATTTTTATCAATCACTTCTCCTAATATAATGCCCATAGACATCATACTCATCAATATATGCATTTGTGATTTATATATACAAGTGGCTGATGAATTTTGCATTGCCAAATTTACTTAACTGGAAATTGCACAGGAACTTTTTTGGGTCGAAAACGCAGTATGAAAGAAGTTCAAATTCAAAGTTCTCCCCATACCATATCACTCTCGAGAAAAAGCCTGGGGTAGCCAAAGTAACACAGTTTTATTTGATAGATAGGCTGCAACTAGAATAGGGGATCAGAAGAATCAAGGACATTTCCTGACTTTGTGTGACTGGAAATGCCTTCCATTGCATAAGACAAATTAGATCTAAGCCACTGTAATAAAAAATGAGGCAAAACCATTGAGACGAGAAAAAGGCTGGAGAATATGCAATAGAGAACCAATAAATAGGACAGACAATAGCAGAGGAAACATTCTGCCTTCCTAATTGACAGATGAGGAACATCAAGGCAGACACATACATAATTGCACAATGTCAGCCATGGCAGTATATCCCCACTCCAAGTTACATATTCTCATTACATTTTTGAGAAGCAAAAAGCCTTGGAGATCTACTGCAAATCATCCAGAGATGTGCCAATGGTTCAAATCTGGCATCTGCCTGCATTTGCAATACCCTACCTAGACACCGCAGACGGTGACTGCAGCCATGAAATTAAAAGACGCTTGCTCCTTAGGAGGAGGCAAACCTAGACAGCATATTAAAAAGCAGAGACATCACCTTGCCGACAAAGGTCCGTATAGTTAATGCTATGGTTTTTCCAGTAGTAATGTATGGCTGTGAGAGTTGGACCATAAGGAAGGCTGAGCGCCGAAGAATTGATGCTTTCGAACTGTGGTGCTGGAGAAGACTCTTCAGAGTCCCTTGGACTGCAAGGAGGTCAAACCAGTCAATCCTAAAGGAAATCAACCCTGACTGCTCATTGGAAGGACAGATGCTGAAGCTGAAGCTCAAATGCTTTGGCCACCTAATGCGAAGAGAGGACTCCCTGGAAAAGACCCTGATGCTGGGAAAGACTGGAGGCAAAAGGAGAAGGGGACGGCAGAGGATGAGATGGTTAGATAGCATCACCGATGTAATGAACATGAATTTGAGTAAACTCCGAGAGACAGTGGAGGACAGGAAGGCCTGGCGTGCTATGGTCCATGAGGTCACGAAGAGTCGGACATGACTAAACGACTGAACAACAACAACCTAGACTTTGGGGGAGTAATGAAAGCAAAATGAGGAGTATCATGAGGAAAAGAATTCTGTCCTTAAGACAGCCTCCTCCTCCTCCTCCTCCTCCTCCTCCTTCTCCTCCATGCCAAAATCAGCTACTTAGATGTCTACTCTCAACTCACCCTGGGAAGAGAAGAATGCCTCTTAACAAGATTTGCAGCTAATTTAAGGAAGCACCAGGAAATTGTACTGTAAAGCTTCCAGGGGTATCCCCAGCAGATGTCTTGATTTGCCATCCAGCAGCTTGTCAACTGTAAGACAGTGTTTACACATGCAGAAGCTGTGTGCCACTACACAACAAGTTGACGCTTTCAGACTTCAACTGGGAATTCTATCCCCAAAGCCTGGGAAACGTTACCAGACCATCTCCTTGTCCACTATTCAGATTAAATCATTGCTGGTGCTGGTGGTGAGAACTCTGGGGATATTGGGCAGCTAATGTTGTTGTTTCTTCGTTCAGTCGCTTCCGACTCTTCGTGACTTCATGGACCAGCCCACGCCAGAGCTTTCTGTCAGCCGTCACCACCCCCAGCTCCCCCACAGTTGAGACCGTCACCTCCAGAATATCATCCATCCATCTTGCCCTTGGTCGGCCCCTCTTCCTTTTGCCTTCCACTTTCCCCAGCATCAGCATCTTCTCCAGGGTATCCTGTCTTCTCATTAGGTGGCCAAAGTACTTCAGTTTTGCCTTTAATATCATTCCCTCAAGTGAGCAGTCTGGCTTGATTTCCTGGAGTATGGACTGGTTTGATCTTCTTGCAGTCCAAGGCACTCTCAGAATTTTCCTCCAACACCACAGTTCAAAAGCATCTATCTTCCTTCGCTCAGCCTTCCTAATGGTCCAGCTCTCGCAGCCATAGGTTACTACAGGGAATACCATTGTTAGTGAGCTTTTCCTGGAACTGGCCAGGAGGGTGATCTCTATTGGCAAATTTCTCCCACATTTCAAGTACTTTGATTGTTTATTCATACAATATTCAGAGATCTACGTAGGGCACACTAGACAGTTTTGAAAGAAAAAGTGGATTCAGGACTGACATATGAAATGGCAATTACTCCAAATCAGCAGGGAAATGCTTGAAGTGCTTAGAGTACTCCATCATGGGGCATAAAGGGGTCATCCTTGAATGAAGAAATTACAAAGACCGATTTCAGTCAACTCTTATTTTTCATAGCTTCAGCAGAGAAAATGGATTTAAGAAAAAAATCACACGGCATGTATTAATCAGGGCACCTTTGCAAAACTGCCTGCGCCTAAGAACTAAATGTTGTCATTTCTTGCTCCCCAAATTCTCCAATTAGCTTCCAATGTGGCTTTAAATCAATATTCAGTGGCAGCTTAAATAAATATTTTCCCTACATTTCAGCACAGACATATGGTAGAATTTTTAAAATTCTTTGAACACATTTCTTATTTATTAACATAGGAGACTTTTTGCCATCGTTTTCCCTTTATGGCAACCACCCTGAAAGTGGTTTACCAATCCATCAAAAGCAAATCCTGTAAATTAAGAAAAGTACTTAGCTAAAATATAGACTATGAAAAATAATTAAGCAGCTATGGTATCATCAATGGATCTAAATTTATTATTACTGTATTTTTTAAAAAGCTTATCCTGCTTTTAATTTAAAAAAGAGCATTTCTAGTATTATGAAACCATAATGAATGGTGAAAAAAGAGATGATGGACAAGGAAAAAAAGGGGCCAAGGAAGAAAGGAGAAGAAGGTAAAAGATAAGGTTGGCTCTTAATTCTTAAAATGAACAACAACATGGACATCTGTGGGGTGGGTCAAAAAAGTAAAGATGTCAGCCATGCCAGTGATACCGAAGCCTTAACTCTAACCCTGTAGACTTCCTGAATAGCAATGACACAAGTTGATACCTTTCAGGTATAGCAGGACTATAATGGGCAAGATCTTTCCTTTAATTGTGGTTAAAATCTTAAACAGAACTGGAATGTTTTGTTTAGATGTCTATCGATTGGATGTCGAGCTTTTCCACCAGTCCTTGGTGCTGTCCATATCCCTCTCCGGGAGCTCTGAGGCCTGTGGAAAGTCTCTGTGCAGTTTAGAACCTTGGGGAAATCTGTGTTCTAGATCCTGTGGGGACCTTCCATAGCTCGAGAAAGCTGTCTGTGGCAAAACCCTGTATATGTAGAGCACAATGAAGATTAAAATGAAGAAGACAGAACTGCCATGCTTGCCTATCTATCTACCTACCTACCTACCTACCTACCTACCTACCTACCATATGGCAGCACATCATACATATTACAAATATATTATATTAAAAGTTGGAAATATAAAAAGGTATATAAAAATAGATTCTACATATGAGTATATGCATTAGTCATAGAACAATTATAACTAAAAAACAAACATTAAGATTACCAATATAGTCTTTTGCAGCATCAGTTGCCATCAGGAAATCAGCAAAGTTCCCATCGTAGGCTCTAGTCTTACATTCTTGTATTATGTGTTTAACAGTTTGCCTGTCAGCCCCGCAGTCACACCTTGGAGATGGTATCTTGCCCCATTTGTATAGGGAATCTGCCCACCTACCATGGTTAGTGCGCACCCTATTAATAGCTGACCATATTCTGCGTGGCTGATCGAAAGCAGCAGGCTTCGTTGTAATGCAGGGTCGGCTTTGACAGTGCTGGGGGTGGGCTTTTTGCCAAGATTGCTTCCAGGAATCAAGGAGATGAAAATTTTTTATAGCCAGTTCCCTGGCAGTAGCCATAGGTGGGTGCCTGGATCGCAATCTGTTTATTCCTAATTCCGCTATATCGCCATGTATGGGGAGCTCGGAATTATCAACTATCCTTTTGTATTCTCGGAGAAGAGCATTCTTCCACCGGAGATCTGAAGGAGGGATATGACTTAAGATGGGCAGCCATTGGGTAGGTGTAGACCTGATGGTTCCACTGATAATTCGCATCGTGCTGTTATGCTGTATGGCTACCTTCTTTGCATGCGCACTGTTGAGCCACACCGGAGCGCATGCATATCCTTGACCATGATTTCCCTCATTGTGTGTAGAAAGCAGTAGAACTTCTGGAGAACAAATTCCAAACCAATGTTTCTGATTCCTGGTGGGAATCCATAAATTGTGTTACTTTTTCTTATGGATTGTTCTCCCTTTATAGGCTTGTCAGATTTGTTGCTGAAAGGCTTTCCTGAGTGCTACACCTGACATGGTGAATGACCACTTATGTTGCCCTCTGCTTCATGTTTTTGATGGTGGATGTCTGAATGTGGAGAGTGGCAGTGTTCTCACTGACCGGGTTGTTGAATTATTCAGCGATGCTTCATTATCTCCTTCTTGCTCAGTTCAAAGGATAGGGAGAGGAGAGATGAGTTCCCAGTCTTGTTTCTCAGCAGGGCCAAGGGCCTGCAACAATCTCCAGCTGAGCACTTTCTGATTATTTACCTGAAAGGATAAACCTTCCAAAGATTCTTCAGGCTGAAACCACCTGCCAGACTAGACCAGAGACAGATTGGTTTGTTAAGCAAATGCAGAACTTCTGTGAAGCAGCCAAATGTTACCTAAACAGTGAAAATAAAACAAAAGCCACAGGGGTGTGCAGTGGGGCTTCTCTCAGACCTTAGGGCAGGGTTTCTCAACCTTGGCAACTTTAAGATGTGTGGACTTCAACTCCCAGAATTCCCCAGCCAGCCGCGAGTTGAAATCCACACATCTTAAAATTACCAAAGTTGTGAAACCCTGCCTTACGGCACCCAACCACTTACTCTCCTGCCTCAACTAATGGGTTGGTTTTTCAAATTAAAAATCAATAAATGGGAATGGGGATCTAGCTCATCTTTCTTTCCAGCAGTACTTCTAGGCTCAACACAGAACCCTCTGCAGAATTTAGAAAATAAAAAGGGCAGGTGACTTCATTCCAGTGGTTTGGCTTGGAAGTGTGTCCAGAGCTTGGAAACAAAGATAACCTGGGTTGGTAAGAGGGCATCCTAGGGATCAGAAGATGTCAGACAATATCCTTGCTAATTCTGGCAAATCAGTACTTCTGACCTACCACATCCACATCCACAATCATGAGACGAATCACTTGGACCAACACTTTCCTTGCAACTATTTTATGAGAGTGCCCACAAACACGCTTTCAAAATCCCAAATATTTGGAATATGCATTTTGTTCACTTATTTTATTTTACTTGGTACCTTCAAGTCAGTGTTGACTCCTTCTCCACTAGAGAAGTCCCTGCAGTTTACTTGGCAAAATTTCAGATGTGGTTTGCCATTGGCTTCTTCCTAGGGCTGAGAGAGTGTGACTGGCCCAAGGTCACCCAGCTGGCTTCATGCCTAAGGCGGGACTAGAACTCTCAGTCTCCTGGTTTGCCATTGGCTTCTTCCTAGGGCTGAGAGAGTGTGACTGGCCCAAGGTCACCCAGCTGGCTTCATGCCTAAGGCGGGACTAGAACTCTCAGTCTCCTGGTTTGCCATTGCCTTCTTCCTAGGGCTGAGAGTGTGTGACTGGCCCAAGGTCACCCAGCTGGCTTCATGCCTAAGGTGGGACTAGAACTCACAGTCTCCTGGTTCCTAGCCTGGTACCTTAACCACAAGACCAAAGTGGCTCTCTTCACTTTAAACTCTTTTAAATGCAAAGGAATATGAGCAAAATGATCCCTCTCCCTCCCTCTCCAGACCTCCTTTCTTTCTTAAACCCATCAGTTTGCCCAGCCAGCTTCTCAAGACTATTGTAGCTTGGACCCCAATCAGTATTAGTCTCCTAATTTTGTAAGGTTGCCTTGCCAGCTCCTCTGTTTTATGGCCACGTTGTTTATCTGCAGTGAACGGCTTTCCTTTGGTGCTTCCAAGGCTAACAGTAAAGTAATTACTATGATGAAGTGATTTATTTTGCTCAAATCTACTCATGCAGCTAAATGAAGGCCACTGTATTGTTTTCCTATGACTCCTGAGGACAGACTTGTTAATGTTGCGAAAATGGCAACTCTGAAATTTCTTCCTTTTAGTGCAGATACACAGTAGTTTAATTTTTTGGGGGCAGAGGAACAAAATGGTCTGCTTGTCAGCCATGGGTGGGACCAAAGCTGGCACTGAGCCAGCAAACAAGTGACACAGCCACTTTCTTGAATATCTTTTATTCCAGAATAAAATAAATATTTATTTATATTTTATTTCTTTTGCAATAAAATCCCTTCTTTTTTCCTTCCTTCCTGCCTAGTCGGAAACTCAATTGTCTTGTGGGTGGGCTGCATTGATGGTTTTCAGGCTTTTGAATGTAAACCAATGGCAAGTCCTAAAAAATGGCTCCATGCAGCAAACTAAATAAGGTTTCTGACCTTATTTAGCATCTTCTGCTCCTCAGATCCCAAAAAACCCGAGCAGTAAGGTCCATTCCAGAAAACAGATCTGTAATTCTGTGCTCGGAGAGCAGCAATGATCGTCTGCAGGTCAAACAAGTTGGTGGAAGCGGCTGTGCCATATCTGGTATATATTTCTATTCAAAAGCAGACATGCTTTCTGCTGGTTTTTAAGTAGTGTCTCCCTTCACATTCAGCATGAGCATTCAAAATAGCTTATTTGCAGTTCAAAAAACCAGACTAGATGTCTCTGTATTCTTATGGACCCAGCTTTTATGCTTTCTGCCCATTCATCTTCTGTTCAAAACACTAACTGAATAAAAATGGCATTCTGAGTTATTCTGGGCCTTTTGGCTTACATGTGCAATGTTGGGGGCATAGGAGTTTATAGATCCAGTCTCCTTCCTTCGTACAAGCCTGCCATTTTCCAAGGCAATGCCCAACCATCAGACGTAGACCCATGGTTCACTAGAACACCAGGTGGCAACGTCATGGCAGTAATATTGCAGAAGTCCTATGCTAGTAAAGCTCATCTCACACCCACCTTGTCAGTTCCAGGGTTCTTAATGCTCCTGGGCTTGGCAGTCCCAGATGCATTTGGCAGAGATGTCTTCAGGATCTGATGTTTTCATCAAAAAGCTGAGGCAACCATTGTACCGTTGTGATGCAAGCTCTCTTCCTTTTGTATGCATGCACCATATCACAACACACATACAAAAGAGAAGGAGCTTGTGGCATGATTGTGTGATTTCATAATTTCCCAGGAGGTAAGAATGAGAATGCCAAGAAAACTGCAGGGACTAGTCCAAGCAGTCGCCAGGAGACAACACTGATTTGAAGGCATAATATAATATAATATAATATAATATAATATAATATAATATAATATAATATAATATAATAATATTCGAGAAATTCTATTATCCAATCTTTTTTGAATATTTTGTGCAAAGTGCTGGCCCAGTTTCTTGTCTCTGGTGATGCTGATTCTTCTGAGGACCTTTTTAGAAAAGGTCATTCCCATCCCAAATATACCTTTCTTCTGTGCTCCCATCATGTTGGAAATGGTACAGTTTTAAAGTGTCTTTTTAGGTTAAAAAAAAAAGGAAAGGGAAACCTCTTTTGTGATGCTCTGGGCTTCATGTTGCATCTTGGGTCAAAATATTGTAGAAAAATATAGATTAAACTCCCTGAAAAGCCATTATTATTTTGAAGGGTGACTCATGGCACCAAACATATGGTCGTTTTTTTTCTTTTAGTTCAGGCACTGGAATAATTATTAATGGCTTCTATGATTGGAAGATTTTGCATACATAGGTATTCTAGGAGGAAAGCCGGGTGAGTCTATGGCAGCAAAAATTTAGGAGGCATTTGGTAGCACTTCTTCCAACTAACAAATTTGATTAAAAGGTATAAGCTTTCATGACTTGCAGCTCACAAAAGCTTATGCCTTTTAAACAAATTTGTTAGTCAGAAAAGACTCCTGAGTTTTACACGTAGGTAAGAACTGTTCAACTTCCATTAGGAAGTTCTTTCTAACATTTATTTAGTTTCTGCCTTCTCTAACTCAAGTTCTGCACTTTGTGACCAGAGAGAGCAAGCTTAAGTCTTCTTCTGTATTCTACGATAGGATACCACATAGTAGAAAGCAAAAGGATAATTTCTAATCGATCCTCTCTCTCTGGATAATTTGAGCCTGTGATGTGTGCCTCAAAGCTAAATTTCCTTCCCTCAAAGTTCAGGGAATAGGAAGGGGAACAGAATGGAGGGAAGGAACTTAGTATGGGAGGGAGCAGAAAGATAGAGTGAAATTTCAGAAACATATAAAAAAAAACCCCCAATCCTGTGTTTGGTAGGGAGAGAGGAAAAAAGGAAGAGCATTTGCAACCAACTCATGAGCAACAGGTAAAGGAAAGAAGGCTGGAGACTTTGGGCAAGGGTTAGCAGAGCAACGATTAGCAGCTGAGTCCACCATGTGGTTGGAAGAGCCAGAAATTTCACCTGGGAGGAGAAGCTGAGAAGCAGCTGAGAGGTCTAGCCCAAGAGGAGAAAGTTGTTACGATGAGAGGGACAGGAGAAAAGGGGATGGAGGGCCTGACCCATGAAGCCAGCAGCCTGGGAGAGACAATTGGAGGGAGGACATTTTGGAACATAAGGAAGGAAGGGAGGCAGTTTGGTGTAGGTAACAGGCTAGAAACTGGGAGGCCGTGAGTTCTAGTCCCACCTTAGGCACAAAGCCAGCTGGGTAACTTTGGGCCATTCTTCCTCAGCCCTAGGAAGGAGGCAATGGCAAACCACTTCTGAAATTTGCCAAGAAAACTGCAGGGACTTGTCCAGAAAGTCACCAGGAGTCAATACTGACTTGAAGGCGCATGTGCACACACGCAGAGGGAAGGAGGATTGATTGGTTCATTCAATAGCTTAGCCTAGTTCCTATTGGGCCAGTGCATAGGCTATTTCTAGGGATATCAGTATGCAAAGAGCTCACAATTAGTGGTGGGATATTCTTTGCCTTCTTGGATGCCCCTGGAGGGAGAAATTGCCCCTTAGAGCTGCCCCTGCTGGATGAGATTAAATTCTGCAGAAGCTGGAAGAGGTTCTGCCTGAGACATCTCAGAGGGGAAACAATTCTTGCATCCATAACCAGCTCCAGGGTTATATGCTGCTTTTCATCCCGAAAGGGTCCCTGACAGAGGTGTCCATAGAATCTGACAATTTCATAGAAAGGATGAAATGGGTGTCACACCACCGCAGTTCAAGCTCTGCCCTTTTGTACATGTGTGCAACCTCATGACACTCATACAAAAGGGGAGGAGCTTAAGTCAGGAGGGCAGAACATTTGTGTTCTCATCCTCTCCACCTCCTAGGGATGCCTATGCCCCCAGAGTAGCATGCACAATAATAAAGGAAGTTGGGATTTTCTTCTCTCAAGCTTACAGTCTGAATCAATAAACAGACTCAACTTATAAGGAAAGGATGTTGAGGAGGGTGAAGGAAAACTAATGCATGTAGACATCAGTTCTTTGTTTCATCCTTCCTGATCAAAGATGTCAGAAGTGGGTGGCTCAAGGAGGCCCAGATGACACCATCACCACCAAAGGCAATGGCCCCTTTGTTCTTCCTCACAGGAAGTTAGACCCTATGACCTTGAGGAAGGAGAAATGGGCCCTGGGACAGCTGGTAATAACAGCAGGAAGCAGAAATGTCCAATTCTTACTTTTTCTTCTCTTCTTCACCAGCTGATTATCCCTGACTTTTTTGTTTATTTTTGCTTTTATTAATTGAATACAAAAAACAAACAGAAAGAAAAGTAAACAAGACACAAGTTTTAAAGAAAGAAAGAAAGAAAATTTACAAGGCTCATAGATATATATTTGTATATAAAACTTCTATCTAAGCATTCCAATGAATGGATTAACCATATTTTATTGTAGGCATCCATAGCTAATCTGCACTGATAAGTGATTCATTCATAAGCTACCAATTCTGCAGGCCAGTGAGAAGTTGGGGCCATATATTTATTCTGTGAAGGTGAAGTGTAGGACTTTTAGCAATAAGTAAGGCACGGAAAATCCACTTTCTCTGTCCAGATGTCAGTTTCCATGTGAGAGGAAGACTTGGGTCAAAAGGATGTGAATATTTGAGAATATTACATCTTGTCTCAAAGTTGAGTAAATGCATGTAAGAACTTTCTCACAAAATGGAACTGAGAACGATGGGACACTTAATGAAAGGGTAACAAAGAAAATTAAGCAGGCAGAGGAAATAGGAAATAATTGGGTGGAATCAGTGTTTCTCACCCTTGGAAACTTTAAGTGTGGACTTCAACTCCCAGAATTCTCCAGCCAGCAACCAACACATATACTGGGGAAGATTGGTCAGCTGAAACAGGAACCTACTCAGTCTGATGTCACAAGCTGACCCTTGATGGGCAAATCCAAGCCACCTTTTCTCCCTTCTTACAGGCTTGGATTTTTCAAACAGCTTTGGATTGGCGGGCCTTTACGAGGACTTCCTTTAAAAGATAGGAGATCTGCACCACTGATCTGCTTAATTAGAGGGCAACACATACTAGACCACGACAGATCTTGAAAAGCCAAGGTGGGGGGTGTTTGTTAATTCTTGGAAGGAGGATCATTGAGGTATCCCAGGGCTCCAGAGTAGTTTTAAAGCATCACTGAAAAGGCAAGGACAAGCTATCTTCATCCTGTTGCCAAGAAAACAGCAGGGAGGTGTCCACAAAATCATCAGGAGTTGAGGGCAAGTCAAAGGAGATTTTACCTTTATATCAATGAGCTATAGAGGAGATGGGAGATCACACAGCAGGTGGCAGCACTCAGCTAATCTTGGCTGATCTCCAAATGTTAAGCAGCATCTAAACTACAGAGGACTTGGATGGAGACCACAAAGATGCCCAAGGCTAGACTGGGAAGTTAAAAAAGAAAAATTGGAAGAAGGCAATGATAGAAAGAAAATAATATGGATGTGTCCTGGAAGTTACCAGGAATTGGCCTTGAGTCAAAGGATATTTGTAGAGGAATAATTAAGAGAGGAGAAATGACACAGACACATAGAGATAAACCACATTTACACACCATTCAAGAGAGACAATAAAAAAGCTAAGAAGGAAACAAGAAAACCAGAACACATCCTCTCCAGCAACCAACACCCAGATAAGCAGAGATTAACATCAGACAAACTATCAAGCAGAAAACAATGCCCTAATCAAGGAACTACCAAGGAGAAAGACACCCCCCCAACACTGGCAGGGAAGCTACTGTATATAGACAGGGAGCAAACCCCACCCTCACTAGCACTGATGGTGTTACCTAGTTGGGTAATGAAATGTCTGCAAGCAAACCACCAAGCCCAGAGAGCACCAAGGACTCCACAAGTTAAACATCCTTAGAAAAATATGCAAGATAGAAATCTACTTCTGCGTGAGCAGATAGATGGAGTGGGCTTATTTTGATTTGCCCATTCTTAATCTCCACCTCCTTCTGTTTATCTAGATCTTACATGAGATTATGATTGGTGAGGCCTCAAGCCAGCATAACAAAGCACATAGGGGTTTATCAGAATGATGACTCCACAGAGGAGAAATGGTCGCTTAACCCTGGGAAAGTAGAAAGGGTGAGAAAGAGACTCAGAATGCCCCACCTTGATCTTCTTATCCTTAAAAATGAGCTGTATAGGCTTTGCCTATACAGCGGCGTGATGGCTCAGTGGGTAAGACGCCAGGCTTGTCAATCAGAAGATCGCAGGTTCGGAGGTTCGAATCCCTAGTCCCGCGTGATGGAGTGAGCTCCTGCACTCACCCCACCTCTTGCCAACCTAGCAATTCAAAAGCATGCAAATGCAAGTAGATAAATAGGTACCACTTCGGTGGGATGGTAACAGCGTTCCGCGTGCGTCATGCCGGCCAAATGACCGTGGAAGCGTCTTCATGCAAAGCTGGCTCTTCAGCTAACAAATGGAGATGAGCACTGGACCCTAGAGTCGGACACGACTGTGCAGGGGAAACCTTTACCTTTACTTATAGGCTTTGCAAAGGCTTTCAAGATTTGGTTAATTTACTTTAGAACAGTGTTTCTCAGCCTTGGCAACTGGGAGTTGAAGTCCACACTTCTTAAAGTTGCCAAGGTTAAGAAACACTGCTTTAGAACAATAAAGTAGCACTTGTGGAATCCCTGTAGATTCCGATTCTTATCCTGGCCTACTTTGAAGGGCTGACAATACTTGACTTGATGTACATAATTGATTCACATCTCCTCCATGAGATATCTTCCTCCAGGAGGGAAAGAGAAAAGTACATCCCTTAAGCACATTCTAAACCTGCCATCTGTCTGGGTCATAAACAAATTACACTTCATTAACAATGCTTAATTGTTTCCTTTGTAAGCTTTTGTTCATGAACGCTGTGAATCTGAGCCTGCAATTTTCTCCTCACCTGTAAAGTCACCATGATATTAAATCACACCCCTAGGACTGTTTGAAAGGAGGGGGGTGAGGTGGGGAAATAGAAATTAGCAAATGTGCCATTGAGCAAAATGCAGAAACAGGTCTATATTTCAAGATGATAAGTTTTGGCCCATTACACCCTGCTAGTTTATGATTAGGAGGCAAGAAAAAAATAGGTCATCAGCTCTCAAGATGGGTTCCTCTTAATTATCTGAGATATTGATGAGTAATGCTCATGTTAAATAGTCCCCCACCACTCTGGTCCATCAAGCTGTATTTCAGACAGTAGGACCATCTCTAAAGAGGACAAGAAGAGACATGAACCTTTTTGCTACAGAAACAGAAGCAAGATTCACTATTCGACCCAGTGTTTCTCAACCTTGGCAACTTTAAGTTGTGTGGACTTCAATTCTCAGAATTCCCCAGCAAGCCATGCTGGCTGGGGAATTCTGGGAGTTGAAGTCCACACAACTTAAAGTTGCCAAGCTTGAGAAACACTGTTCTAAAATATATTAACCAAATCTTGAAACCCTTTCCAAAGCCTATACAGCTCATTTTTAAGGATAAGAAGATCAAGGTGGGGCATTCTGAGTCTCTTTCTCACCCTTTCTACTTTCCCAGGGTTAAGCGACCATTTCTCCTCTGTGGAGTCATCATTCTGATAAACCCCTATGAACCATGACCTAGCCCCAGGTGTAAGGTCACACAGCTACCTAGGAACATATTTAGGATTCCCTTACCAACTTTGCTCAGACTGAAGAAGCTCCTTGGATAAGGAGCGAAACGTTTCTACTAAGAAAATAGAAATCCAGTTGACATGATTCAAGCTACAGACAATTCCACCTGGATGACTGAGAACCTTCATAGACATATTTCTATCTTGCATATTTTTCTAAGGATGTTTAACTTGTGGAGTCCTTGGTGCTCTCTGGGCTTGGTGGTTTGCTTGCAGACATTTCATTACCCAACTAGGTAACACCATCAGTGCTAGTGAGGGTGGGGTTTGCTCCCTGTCTATATACAGTAGCTTCCCTGCCAGTGTTGGGGGGGTGTCTTTCTCCTTGGTAGTTCCTTGATTAGGGCATTGTTTTCTGCTTGATTGTTTGTCTGATGTTAATCTCTGCTTATCTGGGTGTTGGTTGCTGGAGAGGATGTGTTCTGGTTTTCTTGTTTCCTTCTTAGCTTTTTTATTGTCTCTCTTGAATGGTGTGTAAATGTGGTTTATCTCTATGTGTCTGTGTCATTTCTCCTCTCTTAATTATTCCTCTACAAATATCCTTTGACTCAAGGCCAATTCCTGGTAACTTCCAGGACACATCCATATTATTTTCTTTCTATCATTGCCTTCTTCCAATTTTTCTTTTTTAACTTCCCAGTCTAGCCTTGGGCATCTTTGTGGTCTCCATCCAAGTCCTCTGTAGTTTAGATGCTGCTTAACATTTGGAGATTAGCCAAGATTAGCTGAGTGCTGCCACCCGCTGTGTGATCTCCCATCTCCTCTATAGCTCATTGATATAAAGGTAAAATCTCCTTTGACTTGCCCTCAACTCCTGATGATTTTGTGGACACCTCCCTGCTGTTTTCTTGGCAACAGGATGAAGATAGCTTGTCCTTGCCTTTTCAGTGATGCTTTAAAATTACTCTGGAGCCCTGGAATACCTCAATGATCCTCCTTCCAAGAATTAACAAACACCCCCCCACCTTGGCTTTTCAAGATCTGTCCTGGTCTAGTATGCCTTGCCCTCTAATTAAGCAGATCAGTGGTACAGATCTCCTATCTTTTAAAGAAAGTCCTCATAAAGGCTGTTTGAAAAATCGAAGCCTGTAAGAAGGGAGGAAAGGTGGCTTGGATTTGCCCATCAAGTGTCAGCTTGTGACATCAGACTGAGTAGGTTCCTGTTTCAGCTGACCAATCTTCCCCTCTAAAATGAGATATCCTATATATAGGAATGATTTTTAAATGTGTATCTATCTGTCTATCCAAATCAGTTTAAAACATTCTATGAACATCCCTGGTATATTTTTTTCTTTCTTTCTTGAAGTTGCATCTCCTTATTTTGGGACATTGTAGATCACTACTGTAGTTTGGAGGTTGCAATCACCAACCTTCTAGATCAGTGTTGGTCTGGGTTGATCGTCCAGGAGGGTGCTCGGTGCAAACTAACCTGGGATTTTTCTAACACAGAAGTGGGGTAGGTCTACATCTCTCACATGCGAGCTCACCAAGGGCATTTGGTCAACTACTATGAGAAACAAAATGCTGGACTAAAATAGTTTTAGCTTGACCTAACTGAGGTCTTCTCTTCTTATCTTATGGTGGCAAATCCCTCCAGCTTTGCTTTTGCTCATTTAAGAGATGCACATTTAAAAATCCTTGTGATTTTTAGCAGCTGGGAAAACTAGCTAGGGAATGATGATGGAGGCAAGTGGGCAGAGAGAACTTTTATTTTCCACGCAATTGGGGGTGTTTGTTTTCTTCAATATTAGGTAGGCTGGCCCATTGAAAGGCTTGGTGATCCTCATTTGTTTGTTTTCCTGTTGAAATGAGATGGGAGATGGCATCTCTGAGGTTCTAAATCTTGGCGGCACAATGCTGACTCAGGGAAGCAAAAGAAATGGCCCAGGTGGCCCACCTCTTAAACTTACCCATTGTGATATGTTGACTGAAACAGCTTCATTAACACCTGGAATATGTGAGAGCAGCTGAAATGCAAAATATAAATTTGCAGGTATTTAAAAGTGTGACTACTGCTAGCAACTGGAGTAACAGAGTAAGGCTGGATTTTATACCACAGCTACTACAGCTTGCCGGTGTGTTGATTATAAAACATATTTAAGAGGAGGGGAGGAAAAGCTCTTACCATTCATCCTCTCAGGAACATCCCAGGGGTGATAGGGACATGCGTCAGTTCATACTTGCAGGTCATTGTTGTCCCCTTGAGATCCAAACTGCTCCTGCGTGTAAATAAATGACAGCATCAAAAGTGAGAGTGATCTTGTTGGGAGACGCATCTGATACAGAGAAAATATGCATGAAATTCCCTGAGATTGAATTGGTCCAGGTAGCTCTAGTGTTGTTTACCCGGACTGACTGCTGTTCTCCTGCGGTTATGCTAATATTTGTCACAACCCTGAGGTTTGTTTAAGGACAGATGCTAGGACTGGAAGCCGGGGTCTTCTGCATGCAAATTAGGTGTGCAGCCACTGATCTGCAGCAGTTTCTTTGGGTGCCAAGTTACAGTGGAAAGCTGTGCGTTGCTACACAGAGTCAGCCTTAGGGAGAATCTGGGCACATCAGCTTGCTTAGAAGCGGTAGGAGAATTTCCCCACCGGCATGTTTGAACCGGAGACCCAGACGCTTTCCATCCATCCATAAATCGGTTTATTGACAATGCTGGAAGCAAAGACAGACCCAAAGAGGAGAAGGGTTACAAACCCCTTCTATAAAGGTAAAGGTTCCCCCCGCACAGTTGTGTAGTCGTGTCCGACTCTAGGGGGCCGGTGCTCATCTCCGTTTGTTAGCCGAAGAGCCAGCGCTGTCCGAAGACACTTCCACGGTCATGTGGCCACATGACGCATGCAGAATGCTGTTACCTACCCACCGAAGTGGTACCTATTCATCTACTTGCATTTGCATGCTTTCGAATTGCTAGGTTGGCAAGAGCTGGAGCTAGTGCGGGAGCTCACTCCGCACACAGGGCTAGGGATTCGAACCACCGAACTTACTTACTTACTTACTTACTTACTTACTTATTTATTTATTTATTTATTTATTTATTTATTTATTTATTTATTATTCATATTTATACCCTGCCTATCCCCTCCCTATCAGAGGACTCTAGGCGGCTTACAATATCACACATCCAATTACTAACAATTCATATATTTATTTTTTAACAATGTTACAACCGCGCACTTTTAGGAAAGGGGTAAGGGAACCAACTCTTGAAGTATTGGACTACATGTCCCAGCATACCTTGCTTCAGAGTCGGCTGCTGACGTCCTGGATGTTGAGACGGGATCCGTCGTCTCTGTTCTCCGCTCTCCGTTACCGCCGCTATTCGCAAGGTCTTCTTCGCTCCGGAGGTGACCCCCGCCAGGACGCCAGCAAATTGACCCACGTGGAGTGGTACCCATTTATCTACTCGCAATTAGCTTTCGAACTTCTGGGTTGGCAGAAGCTGGGGCAAGTGACGAGAGCTCACCTCGCCACGCGGATTCGAACCGCCGACCTTATGGTCGGCAATCTAACAGCCCAGTGGTTTAACCCACTGAGCTACTGCGCCCCTCTAACCCTTTCTATAGATTTATGCAAATTATATATGGGATTGGATCCAGCAGCAAGTGTTTGATTGGCTATAAGACATCATCTGCCTAGTGAGGTCAGTGAGGCAATTAGAATGTTACCCTGAGATCATGGGGTAGGACTACAAAGACAATGAGGCTTTGAAAGAATAAAGCAGTATTTCATGAACCTAGGTTTTTTTTCTCTAGGGAGTTACTTTCATTTGCTTTTACAGAGCAGTGTTCCCCTCCCAGCTTAGCAACATTCCTAGCCTTCTAAATGTTTATGGCTGAGCTGGCAGTTTTAGTTTTCCTGGAAAAGTGTATTTGAGTTACAGGCTTTTAGCTTGATCCCCCCAAATTCTCCTTCAAAGCACATGACTTTAACTTAGTTATCCTTCCAGTCCTTTGGTGAGGAGACAGCCTCTTCCAGAGCCATTTTTTAAATCAGATTTTGCAGTGGGGTGAGAACCCAGCTGGATCTCAAATGCTGCAGTATCCAGACGAGGAGCATCTTGTTCATATTTTCTTTTAAAGGAGAGAGAAATTAATTTTCTGTGTATTTTAGTGTGAATGGACCTAATTTTTCTCTTTAAAACTGAAGCAAGACAGTTTTCACTGTGAAAACATACATACATACCTCCATAGGTTTTAACTTTAGCTATCCTTCAAAATTCACATGTTTTATTAGAGAGACTTGCATGCAAAATGGTTGTGTTTGCAAGACTGTGTGTACACATGGAAGATCACTAGAGAAGCTGATGGTCAACATTATCAAACATTTTTTAGAAATGCCTCAGAGGTAGAAATGAGGAATCAAATTCAAGATTGTGGAAAAATGAAAAATACATGACAAAACTGAAATTAATAAGTTTGTCCATCCATGGGGTCACACTAGGACCAACATTTTCTGACACTTGCTCCTTAGAAGATATTGGGCTACAGTACCAGCTATTTATGACCACTGACTGCATTGGTCATTCTGGGAATTATAGATCAGCAACGTAGGAGGACTTGCAGTTACATTGTTCGTCAAATCCAATTGTTGTTGTTCAGTCGTTCAGTCGTGTCCGACTCTTCGTGACCTCATGGACCATAGCACGCCAGGCCTTCCTGTCCTCCACTGTCTCTCGGAGTTTACTCAAATTCATGTTCATTACATCGGTGATGCTATCTAACCATCTCATCCTCTGCCGTCCCCTTCTCCTTTTGCCCTCAGTCTTTCCCAGCATCAGGGTCTTTTCCAGTGAGTCCTCTCTTCTCATTAGGTGGCCAAAGTATTTGAGCTTCAGCTTCAGCATCTGTCCTTCCAATGAGCAGTCAGGGTTGATTTCCTTTAGGATTGACTGGTTTGACCTCCTTGCAGTCCAAGGGACTCTCAAGAGTCTTCTCCAGCACCACAGTTCGAAAGCATCAATTCTTCGGCGCTCAGCCTTCCTTATGGTCCAACTCTCACAGCCATACATTGCTACTGGAAAAACCATAGCTTTAACTATACGGACCTTTGTTGGCAAGGTGATGTCTCTGCTTTTTAATATGCTGTCTAGGTTTGCCATAGCTTTCCTTCCAAGTAGCAAGCGTCTTTTAATTTCATGGCTGCAGTCACCGTCTGCGGTGATCTTGGAGCCCAAGAAAATAAAATCTGTCACTGCTTCCATTTCTTCCCCTTCTATTTGCCAGGAAGTGATGGGACCAGATGCCATGATCTGGGTTTTTTTAATGTTGAGTTTCAAGCCAGCTTTTGCACTCTCCTCTTTCACCCTCATCAAGAGGCTCTTTAGTTCCTCTTCACTTTCTGCCATTAGGGTGGTATCGTCTGCATATCTGAGGTTGTTGATATTTCTCCCGGCAATCTTAACTCCGGCTTGTGATTCATCCAGCCCGGCATTTCTCATGATGTACTCTGCATATAAGTTAAATAAGCAGGGTGATAATATACAGCCTTGTCGTACTCCTTTCCCAATTTTGAACCAGTCGGTTGTTCCATGTCCGGTTCTAACTGTTGCTTCTTGACCCACATACAGGTTTCTCAGGAGACAGGTAAGGTGGTCTGGTACTCCCATCTCTTTAAGACTTTGCCACAGTTTGTTGTGATCCACACAATCAAAGGCTTTAGCGTAGTCAATGAAGCAGAAGTAGATGTTTTTCTGGAACTCTCTTGCTTTTTCCATGATCCAGCGAATGTTGGCAATCTGATCTCTAGTTCCTCTGCCTCTTCGAAACCCAGCTTGCACTTCTGGTAGTTCTCGGTTCACATGCTGCTGAAGCCTAGCTTGTAGGATTTTGAGCATAACCTTGCTGGCATGTGAAATGAGCGCAATTGTACGGTAGTTTGAACATTCTTTGGCATTGCCTTTCTTTGGAATTGGAACGTAAACTGACCTTTTCCAATCCTGTGGCCACTGTTGAGTTTTCCAAATTTGTTGGCATATTGAGTGCAGCACTTTAACAGCATCATCTTTTAGGATTTTAAATAGCTCAGCTGGGATACTGTCTTCTCCGCTAGCTTTGTTGTTAGTAATGCTTCCTAAGGCCCACTTGACTTCACTTTCTAGGATGTCCGGCTCAAGGTCAGTGACCACACCATCGTATTTATCAGGGATATTAAGATCTTTCTTGTATAGTTCTTCTGTGTATTCTTGCCACCTCTTCTTAATCTCTTCTGCTTCTGTTAGGTCCCTGCCTTTTTTGTCCTTTATCATGCCCATCTTTGCACAAAACGTTCCCTTGATATCTCCGATTTTCTTGAAGAGATCTCTAGTCTTCCCCATTCTATTGTTTTCCTCGATTTCTTTGCATTGTTCATTTAAGAAGGCCTTCTTATCTCTCCTTGCTATTCTCTGGAATTCTGCATTCAGTTGTTTATATCTTTCCCTTTCTCCCTTGCCTTTTGCTTCCCTTCTTTCCTCAGCTATTTGTAAAGCCTCATCAGTCAGCCACTTTGCTTTCTTGCATTTCTTTTTCTTTGGGATGGTTTTAGTTGCTGCCTCCTGTACAATGTTACGAACCTCCATCCATAGTTCTTCAGGCACTCTGTCTACCAGATCTAATCCTTTAAATCTATTCCTCACCTCCACTGTATATTCATAAGGGATATGATTTAGGTCATACCTGATTGGTCTAGTGGTTTTCTCTACGTTCTTCAATTTAAGCCTAAATTTTGCAATAAGAAGCTCATGATCTGAGCCACAGTCAGCTCCAGGTCTTGTTTTTGCTGATTGTATAGAGCTTCTCCATCTTTGGCTGCAAAGTATATAATCAATCTGATTTCGGTATTGACCATCTGGTGATGTCCATGTGTAGAGTCGTCTCTTGTGTTGTTGGAAAAGAGTGTTTGCTATGACCAGCGCGTTCTCTTGACAAAACTCTATTAGCCTTTGCCCTGCTTCATTTTGTACTCCGAGGCCGAACTTGCCTGTTATTCCGGTTATTTTTTGACTTCCTACCTTAGCATTCCAGTCCCCTATGATGAAAAGGACATCTTTTTTTGGTGTTAGTTCTAGAAGGTGTTGTAGGTCTTCATAGAACCGGTCAACTTCAGCTTCTTTGGCATCAGTGGTTGGGGCATAGACTTGGATCACTGTGATGTTGAATGGTTTGCCTTGGATTCGAACTGAAAGCATTCTGTCGTTTTTGAGGTTGTACCCCAGTACTGCCTTTCCCACTCTTTTATTGACTATGAGAGCTACTCCATTTCTTCTAAGGGATTCTTGCCCACAGTAGTATATATAATGGTCTCCTGAATTAAATTCGCCCATTCCTGTCCATTTTAGTTCGCTGATTCCCAAGATGTCGATGTTCAATCTTGTCATCTCATGTTTGACCACATCCAGCTTACCTTGATTCATAGTTCTTACATTCCAGGTTCCTATGCAATATTGTTCTTTACAGCATCGGACTTTCCTTCCACTTCCAGACACATCCACAACTGAGCGTCCTTTCGGCTTTGGCCCAGCCGTTTCACACTTTCTGGAGCTACTCGGAATTGCCCTCCGCTCTTCCCCAGTAGCATTTTGGACACCTTCCGACCTGAGGGGCTCATCTTCCGGCGTCATATCTTTTAGCCTTTTGATACTGTCCATGGGTTTTCTTGGCAAGGATACTGGAGTGGTTTGCCATTCCCTCCTCCAGTGGACCACGTTTTGTCAGAACTCTCCATCATGACCTGTTCTTCTTGACCTGACTTCATTGAGTTACGCAAGCCCCTTCGCCACGACAAGGCAGTGATCCATGAAGGGGATCCAATTAGGCACTTGCTAAGTTCTTGAAGACTTGTGCAAGCAAAAATAATCATATTTCTAATAACATCAGAATGCTGGTCTATGCACATTTTTGAGATGAAATTAAACTCCACATAGGATGTACTTGAGGGGGAAGATGTATGCAAAAATTACATAGTTTGTGATAAAGGTTCATATTTAAATGTGAATTGAGTATGAAAAACCAACGAGGAAACAGAATGACCCCATGAGAAATTGACTTGAATAAGATAGATTTGTACACCCTATTTTTAATAACTCATTCATGAGACTACAATCCATTCAATATTCCAGTTGGAAGAAGACTCGACAAAATATGCCATTCATTAAGTGAATGAATTACATCATGTGTTATGTTTGGAACTGGTTGCCATAAAATGTAGTGATGTCTTTAAAGGCGATCTATAGACAAAGTAATATCAAGAAAATTTTAAAATATAAATAAATCCAACAAAGCTGCCAGTAACATAAAGCCATGATGGCTACACCATGCCATTTCTGATCAGAGGCATGGAAACATTCTATTCAATTTCCACAGCATTCTATGAATTATTATACACACACACACACACACACACTTAAATTTATAATTTATTTATTTAATTTATATGACCGCCCATTTCCCCCAACGGGGAACTATAATCATATTTATTGCTTAAATGATGCATTTTCTAAATGTATCCGTCTCTCATATGCACATTTTATATGAGTTTTGCATCACAAGATTTGGATAAGCATACAATATGAAGGATAACCTTGTTCTGATTAGAGGTGCTAACTAAAAATCCCTTATGCATTTATTTTCAAATGAAATAGCATGTTTCAGCAAGACAGAATCTGTCAATGCATGGGTAGACATATCATTTTTGGAGTTGGCTAATGGCCACCTCAAAGTAATTCTCAGCTCAAGAAATTTGTCTCTCTGGGAAAACGAATTGCTTGCAAAAATGTATGGATTATAAGACTGTGAGAAGCTTTGCAAGAGTGCTCCAATTCAGCAAAGTTGTGTAGAGTCCCTTCAAAACAAAGCACTGAATGAATAGAACTTCTATTCAAAAGACCAGAGAAGATCAGCTCCCCAGCTTCAATCCAAATGCAAAAAAACCTTCTCTATAAACACTATATATGTCCATTTCCACCAGATCAAAGCAACTGTCTGAATGGAGTTGGCCCATTCCAAAGCTTCAGTTTCAATCAGTGAAGGGAAGCTACTTGTATTTGTGAGCTGAGATGCCACTGGATGAAGGCCATGCCTTGAGACTTGCTTTGTGATGATGTAATAAATTAGGACAGATACTGAAGCTGAAGCTCAAATACTTTGGCCACCTAATGTGAAGAGAGGACTCACTGGAAAAGACCCTGATGCTGGGAAAGATTGAAGGCAAAAGGAGAAGGGGACGGCAGAGGATGAGATGGTTAGATAGCATCACTGATGTAATGAACATGAATTTGAGTAAACTCTGGGAGACAGTGGAGGACAGGAAGGCCTGGCGTGCTATGGTCCATGAGGTCACGAAGAGTCGGACACAACTAAACAACTGAACAACAACAAATAAATTAGGAAATCTGGTAGACAAACATGTGTAACAAATATGCATGTTAAATTAAGTCATCTCCAACAGTTGCAGACTTTTCCCAGTTTTTTTTAAAAAAAGAACAGGTCCCAGAAATGTTGATTGGATGGGTTAATAATGGAATTCATTTAATGCTGCACAAGCATCAGATTTTGGTGGTTCTCCCTAATCCTGATGCTTCTCCTTTTGTTTGGTAAGCATGAATGAGATCGGCTCACTGAAAAATATGGACCACATGAAATTCCTCGGCATCCCAGGTGCAAGATTATCACAGTTCTATTCTGTGAAATTTGGGAAGAAACATGGATACATCTTCATGAGCAAAAGAGAGCAACTAGATAAAATCTGGTTGTAGCTGCCCAGTAATAGCTACTTCTCGGATGGAATGCTTGTCATTTTTAAGCCTCGTTGCCTTAATCTCCAGAGAATTAGACGTCTATTATGTAAATTACATCTTTATGGTTCAAACCTCTGGCATATGAGTACAGCATAATCTGTAGTGGGACATAAAACAAGGATTTATGTATGCTTTTTAAAATTTCTTCTTTGTTTGTTTTTCTTCAGATACACACATACGTTTCCCGGCATGTGCTTTTCTTAGAGGAGCTGGAATGCAATTCACCAGAATAAGGTTAAAACTAATATATGTCCCCAAGATGGAATATAAATTAGTCCCAACACTGTAAGGATAAAAAAAACAGAAACAAATGCCCACTGCTTTTGCATAAAAGAGACTGAGATTAAGGAATGCTGAGTTACACTGCAATCCTATGCAGGGTTGCTCAGAAATACCGTATGTTTTATGGTGTTCAAGAGTGTTACGCTGAGAGTGGGCGATACATCACTTGTTATGAGCAGCACTAAAACCAGTACCTGGACCTTTTGAAGGTGTTCAACGGACAAATCTTTGGGCCCCAGCACAGATGCATTTATGAGAGAACAGCACAAACAATAGTTATGAAAGGATGAGAAGCCGGTTTTCAACCTTCCATAGTGTCAGAACCCTGGCATGGCCCCAGGGTCCCGCCATTCACGAGCGCGGCAAGTTTGAAAGGACGGAGATGAAACTCCGGTCGTCATTCTTGCCTTTAACGTGTTGTTACCTCAGTGTATGCAATAAATCGTTTTCTGTTTATAAAGAGAGCTGAAGTCTTGTCTTTTAAGAGAAACGTTGCCCACTGCACAAGGAGATCCTCACACATAGTGATTCTTTCCAGCAGTACAATGGGATAGAAATTTGATGAATAATAAACTGTAGAAGAGGTGTGTGGCTTTCTCTGAGTTAGCTAGAAACATGTTGAAATTTTAAAAAGCCAGTGTGGCTAGTGCCGGGTTAAGAGTTTATTTGCTTTCAGAGAAACAACATTTTTAGAAAATCTCCTTTAATCTTTTTTTTGCTTACGGCTCCCTACTCTTTTTCTGCACTTCATATAACATTGCTTACCCTGAAAGGGAATTGCCTTAGAGGGGTGCACATATGCATGTGTGTATAAATTTGTTAGTAAAAAAAAAACCCACTGACAAAATATTTTGTAAGATGACAGTCCAATATTGTTTGTTTATGGCACCTTTGAAAACTGAATAGCTGGCTTGGATCAGTAAATGGCCACAGTGGCCCTTGAATATGAGTGACCTACTTTCCAAAGCTATATTTAACACTTACAATAATTAAAACAATATGAATAACCACCCATGATTATATTAGTCATTCTGATAAACCCCTATATGCTTTGTTTTGCTGGCTTGAGCCCTCGCCAATCATAAACAGAAGGAGGTGGAGATTAAGAATGGGCAAATCAAAATAAGCCCACTCCATCTATCTGCCCACGCAGAAGTAGATTTCTATCTTGCATATTTTTCTAAGGATGTTTAAATTGTGGAGTTCTTGGTGCTCTCTGGGCTTGGTGGTTTGCTTGCAGACATTTCATTACCCAACTAGGTAACACCATCAGTGCTAGTGAGGGTGGGGTTTGCTCCCTGTTTATATACAGTAGCTTGCCCTGCCAGTGTTGGTGGGGGTGTTGTTCTCTCCTTGGTAGTTCCTTGATTAGGCTACTGTTTACTGCTTGATTGTTTGTCTGAATTGGTAGTTCCTTGATTGGGGTATTGTTTACTGCTTGATTGTTCAACCCTGAACTATTCTCTTCTATTGATGTTTAAATTAAAAATCTGCAGACATATTCATAGATTCACATATATTCATATATCTCTCCGTGTGTAATATACAGTGCATGTATATGTATGGTACACACAGAGAAAGAGACACGTGCACGGACACACATACAGTATGCATACACACAAGCTAGCTGAGATACCTCTTCCAATATTTTTTTAACTTTTTAAAAGCATAGAGCAATGTGCAGGGCCGCAACTGGGGGGGAGGGGGACAAGTGGGGCATGTGCCCCGGGAGCCGCGCTGGGGGGGGGGTACCAAAATGACTAAATAGTATTTGTATACTGACTGTTTCCTGGCACGATAGCCGATAGGGCACAGCATGCAACGGCGGGGACCGCCCCTGCCGGCAGTGATTGCCTGCGGAGCAGCATGGAGACAGGCCAGCTGGCCTGCCCCCTGCCACAAGGAGGTCGAGCGGCTCTCACGCACGCTCACCATTGGCCAAGGCCACAGCCAATCCGCGTCCACCAAGCACCACCCTCAATCCCAGCCTGCCTCTGCGCAGGCGCGCCCCGGCAACTGAGCCGAGCGCTTCTGCAGAGGCGCCTCTTCCCGCCCACTGCACTTGATTCACCGGTGCTTGCTGCAGAGGGAGGGAGGCTCAGGGTGGTCCCACCACTCTGATGCTCTAGGGGGGCTGCCGCTGTTGCCCAGAGCAGCCCCTGAGCCGCTGGGCTGCGCGGTGGGCCAGCAGAGGCACTCCTGGGGGGAAGGCAGAATTTCTTGGCCGCACCAGGGCTGCCCCTGGCACCCTCTCTTGTCCCATCTGTGCCAGCTGGCGGGAGCCCCGGCACCCCGGGGATGGGGAGGGCCCCTTCCTCCCCCACATCCCGCCATGCTGCTGTTCTCCATGGGGGACGAGGGACTCAACCCTGAGGAGGGGCGCGGAATCCATTGGGGGGGTTCGCAGGATCCATGTTTGCCCTGGGTGACACAGACCCTAGTTGCGGGCCTGGCCATGTGCTCACAGCAATGTGAGTGTCTTTGTGTTAGAAGGTAATCTTACCAAGGTTCGTCCCAAGCCGGGAATGAATAGACACGCAGGCAGTTGCTGGAACAGAGGTTTGCAGGTTTATTCCCAAGAGCATATGCAGAGTACAAAGTACAGAGTATGCTGGTTGGAAGGTGGCCACACCTGTATTTCCCCCACAGGCCATTTATATAGGAGAGCTTGGTTGTTGCTATGCAAGGGTGTTCCCGCCCCCTAGGAACTTGAGAGAAGTGTAATTTGCCAGATTTCAGAGAGGAGGCGCTCTCTGGTTGGGCCCCCTGCTGTTTGCATTTCCTGTCTGTGTTCCCTGTGGGCTGTGTCTTACTTGGAATGTGCACCTTGGAAGGGATCTATTGTTATTTGATTATGGAGATCTGTTTGGCTGGGGAAGAAGATCTGCCTGAATGGGCTGGCTGAGTTCTGTGAATGAGCTGACCTTTTGTGTTGTAATTTCTCCAGATGAATCGGAAGGGAACCCTTTGTCTGACTGGTTGGGCATCCTTTACCTGTCTTAATCTCTGGCATTATCAAACTCATAACCTTTTGTAACCTTTTAACAATTGGGCTTCCTTTTCCTGTTCTGGGGGGAAGACAACATGGAGGCAGACAGTGTTCTTAATTTATCCCAACATTTGCAAAGAGGCTTCTCTACTTTTCTGGTGCTTCCTAGGCTGACCATGCAACCACATGAGAATCCATAGTTCTAAGAAGTGGTAGGGAAGAAGCATCTTGATTTCAAAGCATCTTGATTTCAAAGCATCTTGATTTCAAAGCATCTTGATTTCAAATGCTAGAATCACAGTGGCACTTCAAGAACTAAAGAAAGATAGAAGAGGCCTCTCAGATGCGTCTTACAAACTCCAACTCCTGTCTAGAGCCACCACAAGCGAAACTCCTGTCCACAGTCCCTGCAAGTTTGCCCACTCTGGCTTTTATGATGCATTATCAGTCATCAAATTATAAGCCATGTTGTGAGACACTTGTGCTCTAATTTTAAACATTAGACTTGATTTGGAGGCAGGAGGCAAGGAGATGTATCAGAATCACATGATTTTGCCTGCAGTTATGCCTGTAGGTGGCAACTTTCCAAATATGGCTTCCCATTTATAGAACCCAGCAAATGTTCAGAATTGGGCAACAAACGAAATCAGGATATGATGAGACACAGTCTGGTGTGTCGCCACACAACCCCGAAGCGCTGATCATCATCAGCGCTTCCGGGTTTTCCCGCGGCGACACACCAACAGTGGCGCGTGAAAACCCGAAAGCGGCAGTAGCGCTTCCGGGTTTTTGCGCGCTGCCGCAACGGCGGCACTTCCAGGTTTTCCCGTGGCGACACACCAACGGCGGTTCGTGTGTCGCCGCGGGAAAACTTTGGAAAGCCCTGGCATAGACTTAGGCATTCTGTAGAAGCCATGATGATGTCATGACATATGTGACATTACTTCACCACTTGCCCTCCCTCCCCCCCCCCCGGACATCCATGATCATATGCAGTTCCTGTAGAGATCACTTGCCATTGTGGCTTTTATCACTGTATATCACTAGCCAAAACTTTGTCGGAAGGAGTTGTACCTGAGGGCTCCATTTAAATAGAGCCAGTTTGGTCTAGTGGTTAAGGCAACGGGCTAGAAACCAGGAGACTGAGAGTTCTAGCCCCGCTTTAGGCATGAAAGCCGGCTGGGTGACCTTGGGCCAGTCCCTGTCTCTCAGCCCTAGGAAGGAGCCAATGGCAAACCAGGAGACAGAGAGTTCTAGTCCTGCCTTAGGCATGAAAGCCGGCTGGGTGACCTTGGGCCAGGCACTCTCTCTCAGCCCAACTCACCTCACAGGGTTGTTGTTGTGGGGAAAATAGGAGGAGGAAGGAGTATTAGGTATGTTCGCCGCCTTGAGTTATTTATAAAAATAATAAAGGCGGGATAAAAAGGAAGGAAGGAAGGAAGGAAGGAAGGAAGGAAGGAAGGAAGGAAGGAAGGAAGGAAGGAAGGGAAAAAGAAAGAAAGAAAGAAAGAAAGAAAGAAAGAAAGAAAGAAAGAAAGAAAGAAAGAAAGAAAGAAAGAAAGAAAGAAAGAAAGAAAGAAAGAAAGAAAGAAAGAAAGAAAGAAAGAAAGAAAGAAAGAAAGAAAGAAAGAAAGAGCTTTGTCAGCTCAGATAAAGATCTAACAGCACATTTGCAAAAGGTGCTAAACTTGGTTAGATTTTGGGGGGATTAACATGTTGAACAAATTCAGTCTGTTTGGTTGGCTTCTCCTTCAAAATATTGTGCAAGTCCAAAAAGTAATGAAGTTATGTATGTTGTGTGAATACAACCAATGTTTTTGTTGGGGGGGGGGGCATTGAGAAAAAGAACAAGACCTGCACTGGGAAGGATGATATTGCAGAATGCATCCCATATACTAACGTGGATTGGATGAGGATTTTTCATTTTTTTCCTTGGCGATTACTGTTTTTCCCCTCTGCTTTTTAATGTTGTGTGATGGCTACTTTAGGGCTTCTACTATGTCTTCATGTGTTTCCTATATCAACAAGGTGGGAATTAATGTTGCTGATTTTCCACGATCAGTGGGGTTCAGGTTGCATGTAGTCTTAGAACCAAGCCTGCCTACTCATGTTGTATGGGAAGTAAGATGTGCTATCTAGTTTGTAATGGCCATATGACTTCCATCTGAGTATCGTGATGGTTAAAGTCATTATTATCATCCAAGCAGTTCAGGTGTTCTGATGTCCTTGTCACTGATAACTCTTTCAGAGAAACAGAATGTAAGAGGAAGCATTCCTGAACTTGTACTTCCTATTGCAGAAGTTTAGAGCAGCCATTACTGTTTTACAGAAAATCAGAGCATGTATGGACTAGAACAGAGCTTTCCAAACTTTTCATGTTGGTGACACACTTTTTAGACATGCATCATATCGCGACACACTCTTACAGCAGGGCATCATTTCGCGACACACTCTTACAGCAGGGCACAAGGCAGGCACTAGGACCTGCGCAGAATCCTGGCAGGGCTCAGAGGGAGCAGCAGCTGCGACACACCCAGACACTGCAGCCGACACACTAACATGTCGTGACAACAGTTTGGAAAGCTCTGGACTAGAAGCACCAAGGAGCATTTGCCTCCTTTACTGATATTTATTTTACACATGGGCTGGGTTCAATTGAAGAAAATCAAATGTAGAAAATCTTAATGAAAAGGCATTTAGTCAAAGATTAATGAAAGATGAAGAATTCTGGGAAGAAAGAGCTGATAGTTAATGTGGTAGAAAAAAAGATCTCTTGTCAAAACTCTTCTACTGGCATTCTGTATCAGTGTTGGCTGCTCTCAGTTGGCTGGTATCAGTCCTGGCTGGGGAATTCTGGGAGTTGAAGTCCACACATCTTAAAGAAGCCAAGGTTGAGAAACACTGGTGTACGGTGTAACTCAGGCCCAGAAAGAACCATAAAATAAGGGATGTTAGAGAGCCATAAATTTCTAGTTAGATTCTCCGGTAGGAAGATCTCCAGACAACAACAGACAAGTTGATAAAGGCAACACTGCACAGATATTCCAGATACTTGGAATATCTATGTAAACAGGGTATTTGCTGGGGGTGGGGGGATGGTCAAAACAGTCAAGGCAGTGCCCATGATTACATCATCAAAGCCTTATGCCTTTCATATGCATAGTTCCCTGGTTGGAGGAGATGGGCGGTAATACAAATTTAAATAATAAATAAATAAATAAATAAATAAATAAATAAATAAATAAATAAATAAAATATGCATTGCACGTGTGACACCCATAAAAAAGAGGAGCAGATTCAGTTGCATGGATGTAGCCCCCAGCTTGACTGTTTTAACTCCAATCGCCCTCTACAGAGAGCCCTGCCTGTAAAACTATTTTTGGCAAATAAGCATTCTTAACAATGTTTGATCCGAGAATTTTGCAGTTTGGAAGAGAAGAGAAGGTGGTGTTAACTCAGATTATCTGTTCGTAAATATATGTCAGATATGAGATAGGAACAATTATGGAATGAGATTTAGGAAGAGTATGTAAGAGGAACTCATGGTACAGCTCTTTCAGGGTTACAGATAAATCCAAAAACGCTAGGGAATTCCTGGCAGCTTGGTATTCAGGCAAGTCAGCCATCAACAGGCACATAGAGATAAACAACATTTACACACCATTCAAAGGAGACAATAAAAAAGCTAAAAAGGAAGCAAACAGACCAGAACACATCCTCTCCAGCAACCAACACCCAGATAAGCAAGGATTAACACCAGGATTAACACCAGATAAACAATCAAGCAGTAAACAATACCCTAATGGGGAACTACCAACTCAGACAAATAATCAAGCACTAAACCTGACAGCCTAATCAAGGAACTACCAAGGAGAGAACAACACCCCCACCAACACTGTCAGGGCAAGCTACTGAATATAAACAGAGAGCAAACCCCACTCCCTTCTAGCACTGAAGATGTTACCTAGTCGGGCAACGAAACGTCTGCAAGCAAACAACCAGCTCAGAGAACAGCAAGGACTCCACAGCTCTTTTAGCTATCCAAAATACACAGCTCTGTTCCTTCTTGTATATGGTTTAGATAGATTTGTTAAGCAATTTACTTTATGAGCCTTGATGTAGAAACATGTTAGTGATTTGACTGTGTGACTTCTATGCCATGCTAAACTGATTTTGTAATCAACTGATGCTATTTTTGCCAGCTTTAAACAGTAGTAGAATAATGTTTTCAGGAAAAGAGAGAAATATACTTTTTTGCCTTAGAGAATGATTTAAAATTAAATATTGTGCATTTAAGACATCTGGGATACCTTAGGTCTAAGAGAAATTTGATCAGAAGCTTTAAAACTTGTTAAGGTTGACTGGAGAGAGCCAGTTTGGTGTAGTGGTTAAAGGCACCGGGCTAGAAACCAGGAGACTTGCCTAAGGCATGAAGCCAGCTGGGTGACTTTGGTCCAGTCACTCCCTCTCAGCCCTAGGAAGGATGCAGTGGCAAGCCACTTCTGAAAAATCTTGCCAAAAAAACTGAGTGGATTTGTCCAGGCAAACACCAGGAGTCAAGACTGACTTGAAGGCACAAAAAGAAGAAGAAAGTAACTATTAAGCTAATGGCTGAAGTAAAACAGGGGCAAAGGATTAAAAAAAAAGCTAGACAACCCTGTGACCCATTGGGTCATCCTTTGAGAGAAAGGTAGTGCAGTCTGATATGACCAGAATGAACATTAAATTTTAGACTGAGCATATATTTTTTTATCTCAAAGCTGGACAGTTCATCTAAGAGTATACTGTATATCATAAATAGAAAAATAATTGTAGTGGCAAACAAACTACAAGAATAAGTCAATATTTACTTACCTAAACAGATAAACAGAATGACTGACTTCCGACTTCCTGCTGGCTTCCCCATTGATTTTGCTTGTGGGAAGCTGGCAGGGAGTGTTGGAAATCACGTGATGCTGCAACGGCTACAACTTTGTGAATAAAACTCGTCTGAACATCATGGAAATTTTAATTCCACAGGAGTAATGGGTCCCGGATTTTTTACATATTCTTTATGTTGGTGGATTTTAGGCACCTTGATTCAAAAAATGTTGTGGTATAATGCACCATTTGGGCTAATGTGAGGGTACAAACAGAAAAACAGATAAACACAATGAGAGTTTTAGTAGTATATAGAGGAATTACTCAAAAACATCTGAGAATCAGTTCATATACTACTCGATAATTTTTACACATGTAGAAAAACTGGTTAGAGAATTGACCAAACAATGTTCTGACGTTTTTATGTCAATGAATAAATAAATAGTATCTTATTATTAGTATCTGTTTGTTTAAAACATTTATATGCTACCCCAGTCAATTCAGCAAAGGAGATTGTTACCTTGTCGTTGTGCTGGAGCTTGAGCACCTCAATGAGCACCATGAGCTAAACTGTGAAGGGACACCCAAGACGGAAAGGTCAACACACCATAGGAACCTGGAATGTAAGATCTATGAGCCAGGGCAAATTGGATGTGGTTATTGGTGAGATGTCAAGATTAAATATAGACATTTTGGGTGTCAGTGAACTGAAATGGACTGGAATGGGTCACTTCACATCAGATGACCACCAGATCTACTACTGTGGACAAGAAGACCACAGAAGAAATGGAGTAGCCTTCATAATTAATAATAAAGTGGCTAAAGCAGTGCTTGGATACAATCCAAAAAATGATAGAATGATCTCAATTTGAATTCAGGGTAAGCCATTTAACATCACAGTGATCCAAATATACGCCCCAACCACAGATGCTGAAGAAGCAGAAGTAGATCAGTTCTATGAGGATCTACAGCACCTACTGGATTTGTTGTTTATTCGTTCAGTCGCTTCCGACTCTTCGTGACTTCATGGACCAGCCCACGCCAGAGCTTCCTGTCAGCCGTCACCATCCCCAGCTCCCCCATGGTTGAGTCTGTCACCTCCAGAATATCATCCATCCATCTTGCCCTTGGTCAGCCCCTCTTCCTTTTGCCTTCCACTTTCCCTAGCATCAGCATCTTCTCCAGGGTATCCTGTCTTCTCATTATGTGCCCATAGTACTTCAGTTTTGCCTTTAATATCATTCCCTCAAGTGAGCAGTCTGGCTTTATTTCCTGGAGTATGGACTGGTTTGATCTCCTTGCAGTCCAAGGTACTCTCAGAATTTTCCTCCAACACCACAGTTCAAAAGCATCTATTTTCCTTTGCTCAGCCTTCCTTATGGTCCAGCTCTCGCAGCCATAGGTTACTACAGGGAATACCATTGCTTTAACTATGCGGACCTTTGTTGTCAGTGTGATGTCTCTGCTCTTAACTATTTTATCAAGATTTGCCATTGCTCTCCTCCCAAGAAGTAGACGTCTTCTGATTTGCCTTTGAGAAGCCTTTGACTGTGTGGATCATAACAAATTGTGGCAAGTTCTTGGTGGTATGGGGATACCAAATCATCTTGTCTGCCTCCTGAGGAATCTGTATAACGACCAAGTAGCAACAGTAAGAACAGACCATGGAACAACGGACTGGTTTAAGATTGGGAAAGGAGTATGGCAGGGTTGTATACTCTCACCCTACCTATTCAACCTGTACGCAGAACACATCATGTGATGTGCTGGGCTTGAGGAATCCAAGGCTGGAGTTAAAATTGCTGGAAGAAACATTAACAATCTCAGATATGCAGATGATACCACTTTGATGGCTGAAAGCGAGGAGGAGTTGAGGAGCCTTATGACGAAGGTGAAAGAAGAAAGTGCAAAAGCTGGGTTGCAGTTAAACCTCAAAAAAACCAACATTATGGCAACCAGCTTGATTGATAACTGGCAAATAGAGGGAGAAAAAGTGGAGGCAGTGACAGACTTTGTATTTCTAGGCGCAAAGGTTACTGCAGACACTGACTGCAGCCAGGAAATCAGAAGACGTCTACTTCTTGGGAGGAGAGCAATGGCAAATCTTGATAAAATAGTTAAGAGCAGAGCTGGGGATGGTAACGGCCGACAGGAAGCTCTGGCGTGTGCTGGTCCATGAAGTCACGAAGAGTCGGAAGCGACTGAACAAATAAACAACAACAACCCCAATCAAAGACATGGGACGGTTTCTAATACAACCCCCTCAACATTCAAGGAAAACAAATTCATCAATCAATTCATAAATATAAACAGCTCTCATATAAATGAAAAGCATGAAGAATGATTATTTAGTTATTTAGAATATACATTGATTGATTGACTGATTATGTGCCATAAAGTTGACATCAACTCTTAACGACCACATAGAGAGATTTCTGTCCATGAAAATATGTAGCTGTTTTTCTCCATCCTGGTTTAGATAGAGATTTCATGTGGTTTTCTACAGTAATAACTAAGGTTTCCTTAGCTTCACCAAGTTGACTAGGGTCATCTTTGAGGGAGCAGATGTCAAAAAGTCGAGATGGCAGTCACACCAGCATAATCGAAGCCTGGCCCCTTTTTTACATTGTTACATGAGTGCAACTGCCATCTTGATTCTTTCAACCCCCTGCTCCAGAAAACATTGCCAGACCATGCCTAACCCCCCAAAAAGTACTATCTTATGTCAAGCTTTCTCATCTTCTTCGCCATCATACAGTTTTGCATAATGGAGCAGGCACCAAGATAAATATATAACTGAAATCTCATGAGGTTGCAATTTTGCAAGAATTAGCAGTGTCATCACACTGAGATTACACAAGATTTTGTCCATTTTAAACTTTTTCAATAGGACTCTTGCAGACACGATCTGGGGATGATATGGGCACCATGCCATCCACAGGAGCTTATTTGGATTTATTTAATTATTACTATTTCCCTAATCAGCAAAATTTCCAACATCAGTTCTGTTACGGTTTCATCTCCTGCTGTGACAGGGAAGTCTTCTTGTGTCATCTGCCCCAAGTTTGAAAGAAAGCTGAAGTCAGCTCTCAAATGTGCATTGTTGTTAATTAGGCATCATCTCCTTAGCACTTCAGCCAACATTAGGAAATGTTCACACACTCCACGTGAACTGAGAATTACTTTTAAATTACCACCATCCCTTCCTTTTGCAGGTTTGTGATCTATAATTATGAGCTCCAATTGTTATAATCAAAGCATCATTAGGTTCCCAAATTAACACATATCAGATAAGTGGGAAGAACAGCAGTCGGCAACTCACACCATCTCCTCATCCCACAAACAGTACTTAGAGTTTGTCCCATGTGACCTATATATAACCAGTGGGAATTTAGTGATGACAGTGTGGGTTGACACATAGTGCATTTCTATCAAGTAAGGAGAAAGTGCAAAAATATTAACACCAGATGTTTGATCGCCAATCCAAGTGCAAATTGGCAAAGCCAATTCAGGTTCAGTGTAGACTTTTAGTAGCTTTGCACTGGAAAGGTAGCAAAGCTAGAGGTATCAATATCTATAATATCTATATATCTATAATGTATTTCTCTGTTCCTTCTCCTAATTATTCATATTTTTCAATGCTGATAAACATTTTTTGCAAGCTATTTTGTCTGTGTTTTTACTTGCACATGTCTCTAAAATTATTTACTTATATACTTATCAAATTTCTAGACCACCCAACTCCAGAACAACTCTGCGTAGCTTTACAAAAGTTTAAAACAACAACATTGTATTAAAAAATACTTGTCTGAGGAAGCAACATAACTTTCTTTCATATCACCCAATGCTGCACTGTAATGCATTTTTGTACACCCATTCCCTAATATTTGCATTTTGTATACTTTTTTTTTAGCTGTGAACTGCACCACAAATTTCAGACCCATATTAATATTGTCAAAGTCTTGCTTACTATTGGATTACTATTAAAAATAATAGAATCCCCAAGAGTGGTGCATAAAAAACAATAAAACAACATTTAATAAGAACTATGATGCTTAAAACAATACAGTAGCAGTGTAACAGTTTAAACAAACTTAACCATAAAACAGAAATAGAAACTTCAGTCTGGTCCTGGAGCAGTTGTTATTCTGCAATTGCCCAGGTAAGCAAACTTAGTTTCTCCTGTTGTTTAAAGCAAGACGGTATGTTGTTATTATTATTATTTTACTTATTTATTTATTTAATTTTATCCTGCCTTTATTATTTTTATAAATAACTCAAGGCGGCGACCATACCAAGTACTCCTTCCGCCTCCTATTTTCCCCACAACAATGACTGGCCCAAGGTCACCCAGCCGGCTTTCATGCCTATTAAAAAACAGAAAAGGGTGGGGGGTTAGGGGGGAGCCTTGCAATTTGTATCATAGATAAAACCATCTAAGAAAATGTGATTAAAGATTGAGATTAAATGTGATTAAATTACTTGAAAATCCTTTTCCTTGCCCCTTTGTCGAAAAGAGATTAGACTCATCAAACATGTTTTGGCTGGGTTCACACAAGACACTACAAATTATTTATTTATTTGTTTATTTAATTTATCCCCGCCCATCTCCCCAAATAGGGGACTCTGGGCGGTTTACAAAATAGCAAAGGTTAAAATCTATACATGAAATTACAATAAAACGATAAATAGATAGAATAAGTAAAAATCCAAAAAATGGTAAAATCCACTACCAGGATCAAGGCACTATGGGGCCAGCCACCCCCAGGAGGCACTACCACCTCCGTCGTCCCAGGCAAGGCGGCAGAGCCAAATTATGGTTTCCAAACAGTTATTGCTGGATTCACACATTATGCTAAGCCAAAATCATACCAATCTCATTATGCCTTAGTGCCAGCTATATATGTAGTCTTTCTTCTGTATGCATTTTCTTTCTTAACCTTTTTTCCCCTTCCCATTTACAAAGAGATTTGGAAATGTTGACACCAATTAAATGATCTCTTCCATATCTTAAAATCCTGTGAGGGCACTCACTTTTTCAACTGCAGATGATGAGGACTGTTCAACCCTACTTTAACCACATAGTTCCATCATTGATCTGGACCTCGTTGACCCAAACAAGTGCAATTTTGTTTTTAGAAGGCCAACTGTGTGTTATATAATTAATTGGGAGATTGACTCTCCTTGATGTTTTCCCCATTGGAGCATTTGATTTCCTGAAAATAGAAACAGTGGGATAATAAACAGGGGAAATACAGTTGTTTATAGAATGGCCAAATGCTCATTTTCTATGTAGTCATTACTATACAGTTGGTATTCTTAGTTTGCTCAGAATCAAAGATAGCTCAGCTAGTCAAGTATTTAACAACAGTGTTGCCCAACGTGCCAACACGGTCAGTCAGGAAAGAAAGAAGTAAGTATTAAGTTATGAGTTTTCCTGTCACCAACTTCATACAGACCCACTTACTATGGGATTCTCCTATCTGGCATGGAGCTTTTCCACATCAATGTTTCCAGTTACTAGGCTCAGCAGCTGCTGTCATGGAAACTGTCCATGTTAGATGGAAGGGCCGCATGATCAGCTGAACTTGAAATGAGGCTTTTATCACCCAGAAGCAATTTTCGGCTTACTTAACCAGTTGGAGATAACGTGATGATTGGTTTTCTCCTTGTATTCCTTCGCCAAGGCTAGTATACAGCAATGTTGCTAAAACAGAGTAAAATACTGCAGTGTTATGAGATACTGGGTGGGTGCTAGATTCCAACCAGCTCTACTTCAAGACAGGCGGTGTAGAATAAGTGGAAGGCATCTTCCTTTTTGTGGGTGTGAACAATATGCAAAGTTGTGCAGCTTCAACAAATTATCTACCCATCAAATCTCTTTTTTTTTCCTCCCTGAGGTGCTCGCCACAGTCAATCTAGCAGTCTCAGTCTTCATGCTGTTCTCCACCTTACAGCATTCTCCATCAAGCTACATGCCTTTTCCATCTATTGATATGCTAGGTCATTTTTAAAAACCTATCCAGTTCTTTTGTTTTGCTTTGTCTTGTTAAAAGTCTGGCCATAGCAGCACTGATGAAAAGTGGCTGAAGACATCAAATATTAAAAGTAATCACTCAGAGTGGAAACTTTTGGCAGAAGCTGCAATGCAGGAATCCAAGATAGCTGACAATTACTGTGTGTATTTGGTATCTTTTATTAAGAACCAAAGGCTGGGCAATTATGGATGAATAATTGAGTAATGGATGAGTCCCCTATTCGGGGAGATGGGCGGGGATAAATTAAATAAATAAATAATAAATAAATAAATAACAATGCCTTGGTTCCAGAGTCTCAAGACGTTAGGATTGCTTCAGAAAATTCTCATTAAATAGTCCAATGATAGCCACAGAATAGTCGGATCTGCAAACATATTCTTGGAAAAGTTGAGATTTGACCACATCTTTTTATAAAATTTAATGGCAATAAGAATAAGGCTCTTCATGTTTAAAACTAAGGGCTGTTGCAGAAGATTGCTGAGTATTGAACATTTCTCCATGTAGTCATCAGGAACTGAATGAACTTGATGGCCCCAAAACTAACTTCACATTTTATCAAATAATCAACATTTGATAAAGTCACCAATCAATGATTACTAGCATCCTAGTTTAATGAAAACAGTTCAGGAGAGACTAACAAATCCAACTTTCCCCAATAAATTTTTAAATTGTAAATGCAAAATTACAGAATGGAAATTTTTTACCGTCATCTTTTCCTAAAAATAATGGTAATATACATCTGGGGAAACTGATCATTAAGATGAACAAGAAGCCAAGTCTTGATTAACTTTCAGATTAGAATAGTGTCAGGTGTTCTATGTGGCATTTTTTTTCTGTTTGGAAAGTGCAATTGATTCGAAATACAGCTGCTTGCTTTCTACCTGGAACTGCACCATCACTGAAAAGAAGAAGTGATTGTGGACAGTTTGGGAAATTTCTGTCTGCACAATGACAAGTATAGATGGAATCTGGAAGATGGGAGGAAGAGTTGACCTGGTAGACACAGATCAGGGGAACATTTATTAGAGCAACTTTAGCAAAAGACTCTCCAGCAAAGGAGATTGTTACCTTGTCGTGGTGCTGGAGCTTGAGCACCTCAATGAAACCATGAGCTAAACTGTGAAGGGACACCCAAGACGGGAAGGTCGTGGCAGAGAGGTCAGACCAAAGGATCAGTACAACCAGAGATATGTCGGTATACCATCGGAAGATGGGACTCCCAGGTCGGAAGATGGTCAAAATGCTACTGGAGAGGAACAGAGGATATGTTCAACTAGCCCCAGATGTGATGACGCAGCTAGCTCAAAGCTGAAAGGACGGCTAGCGGCCGACGGTGCTGGTGGTGAACGACGAATCCGATGTTCTAAAGATCAACACACCATAGGAACCTGGAGCGTAAGATCTATGAGCCAGGGCAAATTGGATGTGGTTATTGGTGAGATGTCAAGATTAAATATAGACATTTTAGGTGTCAGTGAACTGAAATGGACTGGAATGGGCCACTTCACATCAGATGACCACCAGATCTACTACTGTGGACAAGAGGACCACAGAAGAAATGGAGTAGCCTTCATAATGAATAATAAAGTGGCTAAAGCAGTGCTTGGATACAATCCAAAAAACGATAGAATGATCTCAGTTCGAATTCAGGGTAAGCCATTTAACATCACAGTGATCCAAATATATGCCCCAACCACAGATGCTGAAGAAGCAGAAGTAGATCAGTTCTATGAGGATGTGCAGCACCTACTGGATAATACGCCAAAAAGAGATGTTATTTTCATTACAGGAGACTGGAATGCTAAGGTGGGTAGTCAGACGACACCTGGAATTACAGGCAAGCATGGTCTGGGAGAACAAAATGAAGCAGGACATAGGCTGATAGAATTTTGCCAAGACAACTCACTGTGCATAACAAACACTCTCTTCCAACAACCTAAAAGACGACTTTATACATGGACTTCACCAGATGGTCGACACCGAAATCAGATTGACTACATCCTTTGCAGCCAAAGGTGGCGGACATCTATACAGTCGGTAAAAACAAGACCTGGAGCTGACTGTAGTTCAGATCACGAACTTCTTATTGCAAAATTTAGAATCAGACTAAAGAGAATAGGGAAGACCCACAGATCAGTTCGATATGAGCTCACTAATATTCCTAAGGAATATGCAGTGGAGGTGAAGAATAGATTTAAGGGACTAGATTTAGTAGATAGGGTCCCAGAAGAACTATGGACAGAAGTTCGCAACATTGTTCAGGAGGCGGCAACAAAAAACGTCCCAAAGAAAAAGAAAACCAGGAAGGCAAGATGGCTGTCTGCTGAAACACTGGAAGTAGCCCAAGAAAGAAGGAAAGCAAAAGGCAACAGTGATAGGGGGAGATATGCCCAATTAAATGCAAAATTCCAGAGGTTAGCCAGAAGAGATAAGGAATTATTTTTAAACAAGCAATGTGCGGAAGTGGAAGAAGACAATAGAATAGGAAGGACAAGAGACCTCTTCCAGAAAATTAGAAACATCGGAGGTAAATTCCAGGCAAAAAAGGGTATGATCAAAAACAAAGATGGTAAGGACCTAACAGAAGCAGAAGAGATCAAGAAAAGGTGGCAAGAATATACGGAAGATCTGTATAGGAAGGATAATAATATTGGAGATAGCTTTGACGGTGTGGTCAGTGAGTTAGAGCCAGACATCCTGAAGAGTGAGGTTGAATGGGCCTTAAGAAGCATTGCTAATAACAAGGCAGCAGGAGACGATGGTATCCCAGCTGAACTGTTTAAAATCTTGCAAGATGATGCTGTCAAGGTGATGCATGCCATATGCCAGCAAATTTGGAAAACACAAGAATGGCCATCAGATTGGAAAAAATCAACTTATATCCCCATACCAAAAAAGGGAAGCACTAAAGAATGTTCAAACTATCGAACAGTGGCACTTATTTCACATGCCAGTAAGGTAATGCTCAAGATCTTGCAGGGTAGACTCCAGCAATTCATGGAGCGAGAATTGCCAGATGTACAAGCTGGGTTTAGAAAAGGCAGAGGAACTAGAGACCAAATTGCCAATATCCGCTGGATAATGGAGAAAGCCAGGGAGTTTCAGAAAAACATCTATTTCTGTTTTATTGACTATTCTAAAGCCTTTGACTGTGTGGATCATAACAAATTGTGGCAAGTTCTTGGTGGTATGAGGATACCAAGTCATCTTGTCTGCCTCCTGAGGAATCTGTATAACAACCAAGTAGCAACGGTAAGAACAGAGCACGGAACAACGGACTGGTTTAAGATTGGGAAAGGAGTACGGCAGGGTTGTATACTCTCACCCTACCTATTCAACCTGTACGCAGAACACATCATGTGACATGCTGGGCTTGAGGAATCCAAGGCTGGAGTTAAAATTGCTGGAAGAAACATTAACCATCTCAGATATGCAGATGATACCACTTTGATGGCTGAAAGCGAGGAGGAGTTGAGGAGCCTTATGACGAAGGTGAAAGAAGAAAGTGCAAAAGCTGGGTTGCAGTTAAACCTCAAAAAAACCAAGATTATGGCAACGAGCTTGATTGATGACTGGCAAATAGAGGGAGAAAAAGTGGAGGCAGTGACAGACTTTGTATTTCTAGGCGCAAAGATTACTGCAGATGCTGACTGCAGCCAGGAAATCAGAGGACGTCTACTTCTTGGGAGGAGAGCAATGGCAAATCTTGATAAAATAGTTAAGAGCAGAGACATCACACTGACAACAAAGGTCCGCATAGTTAAAGCAATGGTATTCCCTGTAGTAACCTATGGCTGTGAGAGCTGGACCATAAGGAAGGCTGAGCGAAGGAAGATAGATGCTTTTGAACTGTGGTGTTGGAGGAAACTTCTGAGAGTGCCTTGGACTGCAAGAAGATCAAACCAGTCCATACTCCAGGAAATAAAGCCAGACTGCTCACTTGAGGGAATGATATTAAAGGCAAAACTGAAGTACTTTGGCCACATAATGAGAAGACAGGATACCCTGGAGAAGAAGCTGATGCTAGGGAAAGTGGAAGGCAAAAGGAAGAGGGGCCGACCAAGGGCAAGATGGATGGATGGTATTCTGGAGGTGACGGACTCAACCATTGGGGAGCTGGGGATGGTGACGGCCGACAGAGGGCTCTGGCGTGGACTGGTCCATGAAGTCACGAAGAGTCGGAAATGACTGAACGAATAAACAACAACAAAAAGCAAAAGATTCAGGAAACTGCACCAGTTGTACATCTACTTACACCAGGGTTTCTCAACCTTGGCAACTTTAAGATGTGTGGACTTCAACTCTCAGAATTCCCCAGCCAGCAAGAAAAGCTGGCTGGGGAATTCTGGGAGTTGAAGTCCACACTTCTTAAAGTTGCCAAGGTTGAGAAACACTGACTTACACATTTCTCCCAGCTCAATGTTGACCTGTAATGAAAAGGCAAACAGTGGTCACATTGACCCTGATTTAGAAAGCCATTATCAAATATGAGATTGAACAATTTATCTCTCAGGTGGCTTGGTGATCTTCTACTGTAATTTCCAGGGTTTTTGAAGCTCTAGTGGATTTTGCAAACATCTAATATACAGTTCAGTGAATGTTTATCATCATATCATCATATCATCATATCATCATCATCCTTGTTGCTGTCATTGAATTTTATTCAATGTTAGTAATCCATATTTAGCTGCTTTGAATGCTACATGTTTAGACAATCTGCCGCCCCCTCCCCTAAAACCAGGAATATGATCCCCAGGGCCTTCCAAATTGTTTTTTGTTTATGTGACAAAGGAAAAAATGAAATACATACAGAGAAACCATATTATTGGAATCTACTTAACTTAATGTACTTTTAGTTTCAATTAAATGACATTTGCTTTTTGTCCCTGCTCTGCCCACAGTTTTTCCTCAGTCCACTCATTTTTAGGCACATGACTTCTGCATCAACACTAGTTAAACATCCCCATGAATCCTGTTTTGCAACTGAGACAGTCTTTCTCCATTTCTCCCCTATCTTTCCCCTCTTTCATTCTCTGCATTTCAGAGGGACGTATATAACAACTTAATTATTTCCCTGGGTTTTCCAGGATTTTTTTAAAGGAGGGACTAAACAAAATACAGCTCCTTTTTAGTGCTTAAAAGGCAATTATGTGCTGTTTATGGTTGTTGTGGTTGTTGTGGTTGTTATGCTAAGATGCATTACTTTGTATGCATTTACCCTGTATTTTCCTTGTCACCACACATCTGAATTTCCAATGAAAGCAGTGCTGCTTTGAAGACTGTAGAGATCATTCCTTAATCTTTACTTTTAGTCTGGATTCCTTCACCTTCTCTTAATTTGACCTACTTCTGATGATTTTGCATCTCATGGATGGTAAGCTTATTACACCAATGACCTTCAGTGTTTATTTTAACTTGAGTTGCAATTTTAAATGATAACATTTCATAGACTTTCCCCCAAAAATGATTTGATTCGTGTATGCATGTTAATCCATCTGTAAAATGTACATAGATGAATAAAATAATAGTTATGAACATGTGGTGGATTTCAGAGCTACTGCTCTTTCCCTGGAGGGAGGGGGTGCATTCCAGGGAGATAAACAATTTCACAGTCCGGATTCTGCTGGTGGGAAAATCAAGAGATTCAAGGTGACTCTACCTTAGAGCCCTCGCAGAGTATTTTACCCATGGTTAGTTAGAGTGCTTTTAGTCTGGCTAGATTCTGTCTTGTAGGGCAACAAAAAATAACTATAGTTGGAATTGAGGCTCAGAGTGGTTCTTCGTCTGCTTTTCCACTCTCATTTTAGTGTCTATATTATTACATTCCACTCCTAGCTTCCACGTCCTTGTAGCTGGAACTTCTAGAGGTACTTTGTTTATCCAGGTTCAGTTTTCATTAGAAGGGGATCATGGCAGGATCATTCAGTTTTATTTATGATTATGGTGATTTTTTAAACAAATAAATAGGTTGGAGAGAGTTAAGCTATCACCCAAAGTCCATTGTTTCCATATCAGATATTGTACAACATATAAGATTGCAACCCACAAGCCTCTCCAACATTCCCCAAATTGGTAGTCACTTCTTTCTCCATTATCCAGCCAATCAGTACTAAGTATAGTTGAGTTGCTCCCCTCCCTTCCCCATCTATCACCCCCCCCCCATTTACTCTTTGATTCTTTCCAACAGCCAAACAGCAGGAGGAGTGGAATGAGGTCATTGTGATCTCAAGGCACACCTCTTCCTTCCCAGCCTGGGCATCTGCAGGGGGAGTCAACAGCATCAAAATGATGGATGCACCCTTTGTCATATGAATTTGATGCTCTCAACAGACATTAAAATGGAACAGGGCTTTGATTGCCTGGTCACACCTGCCATTTTGAAGTTCTTGAACCCTTTGTGGATGATCCTGCTCCCCAGTGTCCAGCTGATTGTGAGTGGAAATAATCCATCCCATCATCAACCTGGAGGGAAAGAGGCAAAACAAACCTTCCACTGTTTGACAAGAGGGCTCTATTAGATTTGCCAGGGGTTTTTGACCACAACAGGATCTACTTCATCTTTAGCAACTACAACATAATTTCCTCCACGTAGTAAATTTGTTCCCATTGAATTTGTATGAGACAGATGGGTGAAAATTCTTTCTGTTGGTGGTGGTTGTTGCAGCTGCTGTTTTTTTAAAAAAGAAATTCTTTTTAAAAACTGGACAAAGCTCATATATTTATTTGTAAATCACCATCACTTTATTTGTATGACACTTTTCCATGGCAACCAAGCTCAAAGGAGCTCATGATAGAGAGAGATTTTAAAAGGCTACAGAAAATCACACTGGAGAACAGCTGTGAAGACTGCTTTTAAATCACCATTACAAGTATTAAAGAACTAAGATTAAACAATTGTCTAATACTAAGGAATGATGAAAGGAAATATTGCCCCCAATGGCTTAGCCCCACCTGTAGATACAATGAAGCATTTGCCTCTGGCTGCAGCCTGAGATGAACAGGGGCATTCTTCATTTGGTCTTCATCATACCAAATTGCTGGGCTTGTGCTCTGTGGGGTGAAGCTAAATTCCATGATCCTATAGCAGCAACTAGGGGCGTGGTGGCTCAGCGGGTAAGACGCCAGGCTTGTCGATCTGAAGATCGCAAGTTCGGAGGTTCGAATCCCTAGCCCTGCGCGCGGAGTGAGCTCCAGCACTAGCTCCAGCTCTTCCCAACCTAGCAATTCGAAAGCATGCAAATGCAAGTAGATGAATAGGTACCACTTCGGTGGGATGGTAACAGCGTTCCGCGCATGTCATGAGGCCACATGACCGTGGAAGCATCTTCGGACAACGCTGGCTCTTCGGCTAACAAACGGAGATGAGCACCGGCCCCTAGAGTTGGACACGACTGCACAAATGTGCGGGAGGAACCTTTACCTTTACTTATAGCAGCAACTGCGATTATTTTAACCTGCAAGTAGATTGATATGAAGTTTTCTTGGTCAAAGCAGGGGTGGTGGCCATCTTGGGTCCTAGCTAGACTTCAAACCTTAAAAAATCAAATACCACACAGCTGATGTACTTCGACCCAGAAGAGGACTCTAACTGGCCTACGGTGGAATGATGGATGGGGTTGTACCAGCAGGAAAAAGTACGCAATGATTGAGCAAGCAACCAGCCCCACCTTGTACGGAGTCAGAGGACCACTAGATGGTGGCAGAGATACTGAAAACTAACTCTTTGCAGCCATCTATAGTTGGTAGTTTTGCAGCCCCAATCTGGTAGCGCTACTACCCACATGACCTATCTCTCCATCTCTTAAAGAGCCCCCTCAGCCCCCACTGCTGCTGTTCTTCCCCAAGCCCAGAACAGATCTTCTCCTTCAAAAGCAGCCTTTGGCCCTTTAACTCATGACAAATGTTGGGAGGGAGGGCTCCATCTGAGAGATTTGCCTTGGGACCCAGAGAGCTCTATTTAAGCTCCCTTGGGGAAGCAATCTGGACGTGCTATCAATTTAAACACGACTGCCGATTATCATGTGCTCTATGCCATTTACTAGGCAAGTAGGCAGTGCCATCTGGTACTTCTATAAATGCTAAAGCTTGTCACAGATGCCACGCTTGGCATACTGGAGGAAACAGCTGAAACTATTTGGAAAACTAGCAAACTGATGTGACAGATATGAATACCTATGATATCATGGATCTATGAATACCTTTGCTGATGTACATGAGCAAAGACTATGTCAGTGTCAGTCCAAATGCCACGTCTATGCTCTACAGCAGCTGTTCATTGATAGCCAGTATGTTGTCATGGTTAAGGTGCTGTATTTTGACTGTGGAAGTGTAAGTTAATGTCCTCAGTGGGTGATTTGGGGCTATTCTCTCTCAAACTAACTAACCTGACAGGACTGTTGGGCAGATATAATTAAGGCAAACTTGAGCTCTCGAAATTAGATGGGCCATAAGTGCAAATAATAGTGGCAAATAGATGTGACATAAAGGTCAGTTTTTCAAGCCCATTTTTGCTCAGTTACTCATTTCACCAGCTCCAGTTTTGTTGTTGTCGTTGTTGTTCAGTCGTTTAGTCGTGTCCGACTCTTCGTGACCTCATGGACCATAGCACGCCAGGCCTTCCTGTCCTCCACTCTCTGCCGGAGTTTACTCAAATTCATGTTCGTTACATCGGTGATGCTATCTAACCATCTCATCCTCTGCCGTCCCCTCCTCCTTTTGCCTTCAGTTTTTCCCAGCATCAGGGACTTTTCCAGTGAGTCCTCTCACAGGTTATAAATCAGGGGGGAAAAATCTAGACAACCGGCATGCCTAAGTAGTTGAGAAGTCAATATGCACACTTCAGTATAGTCCCCTTTCATTTGCTTCGACCCTTGTTTTGTAAACAAAAGTTGAGTCATTGCTGATAGCATTTGGGGATGAAAAATACAATTGGAATTCTTGCCCTAGTGATACCAAAATTGTATAATAATTCTAAAATGAGTCAGAAAAAAAAAGTCACAGGCATTGACTCATTCTCTAAAATGGATGAGTCAGAAACTAAATATATCAAGTTATGAAAAAAAAACTAATTTTGACAGTACAAAGCAAATGGAAGAATATGGTAGCTTGAAACCACAGGATTCTTAGCCTAATTCAGTCACTGGGCAACATGATGGAAGTCTTGGAACTTCTTGGGTAGAAAGACTTCCTGTCTATTTAGATTCGTTAGCTTAGCTGATTACCATTAAAACCATCATCATAAGCTATGAAAATTACTGTCTGAAAAAACAGTCTGTTTCTGTATCGTGAGAAAATGTAAGCCAAAGATATTCAAGAAATAGCAGAGGAATGATAGCTTGGTATCTTATCACCTTCTGAATTCATGCAAAGACATTTGAAGGTACTGTATATACAGATAGTCCTCACTTAACTACCACAATTGAGACCAGAATTTCGGTTGCTAAGCGAAGCAGTCATTAAGCGAATGACCCAATTTTATGACCTTTTTTGTGGTGGTCATTAAGCGAATCACCACAGTCATTAAGCAAATCACATGATTGTTAAGTGAATCATGCAGTTCCCCATTGATTTTGCTTGCCAGAAGCCAGCCAGGAAGGTCGAAAATGGTGATCACATGACTGCGGGATGCTGCGACGATCATAAATGCGAACCGGTTGCCCAGTGCCCAAATTGTGATCACGTGACTGTGGGGATGCTGTGACGATCATAAGTGTGAGCACTGGTTATAAGTCAGTTTTTCCAGCACTGTCGTAAGTCTGAACTATCACTAAACAAATGGTCATTAAGTGAGGACTACCTCTATGCAAACATCTTCCATTTTAACATTAAGACTGCCAAGGAAGTGGCATTCTTGGACAGAGTTGCCATCTTCTTATTTCAAACTTGGAACAATTCTCTATTTTTTTTTCTTGGAGAAGACAGGGCAGTGCCTTGTGTTGATTGGCTGTTGATTTGATCCTATCAGTCATTAATTCACTTGCCCTAGTTTTACATGTACATTCCAAGTGCAAAATAAATAAAGAAAAGAAAGAAAAAGGATCCCCCCCCCACATTTCAAATAAATAAATAACAAAGTGCTTCCGATAGAAGAAGACATAAAATGCTCTTAGTAATAAATAGTAGTAGTAATTGTGCTAACAGTTGTCCTCAACAGGGCAACTCAGGTGAAACAAAGGATGGAAATTTAACATAATCCCATTTCAAAATCTGGATATAAAATGCTGTACTTTTCCCAAAAAAGCAATCTTCTCCCCAAATGGAAGAGCTCCTAGTTCTTCCATTTTTCTCACAGCACCGCAGTCAGTTGGGCTACTGAAATCTCTCTCTCTCTTCCACATGATCCCCCAGTTCCCTTTCAGGCTCATCCGTGAGATTTATCTGGGCTTCAGGAAACGCCATAGGAGAAAGGGGCTCCATTGGGCTGAGAGAAAAAGAAAAGGTCACGAGAACCTTGTAGGTTCCCAGGAACTAGTCCAACAGAAAAGCACAGAGTCCTTTTCTCTCTTTCTTTTTCTTTTTTTTCTTTATTAGCAAAATATGGCAAGTTACTAGTTTCATTTTCAGGCATATAAACAATTTAGGCGTTATTTAATTATAGCAGCTCAAAAAGCCAGACTCCTTCCCCCCTCCCACCCACCCCACGTCCGACCCCTTTCTGATAAGTAGTAATGAATCAGCCATATAACAATCATCTGAAGGGGTGATTTACTGTATGTGCTTCTGCCCAGCATTTATAGTTAACTCTCTCCTGGATATATGGGCAGCCTATGGAGTTGATTAAATGTGTGCACTGCTATTCCCTGATGTCCTTCCTACTTAGAGTTAAATAAGAGGGTGAATTATAATGGTTGATGGTCTCTCTTAGGTTGATAGGCCATGGTCTTCCTCTCTTCATCCTATGGAAGCCATCGGTGTTGGGAAGAAGTAACTCTTGGTGCTCATCTTCAGTGGACTAATCTGGACCCCACCCTGGAACAGACCAATTTTTGCAGTGCATTACTTACTATCTACTCCATCTCAGGAATGCCAGCCATCTTTTCTCCTTATTCCAAGAACTCCAACTAACTCCTTTGAGGCTCCCTCTTTCCCCATGCCAGCACAGCACACACACCCCAACAGTATTCCTATGTGAAAATTATTGTGAGAAAATGTGTTAACTCTGCTTCTCCCAATCTAGAAAAAATATCAGCTAGACATTCTTTACCTAGTTATCAACTAGAAAGAATATTGCGTATGTTGTGGGTTGCAGGCATATTGTGTTGCAGGCATATTGTCCTGGGCTATGACATATTGTCACAGTGCTCTTCCCACAATTGACTTTGTCTCTGCCCAACCCTTACAGCTAGTCCCTCTAAGAATATGCTCAAGAGAATGCAGCTTTTGCCAGAAGAGAGGATCCACATCACTGGAGTATATTGCTATTGTTGCCATTATTACATTTAAGTAAGAATGAAAGTGGAGTATCTTAGTATTAAAAACATGTATATAGCACTTCCTGGAAAAATATAGACACATTTAAAGAGTTATAAAACCACACTATTACAACAGCTAATATGAAATGTATACATTGAGAAGCAGGGTTGGATCCGGTTAGTACTTAGCTGAGAGACCTCCAGAGGATCTCAGGGGTCTAGACTAGACAGAGAAGTTGGAAAAAACAACTTAGAAGAAAGCAATGACAAGCCACATCTGTACTGTTTTCAGGAAAACTACATGGACTCACTTCCAAAGTCAAGTTTAGTTTGAAGGAGGCTTTGCTTTACCTTTACATTAAAATACAGGGGGATAGAACTAGTGAGTGAGTGAGTGAGTGAGTGAGTGATTTTAAAACAATGGTTTCTACCATTCACCCAGGAAAGGGCTGGATGAAAAAGTAAGGACCTAAATTTGTGTTTCTCAAACTTGGCAACTTTAAGATGTGTGGACTTCAACTCTCAGAATTGGTAAAAACAAGGTCCTACTAGAAAGCATGGATTTATGAACAGGAAAAAATTTGACAGAACCAACTAAAAGCAGAGCAGCCCTCAAAAAACTAAAGGAGGACCAAACCATCACCATCCTCGCAGCAGACAAAGGCTGAACTATGGTTATCATGGACAGAACACAATACATATAGAAAGCCAAAGAATTACTTGAGGACAAAGAAACATACATCCCAGTAAACACCAACCCAATACAGAAACTGGACAACCAGATCAAGAGAACTCTCAACAACCTGACCAAGAAAGGTCAAATCACAAAAGAACAGTGGCAGATGAAAAGCAGTGGACCCATTTTCCCATGCTTCTATGAACACCCACAAATACACAAGCCCAACTGTCAGGGTGAGCGGATGGAGTGGCCTGCTTCTTCTCCTAGACACCAGTGATCCTTAGGCTGTATAGTTTTTTTTTTTTTAATAAATTTTATTGAATTTTAAAATACATATTAAAATGTAGAACAAGAAATAAAGAAAGAAATACAAAGAAAGAAAAAAGTAAAAGAAAAGTGAAGTTAAGAAAAATAATATACAAAAGAAGTATAGAAAATAGATGGCCTCCAATCTGTCTTTGGTCTTTAAGTACAATATTTGCTTTAAATGTTGGTCTTTCATACAATGCACAGGAACCTTTCTTTGTCATATACATTTCAATTTATATAGTCCAATCTTCTAATCTTCATGTAAATTTCATCTTTCTATCAATTCTCCATTAGTCCATCTGTAATTTCCACTCCTTGAGGTAATATCAATTTAAATATTCTTTACTGCATCAATTTCCATTTTTACATCCATGTTCATATCCTTGATAAAATCCAATTAGTCTTAAAACATATATATAGCAAGTAAGGGCCTTATTTTATCTCTACGGTAATTTGTATTTTATTCTAATTCTAGTAAAATAAAATATATTCTATTCATACATATCCATAAAAACAACCTTAATTTAAACTTAATCTATAATTAGATTATAATTATACCATAATCTACATCCTCCTACATATTTACCTATTTAACAAATTTTTATATCTATTTATTCCCCTAATACATAGCCTAACAACAGTTCTCAATAATATTCATACTAGTAATTATAAAAATAAGTCCTATAATAATATTAATTCTAATTCAAACTTGACATCCCATCCTTCATATATCTCCCTAAATTTTTTTCTATTTTTCAAGTACTCTATAACAACAATTTATATTTATATCACTAATTTTATAACCTTTTATCTATGATTAAAATATCATATTTTATACATCCATACAGTTTCACATATTAATTTTTAACATTTAACATTCCCAACAGTTATATTACTAATAGTTAATACTTTTACAAACTCAATATCCAGTTAAAATCCATGGTTTCAATACCTTTATATCCCACATAATGTTAAATCTCTTATTCAAGTTATACCAAAGTCATAATGTGTAACCTTTTTTGTTCTGTATCTCTTATAGTGTGTCAGAACCCATGTTTCACAATATCTATCGAATTGCATATTCAGCCTTTGTCCTAACCACAACTGTCCCAATATGTTTGTACCAAAGTTATATTGTTTTGTTGTCTGTCTCATATCGGGTGTAGGAATGATTTTTTGAATCAATGTGTTTGAAATTCCCCCTTCTTGCCCTTCTTCTATCTCAAAGTTTTTTTCTTCTGCTTCCATTTCTATTTTTTGTTCTTTTTGTTCCTGATCTTGCAAAAATAAAATTAAAATTTCCAGTGATTTTTTAATTTCCGAGAGGGCTTCACAAATCTCCACCTTAAATTCTTGAATTGCTTGAGTTACTGCTGCAGTTACTGTTGAGAAACCCATTCTTCTCCACCCCCTCTTGTTTTCAGGCTTCAACAATGGCCGTTCTAGCCAAAACAAATAAATGGTCAGCTGATCTATTCATGGAAAATTACTGGCATAGTCCATTAAGTAAAAAGTTTTTTGTTTTGTTTTTTAAATAAAGGAAGATGAAAAGTTTCAATAATCAAAAATAGGCAAGAAGGTAATACCTCAAACAGTTCATAAAAAGAGAAAGAGAAACTAAATTTTTACCATTATAAAAAGAAAAGAAAAAGAAAAAGAAAAATCCAGTTCAAATGTTAATCCAAAAAAGTATATTCAAAAGCTATTTAATATCAACTCTTATACTTCCAACTGGGATTGAGTCTTCTGGTAAATTAGAAAGATAAAAAGTAAAAAATAAAAAATGCAAGCATTATTATGCTTCAGACATAAAATCCATTATATTTCCATCTTGATTGTTATAGCAAAGAAAGACAAAATTGCCAACATTTTGTGCAGTCCAAAGATAGACCCTAGATGGTAAAACAGTCCAATTTAAATGAAAAAATATAATAAAGTGGTCTAAAAGCCAGCTTAGCTCTAACTTACGATTCCCTGTAAGAGCTTGTTGTTTCTCTCCGATCGTTTCACTGTCTCCAACCCCTGCTCTCTCCGTAGCAGAAAACCACAGAGAAAAAGCAGGATGGGGCAGCTCCAACGACCCCGTGAGTAATCTTCTGCTTCTCCCCTCTCCAGGGAGAACTTCAGTGGTCCTATAATTTCCATAGACCACTGCAAAACAGGGAAAGGTTACCCAGGATCTGAAAAACCTGACTTGTCGAGCTGGCAGCTGACTATTTGCTTCTGTAAATGGCATATCTCTCTGAGCCAACTCCTGAAACAAGCTTGTCATATAATGCAGGTGATCCCGAATATTATCAGATACCCCTAATCTGGCATGATAAAGTTTTCGTGTCAGCATAACCTTGCATAACGGCGTGCTTCTCAGATAAACATTCTTTAAAGCTTCCCAAACCTCACTGGCTGACAATCTCTAACATAACATAATTGGCTATCCTCCAGACATAAAATTATGCTTGCCAATGCTTTCTCATCCTGTAGAACAACGTCTTCATCATCCAGGTCTGGGTCAGGGCAAAGTACACTCCTCCAAAGACCCTCACGTTGAAGATACATTTCCATTTTATATGACCATGACGAATAATTAGTGTCATTCAGTCTTTCCAGAGGAAAACCTCCCCCGACTGCTGGCAACATCTTCGCTTAGCTCATCTGTCCACAGCCCCTTCTGGGCAGACACCGATGATTAAAGACACAGACCTTATCAGAATGTCCTCCAGCTGCAAAACAAGCATAGGAAAAAAAACACATGCAGGCACGGAACCTGTTAAAGCTCCAAATCACTCCAAATAGCTACACGACTCCTGGATAGGCTTCCAAAGCTTCCAGCTCACAGACTGCACACGATCCCACGATCCACAGCCAGTCCAAAACTTTGTCTATGGCTTCTCTGTCGCCTCTGGGCCCGTAACCTGTAGGGGCGAGCGGATGGAGCGGCCTGCTTCTTCTCCTAGACACCAGTGATCCTTAGGCTGTATAGTAAATAGACACTCACACAGAGATTATATAATATAGCCTATTTACTTATATATATACATATTTACAGATCACTTCCACACGGGTAACAAATGATAAACCAACGATACAGCATACAGAGGTTGAATGAGAATAATGAGAAGAACAAATACAGGACATCTCTGAATTTATATATAAACTGACCAATCACCTTATAGGTCACTCTCATTATCCACCACACCCAACTTAACTCTTAGCACCTGTTGTATGAGTCACACACTGACACATCAGCACTACAACAATGGCTGCTAATTGGGTGACTCTGCAGAATATTTCCCCTTTCACCTAAATATCAAGCCTCTCCATATAATTTATATCTAGCTGTAAATTCCTGGGTATATCAAACCCCAACACCAACATACCTCTTTGTCCAGTTGTATCATTAACAGGGACTGCAACTTACAACATAGCCAAAGAATTTACAAAACAGCTTGGCCATGTCATAGAGGGGAGCGAATATTCTATCAACTCCCCACTACAGTGCCTTTACAAAATCAAAGACCTAAAAATAGAAGAAGATGAAATTATGGTTTCACTCAATATCACAGTACACTTTATGTCCATAGATCCAGAACTAGTGAAAGAATCCATGGCAGCAGTAATACACAACACACCTGACTTAGCCAAATACACTAAGATCAAAATACCCAGAATCATAGACCTCATAACCTCTGCCTCACTATTTATTTTATTTTATTTTATTTTATTTTATTTTTTATTTTATTTTATTTTATTTTTTTATTTTATTTTATTTTATTTTATTTTATTTTATTTTATTTTATTTTATTTTATTTTATTTTATTTTATTTTATTATTTTATTTATTTTATTTTATTTTATTTTATTATTTTATTTTATTTTATTTTATTTTATTTTATTTTATTTTATTTTATTTTATTTTATTTTATTATTTTATTTATTTTATTTATTATTTTATTTTATTTTATTTTATTTTTTTATTTTATTTTATTTTATTTTATTATTTTATTTTATTTTATTATTTTATTTTATTATTTTATTTTATTTTATTTTATTTTATTTTATTTTATTTTATTTTATTTTTTTATTTTATTTTATTTTATTTTATTTTATTTTATTTTATTTTATTTTATTTTATTTTATTTTATTTTATTTTTATGACCGCCCATCTCCCCCAATGGGGAACTCTGGGCGGTTTACAATAAAACAAGTTAAAACAGAATATAAAACATCAATTTGTACAGTAAATATAATAAATAGTTATAAAATCCAGATGGGAGATAAAATTAATAAAAGGAAGGACAGTATGGAATTAAGGGATTAGCCACCACCATGAGGAACTATCCTTTCCTCCTTCCCATGCCAGGCGGCAGAACCAGGTCTTCAGCTCTTTTCTAAAGGTCGGGAGGGAGGGGATCTGTCTCAATTCTGGGGGCAAGGTGTTCCATAGTGTAGGAGCGACCACAGAGAAGGCCCATCTCCTAGACCCCATCAGGTGACACTCTCTAATTGATGGGGTTCGTAGCAGGCCCTCTCTGAATGATCGGGTGGGGCGGGTTGATAACATGGGGATAATACGGTCCCTCAGGTATTCTGGCCCCATGCCATGTAGGGCTTTAAAGGTGATAACCAACAACTTGAATTGTACCCGGAAGCAAACTGGCACCCAATGTAGCTCGCGGAGCAAAGGTGTTATATGTGCAGATCTTGGCGCACCCAAAATTGCTCGTGCAGCCGCATTTTGCACCAGCTGTAGCTTCCCGATAGTCTTCAAGGGTAGCCCCATGTAGAGCGCATTGCAATAATCTACATGGGAGATGACGAGAGGATGAGTGACTGTTCGGAGGGTGTCACGATCCAGGAATGGGTGTAATTGGCGCACCAGTCGAAGCTGTGCAAAAGCCCTCCTAGCCACGACTGCCACCTGCTCTTCGAGCAGGAGTCGTGAGTCTAGAAGGACCCCCAAGTTCCTCACCGGTTCCGAATGGGGCGGTGCTACCCCATCGAGAACCAAAGATGATAATTTCCCAGAAGACACTAAGCCATCAATCCACAGCCACTCGGTCTTGCCAGGGTTCAATTGAAGCCTGTTGTTCCCCATCCAGGCCCTCACAGCCCCCAAGCACTGGGACAGGGTGGTCACTGCATCACTTACTTCACCTGGGATGGAGATATACAGTTGAGTATCAGCATACTGATGATACCTCATCCCATGGTGTCGGATGACCTCGCCCAGCAGTTTCATGTAGATGTTGAATAGGAGAGGAGAGAGAACCGAACCCTGCGGCACCCGTCATAAGAGAGGTCGTGGCCCGGATCTCTCCTCCCCTATCACCACTGACTGAGAGCGGCCCCGGAGGAAGGAAGTGAACCAGCGTAAAACTACGCTGCCCACCCCCAACTCCCTAAGCCGCCCTAAAAGGATACCATGGTCGATGGTATCGAAAGCCACTGAGAGATCCAAGAGAGCCAGGATGGATGCACTACCTCCATCCCGCTCCTGCCAGAGATCATCCGTAAGCGCGACCAATGCAGTCTCCATCCCATATCCTGGCCTGAAACCTGACTGGAAAGGGTCTAGATAATCCGCTTCATCCAGGGTCCTCTGAAGTTGCAACGCCACCACTTTCTCAACCACCTTTCCCAAAAAGGGAAGGTGGGAGACTGGATGAAAATTGTCCAGAATGGTAGGGTCCAGGGATGGCTTCTTGAGGAGCGGATGTACCAATGCCTCCTTGAAGGCCGTTGGAAACACCCCCTCCAACAAGGATGTATTAATCATTGCCTGGACCCATCCACATGTCACCTCCCTGGCCGATTTTACCAGCCAGGAAGGGCAAGGATCTAAATAGCATGTGGTGGAATTATTTTATTATTTATTTATTTTATTATTCAAATTTATTCCCCGCCCATCTCCCAAACAAGGGACTCTGGGCGGGTTACAATAAATAAAAATTTAAAAACTATACAAAATATCTAAAAACACAAACAAAACATAATAAAATAAAATCCAGGATGGGCTTGGACCCGCAGAATAGATAGTGGAGCTATGGGGCCAGCCAACCCCAGGAGGCACTACCACCTCCATCGTCCCAGGCCAGGTGGCAGAGCCAGGTCTTAAGGGCCTTCCGAAAGGCCAGGAGGGAGGGGGCCAGTCTCACCTCCGGGGGCAGAATATTCCACAATGTCTCTTCACCCTCTTCAATTAACAATTCGGAGGATCCTGTCCACTTCCTTAGGTCCAACAGGATCAAATCGTTCCCAGATAATAGGGCAAGACCACTCTCCCGGCATCTCCCCAGACTGCATTTCACGCATGGAGTCCAACTTAGACCGAATCCAAGCGATTTTATCCTGCAGATGCTCAGAAAATTCTTCTGCACGGCCCTGCAGGTGAGTGGTCAGTTCCACCCTACCCAAGAGAGATCGAGTAATCTTGAACAGGGCCGTCGGACGGCATTCTGCGGATGCAATAAGAGCGGAGAAATATTCACGTTTCACCACTCTTACCGCCACAAGGTAGGCCTTAATAGTGGCTCTAGATTGTGTTCGGTCCAATTCCGCCTTCGTCTTTCTCCAGCAGCGCTCTAGATGTCTCTTCACCCTCTTCAAGACCCTCAACTCCTCCGTAAACCACGGGGAGTGATGGGTCGAATGGGGCTGGAGAGGTCGCATCGGCGCGGTCCTGTCCAAGGCATCGGCCGCCTCCCTATTCCAGGTTGCGGCCAGTGCCTCCACTGGACCATGCAGCAGATCATCGGGTATTACCCCCAGCTCCCTCTGAAACCTCATTGGGTCCATAAGTCGCCGGGGGCGGACTAATCGAATAGGTCCTGCCTCCCTGCGGAGTGGGGCGGCATAAAAGAATCTTAGAGATATCAGGACGTGATCTGACCATGACAACAGGGATAGTTCTAACTTTCCGCTCAGGTCACTTTGCCATTGCTCTGACAAGAAAACCAAATCCGGAGTGAGTCCACTGTCTCGAGTTGGGTCCCGAATAATCTGGGACAGGCCCATGGCTGCCATAGTAGCCATGAACTCCCGAGCCGCTTCCGAGGCACGCCCCAGGGATGGCAAGTTAAAATCCCCCAGGACCATCAGCCTGGGGAACTACACTGCCAACCCCGAGATGGCCTCCAGCAGCTCAGGCAGGGAAGCTGGTACAATAGCAACACTCCCAACTGTTCTCGGGCACCCAACTTGAAAAACAGGGTCTCACAACCGGACACTGGAGCAAGGCCCCTGAAAGCCACCAAAGATTCTCTGATGATGACTGCCACCCCTCCTCCCCTACCCCGGTATCTCGGCTGGTGCCACACCTGAAACCCAGCTGGGCACATTTCCGAGAGGGCTACCCCTCCCTCTGGGCCCAGCCAGGTTTCAGTAATACACGCCAGGTCAGCCCCTCTCTCCGTGATTAATTCACTTATGAGAGGGGCTTTGTTGTTTACTGACCTGGCATTGAGCAGCAGCAGTCGAAAACCAGGGCCCTCAAGGATCCGCTGTCCAGAACCTGGGGTTGAACTTGGAGGACCGGAACGCGCCACCGGTACTTCCACCACTACCTACTTTCAGTTTGATGGACAGATATACCAACAAATCAGAGGAACATCCATGGGATCACCATTCTCAGGACTCATAGCAGAGACCATAATACAGCATCTAGAAACTATAGCACACCCACACATACAACTCAAAGTATGGATCTGGTGTGTAGATGACACCTTTGTCATAATGAAAAATGAACAACTAGAGAAGACACATGAAACAATCAACAACATTTTCAAAGGAATAAAATTCAGAAGGGAAGAAGAAAACAACAACACACTACCCTTCCTGTATATCCTCATCCACAGAGGAAATGATAGCAAATTAGAAAAACAAGTCTAATGAATAACAACACACACTAACCAAGTGCCCCATTACCAAAGTAACAACTCAACCTCCCACAAGAGGACCTGTATAAGAACATTATTCAGACGAGTACAAATGCACTGCAGCAACCCAGAACACCAAAAAAAAGGAAACAGACTGCCTATACAACATCTTCCAACAAAATGGATATCCACACAACTTTATCAAAAAGTGCCTTACCACTCAACCCACTACAGCACAACCAATGCAAGCTATGAAAAGGATAACACTGTCATACATCAAAAACATCTCAGAAACAACCAACAATTACAACCACACAGCATCACCATAGCACACAAACCAACTTAAGCCCTCCAAAACATCTTAATTAAACCAAAAGACCCAGTAGCCGAAGAAGAAATAACAGGAGTCATCTACAACATACAGTGTAAGGACTGTAACAGCCACTATGTAGGACAGACAAGCAGAAGGCTAGCAGAGCACATCCATGAACACCAACTAGCAGTCAGAAGACACAATGAAAACTCCTTAATCTCACAACACATGGACAGTTTTTTGTTGTTGTTCAGTCGTTTAGTCAACCACAATTTCAACTAGGAATCTCTGAGCATCCTAGACCAAGCCAAATCCAAATACATTAGGGAATTCCTGGAAGCTTGGCATTCAGACAAATCAGCCATCAATTGACACATAGAAATAAACCATATTTACACTCAATTCAAAAGAGACAACAAAAAGCTAAGAAGGTAACAAAAAGACCAGAACACATCCCCAGCCAACACCCAGATAAGCAGGGATTAACACCAGACAAACAATCAAGCAGACAACAATACCCTAATCAAGGAACTATCAAGGAGAAAATCACATCCTCACCAACGCTGACAGGGCAAGCTACTGTATATAAACAGGGAGCAAACCCCACACTCACTAGTACTGATGATGTTCCCTAGTTGGGTAATGAAACATCTGCAAGCAAACAACCAAGCTCAGAGAGCACCAAGGACTCCACAGCTCAACCCTGAGCTACAGATACTCTCTTCTATTGGAGTAATTTGATAGTGGGTAGAAAAATATATGAACATGTTGCAGTTCCTGTTTCTTACATTGTTAAATTAAAAGAGCTGTTTGGTAGCTTGTTTGCATAATTTATAAAGGTTGGATTAAAAATAAGATAGTTATACTTAGGTTATTTTGAGATCAACCAGATTCCAGGGAGTCATGTCTAACTTGTCACATAGAAATCCATAGGACCTCAAGGCAACTAATTGGATCCAAGGAAACAGCAGCACCACCCACCTCCCGAAACATCTTATCCTCTGACATTTGCTGCCTTGCACCCAATTCAATTCGGTGCATTGCTTTGATACTGAGGGAGATTCTCCTATATGATCTACACTCTGAAGTATGAACATTTAGTGTTTTTTCAACAAAACCTACAGGCATGCAAGAAGCAATTTCCAAAATATGTGAAAATTAGAAACTAACATCAAAGGTATGTACAGTTAGCAGGAAATCATTAAGGGCACTGGATTTTAAAAATTCTGCACATGTATCATTTAAACACATACACACACACACACACACAGAGAGAGAGAGAGAGAGATATTCTGCCATGGAACCAAAAAAATGTAACCCCATTAGTTTGATGTGACTTACATAAGAGATCATTGGAAGAGAATTCTACTTGGGAGACAGAAATGAGCAATAGAGCCATTCCTTAAGCACAGATTATTATGGATATCCAGGCCATGAATGTGAAAAGAAATGTGAGAAAAAAGAGATTGCATAACACTGCATTAAAAGGAGAGGGGGGGGAGGGAAGGGTTGGGGAGGAGAGGGAAGACCAGCAAAACTTTTTTAGAGCAAGGAGGAAAGACAAATTGATCTCCTAGTACAGGTGTTTCCAACAATTTCCTTCTCCAGAGTTGTTATTGTTTAATGCTGTTTTTTTTTTGTTTCTAACCTAGGCAATTTCCTCTCATTACAAGAAAAAAAAATTCAGATGGTTTAAGTCGCTCCTTGAGTAAGATGGGCGGTGACTAAATTTGAAGTATATTTTTTGGATAATTTTGTCTCTGGATTTTGTCCCATCCAGAGGCAAAAGCAATCCCATTGGTTGACTTGAGGTTCTATTCTGTGCAGCCTTTACCAATCCCGGCCTACACTCTAACCCAGAGCTTTCCAAACTGTGTGTGGCGACACAAAAGTGTGTCGCCACACACAGTCTGGTGTGTCGCCACACAACCCGGAAGCGCTGATCATCATCAGCGCTTCCGGGTTTTCCCGCGGCGACACACCAACGGCGGCGCGCAAAAACCCGAAAGCGGCAGCAGCACTTCCGGGTTTTTGTGCACTGCCGCAACGGCAGCACTTCCGGGTTTTCCCGCGGCGACACACCAACGGCGGTTGGTGTGTCGCCGCGGGAAAACTTTGGAAAGCCCTGCTCTAACCACTATACCAGTGTTTCTCCACCTTGGCTACTTTAAGATGCATTTAAGATCTGCATTTGTTTTCTAGTTTCATACCTGCCACCCACCAGATCTTCAAGTATCCAAACTATGGCTAAGTCTACAATCACTTCTACATCTACATAAATGTAAACCCTATTCATGTAGTTTGGTTTTCAGGATAATTCCAATTATTTTCTAATTCTGTCTCCTTTTAACGTTATATGGAATGCTCAGTTTTGACATTATAGACCAGTGTTTCTCAACCTTGGCAACTTTAAGATGTGTGGACTTCAACTCCCAGAATTCCCCAGCCAGCATGGCTGGCTAGGGAATTCTGAGAGTTGAAGTCCACACATCTTAAAGTTGCCAAGGTTGAGAAACACTGCACTACACCAATGCATCCTGTTACTGATCCAGTCTAGCATCAGTTGCCATGTTCCTTTATCCTGCCGCTTAGTAAGCAGGATCCATTCCACATCCACCCCAGAATAGCTCACCTAAACAAAACCAGGAGACACTTCTGGGCAGGCTCTGTTGAGGCTAAAAGACTCACCTGACCAGACCTTGATCCCTGCTGTGCTGCTAAAACCAAGTGATTTCTAGCTTTTGGTGCCCCCTCATTCTGCCTTTAGGCCTGTTCTTTCTTCACTGAACATTAGAGATAAGGAAGAAAAAATGCTAATGACAATTTACTGTCTTGGAAAGGCCTGCATGTTATCAGTAGTGAAATTTACTTGCTGTCCGACTTTCATTTACATATTAATAGCTTTAGAACTTTTGATGAACTAATGAAGTAATAAAGCATGTCTCAATGACTTTAAATAAAATAAAGCGCTATGGAAGAGTAGATGAAACCTTAAGAGAAGATTCATGCACTGCAAAGTTGCATTGTTCCTGAGGCTTTTTCCCCACCCCACCCATCCTTTTATTATATGTTACTTGGAGTGATTGTAGCAATCCTTCGTGGAGAAGTACAGTAATAGAGAGCTGCGTTAATGAGGCAGTAAAAAAGGTAAAAATCTGATTTCAGCTTTCAACAGATGTAGCAGAGGGGAAAAAAAATCCTATCCTCTGTATATGAATTATAAGACATGTCAGGATTTTTAAATATATATATATATAGTGTGTGTGTATATATACCAGGGGTGGGCAATGTCAGGCCTGCGGGCCATATAAGGCCCGCGGGGCTCCCGCCCACAAACCCCACCCCTTCCACGCGATTGGCTCCCGCCTGCAAACCCCACCCCCAGTGCTTGTGATTGGCTCCCGCCTGCAAACTCCGGCCCCCGGTCCGCGGAAATCCCAGAAACCCCGCCCCCACCCCCCCAGTCCCCGGTTATAAATATCCAAATGACCCTCGGCAGAAAAAAGGTTTCCCACCCCTGGTGTATACTGTATATATACACCCTGTGTATATATACCACCCTATGGGTGGTATGTGTCTTCCTCAACCCCGGGTCCTCTACCAGAGGCCTGGGAGTTTGAGGGTTCTGCACAGTATCTTAGCTGTTCCTAGCACTGCACTCTTCTAGACAGAGAGCTCTGATGTTGCTCCTGGGATCTGTTGGAGCCACTCTCCCAGCTTGGGAGTCACAGCCCTGAGTGCTCCTACCACCACTGGGACCACTTTGGCCTTCACTTTCCGCATCCTCTCCAGTTCCTCCTTCAGGCCCTGGTACTTCTCCAGCTTCTCATACTCCTTCTTCCTGATGTTGCTGTCACTTGGCACCGCTACATCTATCACCACCGCCGTCTTCTGGTCCTTGTCCACTACCACAATGCCTAGTTGATTGGCCAGTACCTGCCTCTCTGTCTGGATCTGGAAGTCCCACAGGATCTTAGCCCTGTCACTCTCCACAACCTTCTGTGGAATTTCCCATCTGGACTTGGGAGGGTCTAGCCCATACGCTGTGCAGATGTTCCTGTACACAATGCCAGCTACTTGGTTGTGCCGTTCAGTGTATGCTGTTCCTGCCTGCATCTTACACCCTGCCACTGTGTGTTGGACTGTCTCTGAGGCCTCTCTGCACAGTCTGCACCTTGAGTCCTGTCTAGTGTGGTAGACCCCTGCTTCTATGGATCGGGTGCTTAGTGCCTCTTCTTGTGCTGCTATGATCAGTGCCTCAGTGCTGTCTTTTACTCCAGCCCTTTCCAGCCACTGGTAGGATTTCCCAAGGTCAGCCACCTCAGCTATCTGTCGATGGTACATCCCATGCAGGGTCTTGTCTTGCCATGGCACTTCCTGTGCTTGATCTTCCTTCCATGTCTGCTGCTGCCTCAGGCATTCTCTCAGCAGCTCATCTTTAGGTGCCAACTTACTGATGTACTCCTGGATAGTCTGGGTCTCATCCAGGACAGTTGCTTTGACACTCACCAGATCCCGCCCGCCCTCTTTCCACCTGATGTACAGTCTCTGGGTGTTGGACCTGGGGTGGAAACCTCTGTACATTGTAAGGAGCTTCCGGGTCTTCATGTCAACAGCCTCCATGTCCTCCTTTGGCCAGCTCATTATACCGGCAGGGCATCTGATGACTGGCAGGGCATACATGTTAATGGCATGGATCTTGTTCTTCCCATTGAGCTGGCTCTTCAGGACCTGTCTTATCCTTTGCTGGTACTTGAATGTTGCTATCTTCTTTGCCTCCTCATCGTGGTTCCCATATGACTGTGGGATACCAAGGTACTTGTAGCTCACTGTAGATCCGTGTCAGGTGGATCAGTGAGTCGATATCTTGTTCACTCTTAGCATACAGCTTGATGTCCTCCATGTAGAGGAGGTGGCTGATGGTAGTTCCACTCTTGAACTTGTATCTGTATCCAGTTCTTGTGATAATCTGGCTCAGGGGGTTCAAGCCCATGCAGAACAACAGTGGGGACAGTGCATCACCTTGGTATATGCCACACTTGATGGCCACTTGTGCAAGCTGTCTTGAGTTGACTTCCAGTGTTGTCTTCCACAGTCCCATTAAGTTCTTGAGGAAGGTCCTTAGTGTCCTGTTGACTTTGTATAGTGCCAGGCATTCACAGATCCATGTGTATGGCATTGAATCGTATGCTTTACTGTAGTCAATCCAGGCTGTGCTCAGATTGGTCTGTCTAGACCTTGAGTCTCGGGCGACTGCTCTATCTATGAGCAACTGGTGTTTGGAACCTCTGGTGTTGTTCCCAGTGCCCTTCTGAGCTGTGCTGGTGTACTGGCCCATATGGTCCTGCAGCTTGGCGGCTATGATGCCTGATAGGACATTCCATGTTGTGGGGAGGCAGGTTATTGGCCGGTAGTTGGACAGTGTTGTTCCCTAGTTGGGGTCTTTCATGATCAGCACTGTCCTACTTTGTGTTAGCCAGTCTGGGTGGGAGCCTGCTGCTAGCAGCTGGTTCATCTGTGCTGCTAGGCCTTCATGCACTGCTTATTTATTTATTTAATTATTTTTTATCCCACCTTTATTATTTTTATAAATAACTCAGCGAACATACCTAATACGCCTTTCACCTCCTGTTTTCCCCACAACAACAACCCTGTGAGGTGAGTTGGGCTGAGAGGGAGGGACTGGCCCAAGGTCACCCAGCCGGCTTTCATGCCTAAGGCGGGACTAGAACTCTCAGTCTCCTGGTTTGCCATTGGCTCCTTCCTAGGGCTGAGAGAGAGTGACTGCCCCAAGGTCACCCAGCCGGCTTTCATGCCTAAGGCGGGACTAGAACTCTCAGTCTCCTGGTTTGCCATTGGCTCCTTCCTAGGGCTGAGAGACAGGGACTGGCCCAAGGTCACCCAGCTGGCTTTCATGCCTAAGGCAGGACTAGAACTCACAGACTCCTAGTTTCTAGCCCATTAGAAGAGAGATTGGGCTTATTCTCTCTTGGCCCAGAAGGCAGATACAGAACCAGTGGCTTAAAACTACAAGGGAGCTGGTTCAGAGTAGAAGCTTCCTGACTAAATGAGTTCTCAGCCACTCAAACAGGTTGCCTCATTGCATGGTGAGTTATCCTTTGCTGGAGGGCTTCAAACAGGATTAGATATGCTCTCATGGATCCTGCTCTGAACAAGGAATTGGACTAGACCAGCCTTTCTCAACTTTTTGACCCAGGAGGAACCCTTGAAATATTTCTCGGGCCTCGGGGAACCCCTGCACATTCAGGCTCAAATATAAGCCAGATGTTACAAAATTATTCTATTCGTTTCATGGGTAGGCCTGTCTATACGCATTAACAGTGTTCTTAAACTGAAAATCAAGAATGAAACTTACCTCTTGAATGTGAAGTTGCCCGAATTTGAAAGAATTTTTTAAATAAATTGTGATCTCCCAGGGAACCCCTCTCCCGGAACCCTAGGGTGCCACGGAACCCTGGTTGAGAAACCCTGGACTAGACTATCTGAATGGTCTCTTCCAATTCTGAAATTCTATGGTTCCTTTAAGGAAGTTCATTGGGTGATTTGAGGCCAGTCACTCTCTCTCGCCCACAGGATGGTTATTATGAGGGGAGGAGAGAGTGCTATATACCCTGCCTTGTGCTCCTGCAAGAAAGTGTTTTTGATTTTCCACTCTAGCTTTACAGCCCTGGAGATTCCTGGTGATTTTATTTTATTTTATTTATATTTAAAAGATTTATATGGTCGCCCATCTTAAGCAATTCTGGGTGGCTCACAATCTTCTGTCCAAGTCAGGTTTAGAGCAGACTGGTGAAAACCAACTTCTTTGCTTCAAAGAGCTGAGACCCATGTTAGAATCATTCTACAAATGAAATGACCTTTTGGTGAAGGAACTGTTAAGTGGACATACACCTTTGATTCACAGTAATTAAATAACGACATTTTTGTTCTCATCATTCAAAATGGACAACGCTGAAAGGTCATGAATGCATATTCAACGGGGTATTTGATGTATTTGCTGAAAATGGAGTGAATGTGCATCATAGCAAGGACACTCCAAGCCAGGGCTTTCCAAACTTTTGCCGTTGGCGACACACCAACGGCCGGCGCGCAAAAACCTGGAAGCGCCGCCGCCGCTGGGGCACGCAAAACACCGGAAGTGCCGGCGGTGGTTTTTGCGCGCTGTGGCGGCAGCAGCAGCAGCATCGTCCTGGAACCCGGAAGCACTGATGGGCCACCGCCGCTGCTGTGCGCGCTGCCGCACGCGGAAGCAGTGCACCATCAGCGCTTCTGGGTTGTCGCGCGACACACTTGGGCCCCCAGGCGACACAGTACTGTGTCGTGACACAGTTTGGAAAGCCCTGCTCTAGGCATTCTCACATAATCTCATATAATCAACTGTTGCTTCAATTGATGATATGATTATTTAAAACCTGGTTTTCAATTTTGTGTATACATTGACGTTCTTGAGACTGAAAACTTTTTTGACAGGCTATTCAAGTTTGTGGACAAGCAGCTATAACTTTATCTCTCCATGCTGACTGAAGAAGCTGGGCAAGACATTTTGTTTTGCTCATTTAAAAATAAAATAGCAATTTTCTTCATAAATGAAGAACTGGAGCTAGTTTGATTTAAAAAAAGAAGTTGAAAAAAACAAAACCAATTGTTTGTTCCGTCTGTATAGAACAATTGTCTTATTGCTTTGGTTGTTCTTTGGACTTGTCTTTTCTCCTACCCCAAACTCTAATTTTTGATAACCAGGTACAACTCTTGGTACACTCACATGGTTTATTTATTTATTTATTTATTTATTTATTTATTTATTCAATTTATTCCCCGCCCATCTCCCATACAAGGGACTCTGGGCGGGTCACAACAATCAAAGTTAAAAACAATACAATAATTTTAAAAAATACAATATAAATAAATAAAATACAAGATGGGGGACGTAGGGAACGTAGCATAGTGTTGCTACGGGGCTAGCCAACCCCAAGAGGCACTCCCGCCTCCGTTGTCCCAGGCCAGGTGGCAGAGCCAGGTCTTAAGGGCCTTCCGAAAGGTCAGGAGGGAGGGGGCCAGTCTCACCTCCGGGGGCAAGATATTCCATAGGGCGGGCGCTATCGCAGAGAAGGCACGCCTCCTGGACCCCGCTAGATGGAATTCTCTTGTTGAGGGGGTCCGAAGCATGCCCTCTCTGCATGCACGGGTGGGGCGGGCTGACGTTATTGGGACGAGACGGTCCCTCAGGTATCCTGGTCCTATGCCATGTAGGGCTTTAAAGGTGATCACCAACACCTTGAATTGGACCCGGAAGCAAACTGGCACCCAATGCAGCTCGCGAAGCAGAGGTGTTACATGGGCCGATCTCTTGGCCCCCATAACTGCTCGCGCCGCCGCATTCTGCACCAGCTGAAGCTTCCGGATACTCTTCAAGGGTAGCCCCATGTAGAGCGCATTACAATAGTCTATACGGGAGATGACAAGGGCGTGAGTGACTGTTCGGAGGGCCTCCCGATCCAGGAAAGGGCGTAACTGGCGCACAACTCGCAGCTGTGCAAAGGCCCTCCTGGCCACGACTGCCACCTGCTCTTCGAGCAGGAGTCGCGAGTCCAGGAGGACCCCCAGATTCCGCACTGGATCCGAGTGGGGTAGTGCAACTCCACCCAGAACCAAAGATGACAACTTCCCGGATCCAGGGGGGCCGTCAATCCACAGCCACTCCGTCTTACCAGGGTTCAGTTGAAGCCTGTTGTTCCCCATCCAGACCCCCACAGCCTCCAGGCACTGAGATAAGGCATTGACCGCATCACTTACTTCACCCGGGATGGAGATGTATACCTGGGTATCATCAGCATATTGGTGATACCTCATCCCGTGGTGACGGATGATCTCGCCCAGCGGCTTGATGTAGATGTTGAATAGGAGAGGAGAGAGAACCGACCCCTGAGGCACCCCACAAGTCAGGGGTCTTGGGTCAGCTCTATCCTCTCCTATCAACACCGACTGGGAACGGCCCCGGAGGAAGGAGGCGAACCAGCGCAGAACCACGCTGCCCGCCCCCAACTCCTTGAGCCGTCCCAAAAGTATACCGTGGTCGACGGTATCGAAAGCCGCTGAGAGATCTAAGAGAGCAAGGATGGACGCACTCCCTCCATCCCGCTCTCGCCAGAGATCATCCATAAGCACGACCAATGCAGTCTCTGTCCCATGTCCCGGCCTGAAACCTGACTGGAAGGGGTCCAGATAATCCGTTTCCTCCAGAATCCTCTGGAGTTGCAACGCCACCACCTTCTCAACCACCTTTCCCAAAAAGGGAAGGTGGGAGACTGGGCGAAAATTGCCCAGGATGGTAGGGTCCAGGGATGGTTTCTTGAGGAGGGGGTGCACCAGCGCCTCCTTAAAGGCAGCCGGGAACACCCCCTCACTCAAGGACGAATTTATAATCGCCTGGACCCAGCCACATGTCACCTCACTAGCTGATTTTACCATCCAGGAGGGACATGGGTCAAGTTGGCATGTGGTGGCGTTTACAGTCCGGAGGATCCTGTCTACTTCATCAGGCCCAACAGGATCAAACTGCTCCCAGATAACATGGCAAGTACGGGCCTCTGGCATCTCCCCAGATCTTGTCTCACGCTTGGAGTCCAACTTGGAATGAATCTGAGCGATTTTGTCCTGCAGATGCTCAGAAAACTCTTCCGATCGGCCCTGTAAATGGGTCTCCCCTTGCTCCTGACCCAAAAGTGATCTTGTAATCTTAAACAGGGCCGTCGGGCGGCATTCTGCGGACGCAATAAGAGCGGAGAAATATTCACGTTTCGCCGCTCTTACCGCCACAAGGTAGGCCTTAACTGCGGCTCTAGATTGTGTCCGGTCAGATTCAGTCTTCGTCTTTCTCCAGCGGCGCTCTAGACGTCTCTTAACCCTCTTCAAGGTCCTCAACTCATCCGTAAACCACGGTGAGTGGCGGGCCGAACAGGGCCGGAGAGGTCGCACAGGCGCGATCTTATCCAGAGCCCTGGCCGCTTCCCTATTCCAGGCCGCGGCCAGGACCTCCACTGGACCGTGAAGCAAGTCCTCGGGAATAACCCCCAGCTCCTTCTGAAACCTCACTGGGTCCATCAGTCGCCGAGGGCGGACCAATCGAGTAGGTCCCACCTCCCTGCGGAGTGGGGCAGCAGAAGAGAGTCTCAGGGTCACCAGGGCGTGGTCTGACCATGACAATGGGGAAAGATGTAACTCTCCCCTCAGATCACATTGCCACTGCTCGGACAAGAAAACTAAGTCCGGGGTGAGACCACTGTCACGAGTCGGGTCACGAATAATCTGAGACAGGCCCATAGCTGCCATGGTAGCCATGAACTCCCGGGCCGCCTCCGAGGACTGCCCCAGGGACGGCAGATTGAAGTCCCCCAGAACCATGAGTCTGGGGAACTCCACTGCCAACCCCGAGACAGCCTCGAGCAGCTCAGGCAGGGAGGTCGCTACGCAGCAGGGAGGCTGGTACAGCAGCAACACTCCCAACTGTTCTCGTGAACCCAACTTGAAGAACAGGGTCTCACACCCGGCCACTTGTGGAGCAGCGCCCCTGAAGGCCACAAGGGACTCTCGGATGACAACTGCCACCCCTCCTCCCCTGCCCCGGTGTCTCGGCTGATGCCACACCCGAAACCCGGCTGGGCACATTTCCGAGAGGGCTACTCCCCCCTCTGGGCCCAGCCAGGTCTCGGTAATACACACCAGGTCAGCCCCATCCTCTGTGATTAAATCACTTATAAGGGGGGCCTTGTTATTCACCGACCTGGCATTCAGCAGCAACAGTCGGAGACCGGAGCCCACGAGGATCTGCTTACCAGGGCCTGGGTATGAACACGGGGGGCCGGAACGCACCACCGGTAACAAACACCGGGGGCGCCTTCCCCGGTAATGGCTCGCCCTCCGGTTCCCGTCATACCGTCCCCTGCCCGTCACCACCTGAATCAAATGGCCCGCCCCCCAGCCCCCAGAGATTCCCGACTCTGGCCTAGTAGCCTCCACTCCCAGGCCTCTGGAATTCTTGGGCTTAATCAAGGGTCCCTTATCCCATTCACCCATCATCCAATCTCACAACAAATCGGGTAGTGACAAGACCCCCCAGTGCACCAGCTCACGCTCTCGGCACTGTAAGGATCCCGCACCACCCCCAGTCACGCTCTGTACCTCTCCCTCGACTTCTCTCACTTAGCCTTCACAATGTCATCAGAAAAGCTCCATGCCAGGCTAGAGGAATTTTCTTTGGGAGAAATTATGGAGCTTTGCATGGAACAGTTCCTAAGAACATTGAGACTGACAAAAATATTCTGGATCTTGAGGAAAAACAACCTTGGATCCATCACTTCAGGATGTGGAGATCCTTCTTTGCCTCTGAGATACGTCCAGATGGCACCATTTCCACTCACTGCTTACTCTAAAACATTTTGAACTTAGCTGTGCAATGCTGCTCTGTCTAGCTTGGAATAATACAAGCCAATCAGTGCCCCCTCCAGTTGACCAATAGAAGAATGCAAAAGTCACTGTTCAGTCAGTGCCCCACCCCTTAAGTTATAGCAATTTTGGTGTAACAAAAATCTTCTCTCCCATTGGTCACAAAGAAAGAAATGATTGTTTCCCCACTCCTCCCCACCCACCAGCAGTCCCGTTTCAGTATATTCCAGCCGTTTTGCAAAATATTTTGTGCAGGTGGTACAAGGAGTAATCACCTTGGGCATCAATGTATTATTTTTCCTGCATAGATATTCCTATGAAAAGCTGTGATTACATAATTTGCAGGCAGTCACTTTCCCCAAGAGCTATATTGTGATATCCACCTCCTCATGGATGCTACTGGCTGTAACCATGGTTGTAAGTTTTAGTGTATAGCCTCTTTCTGTTTGCGGCAGGGAGAATAAGGTGTTGCTCAGTCCCTTGGACCTAGGAAAGAAGTAACAGGGCTAGAAGAGAGAATTGGAACTAAAATACTAATACTTCTCCTGGAATGACCAGCCTAACACCTTCTTCTGCTAGTCACTGAGGCAATTCATTCTCCACCTTTATAACCCCCATAGACCTTCCCTGGCCATAATGTTCTGAAGCATTTCTTGGCAGGAAACTCCAAAGTTCTTCTTATCTCCTACCTATGAATGAGGCAATGTGATTAGTAACAGGATGCCTCAAACCTGCACCCGCTAATAAGCTATATTCTCTTGTTGGCATTGCTCCACCTAAGATCAGAAGGGAAGTAGAAGCAGATGCCAAAAGAACCAAGCAAGAGACTGACTCTCGTCACCCTTTGAGCGGATATACTCCCCCAATTCGTCGAGTTAGATCTAGAAAGAGCTTTATGGCAAGAACTAATGCCCTAGAGGGGGCCAAAGAACAGAATCGAATAAGTAAATGGAGGAATGAGCTCACCGATTTGACTATTTTACCGAAGGAAGAAATGGCCGCTGGAAATACTCTCCCTTACATAGTTTGGAAGACAATGAACAGGATGAGGGTGGGGGTACCAGGGTGCAAGATGCTTTATTTAAGTGGGGGTTGTTGGCTGACGACAATAGATTATGTGAATGCGGAGAAACCCAAGACCCGGCGCATCTGATGGTGTGTCGATTACTGCCGGAGCCTTGTACTGTCGACGACCTACAGCAAGCTATGGCGGTGGCTACATTTTGGCAGAGTAAAGTTTGATCTGGACACGAAAAATAAATAAATAATAATCTCCTACCTCAAGCAGATGCACCAACCATCTGGTCAGTGGCCACCCCTGCCAGCTCCAGATCCCCTTCAGAGTTTCTACTCACCACCTCCTGTAACCAATCCACAAACCTGAAACCCTGGTATTCCTCCCAACTCCCAAATCCTGTGACACCTCTGCTGCGCGAGCTGCATTGGTTACCAGTTTGCTTCCGGGTCCAATTCAAGGTGTTGGTTGTCACCTTTAAAGCCTTACATGGCATGGGACCAGGTTACCTAAGGGACCGCCTCATCCCCAGAGCATCGACCAGCCCCACCCGGTTATGCAGAGAGGGCTTGCTATGGACCCTGTCTGTAAGAGAATTCCATCTGACAGGGTCCAGGAGGCGGGCCTTCTGTGGGTGCAGTGGCACCCGCCCTCTGGAACATTCTGCCCCTGGAGGTGAGACAAGCCCCCACACTCCTGACCTTCCGAAAACAACTGAAGACCTGGCTCTGCCACCTCGCTTGGGATGGGAAGAGTAATAGCTCTTCGTGGGGATGGCTTGCGCCATAGAGTTCTTTTAATACATAACATCACAGCCTCTTGGATTTTATATATTTATATATTTATATTTAATTTTTAAATTGATATATTGTGTTGTATATTTTATATGTTTTAATCACTAACTTTATTGTAAACCGCCCAGAGACCCCTCTACGGGGGGAGATGGGCGGTGATATAAGTTGAATAAATAAATAAATAAATAAATAAATAAATAAATAAATAAATCCTACCCCCGCTCAGGCCTTGGGTTACCATTACTTTAGAGCAGGGGTGGGGAACCTTTTTTCTGCCAAGGGCCACTTGGATATTTATAACCGGGGACCGGGGGGTGGGGGGGCGTGGTTTCTGGGATTTCCGTGGACCGGGGGCCGGAGTTTGCAGGCGGGAGCCAATCACAAGCACTGGGGGGCGGGGTTTGCGGGCGGGAGCCAATCGCATGGAAGGGGCGGAGTTTGCAGGCAGGAGCCCCGCAGGCCTTAGGCAGGAGCCCCGCGGGCCTTATATGGCCCACGGCCTGACGTTGCCCACCCCTGCTTTAGAGTCAAGTTGCCGTATGGAAAAAATATTTTACTTTTCCCACAGAACAATTCAATTGCATGAAGGAGGATTTTGGTGAGATCTCATAATCTCTCTCGTTGTATGCAGCCTCCCTGCCTTCCCCAGCTTCCATGACAATAGGCAGGAGCCCCTGTTATAAATGTAGGCAGCCAGGGAGGCTGTGGAGGGATGGAAAGATGTGTAACCCAAAACCACATCTGTAATAGTGCTTCCACCTCTGTGAATAAAATAAGGGAAAACACAATGTACTTACTTAGAAAAAAATTATGGCCACTATCCTAAATACATAATTCTAGGCAGCAAACAACCAGTTCACAAAACACAATATAAAAATACCCTATAATCAAACAAAAATATAGTTAAAAATAATCCAACTCCAAGAGAAACAGAGGTAGCCTATAACAACTCACAATTGTGCTCCTCTAGCATCCAGGCCCTAATGTCTGGGGGGAACATGGGTCTTAATGGCCTTCTGGAAGACCAAGAGGATTGGGACTCTCCAAATCTCAGGATGGAAGCTGTTCCATAGGGTAAGGACCATGACACACAAGGCAGTTCTCCTGCAAGATGACTCTGTTTAATAGAGGGAAGCTTGGAGCATGCCCATACCAACTCCAAACTCTTGGAGATAGGCCACCCTGCAATTAATCTGGCCCCATGCCATCTAGAGCTTTAAAGGTGATAACCTGCACCCAGAAGCATACTGGAAGCCAGTGCAACTCACATAGCAGTGGCGTTACACAGGTGAACTTTGGAGCACCCAAAATCTTGTGTGCCACTGTGTTCTGGACCAGTTGAACCTTCTGAGTATTCTTCAAGGGCAGTCCCGTGTAGAACATGTTGCAGTAACCCAAACAGCAGGTGACTAAGGCATGAGTGACAGTGAGCAGAGCCTCCCAATGCAGGAATGGGTGCAGCTGGCACACAAGACAATTTTGTCCAAGGGCCTCCTGGCCATAGCTGCCATGTGCTCTTTGAGCAGGAGCTGTGAGTCCAGGAGGACTCCCAGAACTCTGTCTGGGGGAGTGCTTCCCTGTCATGAGTTAAAGATGGGGGGGGGAGACCAGATCACCAGGGGTCCCCCAAATCCAAAGCCACTTGATCTTGCCAGAGTTGAATTGCAAGCTGTTCTCCTCCATCCAGACCCTCATAGCCTTCAGGAACTGGAGAAGAACCTTGGCAGCATCTCCTGTATGGCCGGGGTTGGAAATTTATAACTGAGTATTGTCAGCATATGGATGGCAGTTGTTTGCCACTATTATTTGCACTTATATCCCATTTCTTTGGAGAGCTCAAGTTTGTCTTAATTTTATCTGCCCAACAGTCCTGTAAGGATGACCTCGCCCAGCAGTTTCATGTAGATATTAACAGGAGCGGAGACAGTGTTGAGCCCTGAGACAATCCACATAAGAGGGGTCTAGGGCTGGACCTTCTCCCCAACCAATACTAATTAGAACTGACCTTGGAGGAGAGAAAAAACCTTCTTAACCAACCAGAAGGATGCCATAGTCAATGGTATCAAAAGCTACTGAGAGATCTAGGAGGGCATAGACTACCCCCCCCCCACCGCAAGCCTTTCAAAGGTACTACAGCCAAGCCTGGAAAGGACTCCGTTAAAATTTGAAACAAATTCTCAAGTACTCTGAAAATAAGGCAGATAAACAAAAGCTTCTTTCAAAGTCTATTAGGGAGAAACTGCAAAGTAGACTTCAGTGAAGCACAAATCCAAATAAAATATACCTATCTCATGAACTTAACTGTCCATCATATATAAAGGAGAAAGGAACATTTTCCTTACATTTTGAAATATTACTACAAAACACGTGGTTTCTTCCATGCCTCCTGATCATTTCTTGGGGGTGGATGGTACTGTTTGGTTATGTAACTATTGACACTTGAAGAACTGCTAGTACAAATATGTAACATAGTCTCTGATGCCAAATACAGCTTCAAGAGATGTTTGGAACTATCAGGTGGGTGGGGAGCAAATTGAAAGACAGATTATGTTAGAATGTTAGAAGGTTGAGCAAGAAAAATTTATCTAGCACATACAACAAAATCGTTCCTCCTGAGAATTATATTTCTCTCTCCCTTTATTTCACTGTTTGTTCTCTGACTTGCGATTTAAGCAACCAAATATAAGAAAAACAAAGATTGTAATTTGACATGAAGAGTTACCTCTAGATGAGGAAAGCCAGACTAATTTGCTTTCTGTCTCCAGTAATTGACCTCTGTCCCCTAAATTAGTCTGAAAAGAAAGATTAACTGTTGAGGCAGGCAGCTAAAAGCAAAGGTAACAAGAACATCATCATCATCATCATCATCATCATCATCATCATCATCATCATCAAAAAATGTTACTGGGAAAAATGGCAGCCTTCTATTTTCACTTTTTAAACCAACTGCTCAGATGGAATCATTTTCTAATATCATTTTTATCATTTTTATCATTTTATTTATTTTGCTTTCTCTTCTGTCATGTATTCATCATACGCTCTATCTATCTATCTATCTATCTATCTATCTATCTATCTATCTATCTTCTATCTTCTATCTATCATCTATCATCTATCATCTATCACCTATCACCTATCACCTATCACCTATCTATCTTCTATCTTCTATCTTCTATCTTCTATCTTCTATCATCTATCTATCTATCTATCTATCTATCTATCTATCTATCTATCTATCTATCTTCTATCTATCATCTATCATCTATCATTTATCATCTATCATCTATCATCTATCATCTATCATCTATCATCTATCACCTATCACCTATCACCTATCACCTTCCATCCATCCATCCATCCATCCATCCATCCATCCATCCATCCATCCATCCATCTATCTCTACCTTCCTTCTATCTATCGTCTGTCTGTCTGTCTGTCTGTCTGTCTGTCTGTCTGTCTGTCTGTCTGTCTGTCTGTCTGTCTGTCTGTCTATCTATCTATCTATCTATCTATCTATCTATCTATCTACAGTATCTATCATTGGATGAAGAATATCCAGCACAGTCACAGCTTTTTTAACGTGCACATTCTTTTCAGGTGAGCTGCAAACATTTGTACGTCACCTTCTGTCCCCTCTAGGCAAAGACAATCACCTGTCATTCCATTCCATTCTTAGGCGATCAATGTACAAACAAGGATAATGGGCAACAACCAGCAAATGTTTTGTAAGCTGCTTTTGGAAACTTGAACACCCTTTTACAGAGAGCCCTTGTGAAAGACATGCTTGAATGCTTTCATCTTCAGTCATTTATAATACAGCTGAGAAAAGGCACGCTTCTTGAACATCGTCAAGGAGGCCCTTTGATGGAGTACCAAGAGGCCTGGGGGGCTAATCACAGCTTGCTTTATGTCAGCACAGTTCCTTCTCCTGTTGAAATTACACTTCCTAGGGTTGCTGAAAAGCAACATGTTTTTCCAGCTTCACTTGAGCACCCTTCTGTATTATTCAGCCATGCTAAGACAGGCCATTTCCTGAGAGAAGACAGTGCTGATGGGTTGAATCCAAGACCAGAGTATGGGGGAAATAAATTTGCATTACTAGTGGTGAGAATCTTAGATAGGCTTGGCCCAAATTTTGGGGAGCATTTGTTCAATAGCAAGGAAGAAGAGTGATAGGGATTTTGGCTGTGGGATTTGGCAGGGGGCCAGATCATAATTAGAATGGATTATGTGCATCCCTGGTGCTAATTGTGGCTGATGTTGAAGTTAGTTGCCCCTCAGGTAGTTAAATTGCCTCTGGATGCAAAACCAAATTGAGGTTTTACATTTGTTTGTTTCATTCCAGTTTTCCAAGGGCTCCATCCAAAAAGAGAAAAAATGAATCCACAACTAGACAAGTGGCTTTGGGAGCAGAAACTTTTGATGGTCAGTGGTGTGAACCTGGTTTCTTAATGGTCACAATTAGATCAATTCAGCAGCAGACTTCATACATTGCTTAAGTCATAATGTGGTTTATTTTTGTCTTAGTACCTTGTGTGAACCTAGCAGATGATTTTTGTTAGCCACAATTTGTGCTGCGAAAAAGTTATCTAGAGTCAGACTTAGTTTGTACTTGAATGGAGGCCATCAGAAGATCCTAGCACTATAGGCCAAAATAAGACTTTGGAAAAGAACCTCTCAAAAGATAGCAATGACAACCCCTTCTACAGGGCTACCAACAAACTGGAGAAGCAGCTGGAGAAGATCTGGATGGAGAAGGCTAGCATATGATTTCTTAGACAAGAGCCTATTTCGGCAGATACCAAACATCAACCTCAGTTGACATGAAGGCAAAGGGAGACAATTAAATGACAATTTCATGAAAACAGTTGTCTGTAATTATTCAATGAGAGCTTAACATATGCAAAGCAAACAAACAAACTGATCCATGTCTCAACCATCATAACACTTTTGTTTCCTTCCTGCCGTGGCTCAGCTATCCTACGAATTTGTCCCTTAATCTGTTTTGAGTAACTATACATTTTCATGCCCTGATGGGCAGAAGCATTTCCAGCAGAGCCATCTGTAAACATTTTCTTAGACCTATTCATTGCAGGCTTTTTGGCTACAGGAAAACAGGGAAGAACAATAAATCTGTCTCATCTATGGTGTATTAGTACTTATATCCCTGACTGTAGTACAGAATAGATTTGATTTGATTTGATTAAATGTGCACAAGTGACATAATGGTAAGGTCCAGGAACAAACATTCATCTGCCATGCCTCCAAATGTCAGTTGTGCTATGGTGACACACCCTATCATGTTCAAACAGATACCAGCTGTAATTCATTGAGACGTATGCATAATACCTTGGTTATATGCAACTGTGGATTTATAGATGGCATTTTTGTTCAAGGACTTTGCCTTTAAGAGGAAATGTGTCAGAGAATTCAGAGGATGAAAATATCCCAAAGCATGTCTAATCCCTTACAGACATCATGTGCCAGCTATACAGGATGAGTAAACCATTCAGCCTCCAGCAAAGGAGATTGTTACCTTCTTGTGGTGCTGGAGCTGGAGAACCTCAATGACGCCATGAGCTAAACCATGAAGGGACACCCAAGACGGGAAGGTCATGGCAGAGAGGTCAGACTAAATATGATCCCTGGGGAAGGTAATGGCAACCCACCCCAGTATTCTTGCCGTGAAAACTAAATGGATCAGTACAACCAGAGATATGTTGGTATACCATCGGAAGAAGGGACTCCCAGGTCGGAAGATGGTCAAAATGCTACTGGGGAGGAACAGAGGATAAGTTCAACTAGCCCCAGATGTGATGACGCAGCTAGCTCAAAGCCGAAAGGATGCCTAGCGGCTGACGGTGCTGGTGGTGAACGACGAATCCAATGTTCTAAAGAGCAACACACCATAGGAACCTGGAATGTAAGACCTATGAGCCAGGGCAAATTGGATGTGGTTACTGGTGAGATGACAAGATTAAATATAGACATTTTGGGTGTCACTGAACTGAAATGGAATGGAATGGGTCACTTCACATCAGATGACCACCAGATCTACTACTGTGGACAAGAGGACCACAGAAGAAATGGAGTAGCCTTCATAATTAATAATAAAGTGGCTAAAGCAGTGCTTGGATACAATCCAGTGCTTGGATACAATCCAAAAAACGATAGAATGATCTCAGTTCGAATTCAGGGTAAGCCATTTAACATCACAGTGATCCAAATATACGCCCCAACCACAGATGCTGAAGAAGCAGAAGTAGATCAGTTCTATGAGGATGTGCAGCACCTACTGGATAATATGCCAAAAAGAGATGTTATTTTCATTACAGGAGACTGGAATGCTAAGGTGGATAGTCAAATGACACCTGGAATTATAGGCAAGTATGGTCTGGGAGAACAAAATGAAGTGGGACATAGGCTGATAGAATTTTGCCAAGACAACCCACTGTGCATAACAAACACTCTCTTCCAGCAACCTAAAAGATGACTTTATACATGGAGTTCACCAGATGGTTGACACTGAAATCAGATTGACTACATCCTTTGCAGCCAAAGGTGGTGGACATCTATACAGTCGGTAAAAACAAGACCTGGAGCTGACTGTAGTTCAGATCACGAACTTCTTATTGCACAATAAGGAAGACCCACAGATCCATTAGATATGAGCTCACTAACATTCCTAATGAATATGCAGTGGAGGTGAAGAATAGATTTAAGGGACTAGATTTAGTAGATAGGGTCCCGGAAGAACTATGGACAGAAGTTCGCAACATTGTTCAGGAGGAGGCAACAAAAAACATCCCAAAGAAAAAGAAAACCTAGAAGGCAAGATGGCTTTCTGCTGAGACACTGGAAGTAGTCCAAGAAAGACAGAAAGCAAAATGCAACAGTGATAGGAGGAGATATGCCCAATTAAATGCAAAATTCCAGAGGTTAGCCAGAAGAGATAACGAATTATTTTTAAACAAGCAATGCACGGAAGTGAAAGAAGATAATAGAATAAAAAGGACAAGAGACCTCTTTCAGAAAATTAGAAACATCAGAGGTAAATTCCAGGCAAAAATGGTTACCATTACTACAGGGAATACCATTGCTTTAACTATGCGGACCTTTGTTGTCATTTTTTTGTTGTTATACGTTTTAACAATTAGTTTTTCATCATTTGTACATAGTTCAACTTCAGATTCTGTCTTCTGCTGCTCATTTCCAAATGTCCTATTATCTACCTTAAATCTTTCTCTTAACTGTACATACAAAAATGGACCTGAGGAAGTGGACAGGATCCTTCGAATTGTTAATCCCACCACATTTTATTTAGACCCCTGCCCTTCCTGGCTAGTGAAATCAGCCGGGGAGGTGACAGGTGGATGGGTCTGGGCTATGATTAATACATCCTTGTCGGAGGGGGTGGTTCCAACTGCCTTTAAAGAGGCGTTGGTGCACCCCCTCCTCAAGAAGCCATCCCTGGACCCTACCATCCTGGACAATTTTCGTCCAGTCTCCCACCTTCCCTTCTTGGGAAAAGTGGTTGAGAAGGTGGTGGCGTTGCAACTTCAAAGGACCCTGGATGAAGCGGATTATCTGACCCTTTTCAGTCAGGTTTCAGGCCAGGATACGGGACGGAGACTGCATTGGTCGCGCTTACGGATGACCTCTGGCGGGAGCGGGATGGAGGTAGTGCATCCATGCTGGCTCTCTTGGACCTCTCAGCGGCTTTCGATACCATTGACCATGGTATCCTTTTGGGGCGGCTTAGGGAGTTGGGGGTGGGCGGCGTAGTTTTGCGCTGGGTCACCTCCTTCCTCCAGGGCCGCTCCCAGTCGGTGGTGATAGGGGAGGAGAGATCCAGCACGCGTTCACTCCTATGTGGGGTGCCGCAGGGTTCGGTTCTCTCTCCTCTCCTGTTTAACATCTACATGAAACCGCTGGGTGAGGTCATCCGACACCATGGGATGAGGTATCATCAGTATGCGGATGATACTCAGTTGTATATCTCCATCCCTGGTGAAGTAAGTGATGCTGTCTCCACCCTGTCCCAGTGCCTGGGGGCTGTGAGGGCCTGGATGGGGAACAACAGGCTTCAGTTGAACCCTGGTAAGACCGAGTGGCTGTGGATTGATGGCTTAGTGTCTTCTGGGAAATTATCATCTTTGGTTCTCGACGGGGTAGCACATTTTTTCCAATCTGATGGCCATTGTTGTGTTTTCCAAATTTGCTGGCATATGGCATGCATCACCTTGACAGCATCATCTTCCAGGATTTCAAACAGTTCAGCTGGGATACCATCTCCTGCTGCCTTGTTATTAGCTATGCTTCTTAAGGCCCATTCAACCTCACTCTTCAGGATGAATTTTTAAAATTATTCAGCTCTAACTCACTGACCATACCGTCAAATATGTCCCCGATATTATTATCCTTCCTATACAGATCTTCCGTATATTCTTGCCACCTTTTCTTGATCTCTTCTGCTTCTGTTAGGTCCTTGCCATCTTTCTTCTAGCTTTCTGATTGGCTGGAAGTTAGCTGTGACACACACCAGGCCTAAAGCATTAGGCCTAAAGCACATAGCATGACCTGCTATTGGGTGGCAGTGCTGCATCTAAGCACTGAGTTCCCCCCCTCCTTGCTCTCACAGGGCAAGGCTTCCCACAGAGGAAATCAGGAGGATTTGTTCTCATGGGAAGGTCCCATTGCTTGTATAAGCGCTAGCCATAACAATACGCACGTGACAGTTGTTATCTTGCACCTGCACTTCACGTCACCATGAGAAGCCTTTGCTTTGTAAAGGATGCAATTTGCCAAAACACTTTTGCTTTGTAGAGAAACCCAATTTACCAATTTCATATGAGAAATCTGACATGAAGACCACTTGGAACCACTGGATCAATACCTCTGGTCCAGAATGTAGTTGCATAAGTAGCTATGTTAAGCCCATGTGACACCTCTATGTCATGAACTGCACTGGCTACCAGTTGATTTCCATATGCAGTTCCAGGTGCTAGTTGATATCTATAAAGCACTTCATGATTCAAGACCTGGCTATTTATGGACCACTAGGGCAGGACTAGAACTCACAATCTCTTTGTTTCTAGTCCCATACCTTTAACCACTCTACCAAACTTGCTTTTGTGTGCATTTTACAGCAGTGGTATTTAAAAAGGCTTATTTTGAAGTATGCTCATCTTTTAAAACTAGAAACTGAATGCATAATTAAACAAACTGCACCCATAACTGTACAATGCACACCTATTATTTTTTATACAGTATTTATAGCTACATTGCCCTCTATACTTTTAGAAGAGGAACAGGATTGCTGTTGTAGATTGCAGGTTGAAAATATTTTTAAAAATTGAGTTAAAGCTGCTACTTAAATGTCTCACATTGCTTTTTGATGGAGTACATGATATGCACTCAAACCAACTGTGCATGCAATATTCAAAAATGATTCAGAGTTATATTGTCTGTTCCTTTGAATGAGGCACATAACATAACTGTAGATATAGGATGCACTTCATAGTTCTACTTCTACTGTGAAAATTACAAATATACATCCCAAAGGTGCAATGTTAGTGTGCAAAAACCCAAAAACTATCCAGAAAGAAAAAGGAAAGCTTGCAGATAACTTTAAATGTGCTACATGGCAAGGGATCTGGTTATTTGAGGGACTGCCTGTCTCCCATAGTATCTGCCCAGCTGATTTGATCAGAGAGGGTTGGTGCATTCTGGGTTCCTTCAAGTAAACAATGCCATCCATTGGGGACCCCAGAAGTGCGACTTCTCTGTCACAGTGTCTGTCCTCTGGAATGAGATCCCTCCTGAGATCCAGGTGGCTCCAAGCTTACTGGTGCATCAAAGAGCCTGGAAGACCGGGCTCTTCGCCCAGGCCTTTGGGTAGAATGTGTGTAGCCCCTTATGAGTAATGTGTGTATATTTTCATTGTTGCCTGGTTATGCCATCTCTTTGCTCCTTTGTCTTCATTGTTCTATTGTTACTTTTTCTGTGTTTTTACTTTGTGAACCACCCAGAGTCTACGGGAGTCGGGTGGTGTACAGATGTGATAGAGATGGATGGATGGGTAGGTGGGATAGATGGATGGATGGATGGGATACATAGGAAGGAAGGAAGGAAGGAAGGAAGGAAGGAAGGAAGGAAGGAAGGAAGGAAGGAAGGAAGGAAGGAAGGAAGGAAGGAAAATAGGTAGATACTGTGATCATGTAGCAGTTGAGAAATTTCATGGCTGCTGACTGAGGAACAAACTGAGAATGCAAAACCAAAGTACCAGTTCCAGATGAATCACAACATTCAGGGCAAATCAGGATAGTTCAGGACTGCATTTCTCTCATTTGAGGCAGAGCGAACGGGTCCAACCTGCCTGGTTCTAATTCAAAACTTTCTGTGGTAGAGCTCTGCCATATTGCAAGTAGCATTACTGAGATAGGTGCAATCAAGCTGGGGGTGGGTGGGAGAAGCCTGTGACATCATTGTGTGTCTGAGAGAGAGTGAGAATAGAATACTGGATATAGTAACTGACAAGTTTCCCCTTAGACCAGAGTGATATCCAAAACAAGTATTGGTTGCCCAATGGCAAAGGAGGGAGAAAGTGCCCTATGGGAAATAAATAAATAAATAAACAAACAAACAAACAAACAAATAAATGGTAAAGGTAAAGGTAAAGGTAAAGGTAAAGGTAAAGGTAAAGGTAAAGGTAAAGGTAAAGGTAAAGGTTTTCCCCTGCACAGTCATGTCCGACTCTAGGGGGCCGGTGCTCATCTCCGTTTGTTAGCCAAAGAGCCAGCGCTGTCCGAAGACGCTTCCACGGTCATGTGGCTGGCATGATGCGCATGGAACGCTGTTACCTACCCACCAAAGTGGTACCTATTTATCTACTTGGATTTGCATGCTTTAGAATTGCTAGGTTGGCAAGAGGTGGGGCGAGTTCGGAAGCTCACTCCATCACACGGGGCTAGGGATTCGAACCTCTGAACTTGTGATCGACAAGCCTGGCATCTTAACCACTGAGCCATAGCACCCTTTTCCATATATATATATACATACATACATACATACATACATACATACATACACACACACACATACATACACACACACACACACACACACACACACACACATACATACATGTATTTAAAGTTTTTTCTATATTATTATGTGAGTTACGTTGATAGTATTTATTGTTATGGTTTTGTACTATCTTTCAAAAATTTGAACTCTTGTAGCATATCATGAATTGAAGCAGGATAGAAACATTTGTAATAAAATAATAAAAAGCTAGGATATAAATAGAAGTGATGACACTGATAACAATAATTCCTAATTGTAATCCTTTGATCCATTTGTTCCCAAGTCTGTCATCCTTAAAATAATTTAGGAGGAAGGGTTATCTAATGAGTTGGCAGGCTTAACATTTTCTTTTATGGAAAAGATCAATGAGTTAATCTCTTATACTTCTTTCTGTCTTCAACCCCAGATCATTAGCTCCATGGCTTTTAAGACGGGCCATCAGTAAGGTATTCCTTATCAACCACCTTCTCTTTGCAAAAACAACAGGAACAACCCTTATGACTAACTGAAACGTTCCACGAATATTTTTCCCCATAATACTTCTTTTTGATGCAAACTCCATCTCATAATACATAGTACATAGTACATAGTATATAAGGTAAAGGTTTCCCCCGCACATTTGTGCAGTTATGTCCAACTCTAGGGGCCAGTGCTCATCTCTGTTTGTTAGCCGAAAAGCCAACGTTGTCCAAAGACACTTCCACGGTCATGTGGCCGCATGACGTGTGCGGAACGCTGTTATACTATATACATTATACTATATACATGTTATATATATACTATATACTATATACTATATACTATATACTATATACTATATACTATATACTATATACTATATACTATATACTACAGTATATACTATATACTATATACTATATACTACAGTATATACTATATACTATATACTACAGTATATACTATATACTATATACTATATACTATATACTATATACTATATACTATATACTATATACTATATACTATATACTATATACTATATACTATATACTATATACTATATACTATATACTATATACTATATACTATATCAGAGCTTTCCAAACTGTGTGTCGCGACACAAAAGTATGTCACCACACACAGTCTGGTGTGTCGCCACACAACCAGGAAGCGCTGATCATAATCAGTGCTTCCGGGTGTTCCTGCGGCGACACACCAACTGCAGCACGCAAAACCCGAAAGCGGCAGCAGCGCTTCCAGGTTTTTGCGCGCTGCCGCAAGGACAGCACTTCCGGGTTTTCCCGCGGCGACACACCAATGCCGGTTGGTGTGTCGCCGCGGGAAAAACTTTGGAAAGCCCTGTACTATATACATGTTATATATATACGTACTATATACTGTATACTGTATACTGTATACTATATAAAAGTTACAAGACTGTAATAATTTGATTGCTACCTTATTTATTTATTATTTATCAAAGAGATTTATATGGCCACCCAACTCACTCACAGTGACTCCGGGCGGCTTACAAAAATAAAACCCCAAATACAAAACCCGCTACACCCCCACCCACCCCCTTATTTATAGGATGTGAGAATAACCTTGGGAGACAGGAGGAAGAGCCGCAGCCTAGACAACGGTCTGATAAATGAAATCTGAGTCCAAAGGAGGAATGGGGGGGTGGAGAAAGTGTCTCAGAAGGGACCCTCCCTAGTTTTCTGGAGAGTAAAAGTAAGGGAGGGGAGAGGTTCTTTCAGACTTGCAAGATTCTGTTACTGTTACCTTACCATAAAGGTAGTGTTAGTACTCATGGTTTGTACTTCTTGTCTGGAAAAGACTTATTTTGACTTATGTCTTATTTTGATAATGAGATTCTAAAAGAGTGTACATTGTGAACCTCTGCTTTCTGTGACCTTTGGAGTGCTTTCTCGTGAATGTCATCCTGTTCTGATAAAAAGAAAAAGAAAAATTTTACAGCCCTTTTATGTTTTTATCCATGCTAGATAATAGTGGGGAGTTCCAAGCTGACAGAGTAAGTCCAAGTGGAGTATTCCAGGGCTCACCGAAATGAATTGGATATTTCCAGACTCCAAGATCCAGCTGTTGAAGTGACTTAGATGATATCTGCATGGCTACTACTGTCCTCATAGAAGGACTTCTTGATGCCAGACATTGGTTGTGATTGGTTACCAAATCCCTGATCATCGAAGTGGATGGGTTCATAAGCCCTAAGTTATCATATAATACCTATGAAGAGAGATACCCACTTCAGAAATCATTATATACACATTTCTCTACAGGATAGAGAATGAAAAAGTCTGTGTCCCTGAAGCAAGCTGGTATCTCCTGTGATACTCCATAATTCTTCTGGAGTCTTCTCCCTCCCTCAGAAGCCGAGTGCTGACATCTGACATCTACTTGTCACTTCAGATGTGTAAGCAGTTCCATAGAGACCTCAGTGCCTCGCCTATTGTAATTCTGTGCAAAGCTGGAGAGTAATCAGATCCAGCTCAGCTCAGAAGGTGCCCATTAAAGAGGCAAATGTGACTTGCATTTTCTCTGGGCAATTAAGAAGAGAGGCTGTGATCCGAAGCTCAGACTAATGTGCCTTTGGAAAACACTATGCTGAAACAGTTATGAATAATGAAAAGAGCTGTAAATAACAGTGCGTTTCTGCCACTAAGTAGCTAATTTGCAAAATGGCTAGCCAACATTATTCAATTTAGCATCGGCATTCCCTTGCTGTGAATAATTGAACAGGTTCCTTTGGTTTTAGAAGTCCCTGCATGTGTAGTCACCATCTCAGTAATGCTCCTTTTTAAGTCTATTCCCATCCCCATCATCATCATTCCAAAGTAAACCCTTGGCTGCCCATTAGGGTTACTATATCTGGGCTGCAGGAATCCAGATGATGACTAGATGGCAGTAGAAACAGGAAACCCTCGGCTGCCATCTTGTCGTTGTCTGTATGAACGCAGCCCAAATATGTTTTGGAAGGAACTACAGTATCTGTTTGAAAGGAGCTACAGTATCTGAATTGTGAAAGAGAATAAATACACTCAGTATCTGTTAGAGATAAGGGTTTCAATCAAGCATGTCTCACACACAGACTTGAAGGAGAAGACAGCCTCCGCTGTAACCTGATCTCACTTGCTGTGTGTGGGAGGGGCCGAATCCCTGGATTCAGGAATTTCCTGTTTCCTGTTCTCTCTCTCTCTCTCTCTCTCTCTCTCTCTCTCTCTCTCTCTCTCTCTCTCCCCCCCCCCCCCCCCTTGAATCTCCCACCAAGGAGGGTGGCCAGCCACATGGCTGCTGCCACATGTTTCTCATACTTCCAGACAGCAAGACCGCATTAGAAGCATGCGGGTTTGGTCAGAACCACTTGCTTGCACACATGGACCATTTCTACTAAGGAACTGTGAGTTACAATAAACTTGTAAACTCTTTTTTATGTAACTTTACATTTAACGTGTGAAGTGTGTTTATTTTGTATTTGAACTGATTAAGCCTTGTGCAAGTTTATGGGAACGCTTCTACTCTGCTATATACTAATAAGAAGCTGCATGGAGTTCTGGTACTACCACATCAGAATTTCCTACAGTCTCACCACTGTTTTTGTTTCTTCCTGCCATGGTTGTATAGTTATTTAGGTCCCACTCCTTTTTCCTTTCAACTTAAGAGTTGAAACCCTTAGCTCTGGTGCCATTGCTTACCCCTAAGAGACCTTTAACTCGTTGCCATTTCTACCTACCTGTATGTATATTCACAGACACACAAACACATAGACACACAATTGTGTTTTCCAAGCTTTTACACATCCCATTTTTAGAGACAGCATGCATCAGAAATCTTGGAAATCATCTTTCCAGGAAATTCACAAAATCCTGCTTCACAAGAACATTGTGTCCAATAAAAACAATTATTCCATTTTGTAAAACCAACTCTTATATACTTTATTGTACCCTATTTCCACCTTGAAGCCAATTGAAAGATGGCAGTTATTAACAAAAGCCCTACTTATTCTTTAAGTTAAGAATATTCCTCTTCCAAGAACGTATCATAGTTTTAGGTTGAATGCATGTTCTAAAGAGGACTTATTATAATCATATATTCTTGGCCAGTATCAGCTCACTGTTAGGCATGACTATTGCTAAGCCAGGGGAAGTTTAAGATAGGAATAATGAGTTGGTGGTTGTAGTTATTGTTGGTGGTGGTTAAGGATGCATTGAGGAAGAGTAAAGAGTGAGCAAGATGGCAGAGTACTGCAGCTGGACCATTGGATAGAAGACGAAGGAATAAAGCTGATGATTTGCAGCAGTCTTGGCTGAAAGGTAGAAGCTTGAAGGACAGATAAAGGAAAGAAAGATGGTTATGGAGAGGAAGATAACTTGTGAAAAAGCAGTTGGAACTAGGAAGATCAAGTTGCATGGAAGGAGGTAAAGGGTTCAATGGATTTTGATGACTGTGGAGACTGGACTGCTCTTGTATTGAAGGAGGAGGTGAAGGAGAGGAAAATCGAGAACTCTGATAGAAGAAGAGAGTTTGAGCTCATCCACACAACCTACTTGCCATGGCATGAAGATACCCCACTTACTGTTTGCTCAGCATTCATTTTGGAATGAGGATGATGAGGATGTGTTTGGTGTATATACAATTTAGGGAGGTCAGTTTGCTGGCTTATTAGAGGGATGGGAAGGTTAGTTAAGAAGTGGGGACAGTGGGAAGGCTCAGGCAGTCATGACCCCCCTGGACAGTCCAGTGAGCTACAATGTTAGAGGTGCCTCTAAGGGCTGGAGAGGGAACACAGTCAAGCAGATTTCAGTTGTCATGGGTTAGGGTAGGTCACATCCCAGACCAATGGCTGTCCAACCTTGACATGAAGACCTCCAGTGCTGGAGCCACCATGATTCCAGGAGGGCACTGTGCCATTGCTTCATAGCTCTCGTGATCAGGAAATTCCTCCTTATTTTGAGTTTGGATCTCTCTCTGTAATACTTTCACCCATACGTTCTTGTCCCATCCTCAGGAGCTATGGAAAATAAATGCATACCCTCTTCCCTGTGATACCACTTTAAGTATCTGAAGACTGCTATCGTGTCTCCCCTCAGCCTTTTCTTCTTTAGGATAAAAAATTCCCAGTTCCTTTAACCCTTCTTCATAAGATAGGAATACATTTGGTATGGGTTTTATAACAGGTAAAAATCTGGGCTCTTCATTTCAAAACAATGCTATGGAAAAGAAGATCCAGTTTAAATAGGTTTGCTAGTTGCTTCTTTTTTTCTTCTGCTTCAGCTGAAAATTCATCAGGGAAAAAACCCTTCTCTCTGATCACTTTTCCATTTTGTACACTAACACTTGTCCTGTTACTAGGATTACTTTTGTGAAATCATCTGCCTCGTGCATTGATTCGTGACATTAACTAACTAAAAATGCTGGTTGGGAAGGAGATACAGAATTTGCTTGAGGGATTTCATCCGAACTCAACAGTAGAAAAAAATAAGCTGGAGGGAACAACATAGTGGTGACATCCTTTTTGAGGGACAGTGTGGTTCCTCTGTCCTTGAAGGAGGTGATGGTATGTTTCCTTCTCAAAAGTCCATTCCTGAACCCCTCCATTCTGGACAACTAAAGTCCAGGTTCCAATCTTCCCTTTGTGGGAAAGGTTGTGGGGAAGGTGGTAGGAGGGCAGCTGCAGAGGATGTTGGAGGAAACAAATTATCTGAACCTGTTTCAGTTGGTTTTCAGACCAGGGTATAGTTTGGAGGCAACATTGGTCATGCTTGTTGATGACTTTTGACGGAACCAAAATGGGGTGAGTGCATCCATCCTTGTGCATCTTGATCTCTCAGTGGCTTTTGATATCATCAACCATGGTGTCCTGGACTAGCTGCAAGTTTGGGAGTGGGATGCACTGTGTTGCAATGGTCTGCCTTCTTCCTCAGTGGTTGTTCCGAGGTGGTGTAGAAGGGAGGGGAGAGATCATGCCCATGGCCCCTCACTTGGGGGAGTGCCTCAGGGGTCGATGCTCCCTCCCTCCCTGTTTAACTTCTACGTGGAGCCATTGGGTGCAGTCATCCGTTGGTCCAAGGTCCAGTAGCATCTATATGCTGATGGTACCCAGGTCTACATCTCAGCCCCAGGCTGTGCAGGTGAAGATATCAATGTACTAACCCAGCATTTGGAGGCTATTCAGGCAGGTCTGGATGAGGAGGAACAGACTTGAGCTCAATCCTGTCAAGACTGAGTGGCTGTGGCTGTTTGGCAACCTGGGTCAGGGACATTTCCATTGTTGGTGTTGAATGGGGTTGCACTTCCGCATTTGAGGCTGGTATGCAACTTATTTATTTATTTAGTAAATTTATAGGCTGCCCATCTCATCTCTCATATACATGACTCTGGGTGGCTCACAATTAAAACAGAATAAAAACAATAAAAACAACCAGGATTAAAAACAACAAAAATGAAATAAAAATAGCAGCCGAGAAGACTCCTAAACACTCTAACCATGACACGGGCTCACCCATATTGTCAGAAAATATGAGGGGGGGGGGGGCCTTCATGTTGGTAGTGGGCAAGGGTAAGACCACACCCAAAGGTGGGTTGAATTAAAGTCAAAATGAATGAATGACTTTTGTCACTCCTTTCTTCATCCTTCTTCCAATCAATTTCTCACTCAAACAAATGTCCGTTCAGGAAACACACACCAGAGTCCCAGTTTACCCATCGTCTTTGCAGATCTAGAGTGTCTGAATTAAAGAAGGCTATTCTCTACAATGAACTGGTAAAATACAACCACTTTCTAATTTGGCCATATGTGAAAGTCAATCTAGGCAGTCTTCTTCTTGGCTGTAGCTACCATGAGCCTTTTGTGTGTTTGATTTGCCTTACAAACTTTTGACAACCCAGCTAACTATATGTGGGAGAGTTCTTCCAGGATTGCCACAAAAGTAACAGAAATGGCCATTCTTTTCCCTCTCTGCCATGAAAAATTCTCATTCTTCCTTCCCATATAACTGCAATTAAATATGCATGTTCATGTTCTCTCACAAATTCTTCCTCACCATCAGGAGAATTTGTATGAAAAATTAATTAGGGAAGGCTTATTCATGAGAATATTTTTTTTTTGGATAGATACTCTTTGCAAAGTTGTACAAAGTTTTCGTCCATTTCCCTGGACGAATCCTCAGTGCAGTGCATCTGTTCCCAAATGGTGGAGTTGATTTACTTGTGACTTTGTCCAAATAAACAATTTTCAGAGAATCCTTATTTCCTCTCCCTTCCATTCCGAATAAAATAAAACTTCATTATTTCATAAAGAGTTCCTCACATCTTATACAAAACATACAGACTTACTTCACAATGTACAAAAACAACTGCTTCAAATTATTTGGCATACTGTTTCATCTAACCCCCCTGCTGTCAAAATAACCCAATTCATGCAATCTAAAAATGTGTAAACCACCACACTTAGTTACCAATAATAGTCCACATCTCAATAGGACTAATGGCTTAAGTCTCTGGTTACCAATTAAAAATCATGCCTGGATATAACATGTCATGTTACAATAAAGTTGATGCAATCTGCATCTATCTGGCCAGGCTTATAACATATCCTTTCATTGGCAAGAAATCCCAAATTCCTTGAAAAGTAGCCTCTGAGATACACATTCATAATATTTGGGTAAACAATAGTCTTTCCTGGTTCTTCCTTCTCTACTCTTCTTTCTACTGACAGCTCAAATTAATTTTCTGCTAAAGATCAGAGACTTATGTCCAGCCTCAAAGATGGGCTGATGAAAGATAGTATAATGGCTGTTGTGGGTCTTCCGGGCTGTGTGGCCGTGTTCTGGAAGTTGTGGTTCCTAACGTTTCGCCAGCATCTGTGGCCAGCATCTTCAGAGGGCAGGAGCACAGACAGAAGCGATCTCTCTGTGCCCAGGTAGAGTGGCAATGTTCTATTTATAGAGCTAAATTATAGGAGATTAGGTGGGGTTTTTTGTTGTGTTGAAATGTTAACGAGTGGCTGATGAGCGTGATTAGCATGTTCATTGTGAGAAGTATTCCCATGTCCTGGTGGTTGGACTGAGTTCGTAGGTCAACTCTACCTCTATCTAACACAGCCCGGAAGACCCACAACAGCCATTGAACTCCGGCCGTGAAAGCCTTCGACAATACAAAGATAGTATAGTTGCTCAGGCCTGGTCCCAGAGACTGTAGGATTTCAGATTAAATGTAACCACCATCCTCAGGATCATTATTATACCTATAGTTCACTACGGTAACCATTATCTCTCTGGTAAGCAAAAGTGTATGATGGTGTTTTAAACTTTTCAGGTTCAAGTTGAACTTGACTCCTGGTGACTACATAAATGTAACCACACAATTTTCTTGGCAGCCATATGAAAGTGATTGAACACTGCTGTGATCCAGGACGATGTTTTGACTTCCAATCTGGCAATCTGACTTCCAATCTGACTTCCAATCTGGATTTCCTGGTGGTATCTCATACTGGTACTAAGCAGCTCTGACCCTGCTTAGCCTGTTGAGATCAGACAAGGTCATATCGAGTGGATACTTAACTGGAGTACAACAAATGTAAAAATAAATATAAGGAGAAAAGTCTTCAGAACACCATTGTGAGAGCAATAAATTGAATGTCCTCTTAATAGGTGAGAAACTGAAGCTAAGACCCAAATGTTTGGTCAATAACATCTCATAAACTTTTCTTCAGCTCAGATCACCTGGTTTGTAGACTTTAGATGTCATAAAAAGGTAAAGGTACCCCCCGCACATTTGTGCAGTCGTGTCCGACTCTAAGGGATGGTGCTCATCTCCGTTTGTTAGCATAAGAGCCAGCGCTGTCCGAAGACGCTTCCGCCGTCATGTGGCCGGCATGACGCGTGCGGAACGCTGTTACCTCCCCACCGAAGTGGTACCTATTCATCTACTTGCATTTGCATGGTTTCGAATTGCTAGGTTGGCAAGAGCTGGGGCTGGTGCGCGAGCTCACTCCGTCACGCGGGGCTAGGGATTCGAACCTCCGAACTTGCGATCTTCCAATAGACAAGCCTGGCGTCTTACCTGCTGAGCCACCATGCCCCTAATTATTATTATATTAATATTAATTATTAGATGTCATATCACTGCCTATATGAGCACTTACCAAGCATCTTATTGCTAATATCTTTGCGTATCTTGCATCTTGCTCAGGAAATTATGGCGAAAGTGGGATGGCAGCCTTCAAAGACATGTCAGCTAAAGAAGGGATCTGCATTGCCCATTCCTACAAGATCTACAGCAATGCCGGGGAGCAGAGTTTTGATAAGTTGTTGGAAAAGCTAAGAAGCCATTTACCCAAAGCAAGAGTTGTAGCGTGTTTCTGCGAAGGCATGACAGTACGAGGACTGTTGATGGCAATGAGACGCTTGGGGCTGGCCGATGAATTTTTGCTGCTGGGCAGGTGAGTAAATCTATCAATATTTGTTGCCTTATTCTTATAAACAGAATAAATCCTTCAGTATTTAAATTTGAGCTGCAGCCTGGATAAAGAAATCTTAGTTGATTAACAGCAGGAGGTTAACTCCATTAATCCAATATTTTCTCAGTGGCACAGGAATTCAGAACTGAAAAGTAGGCTTTCTTGGTTTTTCAAAACTGCACCAAAGTATTGTGACAAGCAAACAATTATCATCTAAAAGAGACTTATTTGGTCTTGTGTGGAAGGGAAAAGATTGGGATGCCTCTTTTTCAATGAGGCATGTCACCTCACATGCCATTTTTATAATTGTTTTTATTTTTTTAATTAAAACATTAAATTGGCTGTTTAATTAATTAGGGAGAAACTTTTTAATCCATCAGAAGGGGGTTGAACAGTTACTGTAACTGATTAACTCTTTAAAACTTGCATTAGTTTAATCCAGTAATATAGGGAGACAGCATCATTGGAATGTGGAAAACGCAAGCGGAATCATTTACTTGGATCCAGAAAACAGGCTAAAAGATTTCTGCTGGGAAAGAGAGCTTGTGCCCCCCCCCAAAGGTTGCTGAACTTCAACTTGTAGTTCCTCTCACTATTGGCTGTGCTGGATTTTGAGAGTTGCAATTCAGCAAAATATGGAGGGTCCCATTCAGTGATTTCAATGCAGATGTCCTACTTCTATTGTTTTCTGGGTCTTTTAGGTAGAGATGGAATAATATTGAAAAATGTATGCACAATTACAACGTCTTCTCCTTTCAGACAGCCTTTTCTCTTCACAGATGCATAGAACTAATGAAAACACAATATATTTGCAATTCAATTAAACTCTAATATATTTTTTTCACCATTTTCCTTTAGTTGGAATGCAAAAACTTGCTTTTAATTTTTTTCCCATCAAAACAGAAGAAGATAACATTGATGTTCATGGATGGAGTGTAGAACACTTGAGTTTACCTCAGTTTCTAGGCTTTGTCAGGTTCTGCCTTTCATTGCACAATTTCTAAATATTCTAATTTCAATAATTTGCAGTTCAGCATGTGGGAATCCAGTCCTTGCCTTTCATGTTGCATTAAGGCCATCAAGCCTTAATGATGTTGATTTATTTGAGCATAACATGTTATATGAACAGAGAAGTTGTTTTGTTAACCTTGAGGTAATGTTTAGAATGTGAACCCACTATACAGATCTCAACACATGCCACGCTAAAATATGTATGATGAGGCTAACCTTTGTGTGTTTTGGAAGAGAATGGATAATAAATTGATCAGCATTTACTGGCCTTCCTTGGAAAGATTTGGGTTCCTCTTTTAAGACTTACAGACATGTAGGTTCCAGCTTATATGATACAATAAGGCATTGTGCACAACTTGATGTTTAAGAAGGTAGATGTTGACTGGAAAGGACAGTTATGCAGACTGGATGAACATGGTGTTGTAAGTAGGTAGTATTTAGCTCCCCTCCTCCAAAAGAGAGGAGAAACTAGTTTACTTTTAATAAGAATGAGACGATTTGTGTGTGTTTCTCTGTTTTATTGCTCTATTTGGTTTACTTAGCTGTGTCAATGCTAATAAGGGTTTGCCACCATGGAGGTAGCTCTGTCCTTCTTTCTAGAATGAGTGAGACAATAAGCAGAGCCCTCAAGAGAATTTGTCAGGGTAGAGGACACTGATGGGTCCATCACATTGTTTACTGGGAACTTTGATGAAATCTAGTGGAAAAGACAAAAAGAAATAGCAGATTGTTTGTATTTATGTCACTTTGGCATGTGTTTACAAATGTATATGGCTGTAAATGTTTTAGTGGTGAAAAACTTATTTTAGGGTTTGGTATGTATGTATGTATGTATGTATGTATGTATGTATGTATGTATTTATTTATTTACTATCCCGACTTTATTATTTTTATAAATAACTCAAGGTGGCAAACATACCTAATACTCCTTCCTCCTCCTATTTTCCCCACAACAGCAACCTGTGAGGTGAGTTGGGCTGAGAGAGAGGGACTGGCCCAAGGTCACCCAGCCGGCTTTCATGCCTAAGGCAGGACTAGAACTCTCAGTCTCCTGGTTTGCCATTGCCTCCTTCCTAGGGCTGAGAGACAGGGACTGGCCCAAGGTCACCCAGCCAGCTTTCATGCCTCAGGCGGGACTAGAACTCTCAGTCTCCTGGTTTGCCATTGGCTCCTTCCTAGGGCTGAGAGACAGGGACTGGCCCCAGGTCACCCAGCCGGCTTTCATGCATAAGGCGGGACTAGAACTCACAGACTCCCGGTGTCCAGCCCGTTGCCTTAACCACTAGACCAAACTGGCTCTCTTTTTAGGTTTAGGTTTAGGTTTAGGTTTAGATGTGCTTATCACCTCAATATAAACATGATTGATATACAGGGCACCCAGATTGGTACAGATTTCCAATGGTCCTGAGAACATCTTCCATAGTGCCTGTCAGTCTCCCTATCCCACCTGGTTTTATTTTCTGGAAGGAGTTTTTACCTTCTTTTAATTAAAATGAAAGAAATAGGTAGTATGTTGCAAAGCAAAACCAAATGTAATTTCTAAGTACAGTGAAACTTTGAATTAATGGACCATTTGGGGGAAAAAGATCTCTGTTAAATGTAAATGTATGTTTAATCTGCATTAAATGTAATTGATGTAATTTATATTTCTGTTATTGGTGGATTTATGCAGAATATGTAAATTGATGCAAAAAATATAGAAATATCAAGTACATCATTACTCGAATGACATAAATCTCATTAACTGTCTCAACTTCAGAAAAAAACAGACTGGTCCATAATTTCAGGGGTGAAACCTATGAATCCATTGCATCCAGTCCATTAAAGGGAAGTTTGTTAAATCAAAGTTTCACTCTTTGGATGCCTCACGTAGACCCCAGACCTTTGTATGTGTGCATTCGTGTTTGGGAAAGATAAGATGAGGTTATAGAAAGTATCCTGAGAGGCTAGGGGTGGTAGTAGAAAACACTGCCCCCAATTTGCATTCTAGTTAATAGCAGTTTTGTGGTTGGTTATAACCACCATGGTGGCCATTTTGGGAAAGTGCTACAATACTGTATGTTCTCAAAATTCCAATATGCCCTCCAGCCCCAATAAGATTGGGCTGGTTATGAAATGCTATGATACAGAGATATAAAATAACACATAGCTGATATATGGATGGATTTTTCTTCCCCTTTCTCCAAAAGCTAGAACGTAAGGTCATTCACTGCAACTGATGGGCAATTAATTTGTGCCAAACAAAAGAAAGGCATAATTAGATTTATAGAAAGTAGTCTGCAGAAGATGTGCTGATGATCACCAGCTTAGATGACATTAAAGGTGTCATACTTCACAGCAGGCATGGCAATACATCTCGACACTCCTGACAGTCATCCCCATATTTAGGAATTTGCTTGTGGTAGAAGTTACTCAGATACAGCACAAAGTTGTTTTCTTGCAGACAAGAAATATTTATTTATTTGTTTGTTTGTTTATTTATTTATTTACTTACTTACTTACATATTTATTTCTCAAACTTGCATGCTGCCCAACTCCCAATGACTCTAGTCAACTCCCAATAGCATGTCATATACTTCAGAACCCAGAAAGAAGATATATATATTTCAGAACCCAGAGATCAAGCCACTTATATTTGTATCAATAGCAGTATCTGCTCCAGGGTTTTAATTCTTGACCTTTTTCCTACCTGTTTTTGAGTCAAAAGATGTTGAGTTATTCCTTTCTTGGCCTTGAGAGTCAGAAGCATCTGCTCAGAGTTTATTAAGAATTCTGTCTAGTCTAAGAGTCACTATTTCCCACCTCAGCAACTTCAGCTATTGCACCAGGGGGTTCAGACATATAGATGAAGATAGATTTTATCCAGTGGATGTAAGGGATCTGATATACTACTTTATCAGCATACTCATTTTCCAAATCTGAATACCAGCAGGCTTAGGGGAACCCTACAGTTTGCAGAACTGATAACCAATTAGATAGAACTTTCATGTGCCCTCAAACAACAATAGATGAAAAGCAGTCATGGAGAAGAATTATCACTCTCATGTCTTCCTAGAACTATTAGGTAAAGTCACAGTGGTAGATAATAGGAAGTTGAAGAAGGCAGATCTTTGACTCAGTCCAGCAGAGTTCTCTGTGTTTTTAAGTTGCAAATAGCAATTCACCAATTTGTCTCTGGCAGAGAATAGTGGCCTCCAGGCATCCAACCAAAGAATTTTTTTTTCATTTTAGCCATGAGTGAAACCAAGGTCATAAAGATGAAGGGAGCAAAGATTCTTACTTTCTGTTGTGTGTCTTTGAGTCCTATTGATGGCATTGTATGATGTTTTATGGTTAAAAAACTATAAGCAGTCACATTCCTGAAGGCTTTGCTTTGTCCTCCATGCTCCTCTGAGTTAATAATATATCTGCTCTACTGTCTTTTGAAGAACAGTGCCAACGGCTATCTGAAAATCTATTTTATTCTGTACCAGAAAGATAACTAGAATGTGGCTTTGACACAATCAGTTGATAGGACAGTGAAGACCCCAGAATTATGGATGAAATCATCAATCAGCATCAGCATCAGCATCAGCATCAGCATCAGCATCAGCATCAGCATCACCACCACCACCACCACCACCACCACCACCATTATCAGGAAGCTTTGCTTATATAAGGACAGAGCTGAGCAAAAGTTGTTCCATACCAAAAAATAACATGTCCCACTAATCAACTGGTAGTTGAACATTTCTTCTGCAGTGGAGACAGGAGTATGTTTTCCACCATAATTGAAGACCAGAAGACGATCTTTAGGAAAGAGGTGGGCAACCTCTTGGTGGCCAAGTATCTCATTTAATGGTATCAGGGGTAGACAAGAGTGGTAGTAGGCAGTGCAATGATGGGAAGAAGGGGACACACAGTAAGGAACAAGACCCTGCCTCCTGGGTTTTAGGGTTAGAGGTGTGTATATGTCTATGTCTATGTGTAGGTATTCCTCGCTTATCAACCACTTGTTCAGTGACTGTTTTAAGTTGTGATGGCGCTGGAAAAGGAGACTTACAACTGGTCCTCAAAGTTGCGGCTGTCACAGTGTCTCTGTGGTCACGTGATCGCAATTCGGTTGCTTGGTAACCGACTCACATTTACTATGGTCACAGTGTTCTATGGTCATGTGATACCCATTTGTGACCTTCACAGTTGGCTTCCTACGAGCAAAGTCAATGGGGAAGCCAGCATGAAGTCACAAGTTGTGGTTGCACAGTGTCGTGCTTAAAGACCCACGGTGATTAACTTACTGACCGCAGCTGGAACTGACAGAACTGATGTCATAAGTCAGTGCAGTCATGTGACATCATGCTTAACTACCATGCCGCTTAGCAATGGAGTTGCCGCTCCCAATTGTGGTCGGTAAATGAGGACTACCTGTATATTAAACTTTAAATTGTTAAATATTAATCTTGGTGATGCTGTGTAGTACTTACAACTGATTGTACTGTGTAGTACTATGCAGCTACGTGTATATTTCTATTAGGCTTGTGGGGGGGAGTTAGAGGTTTGGTGGGGGAGGGTTGTTTGTGCCTTCAAGTCAGTCTTGGCGATTACAAAGATAAATCCATAGTTTTCTTGGCAAGGTTTTTCAGAAGTGGTTTGCCATTGCCTCCTTCCTAGGGCTGAGACAGAGTGACTGGCCCAAGGTCCCCCAGCTGGCTTTGTGCCTAAGGCAGGACTAGAACTCATGGTCTCCCTGTTTCTAGCCTGGTGCTTTAACCACTGCACCAAACTAGTTCTCAGGCCTAGGTTTAAGGTAAGGATTATTAATTTTTCACCAAAGCTAAATATTTTAGGATACACACTATAGATTCGTATTCAGTGTGCAGTATTGTTTTGGGGAATTATGTTGCCAGATTTTGGCATCTGTCCTCAAAGGAGTCTCCAGGGTCTACCCAAGAATATTTGAGAGCTACATGCAAAATTCAGATGTCACCATGAGTTTGTCATGCTTCCTGAAACCCTTCTAGGGTAAAAGTAATAACTAAAAAGTGTGCCTTCCCACATCCCCAAAATATGTTTATTATTATTATTTGTCAATGTTCTTTGCTGCAATTTTAAAACTTAAATGTAATCCCAAGGTGGGGGTCAGTTGCCTGATCCTGCTGTATGTTGGAAGACTACAGTGGGTAATTTCCAGTTTAGTTTGCACACCCAGTACATTCCCTATCAATCTCTCAACCCTAGTCATATCAGAACAAGCACACACACCATTCAGTCCAGCTAGCAAATAATAGAACTTGATGTTTATTTATTAAACATCAGCAAACATCAAAAACTGTTAACTGTCAAAAATGAGACAAAAGATAGGCAAAGGAAGGAGAGAGAGAGGAATAAACATGAACAGGGAAGAATTTACATTATCACAACAGCAACAGGACAGAGATAGAAAGGAGGACACCAGGTGATCCTTCCTCTATTCTGCACCATAAAAGAAACATTTGGTGGATGGGGATGATATATCCAACAATCTGTAGAGGTGTCTGCGGGGGGGGGGATACGGTTGGGATTAGGTGCCATAAACATTTTAAAAGGGCAAGGTTTTGATTACACAGTCATAGCTGCCATCCTGTAATGGCATATGGGAATGACCCTGGGAGACAGGGGGAAGTGATGCTGCCTAGGGAACGATCAGAAAAGGGAGGGCATAGCCCACAGCTGGATAGTGGGCAGGGCAAGAAGCTCAGAAGGGACCCTCCCTAGTTTCTCAGGCTGTAAAAGAGACAGTGGGAGATTTGTGACTTGCAAGATTCTGTTCATGTAGCTTTACAATAAAGTAGGATTAGCTCATCTGTTTGTGTTTCCTGTCTGGTCTACCTGGGATGGCTGACATATCCTGACATTTGTGACACCCCTGTGGGTGCCCCTGATGCTCTAGGCCCAGACCATTGAGGAGAATTCAAAATGGCATCTGGGCTGCCAACATTGTTGTTAAAAGGAGTTTGTAAGTAAAACAAAGCCAATAAACCCTTTGGAGGGCTCTTCCTGAGCTCCATCCTTGCAAGGCCGTTAGAAAACATTTCTTCCTGGTGAAACGCTTCCTCCCATTTCTCTGTCCACAAACAGAGTGAATTTTGAAAATCCAGATATATTTCTGGTCTGATCTCCTCTAGTCTGCTCTGGTATTGTCTCATATTTTAGAGTTTGTTGAACTTATTTTTTTAACATTCTTGGAATATTATTGAATTATAATTTTAACCGTGTTATACTTCGGACAGTTTTTAGTATATTGGAAATGTTCTTAAAGGTGAAAAAGCAGGTGAGAATATTTTATACAGGAATCTTATTATTATCCATCCTCATTATGAATTATTAAGCTATGTCGACTCACCGTGGCTTACAACCACCTGCCAAAAAGCAATAAAACACCCACAGTTTTTTTAAAAAAGGGACAGCGCAGGTTCATAAACAAAAATGGAAAATAACAAGCAATGCATAGTCAATAATTAAATAAATAAACAAGCATCCAAACATCAGTAGCAAACAGTAATTCCCTGAGGGCTCTCTGGAAAAGTTTAGCCTGGAAGGCTGTCGCTGATGATGCTGGTCTAACTACTAGAATAAATAAAAATATTTGGGCTCAGCTCTGGGTTCTAACACTGCTTCAAACCTGCTCTGTTAGAGAAAGGCAGAGGGCAACTTGAAAGCTGGGCAAATTGGATGCTGAGCTCCATGAAAAATTCTATTCTGAATTCAGGGAAAGGAAAGAAATATCATTTCTCTGAACCAGTGTTTGCCAACCTTGGCAACTTTAAGATGTGTGGACTTCAACTCCCAGAATTCCCTAGACAGCAAGGCTGCCTGGGGAATTCTGGGAGTTGAAGTCCACACATCTGAAACTCGCCAAGGTTGAGAAACACTGTTCTATAGAGTTCCATCTGGCTATTTACAGTACATCTGACGAGTCCCCAATAGGATGAAACCAGTCATGTAGTGCCTGCTTCCTAGTAGTCAGTAGTACTAGTAGTACTAGTAGTCACCCAGGATATACACTGTGTAAAAATAGAGTAGAGAGCCAGTTTGGTGTAGTGGTTGAAGGCACCAGGCTAGAAACCGGGAGATTGTGAGTTCTAGTCCCATCTTAGACACAAAACCAGCTGGGTGACCTTGTGCCCGTCACTCTCTCAGCTCTAGGAAGGAGGCAATGGCAAACCACTTCTGAAACCTTGCCAAGAAAACTGCAGGGAAATAATAAAATAAAAAAATAAAATAAAATAAAATAAAATAAAATAAAATAAAATAAAATAAAATAATAAAATAAAATAATAAAATAAAATAAAATAAAATAAAATAAAATAAAATAAAATAAAATAAAATAATAAAATAAAATAAAATAAAATAAAATAAAATAAAATAAAATAAAATAAATTAAAATAAAAGAAAATAAAAGAAAATAAATAAAATAAAATAAAATAAAAAAATAAAATAATAATAAAATAAAATAATAATAAAATAAAATAAATAAAATAAAATAAAATAATAAAATAAAATAAAATAAAATAAAATAAAATAAAATAAAATAATAAAATAAAATAAAATAAAATAAAATAAAATAAAATAAAATAAAATAAAATAAAATAAAATAAAATAAAATAAAATGGTTTCTGTGACATATACTTTGGCTTGACTCTTCGGGAGGGAAGAGAGAGGAACTGCTCCAGCTTCATATACAGCTTGGTGCAGAATTGGGCTTTTGCAGCCTCGCTTGACATCCACACGTGGGATCAGCTGCTTTGCAAAAATTGCCGTATAGTGCAAGGCTGAATCTGGGAGTGCATCCAGTGGCTTTATGACCGTTGCTTGAAGGCAGGCTGGAAAAGTGTTCCCTCAAACCCTCCTCATTAAATTAAAACTGCAGATCACAAAAGATAGAACTGGAAGAACATTATCTTTTTATATCAGGAAATATAAATTGGATGGTCTTGTTTGTTTGTTTGTTTTTAAATTTCTTCTGTGCTTGGGGAAAAGCAAGGGACTTACTTACTTACTTACTTACTTACTTACTTACTTACTTACTTATTTATTTATTTATTTATTTATTTATTATTTCAATTTATTCCCCGCCCATCTCCCTTACATGATGAAACTCTAAAGCAAGTTGCCTTCTACAGATGTGCGTGGAGTTGTGAGAAAGAAGCAAAAGTCGCACTTTCTTTGCACATTTGAAAGACAGAGACAGCATGATGTTGTTTGTCTCCTTGAAAGCAAGCGTTAGAGAGAGAGGAAAAAGAAAGAAAGATGGGCATACTTTCTCTTTTAGGAAGGATCTTGGCTTCTGTAATATGCATTGCCAGGCACTTCTGGTTCCTACACTGTTCTCAAATACACTGTTGGATGCTTGGTTGAATCAATACCCGAGCAATGTAGAACACACAAGCATGTCTAAAGGAAACAAAGACAGACCTACCCCAGGTTTGAGGCACAATACGGCTATATTGTAGACCCTCTCCTTAGACAGTTGTCCTTCATATGAAACATGGTTCCTCAACCTTAGTTTTGTTATTTTTCCCCCTGTATTTTTCTGCACATTTATCTCATGGATTTTTCATAATGCAAGATCATTGCAGCTGGTGCTGGGCTGCGTTGCAAATATTGTAGCTTAGTGATATGGACTGAACCCTAACCCCAGTCCTAACTCTTGAGCCTCATTACTTGCACCAGTTTGATTCCATGGAGATCCAACATGTTCATTTATTTTTATGCATACAACAGCAACCCGCTCCAACCTTGGGGGAATCTCCTGTGTGTGTGTGTGTGTGTGTGTGTGTGTGTGTGTGTGTGTGTGTTCCCACTCTGAAACCCTAGCTGCCCTTCCCCCAGCATGGCTGCTTTTCTGTTGCTTTAAACTGTTATTCTCTTGATTTAACTCTTGTAAGCTGAGAGTCCTCCTCAAGCGGGCAGCCAGAGAAATTGAGACATTGAACTTATAAATGTGCAAAGCTTGGTCAGGGTTCAGCTCAGTTAGGTTCTTGGTGAGGTTGCGTGTGATGCAAACCCAGTCATTTAGTTAATTTAGGACTCATTGGATACAAATCCAGCAAACCAATTAATTCAATCGCCTTGGTGTGGGAATGCAGTCCCTACATGAAATTTTTTCTGCAGTTGAGATCTAGGTGCACAGGTTGTGCGGATCCAGAATTGGCCTTTACAGCCACTTACGGATCCACTGTTAAAATTTTACCCTTGGAAGAGAATCTTACTCGGCTACGAGTGATCGCCAATGAATGAATGAATGAATGAAGCACAAAGGTAGAAAGATTCGGCATTACCCACAATGGAGGAATGGATGGTGAAGATGATGGAACTTGCTGAGATGGCCAAATTGACAGCTTTGATCAGAGAAAAGACAATATCTAAGTTTAATGCTGACTGGAAACCCCTTATGGAGTTTTTGCATGAAACAGAAAAAAAATGAAATTATGATATACGGTTTTGATGCTTAGAAAAAAAAATAGATTATAGAAAAAATGTAAGACATGCTGTAACCATAGTGTAAGAGGTTAATTTACATCCATACTTGTAACTGCTGTAAAGAAAATCAGAAGCTACTTCTTTATATTTTCTTTTTTTCTGCACTTTTGTCTTTGTCTTTCTCTTCTGTCTTCTCTTTTTTCTTTTTTTTATTCTAAATATTAGTTCTTGTTAGTTTTTATCTTTCTTTTTTTTTAATTTTAATAAAGTTATGCAGTTGAGATCTAGGGAGCTTTGTCATATGCACAGAATAAACATTCCTGTCTTACATATTTCTTGAAAACAGAAGGTTAGGTCTCACTTGCAGCCAATTTTTTTAATCTTCTCTATTGTGTCGGTTATCTCCTCAGCCATTCAACATCATTGTCTTTTTAGATCAGAGCTTTCCAAACTGTGTGTCAGGACACCTTAGTGTGTTGGCTGCAGTGTCTGGATGTGTCACGGCTGCTGCTGCCTCTGAGCCCTGCCAGGATTCCGCGCAGGTCCTAGTGCCTGCCTTGTGCCCTGCTGCCTCCAAACCTGCCCTGCCAGGATTCCACGCAGGTCCTAGTGCCTGCCTTGTGCCTGGCTGCCTCCAAACCTGCTGTGATTCCACGCAGGTCCTAGTGCCTGCCTTGTGCCCTGCTGCCTCCAAACCTGCTGTGATTCCACGCAGGTCCTAGTGCCTGCCTTGTGCCCTGCTTCCTCCAAACCTGCCCTGCCAGGATTCCACTCAGGTCCTAGTGCCTGCCTTGTGCCTTGCTGCCTCCAAACCTGCTGTGATTCCGCGCAGGTCCTAGTGCCTGCCTTGTGCCTGGCTGCCTCCAAACCTGCCCTGCCAGGATTCCACGCAGGTCCTAGTGCCTGCCTTGTGCCCTGCTGCCTCCAAACCTGCCCTGCCAGGATTCCACGCAGGTCCTAGTGCCTGCCTTGTGCCTGGCTGCCTCCAAACCTGCTGTGATTCCACGCAGGTCCTAGTGCCTGCCTTGTGCCCTGCTGCCTCCAAACCTGCTGTGATTCTGCACAGGTCCTAGTGCCTGCCTTGTGCCTGGCTGCCTCCAAACCTGCTGTGATTCCACGCAGGTCCTAGTGCCTGCCTTGTGCCCTGCTTCCTCCAAACCTGCCCTGCCAGGATTCCACGCAGGTCCTAGTGCCTGCCTTGTGCCTTGCTGCCTCCAAACCTGCTGTGATTCCGCACAGGTCCTAGTGCCTGCATTGTGCCCTGCTGTAAGAGTGTGTCGCGAAATGATGCACGTCTAAAAAGTGTGTCACCAACATGAAAAATTTGGAAAGCTCTGTTTTAGATCAACAAGAGGACAACATTGTCTTTTTAGACCAATTACCTACTACAGGTAGTCCTCACTTAACAACCATTCATTTAACAATGGTTCGGAGATACCATGGGGCTAAAAAAAGTTACTTGCAACCCATCCTTGAAGTTACGACTGTCACACCACCCCCGCGGTCACATGATTGCAATTTGGGCGCTTGGCAACTGGTTCGCATTTACGACTGGTTGCAGCATCCTGCGGTCACGTGATCGCAATCTGCGACCTTCCCAGCCGGCTTCTGCAAGCCAAATCAATAGGAAACCATCAATTCGCTTAATGACTGCATGATTCACTTAACAACTCCAGTGATTCACTTAACAAAAAATGAATTTATTGTAAACCGCCCAGAGTCACTCAAGTGAGATGGGCAGTGATGAAATTTGAAATATAAATAAATAAATAGCAACCACGTACAAATGGTCTGGTCACATGATGCCTCTCTTAATGACTACATAACTTAGCGACCGAAATTCCAGTCCCAATTGTGGTTGTTAAGTGAGGACTGCCAGTACTTGCCTTCTCAGTCACACAGAAATGCACCTAGTTCAGTTTGTTAGAGTGGGGGTTTCAAACTGGGCTCCATGGGACCTGGAAGGATTTGAATGGGTTCTACAGGACTAAGGTGAAGAAAAAATTTGCAAGCTAGTAAGGGGGGAAAAACCCTCCACAAGGGACTAAGGCTTAATTCCTTTCAAAGAGGGTGCCCCCCTCTCCTTAGTTACTTATTGCAGAGAGTAAGGGAGATGACCTTGATGGAAATATGCATGAACCGTTTCTAGGCAAAAGGGGATGAAACATTTTTAAGTCCAGAGGAACAAGATAACATTCGGAAGAGGTTCAGGCAGTTGTTTATTCATTCAGTCGCTTCCGACTCTTCGTGACTTCATGGACCAGCCCACGCCAGAGCTTCCTGTCTGTAAATACCATTACAGGTTCAGGTAGACACCTCCCTAATTCACAGGAGTATAAGAAGGGGGAGGAGGTACAGCACAATCAGACTTGCAAGATTCTGTTATTATAGCCAATCTCAATAAAAGTAGTTTTAGCCTTCCTGTGGAGTTGATTTCCTGGTCTGGTCTACTTAGGGGAGTTGACAGTTATGGAGTGGGTTTTTGTCCCTTAGTCGCTACTGTACAGTGGAAAGGATGGGGCTTGTCAGCTGACATTCAGAAGCTCCACCCCTCTTGATCAGGGGGGTTGGTTGGTTGGTTGGTTGATGAACAGGTTCTACAGCAGTGTTTCTCAACCTTAGCAACTTTCTGATGTGTGGACTTCAACTCCCAGACTTCCCTAGAATTCTCCCAGAATTCTCCCAGAATTCTGGGAGTTGAAGTCCACACATCTTAAAGTTGCTAAGGTTGAGAAACACTGAGGGTCCTACCAGGCTTTGATGGTATGTCAGTAGCAGCACTCCAAAATTGGGCAGGGCCGGGTTCAATTTGGAAGAGAGGCTTCAGGATTTTAAGCGAGAAAATGAGCGCCTTAAGCATCTGCAAGGCATAAGACCTTCATTTGGCCTCTTAAACCTCTGCAATGCAAAAACATCAAACAAACAAATAACAAACAAACTCGGGGCATAAAGGGATGCTGGTAGGCCCTGTAGCTGTACTTTGGGTATCTTGCTTGGATGCATCTGCAGTGAAATAATAATGTTTTAAATTACTTGGCAAATGTTTAGCTTCACAGAACTGGATTCCAGGTTTTCTGGGGGGAAAAATGTTATAGAAAATGCAGTTATCTTGCCTAATGAGCAAGCCTTCACTTGGCCACACAGATCTTTTTGTGAGTGATTTATAATGTTCCTCGGGTCACCAAAGAGGAGTCAACATTACATGTGGCTGGCTTAAATTAGACTCTAGCAAATCGGTTCCCGAAACAATTTGGCTGCTTTCAGAACATACTGCTGCTAAGAAATAAAAGGGTGCTAATTGAGTTAAATTAAACACAATTTATTCCTTGTTCGATGGGCAAGATACATCGTCTTGGAATCCAAACTTATTCATCACTGTGATATTTCTCATCTCATCTCACTTCATTTCATGCTGAGCTTGAACATGGCCAAAAAGAGGGGAAAGTCACAGGAATTCTTATGACTTCCCACATACAGTACTAAGTTTTTGCTTACATCTTAGATTCTAAAAAAGCTTAAACCATGGTCTTATTAATCTGTTACCTAGTAAAATGGGATCCCAATCTTCCCACTTTTCAGAGTTTGCACTCCATGTGGGGACATTGGGGAATTGAGGGGATAAGGCAGACTAGAGCTACCAGATCTAGCATGCAAAAAATCCACTTGATCCCTAGGTGATAACAAATAGATTTGTGCCTCTCTGCTGCCATCTCATGGCCATCCATAGTTTTGTAACCCTTGTGTGATTCCCCTAAAGCAGAACATGAGAATTACAAGTCTGTAGCTTGAATCATGTCAACTGGATTTCTATTTTCTCAGCGAAACGTTTCCACTGAGAAAATAGAAATCCAGTTGACATGATTCAAGACTGAGAACCTTCATCGACATGAGAATTACAAGTTCTGTTAAAGCATAGAAGCTGTTATAGTGCAATTTGGTTTAACTGTTTGTAAAGTTTGTAACATGCTATTTCTAAAGAATTATTGTTCTCATTAATTCACAATTTAGCTTGTACAGTTCTGTCTGGAAATTTGCCAGACAAAGAGTAACATGATATTGAGGACTGATTTTGCTTATGGATAAATACATCACTCTGTGCTGAAGAAGACCTTGACTGAAACTTCCAGTGGGTGGTCTTTACTGCATCATTATTATTTCAAGAAAAGCTCATATAATTTTCTTATGTGCTCCTAGTATTAATGCATAGTTTTGATACTATCTCCATATTAAAGGTAAAGGTTCCCCCACACAGTCGTGTCTGACTGTAGGGGCCGGTGCTCATCTCCATTTGTTAGCCGAAGAGCCAGCATTGTCCGAAGATGCTTCCGCGGTCATGTGGCCAGCATGACGTGCGCGGAACGCTGTTACTTTCCCACCGAAGTGGTACCTATTCATCTACTTGCATTTGCATGCTTTCGAATTGTGAGGTTGGCAAGAGCTGGGGTGAGTGCGGGAGCTCGCTCCGTCACGCGGGGCTAGGGATTCGAACCTCCGAACTTGCAATCTTCTGATCAACAAGCCTGGCGTCTTACCCGCTGAGCCATCGAGTCCCCTCCATATTACTAAAGGATTATAGGTATTTGTACACCCAACTATGTGGCAGTATCTAGCTAAACTTGATTGATCTCAAAAATCTTAAAAGGATAGGATCTGGGCTATGCTTTGTTTCAATAAATCTATGTACAAAGCACCACTTTGAAGATACTTTGTGAACCAATGTGGTCCCATCTCTTCTAAGACTGGAGCAAAGGAACCATGTTGGTTCATTTAGTTGGCTTTAGAGCCCTTCTCAGTCTTATCCCATAAAGCAAAATAAAACTACATGGACACATCTATGAAGTCAGGAGGAATAAAGCTTGATATGAAAAAGAATTTATTTCTGTATTGTGCATTTTATCTGACAATTTGGTGATTTGTACATTTTTATTAAGGTTTTGCATCCTGCTTGGACACAATACAGATGATTTTATGAACTGGATGCACAATTAAGTATACCTTATTGTAAACCACCCAGAGTCCCCCCTTGGGAGAGATGGGTGGTGGCAAAATTTGATAGATAGATAGATAGATAGATAGATAGATAGATAGATAGATAGATAGATAGATAGATGATAGATAATCAGGGGATAGCTTTCAATAATCCCTCCCCAGTCTTGTATTAGAGAAAAGTATGGGACTAATCTACACAATAGTAAGAATGAAGATCTAGGGAACAACATCCTCACACACTAGTCCCAAAAATTAATGAATGCAACCCCCAAACAATGTCCTTGGAAAGATGCTCTGTTAAGGTATAGCATCATTCCAAAGAAGGCACTGCAGGTTTCCAATTAATACAGAACATGGAACCCCCCAAATCATGTTAGAGTCTAGTACATGTCTAAAGGTAAAGGTTCCCCCCGCACATTTGTGCAGTCGTGTCCGACTCTAGGGGCTGGTGCTCATCCCTGTTTGTTAGCTGAAGAGCCAGCGTTGTCCAAAGACACTTCCATGGTCATGTGGCCGGCATGACGCACGCAGAACGCTGTTACCTTCCCACCGAAGTGGTACCTATTTATCTACTTGCATTTGCATGCTTTCAAATTGCTAGGTTGGCAAGAGCTGGGGCGAGTGCGGGAGCTCACTCCATCACGCGGGGCCAGGGATTCAAACCTCCAAACCTGTGATCTTCCGATCGACAAGCCTGGCGTCTTACCCGCTGAGCCACCACGTCCCTAGTACATGTCTACTGTAGTCCATATAACAGGAAGTTCCATTCTGCCTGTTGATTAAACTGGGAAGTCAAAAAGAATCCCAGAACTAAGTAAAGGCAAACTTCTCAATCATGCCAAGCAAACAGCATTGATGTGTCCATGTAAGTTACCAGGAATCAAGCCCAACTGACTTTATTTTATATATACAGGCCATCTGAAATCTAAATGTATTATAATGCTTAAAACATCCATATATGCTTTTAGCAGAGTGGTTAAGTGTTAGACCAGGACCTGGAAGATCGAGATTCAAGTCCACCCTCATCTACAGCAGCTCACTGGGTAATCTTGGGCCAGTCAATATCTCTCAGCTCAGTCTGTCCAGTGGTGTGCCCATAAATGTTTAACAACCAGCTCTACCAAGCTGATATTAAGGGGGAAGAGCCTGTTCAGGATGTTCTTCCTCTAGGAAGATGGGTGCTGGAAAATACACTGCTGAGCTCTTCCAACACCCCCCGGCCTCATGTTGCCTCATGTCTCCATTGCCACTGCAATTCATGCCGCTAGATGCCAAACAGCTGATCAGCACCCTGGTCATCATGGCTCGCAAAATTCAAGAAGAGTTAACAACTGGCTCTCCCGAGCTGGTATGAGCTGGCTCCAGCAGACCACCATCTCACAGGGCTGCTCTCATGGGGTATAAACAGAGGCAGCACCTCTGCCTCACCACCTTGTATTCCTAGAGGAAAAGAGGAATAAAGCCGAAAGGAAGGAAGGAAGGAAGGAAGGAAGGAAGGAAGGAAGGAAGGAAGGAAGGAAGGAAGGAAGGAAGGAAGGAAGGAGATCTTGGGAGGGAAGATAAGTTTGCCATCTCAAAAGAATGAGGTGGCTTAATTTTAATGCTTCCTCAAACATAAACTCTGCATACTTTTTGTTTGTTTGTTTACGCTTTTGGCAGACCACCAAGAACAACAGACCCTTCTGCATTCCAAAAGGGGAGGCTTGCCTGGGGAGGCTCTATACCCAGGTCTGCTGCATGCACAGCTGAGAGGGAGATCCACAGTGTCCTATGACTTCTGGGATACCTCCAAGGATCATAGGGAGAAGCAAAGAAATTGATTGACAAAGCCCATTAATTGCATGAAGCCAACATAGGGGTTCACGTTTATTTATCACACCGAGATCTTGATTTTCCTCTAAACTATTCCAAGAGATGTAGATGATTATCTTCCCTCTACCCACATTCCCTTCCCAACAACCCTGTAAGGTAGGTGAGGCTTCGGGAGAATGAGTTTTGAGCATGAGCGGGGATTTCAACCCAAACCTCCTCCATTGCAGTTTGACCCTCAGTACGTTACCTTTGTGTTCTGAAAGAAGGCAAATAAAAATCAGGGCAACTTGTCATTCATAAAATCAGAGAAGCGATCAATTTCCCTATGACCGGATTAAAGTGACAAAGCCGCAAACAGCAAACACATTTCTCCCTCCATCTGACTGACGGGCCATTTGTTGTGTAGCTGTTGTGTCTCCGGAGGTTAAAGCTGAAGGCAACTGATAACGTGGATGAAATATCAAAAACCTTGAAATCTCAATCTGCTCAGAGGAGCCTAGAGAAAGCCCTGTAAATCTTGGCAGAAACAGACAAGATTCAGGAGGGGGTTGAGGATGGGGAAAATGTCCTCCTAAGCAAGGGACCCAAAGCTGATTTTGCTCTTTTATCCTTTTAATGAGAAAAAAACAGTAATAATCAAAAGGAGAATTAAACTAAGCAGTGGAATCTGGACACAAGATTCTTGTAAATTGTTAATACAGCTCACACATAGACACACCCGGATGTACCATGTATAGATACACCAAAACCACCTGTTGGTTTTTGGAGGGATAGATACAGTATTTTGTGATCATAGTGACAGGTATGGAAGGAAGAAAACGACAACTGGAACAGATGCAAAGAAGGGCAACGAGAATGATCAGGGGATTGGAAACGAAGTCCTTTGAAGAGAGAGAGGCGAAATTAGATGTGTTGAGCCTTGAGAAGAGACATCAAAGGGGAGATGTTTTAGCACAGAGTAATAGTCATAAATTACAGAAAAGGCAGATACTGATGAAATGTTCAGAATAACTTCCTAATGGTAAAAGTAAGTCAAGATGCTTTTACTCTCACTTTAATAGATGTATTTTTGTAGAGTCTGGATAGATATTTGTCAGGAATACTTTAATCTGGGTTCCTATCTCTAGTGGGAAGTTAGACTTGATGTCCTCAAAAGCCTTTTTAACTTAATTAGTCTAGGGCAGAGTTTCTCAAGCTTGGCAACTTGAAGATGCCAAGTGGACTTCAGCTCCCACAATTCCCCAGCCAGCATGGCTAGCTGAGGAATTCTGGGAGTTGAAGTTCACACATCTTCAAGCTGCTAAATTTGAGAAACACTGGTCTAGGGCCTTGTTCCATGGGATCAACCCCAGGGCTTTGCTCCCCAGGATGGCAGCTTTTAGCCAATTTTTTATTCTTGAGTGATGGGCTTTGATATGAATGGAATAGAGAGATCAGGTTCTTTTTTCTGATCTTTTTTTAAATCAGGAAGCCCTTTAAAGCTGTTTTGAAGATTTGTTTTCTGTAAATCTAGGGTTAGTGGATATGGGCTGCAAATATCTGGTTGACAACTTGATGGCAGCAAAGGGATAGTGTTTCTGGTATTTCTTTTTTGATATCTAGTAGTCAACTGGGGCGTGGTGGCTCAGCGGGTAAGACGCCAGGCTTGTCGATCGGAAGATTGCAAGTTCGGAGGTTCAAATCCCTAGTCCCGTGTGATGGAGTGAGCTCCCGCACTAGCCCCAGCTTTTGCCAACCTAGCAATTCAAAAGCATGCAAATGCAAGTAGATTAATAGGTACCACTTCGGTGGGTAGGTAACAGCGTTCCGCGTGTGTCATGCTGGCCACATGACCATGGAAGCGTCTTCAGACAATGCTGGCTCTTCGGCTAACAAACGGAGATGAGCACCGGCCCCTAGAGTCAGACACGACTGCACAAATGTGCGGGGGGAACCTTTACCTTTACCTTACCTACCCCCCAAGCTATACTGACACTGACTTTCACAACATTCCACAAAGCAGTAAAAACTGAACTGTCCCATAAAGCTTTTGCTATTTAAGGTTATGCATGTTGATGATGCCCAGAATTAATGTATTTAGGCATGATGCTGTTTTTACTAAATGGTTTTGGTTTTAGGGTTTTATGTATTTTATTATTAGGTATTGTTCTATTTTACAGTTATAAACCATTTTAAATCATATGGTTCAGCAGCATAGAATCCTAAGAAACAAATAAAACTAGAGCTATCATGTTGGATATCATATTCTCTTACACATCCCAGCCCTAGAATCATAGGATTAGAAGGAACCCTGGTGATCTTCTAGTCTAACCTCTTGGCCAAATCAGGAATCCTCACACCATTCCAGGCCAATGGCTGTCCAACCTTTCTTTGATGGACCACCCACAACTCCAGGAGACAGGCTGTTCTACTGCTTAATACAGAGCTTTCCAAACTTTTCATGTTGGTGACACACTTTTTAGACATGCATCATTTCGCGACACACTCTTACAGCAGGGCACAAGGCAGGCACTAGGACCTGCATGGAATCCTGGCAGGGCAGGTTTGGAGGCAGCAAGGCACAAGGCAGGCACTAGGACCTGCGCGGAATCCTGGCAGGGCTTGGAGGCAGCAGCAGCGACACACCCAGACACTGCAGCCGACCCACTAATGTGTCCCGACACACAGTTTGGAAAGCTCTGGCTTAATAGCTCTCACAGCCAGGACATTCCTTCTTATTCTGAGTTTGAATCTCTCTCTCTAAAGCTTTCACCCATTGCTTTTTGTCCTGCCTTTCTGCACTCTGGAGAATAAATCCACACCTTCTTCCCTGTGACAGCCCTTCAAATATCAGAAGATTATTACTATGTCTCACCTTCACTTCTTTAGGCTAAACTTACCCGGTTCTTTTAAGTATTCTTCACAGGATTTAGCCCCCAGGCCCCTTACCATCTTTGTTGCTTTTCTTTGCACTCTTTCCAGTTCCTCAGCATCCTTCTTGTATCGTGGCAATTAAACTGGACACAGTATTCCAGGTGCGGTTTAACCGATGTAGCATAGAGCAGAACTAATACTTCCTATAATCTTGAAATTATACCTCTGTTGCCGCAGCCAAAGATTGCACTGGCTGTTTTGGCAGCTGTAGCAAACATAAATCTAGAGCCATCATGCTGAATATCGGATGTTCTTAAGAATCCCAGCCCAAAATTTGGCTTTTGTTAGAGAACTGTATTTCATTCTAGATAGAGAGGGACAATTGGGTCATTTCCACTTTTAATCAAATTCTCGTTTTACTAGCTAAAGTTTCCGTATCACTTCAGATATTTGGATAACAACAAGACAAAACCCACACTGCAGCATGAATGCCTCTTTTTCCACATTTCCCCTATGTATGCAGTATTAGAAGTTCTTATTTAACAAACGATTTCTTTGCCAATAGTTCTGCCATAAAATACTATGCTATATGCTTTTTATTTTTAATGGCAAACCACACATGCAAAATGGAAATATAAATTTGTACCGCAAGACATCAAGGTGGGGAATGGGAGCTTGTCATATTTAGGAGATCCATCCTGCTATAAAAGGTAAAAAGGTAAAGGTTCCCCCTGCACATTTGTGCAGTCGTGTCCGACTCTAGGGGCCGGTGCTCATCTCCGTTTGTTAGCCGAAGAGCCAGCGTTGTCCGAAGACGCTTCTGCGGTCATGTGGCCGGCATGACACACGCGGAACGCTGTTACCATCCCACCGAAGTGGTACCTATTCATCTACTTGCATTTGCATGCTTTCGAATTGCTAAGTTGGCAAGAGCTGGGGCGAGTGTGGGAGCTCACTCCGTCACACGGGGCTAGGGATTCGAACCTCTGAACTTGCGACCTTCCGATCGACAAGCCTGGCGTCTTACCCGCTGAGCCACCACGATATAAAAGCTTTTAGTGAACCTTTTAGTCAAGCCAACCAAAGACTGTTCATTTTGAGCTGCACCCATATGTTTTATCATCTATGATGGGAACTGGTGGGTGATGAGATCGGTAACGATTATAATACCAGTAATATTAGGTAAAGGTAAAGGTTCCCCCTGCACATTTCTGCAGTCGTGTCCGACTCTAGGGGGGCGGTGCTCATCTCCGTTTCTTAGCCGAAGAGCCACCGTTGTCCGAAGACGCTTCCACGGTCATGGAAGTTCCACTACCCACCGAAGTGGTACCTATTCATCTACTTGCATTTGCATGCTTTCGAATTGCTAGGTTGGCAAGAGCTGGGGCGAGTGCGGGAGCTCCCTCCGTCACACGGGACTAGGGATTCGAACCTCCGAACTTGCGATCTTCCGATCGACAAGCCTGGCGTCTTACCCGCTGAACCACCACGCCACCACGCTACGTTGTAAAATGTATCATGTGCCTGTTTTGACCCTTGAATCTCCTCCGTTCAAAACATGAGCCAAATATGACAGCAGAGAGTAGTACAAACCATATATAATCCAGCAGGGCTACACACAATGAATGAATAACTGCTACATGAATTTTCTGGGCCTAGGGACACATTTCATCTTTCTGTGATGTCTGCAGGACTTCATTCCTAAAAAGAGCAGGCAAAGCCAGAGCAAAGCCTAAATTTAATGTCACTTACACTTAATTAAAATTGAATATAATTACTCGCCAGTCATGTATTTTCCAATTTTCTCCTTCTGGCACAATTCAATTTGGGAAACAGTTTAGAAGTTTCTGGGAGCTGCATCCAATGCTTGCGGGCAGTACGTGAAGTCTCTGGATTTGCACCATCAAGTTGCATGAATCATTACATGTGGTTGCCTGAGCACAATGCCTTTTACAAGCCGGCATTACAATCATCTTTTCTTCCATGCTTAAATGTTAGCAGGTGTCTCCCAACAGAAGAATATTTTCTTTGGAGATTGGATCCAAAATTGATCAGTGCTTTTACAGGCTGTACATGGAGGAAGAGAGTTGATGGAGGAGGTGGGAAAGATCAAAATTAGAAAGCCTTTGATATGATACATGCTGCCTATCTTCTCTTTTGCTCACTTGGCACCTGTAATAATGACCTCAATGAATCAAGCAAACCAAAGTCTGGGGCAACATTACCAGGGTGAAAAATGGGAATGGCGGGCCATGTACAGGCATCAAATCGGCTTGTTGATTAATTCCCATCCAGCCAAAACTTAGTTGCTAAGTCAAGATACCCTGAATTTCTTGTGTTTGTGCATGCGTCCATGTACAGACAAAACAGCTCAAATAAAAATCTGAAATAACTGGATGTGATGTTTCAGAACTACTCATGGACTGGAATTGTACATGGTGGACTAGGTTACGAGGGGTTGGGATAGTTTGTGGGTCAACGTATTATGGAAAAGCCAGCTATTATCTTAACATGTGATTTGAACCTGGCCAATACATTAAGCCCTAACAAGGTGTATTTGTCTGAGCATAGCATGTTAGGTGATTAATTTTGTTAACCCGAGTTTAGCATGTTGTATGAATCCAGATATGAAGTTGCAGTAGAAGACAGAACAGGAATTTGGGAGGCATAAGCAATTGGGCAATTGTCTCCACCATGGACCACTTCATCCAAAGTAGGATTCAATATATAAAATAATCAGATGGATTTAGTCCTTTTAGAATATTGGGATAGTCCACATATTTCTTTTAACTGGACAACATATTGGTCAAAAACAGAAAATAAAAAATTACAGTAAAAAAGCTGTAAGGGGGCAAAATATTGTGGACAGATGCTTTAAAGTGGTATTGCATTCAAATCTGAAATAAAAATCCCTCTAAGTCAAGGTTACTGTGGATTTTAAAAATCATTATGTTAGACATGCCATATTGAGAATATGGAATAGATACAAACCCAGGTTGTGCCTGAAAATACCTTTGTGGCTCTCAGCACAAGAAGCATTTTATAGACAAGAAATAATAGGCACACACAAATGGCTAACTTATTGTGAGATACTAGAGCAGAGCTTTCCAAACTGTGTGTCGTGACACAAAAGTGTGTCGCCACACACAGTCTGGTGTGTCGCCACACAACCCGGAAGCGCTGATCATCATCAGCGCTTCCGGGTTTTCCCGTGGCGACACACCAACGGCAGCGCGCTAAAACCTGAAAGCGGCAGCGGCGCTTCCGGGTTTTTGCACGCTGCCGCAACGGTGGCACTTCCGGGTTTTCCCGCGGCGACACACACAACTTTGGAAAGCCCTGTACTAGAGTTTTGTCAAGGGGAATGTAAAATGAAATCAAGAGAAGAACTGGTGGCATATAGATATAGTTGCCAATGGTTTTCTTATTTACAGTTATTAGAAAGATTTAAAGTAGACAAAAGACTTTATGGTTTTGAACATTGTAAGATTGAATTTGAAATAGAATTGTGTACAAATGATGAACATGTAATTGCTAAAATGTATAAAGATTTACTGAAGTTTGAAACAGAAGAACAAGTGAAAGAATGTATGATAAGGTAAATGTAAAGGTTCCCCCCGCACAGTTGTGCAGTCGTGTCTGACTCTAGGGGCCGGTGCACATCTCCGTTTGTTAGCCGAAGATCCAGCATTTCCCGAAGATGCTTCTGCGGTCATGTGGCCAGCATGATGCACGCGGAACGCTGTTACCTACCCACCGAAGTGGTACCTATTAATCTACTTGCATTTGCATGCTTTTGAATTGCTAGGTTGGCAAGAGCTGGGGCTAGTGCGGGAGCTCACTCTGTCATGCAGGGCTAGGGTCTCGAACCTCCGAACTTGCGACCTTCTGATCGACAAGCCTGGCGTCTTACCCACTGAGCCACCACGCCCCTATAATATGATAAAGTGGGCTAAAAATTTTGGTTAAAATATCCAGATGGAACAATGAGAAACTATGTGGTTGAAAGGATTGAAATTTACAGTATCTTATAATCTTAAAGAGAATTTTTATAAAATGATGTACTGTTGGTATATGTCACCAGAGAAATTTCTAGAATGTATAAAGGTACTTCAAATTTATGCTGGAAATGCCCCAGCAAGAAGGGACGTTTTATTATGTTTGGTGGACGTGTAAAAAGGCTAGAAAATTTTGAATTCAAATACACACACTGATTCAGAGGATTTTAAAGATTAATATACAATCGAGACCAGAGGTTTTTCTTTTGAGATGGATGGACAAACAATTGGAAAAAAGTCATGGAACTTTGCAGCGAGATTATAGTATGCCCAAAGATGGAATGATTCGGCACTACCCACAATGGAGGAATGGTTGGTGAAGGTGACAGAACCTGCTAAGATGGCTAAACTGACTTCTTTGATCAGAGAAAAGACAATATCTACGTTTATTGCTGACTGGAAACCCCTTATGGACTTTTTGCGTAAAACAGAAAAACAATGAACTTATGATTTATGGTTTTGTTGATTAGACAGGATAGATTATAGGAAGAAGAGAGTTATGTTGTAACCATAGAATGGATGTGTTTATGTGCCCCCCCTCTCTCTCGATGTGCCTCTTTCTTTTTATGTCTTTCTCTATGTCCATGTGTGGGTCTCTCTCTTCACCTCTTTTTAATTCATCTCCATTTCCCTGGATGTTTGTCTTTCTCTGACTTTCCGTTCATAAGTATCTCTGTCTTTGTGGGAGATGTATCGGTTTCTTTCTTTCACACACACCTATGGAAGAAACTGCACAATTTCTTTAGATATGGCTGCAGTATAGAGCCCCTTCTGGTCCCCCCACCCAAGTTAAATTCTCTTGATAGGAGACATTTAACAATAGATAAGATTGATTTTATGCTCTCAGGCTTCCTTCATTGGATGAGACAGTGGCATTTTGTTGCTAAGAAAGAAGCATGCTTACTTTGTTTTGATGCCGTGAGCAGGTAAGGTTCACCAAAACAAAGAAGATGAAGCTGGCGCTAACTATGATTAAAGGAGATGTAGGCGCTGGAAAGATATCAAGGGGCTCAAAATGATCAAAACATGTCTCAGGAGTCGCAGGAAACAATCAACAGTTTAAATTCTAAAGTTCATTGGAGGAAACAACTCACAGAAAGAAAGTTTCTATTTTGCCCTCCCTGGGAAGCCATTGTCATCCAGGTAGAATTCAGGGACAAGAGTCCCGAATACTGGTCAACAGGAAGAGAAGGAGGTCTTCCCGAATGCAACTGAAGAAATATAAACTAGCACTCTCAAGAGAGACCTTCTCTAAGAATTGCAACTCAGGAGTGTGGAACAGCTTTCCTAAGCTGAGTGCCCTCCAGATGGGAGAACAAGCTGCCAGGATTACCCTGCCAGCAAGGGAATTCTAATAGCTAAAGTCCATCCATCCAATGTGGAGAAGACAAATGTAGATTCTTGACTTACAGCAACACCTACAATCATCTCCTACTCCAAAATTATCTGGGGCTGTCCTCTATAATGTTAGATGTGTAAGATAGCTTACATTTTATTCAGCAGATCTTGGTTACAAGCAGTTTCATGGTAGAAAGGCTTAATCATCTCCAGTCTGCGTGCAAGCGATTATATTCTGACCAGACCCGGTTTTGGCGGCCCTGCTGAAGGCATGTGTGCATGCTGGAAGAGTAATGGAGACTGGCCACGAGGGGCCCAAAGAGAAAGAGGAAGCAGGAAGTCAGGTGACAGGCACCTCCCACAATCATGGCAGAGACACACTTCATAATAAGAGTCACGTTTCAGTAGAAGAGTCCCTCCCCTTATGTTCGTGAGACAATGCACAGTTGAAATCTGATATTCCCAACAAGATGGTACAGAATATGGGATAGAAGATGACAAACTTTCCATTTCTCCACATTCTTAACAGCACAATCTTTCCATGCCTGCTCCAAAGAGGAACAGGGTATGAATTTACCATCTTATTTGTGGGTAAAACTCTTGAGTTGACTCTTTCACTGTTGTTTTTTGGGACGAGGAGATATTCCCCAACCTTTCCTCAGGTGTGATGTTCATAGTTATTTGTACAAGTAGCTCAGCTTCTTTCAGTTTCAATTTACAAATTGTGCCAGATTGATTTACACTTTATGAGAGGATAGCCAAAATCCACAAGGAAAGTTCCAAAAATTAACTTTGCTACTTCCTGTCTATGAAGGTTCTCAGTCATCCAGGTGGAATTGTCTGTAGCTTGAATCATGTCAACTGGATTTCTATTTTCTCAGTGGAAAATTGCTACTTCCTAAATTCCGAAGCTCAATTTCCATGATATTCCCAATTTTTCCAAATAAAATCAGGACAAAACTAGAAGGAAGTTTGGAAAAAAGGTGGCTAATTTTGATGGCTGTTGTGGGTCTTCCGGGCTGTGTGGCCGTGTTCTGTTCACACAGCCAGGAAGACCCACAACAGCCATCGAACTCTGGCCGTGAAAGCCTTCGACAATACAGTGGCTAATTTTATTTATAGATGTATTATATTTATTCCCGGTCTTTCTTGCAGGAGCTCAAAGTGGCATACATTACATCCCTGCCTCCATTTTCTCCTACAAGGACTCTATGAGGTAGGTTGAGCTGAAAGAGTAAACAGCCCAAAATCATCTACCAGGCTTCCACAGATGAGGGTGGATTTCAACCTGTGTCTACCCAGTCTGAGTCAACAGCTTAATCACTATATGACATGACTGTCTTAGGACAGGATCCTGGCATCCATGAACCACATTAGGCTTATCCAAAGACCTCTGAGTTCATGAAGAACACAACACTACTATCTTAGGAGCTGTATAACCCTGCCTGCTTTCATTCACATGTACATGTAGTCCTCACTTAACAACCATTCATTTAGTGATGGTTCGGACTTACATTGGTGTTGAAAAAAACAACTTATGACTGGCTCTCACACTTATGACCATCGCATCCCCACGGTCACATAATCACAATTTGGGCGCTCGGCAACCAGTTCACATTTATGACCATTGCAGCGTCCCATGGTCACGGGATCGCCATTTTTGACCTTCCTGGCTGGCTTCTGGCAAGCAAAATCAATGGGAACCATGCAATTTACTTAACAACCACATGGTTTGCTAAACAACCACTGCAAAAAAGGTCCTAAAATTGGGTCAGATTTGCTTAATGACCGCTTCACTTAGCAACTGAAATTCCAGTCCCAATTGTGGTTGTTAAGTGAGGACTTACCTGTAGTTACCTTTGAATCATGGAGTACATTTTCCTCTATCCCATTCATTTCATTCCCACCACTGGCTTCTTACATGGGCTTAAACCCATACAGATGCCTCTAGCCATCAGGCAGAACTCATAATGACATTGGTATCACTCACTGCCTCAGGCTTCTGGAACACACTTGTTAATGGACAGCTCTATGGGTAAATGCCCAAAGAAATTGAATATCCAAGATGCAGTCGTAACTTTTGCCTGGAGGCCATGTGATCTTAAGCATATGGCTGACCCCTTTGGTTCCTTAGTGTGGATATTTATTTATTTATTTATTTATTTATTTATTTCATTTATATCCCGCCCATCTCCCCCACAAGGATGGGGCATGCAAATGGTTGCAAGAGCTGAATTCTTTGCCCAGGACCCATACCTGTACCATTTCAGGAAAAAATGCACTGATTTTAATTGTACAGAAGTGGGGAAAACAATATGATCTGTTCTTAGCATAGATAAAGAATTGTTCAGAAGCTGTTCTTTCTCAACTCCATTAGCTAGCCCAATGATACTCCATCTTCAGCCACTGCTTGGTAACTCACAGTCACTGAAGGTCCTTTGACATATATGCCCCATTTCCCATTACTTCAGGTTCCAGTCCTTGGTAAAGGAGAGCCATTGTTTGCTTTGGTGAGGGAGGGGAAAGAAGAAGGCATGTTAGGCATAAACTTGTCATTTGCTTGTGTTTTGCTCCCTCTCTAAATCCATAGAATTGATATATTTAGCTCTGCACATGCCTAGAAGGACTTTTTTCTGAATGACAAACATTCATCAGTGGTTCCCCTTTTCAAGCTGGAGGGAGATATTAAGTGGAGTGCTCCAAGGTAGACCTTATTTTTATTAATGGCATGGGAGAGGTAGACAGAAGTCCACTAAGAATGGAAAATTAGAAGGGATTGCTAATACCCTAGAAAGCAGAAATAAAATTCAAAATTATCTAGAAAAATGGACTGAAGATAACAGGATGAAATTTAACAGAGATGAATGTAAAGTTCCTTAATTAGGAAACTGAAATGAAATGCAACGGAACAGGATAAGATGGGGAATATCTGGGCGGGTAACAATACTTATGAATAAAAGAAAAAACTTAGAAAGGCAATTGATTACAAACTGAATATGAATGTGCAGTGTGACATGACTGCAAAAAAGGCCAACATAATATTAGTTTTTGACTCGTAGCGACCACTTAGATCAGGGCTTTCCAAAGTTTTCCCGCGGCGACACACCAACCACCATTGGTGTGTCGCCACGGGAAAACCTGGAAGTGCCGCCGTTGCGGCAGCGCGCAAAAACCCGGAAGCGCTGCTGCCGCTTTCGAGTTTTTGCGCGCCGCCATTGGTGTGTCGCCGCGGGAGAACCCGGAAGTGCTGATGATGATCAGCACTTCCGGGTTGTGTGGCGACACACCAGACTGTGTGTGGCGACACACTTTTGTGTGGCAACACACGGTTTGGAAAGCTCTGACTTAGATAGATTTTCTCCATGACGATCTGTCCCTAACCTGGCCTTTCAAATCTCCCAATGGTGCCCCCATCGCCACTGTAACTGAATCAATCCCCCTTGCTGCTGGTCATCCTCTTCTTCTTTTTCCTTCCACCTTTCCCAGCATTAGAGCCTTCTCCAGAGAGCTGGGTCTTCACCTAATGTGTCCAAAGTAGGATAATTTCAGCCTGGTCCTTTGTGCCTCGAGTGAGAACTCTCAAATTGTGATTTCCTTCTTATTCTGTATCTTGAAGGGCGGCCTCAAGGTGTGTAGGAACTGTTAGGCTTTGCCACCCCTTATCTTAGAGGGAAGCGAGAGAACTGATAGAGGCTGGGAACAGAGGCAATAGAGGCAGGATAGGCATCAGCAAAAGCAAATTTCATGCATATAGTTTTCTGCAGGCTCAAGGATACATGGAGGGCACTTCAACTCAGCAGTAGGGAAAGGGCCTAAGAGAAAAACAAGTTGGAACTGCAGGATGTCAAGGGCCAGCCAGAAGTAACAGCTTTGGTCCATTCACCACAGTCTCTCAGAAGACACCTTTTGTATCATCCAGCGAAGAAAATTTGAGTCCAGCATGTCGTTTGACATTCTGTCATCTGCTTAGAACTAGCTGAGACTCAACTGAGGCCTGTGCTGCAGACTTCAATTTTAGTAGGTCACGATGTTATTTCACTTTACCTTTGCATTCTGAGCAAGGCCAAGAATCGATTCAGGGTGACCAAGGGAAGAGCTGCCTTCCTACCCCGTGCTAAGGGAGCTGGCATCAACAAGAGTTTGGCATGACCTCACCAGGCCCAGGTCATTCCCCGGAGTGGAGAAGCAGTGGAATTAGCTTCTTATTGGAAGCAGAACAAATGACTCCCACAGTTTCCAGTGTGTGTGTCGGGGTGTTCACTGAAGGAGAAGGGTTCAAAAAAAGTCAAGATGGTGGCCACAACCATGTGATTGAAGCTCTATCCTTTTTTATATGTGTTACAAATGTAAAAATCGGGCAGGACTTGTCAGGGTACACAACGCTGGGGCTGCCAATGTTCCTTCTAGACCTCAGAGTAATACGTTCTATTGAGTAAGCAGACACTCACAAGAGATTAGATAAAATAGTCTATTTACTCTATATACATACACCGTCCAATAACGTCCAACAGATACAGATGATAATGAAGATAGTAACGAGAAGAAGAATGAACACCGGAGCTCCTCTGCTTATATACTTAAATTGACCAATCACATTATAGGTCAAATTCATTATCTCCCACACCCAGCTTAAACTATATCAGCTGTGTTATGAGTCACTTCTTTCATCATTCTTCAACAATGGCTGCTGAAAGAATGACTTGCAGAACTTAATGCCTCTCACCTGTCTAATTAATCTAGCTGTAAATTCTGGGTATTATACAAACCCCAACAGGACTTTGATTAAATCGTCATAGCTGACCTAACTTCTTTAATCCTTCTTGGTGTGTGTGTGTGTGTGTGTGTGTGTGTGATTGGGTGATTGGGTATTATGTTTTAAACTCTAAAGGGTATAAAATGTAAATATGTTAAAAGCGCTTTGGAGTTCTTTGGGATCAAAATATCACATTATGTTGCTCCAGAAATCCAAATGCCACAGTTGCTATGCGCATGCCCTGCCCTACTTACTTACCCTTCTTTTTGTTTTATCATTCAAGTATTGCTTGAATGTTAAAACAAATGTGCCCTTCGGATCATTCAGTATTTAGGAACAATCCTTTGTTTGGATTCTTTCTGTCCGATTCAGGATCAGCCACACATTTGAGACCATTGCTAAAATTAGCCAGCCGGATGCATCTGCTTGCTGGTAAAAGCAGATTAGACTGGACTTCTTGTGATCCAAGGACACACCTGCGTGTCCAGCATACTCTCTTTTCTGCATGAAGTGGCTATTTACATGTGTAAAAGCATTGCCACAATTACTCTTTGTTAGCTACCAAATAAAGCAAGATCATAGAGGGCGGGAAGACAAAAATAACAAAATACTGCTTTGAAATCTACCGTCTCAGTTAACAGGCTGGCCAGATCTGAGTAGCATCCTCTATGGAGGATGAACCCCTGAAAGCCAAACAGATTGGCACTTTCAATTGTAAGATTTATCATCTAGTCCCCTGTTAATTGGTCCCAATTCAATTTGCTTGTATTATGTAGCTTGGCATCTAGAAAGCTCCAGGATCTCCAAATCCACAGAATCAATCTAGAATCAATCTGGCTGATCCCAGGAGAAACTGTTGGTAGTACCCCACTTCCAGGAAGTGAGGACAGCTGAAGCTAGGAGGTGTTTCTTCTCAGTGACATCGCCTGTTCTCTGGAATAGTCAATATTAGACTTCCCCAAACCTTGATATAATTTAGAGAAATGCCTAAGGCCAAGCTCTTTCAAAGAGTATTTACAGACTGAGATGACACCATCTAAGTTGAATGTGTAGAGTAGGCTTTGGGGGAATTGGACTGAAGTTGGTTATGGATTTTTAATTGGTGTATTACCTATTTAGTCCTTTATTGTGGATGTCTTACTCTAAGTACCACAGGTATTTTAATGATGTATACTGTTAAAGGGGGCGTGGTGGCTCAGCGGGTAAGACGCCAGGCTTGTCGATCAGAAGGTCGCAAGTTCGGAGGTTCGAATCCCTAGCCCTGCGTGCGGAGTGAGCTCCCGCACTCGCCCCAGCTCTTGCCAACCTAGCAATTTGAAAGCATGCAAATGCAAGTAGATGAATAGATATCACTTCGGTGGGAAGGTAACAGCGTTCCGCGCGTGTCATGCGGCCACATGACCGTGGAAGCGTCTTCAGACAACGCTGGCTCTTCGGCTAACAGACGGAGATGAGCACCGGCCCCTAGAGTCCGACAGGGCTGCACAAATGTCTGGGGGGAACCTTTACCTTTTTTTTTTTTACTGTTAAAAACCTCCTGGAGTCTTGAGTAAATTATGGAGGTATATCCATTATATAAATAAATAAACTTATAAAATACTTCATGGCTTAGCACCATATTATGTGAAGCAGCAGCAGCTGCTGTAGAGGTGGTTTGACAACAGGGATATTGGAGTGGGAGAGGGACTGGAAAGGAATTTTAGCAGTGTCAATTGGTGGAAGGAAAATAATCTGATAAATAAGAATGTATGGATCTTGACTGAGTTCAGCAACCCATTTGGATTGAGACCAGGAATGGAAAACTTGGGGAAACCATTAACACTTTAGCAGATCCTCCATGCTGGGTGGGATGGGGTGGATTTTCCCCTCCATTCTCTTGTTTCTTTTGCTAAAATGTTATTGAAAAATAATTAAAAATGCTGTGAAACTGTGATATTTGTAATTATGTGTAATAACATCTGTTTATTGCCACTTGCACAACTGATTTTATTATTACTAAAAAAAACTTTCTAGTTTAGTGTTACATGATTCATAATTAATTGCTGCCACAGCATAAAGGATATGCACAACCTTATTTTGAAAATTTACAGCAGACTTATTTAAATGACTTTCTTCCCCCCCCCCTTTTTTTTTTCCTTCAATGCTAAGATTCAAAGCTTCACACTTGGAGGACCTAAATATCTGCTAAACATTACAGATGATGGCATTACAATCTGGGTGATAGCGTGAAAGGCAACATTAAAACAAAATAAATAAATTGGCCATTTTATTAAGAAATTGAGTGGAGGGCTACCAGCAAAGGACCAGTAGATGGCATCAGTGAGTTAGACATGTCTATATCTCTTTGCTGCTCTCTAATGAATGTCTGAATGTTTGCACCCTTATTTACCATGTAATCCCAATTCTCAGATTGGTGGGCTGATCTGGGTTAGCCTGGTGCGTAGAGTGCATTTGCTACATCACTGTAGCAAAAGTGGGTGTGTCATCCATAAAGATGCCTTAGAACACTCAAATGTGGTCCTACCACCAGGAGCCTTTTCAGCAGCGGCAATGATCCCAAATAGGGATGTAAATCAATTATGTCAAGAGAAAATGTAAGTGTTACTGGTGATTTGTGGATTTGATTATTAGAAAGGGTAGATTATGGAAAGAAGGAAATTATGATGTGTTAAAGCAATGGTATTCCCCATAGTAACCTATGGCTGCGAGAGCTGGACCATAAAGAAGGCGGAGCGAAGGAAGATAGATGCTTTTGAACTGTGGTGTTGGAGGAAAATTCTGAGAGTCCCTTGGACTGCAAGAAAATCAAACCAGTCCATCCTCCAGGAAATAAAGCCAGACTGCTCACTTGAGGGAATGATATTAAAGGCAAAACTGAAGTACTTTGGGCACATAATGAGAAGACAGGATACCCTGGAGAAGAAGCTGATGCTAGGGAAAGTGGAAGGCAAAAGGAAGAGGGGCCGACCAAAGGCAAGATGGATGGATGATATTCTGGAGGTGACAGACTCGACCTTGGGGGAGCTGGGGATGGCGATGGCCGACAGGAAGCTCTGGCGTGGGCTGGTCCATGAAGTCACGAAGAGTCGGAAGCGACTGAACGAATAAACAACAACAACAAAATTATGATGTAGCCTTAGAAATAGACAGTAAAACATAAATGTACTTATAACTGCTGTTAAGAAGATCGGAAGTCACCTCTTTATTACTTTTCCCTATTCTTCTTTTCAATTCAAAATTTATATTGCTTTTATTCTGTTGAAAACTTCTTTAATAAAAATTATGAAAGAGAGAGAGAGTGAGTGAGTGTTATACTCCAAGGGGGCCCAAGTATGTATAAATTCTAGCTGCAACAAAATCTGTCTAGCTAGTCTTTGTCTTAAAGAGAGAAATCTGGCCTACTTTTAGACATATACAAGGTGATCAGGACTGCATCTCTTCTTTTCACAGCAAAAAATACCTAATAAATTTGGAGCAGTAGGGTTCTGTCTATAGAAGTTGCTTCTCTGGCATGCACTTTATTCAGAAGATTCTGGACTGTTGTGAATGCACAGGGTGTTTTTGCTCTTAAAATAAAGGAAAATTCTGGTCCTGTGGCCACCAGGTATATTTGGAAAAATAAGTCCAGTAGCAGCAGCCATGCCAATACCACCACTATCCCAGTAATTTTTTCTTCCAGATAAAAGTCTGGGAGGGAAAAAAGAATTCCAGACTAGAAATCTACCTGCCATCCCAGACCCATCTATCCTTAATCTCAAAGTTCTGCCTAAAGAGTGATTCGTTCAATCAAAGCTGCTGCTGTGATAAATTTCTTCCCAATTGGAATTGGTGCTGGAGTGGTTTTGAAAATAAAAAGATCCAGACTGGAAGAGGTTTTAAAAAATATCTCAGTACTACCCTCTGATCAGATAGCTAAAAATGCAAAGGATTGACAAGTTCTCGTAATGAGAGGCAAGGAGCACAGTGAAAAAAATGGTTAAATATAGAGAAGACCAAACTCATGACAACAAGTACAGCAACCAGCCTTAGAATTGACAATGAAGATACCAACGTGGTGGATACTGTAGCTTCTGCCTTTTAGGATCAACCATCAACAGTAAAAGAACCAGAATTCAAGAAATACACTGCAAACTAGAACTTGGTAGAGCAGCTATGAAGGCCTAGGAAAAGATATTCAAATGCTGTGATGTGTCTATACCTACAAAGATCAGAATACTGCAGGCAATGGTATTCCTGTGACACTCTATGAAAGTGAAAGTTGGAGTTTGAAGAAGCAGGATAGAAAAGATGCTTTTCCAACTTTGGTGTTGGAGAAGACTCCTGAGAATATGTGGACAGCCAAGAAAACCAATCAATGGATCATCAAGCAAATCAACTCAGAGTTCTCACTCGAGGCACAAATAACCAGGCTTGAATTATCCTACTTCGGACACAATATGTGAAGACCTAGCTCCTTAGACAAGGCTCTAATGCTGGGAAAGGTAGAAGGAAAGAGAAGAAGAGGATGACCAACAGCAAGGTGGATAGACTCATTACAGTGGCAATATATGCATTTTTGGGTAGACCTGAAGAATCAACTGTACAATAAATAGTCCTGAAAAAAAATCTATCTACTGGTTGCTTAGAGTTGACACCAACTTGATGGCATATAATTAATTAATCGAAACCAGCTGATCTGGCCAGCTGACAGTCTCCAAAAGTGAGCAAGAATCTCCCACTATTTTTTTCACCCATTAAAAAGTAGCTGATTTTAAGTAAACTAATAAAGAATAAATCCTCACACAAACTTTACAAATATTTGCCTTATTGTAAGGTTACATAAGAAAAAAAGGAGTGATCTTTGTGTTCATGACCAATATTGATACAATATAGCCCAATGAAGAAAGCCATATTCATTTGGGATTCTGGGCATTAGAATACTTTTATATTTGGAATGCATTAGGAATGCACACATGTACACATACAGACTAGCTCGGCTTGCAAAATGTAAGTAATCAAATCAGTTACAAACAGATGTATTTACATAATATGCCACGTTCATTAGATTGAACCTCAGTTTTTGTTTTTGTGGCTTACCACGTTTTGAAAATGCAGCCAGTGGCATCTCTGTGGGGTGGGGAAGGGGTAAAAAAGTCAAAGCAGCATCCATAACCACATGAATCAAAGCCCCAACCCTTTTTATATGTGTTGCACACGTGATACATAGAAAAAAAAAGGTGGGATTTTGACTGCACAGTCACACCTGAGGTCTTGGCTTTCCTTAGCCCTTCTACAAACGCCCCTGAATTTATTTATTTATCCAACTTCTATCACTGCCCATCTCCCCCCAAATGCAGCCCCTTTGATTAGTTTATGGGTCAGTATATTGTACAATCCCTTAAAATAGATTAATTCAGTAACCGGTTTATATACACTCAGCTAATGACACATTAGAGAGAGTCGGTTTGGTGTAGCAGTTAAGGCAGCAGGCTAGAAACTGTGAGTTCTAGTCCCACCTTAGTCAGAAAGCCAACTGGTTGACTTTGGGCCAGTCACCATCTCTCAGCCCTAGGAAGGAGCCAATCACAAACCACTTCTGAAATCTTGTCAAGAAAACTGCGGGGACTTGTCCAGGCAGTCCCCATGAGTCAACACTGACTTGAAGGTACCAAAAGAACAAACAAAGCCCAAAACATTATCCAATGCATTTATTCATCTGGTTCACACATCACAATAAGCAATGATTAACACATAATGTTAAGCCCAAACCAACCAACCACATGATGGCTTAGAAAGGTATGTGTGAATCCAGTCACTGAATTGTAACTTTATTCATTTTCTTGCCTGGATTTCCCCATCTGACCTTTAAAACTGATCAAGGTCAGTAATCATGCAGATTTGTTCTTGTACTCATTGGACATCTCTTCCAATTTCAAAGAACCCCCATCCTTGCATTATATGGCCATCTTAGTTGAAAGTATTTATAGGTTACGACTGCTCCCCTCCTGAGACTTCTCTAGAATACAACACACAACTCCATTTATTGAGAGCCTTCATAAGAATTTCAAATTTTTTAGAGAAGTGAAGTTGCAGTTGATGTGAAAATCAATACACGAGGTTTATGGGTGCGTGCCTAAGGTTGTGACTAATATATATTCCTGGGAACTGAGAGATTTGGAGAATTTATGGACCGGGTGGTAGAAATTGTATCAAATTATTTCCCTTGGTTTCTTTTCACAAGCGGAACAGTAAGTTATTAGGATCTTTGCCCTTGTGTTTGGAAGGGATGATACAGTAATGCTTTCCTAGATGTGACTCTAAAGTTCAATGGGACTTATTCCCAAAAAGTATTTGTAGGTCAATAGTCTTTTTTTTAATCTCTATAATACAGCCTTTCTCAAACTTTTGACCCTGGAGGAACCCTTGAAATATTTTTCAGGCCTCGGGGAACCCCTGCACATTCAGGCTCAGATATAGGCCAGAAGTTACAAAATCATTATATTCTGTGGAGTCCTTGGTGCTCTCTGAGCCTTGTTGTTTTCTTGCAGACATTTCCTTGCCAGACTAGGCAACATCTTCAGTGCGAAAAGGGAGTGGGACTTGCTTTCTGTTTATATATCGTGGCTTGTCCTGCTTGTGTTGGTGGAAGTGTTGTTCACTCCTTAGGAGTTCCTTGATTGGGCTGTTGTTCGCTACTTGGTTGGTTGACTGAGTTAATAGTTCCTTGATTAGGGTATATTGTACTGTTTGATTGTTCCTCTGGTGCTAATCTTAGTGTTAATCTTTGCATATCTGGGTGATGATTGCTGGCAAGGCTGTGTTCTGGTCTTTTGGCTTTTCTATTGTCTCTTATGAATGGTATGTAAATGTTGTTTACCTCTATGTGTCTGTTGATGGCTGCTTTGTCTGAGTGCCAAGCTTCCAGGAATTCTCTAGCGTTTTTGGATTTGGCTTGGTGTAAGATGCTCAGAGTTTCCCAGTTGGAAGTATGGTTGAGTCTGTCCATGTGTTGTGAGATTAAGGAGTTTTCATTGTGTCCTCTGACTGCTAGTTGGTGTTCGTGGATGCGCTCTGCTAATCTTCTGCCCGTCTGTCCTACATAGTGGCTACTACAGTCCTTACATTGTATGTTGTAGATAACTCCTGTTTTTTCTTCTCGGGCTACTGGGTCTTTTGGGTTACTTAAGATATTTTGAAGGGTTTGTGTTGGTTTATGTGCTACGGTGATGCCATGTGGTTGTAACAGTCTGTTGATAGTTTCTGGGATGTTTCTGATGTATGGTAGTGTTATCCTTTTTACCATTTCTGTTGGTTGTGTTGTAGTGGGTTGAGTAGTCAGGCACTTTTTAATAAAGTTGAGTGGGTATCCATTTTGCTGGAAGATGCTGTATAGATGATCTGTTTCCTTATTCTAGTGTTCTGGGTTGCTGCAGTGCATTAATGCTCATCTGAATAATGTTCTTACACAGCTTCTCTTGTAGGAGGTTGGGTTGTTGCTCAGGTAATGGAGCACTTGGTTAGTGTGGGTAGATTTCCGGTATACTTGTGTTTCTAGAATGCCATCATTTCCTCTACTGATATGGATGTCCAAGAAGGGAAGTGTGTTGTTGTTTTCTTCTTCCCTTGTGAATTTTATTCCATTGAAGATGTTGTTGATATTTTCATGTGTTTCTTCCAGTTGATCCTTTTTTATTATGACAAAGGTCTCATCTACATACTGGATCCATACTTTGGGTTGTATACATGGGAGTGCTATCATTTCTAGATGCTGTATTACAATTTTCTGCTATGAGTCCTGAAAGTTCTCTTCGATTGGTATCATTATATTCATTTCATGGGTAGGCCTGTATATATGCATTAACAGTGTTCTTAAACTAAAAATCAAAAATGAAACTTGCCTCTTTAATGTGAAGTTGCCCGAATTTGAAATAATTTTTTAATAAATCGGGATCTCCCAGGGAACCCCTAGTGACCTCTCACAGAACCCTAGGGTTCCACGGAACCCGGTTGAGAAACCCTGGTATATGATGGTTGATTCATATTTTGCGGATGTTGTAGTAGTTTTGTAAGACTTGTTTCCAACAGACTATGCGTAATCTGGGAATATGCAGCCTATTTTATTGTTTAGACTACTGATAAGAAACTGATATTCTCCAGATATGATGGATGACGTAGGTGGGAATTAGGATCCAACACGCCCAACGAGCTGAGATAGGAGGATGTCTGTCATGACTGGGATTACCATGCTAAAACAAGGTGATATAGGTGCCTACAGCTAGCCACAATGACACCAAAATGACACAACCCCCTAAGGGACATCATTATGTAGACTCTGCCTTTTAGTATTTGTGTTGTGGTGTCACAAGTACATAAAGATTGCACCACCTTATACAACATTGCAACACCTTTTGATATTTTGACATTTCCCTCTTGCTTCCCTCTGTGAGGTGCTCCTCTCTGATGCCCTAAAACCCCCTTCTCTTAAGTAAATCACAGACACGAGATTTCTAAGTAGCAAAAGGGTTTACTCCGGTGCATGAAGGTTTAACACGAACAAAGACTTGAATGGTTTAGCATGGCATATTACAGTATATTTAAACATCCCCTCCCCATTGTCCAAGGTTGTCAACACATGTAGCCTGCAGGTTCGTGGGTGCTCAGACAGTCATTCCCGGAGCTGTTGAGTTCCACTTCGCACCTCATTGCAGGTAGTTCTTCCTTCTGCACTGTTGTCTCTCTCACGTCAGTTTCTAGCTGCCCTTAATCCCCATCCCTATCGAGTTGAATGGCAGAGGTCTGCTGAACTCTGACACCCTCACACACACACACCCCAACACCCATGAAGAGTTAGCAACTTCTATTTGGTCAGGAAGCACAACTCAGTCTCCTGACCCATTGGGGTCTGCCAAAGGCTATCCAATGATGTAATGATATTGGAAGAAGGAGGGTGTTGAAAATGTTGATCCCATTTTTGGTTTCATTGTGAGAATTTGTAGTGTTTTCAGAGAGGAAATGGTAGCAGTTTACCGCACAGTGGCCTTCAATTCTCATTGCAAAAATCATGGTGCCCAAATTCAGGTGTTTTGCAACCAAATTCTGGCAGTTCCATTTCAGAAACCTTCCACTTGCCTGCCAAATTGGGGGTCTTGGTTGCCCACTCCTGTGCTAAGATGTAATACCATACAAATGCAGCCACTATGGTTTATAAATTGAGCTATATGGCTTAGTGTGTTGTGAGAACAGAGCCAATTGTGTTGATTTAATAAACTATGTTGAAAAAAAGAACAAGGGACAGTGTGATAGCTGAACCTGGGGTAGCATTGTTATTTATTTGCTATTGCTGTGCAACTGGTTTTAGACTATGTTTGTACAAGTAAACATTTGCAAAGCAGTGAAAGAGAATGGACGGAACAAAGAATGGAGGTAACTCCTATGTTGCCCCCCTCCCAGAAACTCATCTGGAGCCTTCATAGCACCTTTGAATTGTCTGGGGCCAAAACTTTCAGCCTGATTATTTGGAAGTTCAGGAAGGCTTAAGGGGAAAACAGTTTTCATTCCACTGCTTAAAAACTTTCCCCTGAAAGGGCTAATTTTCTCTTTAAAGGGATCCCAAGAGGAAAATGGGGTTTAAGTGGTTTAAGACCCTTAACCTTGCCAAGAACACCAAAAGGGATGAGATGTATTCTGATCCTACATGATCAGCCATGCTCCTCATACCTTTGAAGGCAAAACAAATATTTTGAAGCCACAAAGACCTAGAAGAAAGAGTGGAAATTGGCAGTATTAAACTCCTGGCCTTCAAGCGCTTAAAAATATTTTTTTCTCCCATCCTCAACTCCTCCCAGATGATAATCAAGTGCTCCCTCCTTCTTCCCCTACCAAGCAATTTTTAAATTACTCTGATTCCTAAACGACAAGTCAGTTTGTTCCAAGCTTCCCCAACTTCAGATGGAATTGGGGGGATGGGAAGAGAAGTTCCAAAGCCATGGTTCCCTTCCTCCAGTGAAGTTATCGCTAGAGATGTCAGAGTGGCCATTTAGCTGCCAATATTGTCATGGAGGAAGTCTGTCTTGATCATGGCCCATCATCTCCAATCAAGCCCTTGCCAATTGGACAGCACAATCAGGAGTTCTTTTGCTGGGCAATTTTTAAGCCTCTGGTTTTATTCCTGTAACATGACACAAATTGACTTAATCGGCCTTGTCTTTACTGGACACGAGCTGTTTGGGGTTGCTTGCTGAAGGATACAAGCTGAAGGAGAAGAAGACACTAGCTGGTTTCCCAACTGTACAATTCATGCAGCATCTCTTGCTGATGGCAGCATCAGTATAGGAAACTAGTCATTTCCTATAGACTTCTCACTTTTTTCTCTGCTATATCCCTTTGTCATGTTTTCAAATAAATTCTATCTCAGCCACTTTTTCTTATTGGCTGTAAAGCAATCAATCAATCAATATTTTATTACAATCACAGACCAAAATTACAAAAAAAATACAAAGTTGTACAAATATAAATAAAAATGCATTAAAATTAAATAAAACAAAACATGATAATATTAATGGTGGGATCATCAGTGGGCAATCAAAGTCTGCCTAATTTTACAGACAGTATAACAAAATTTAGCTACGTTCAAAGGAGCTGAATCATACTGATCAGATAGCAACAACTGTACATAAAAAAGATCAGAATTTCCCGGGTATTTTATCAAATAGGGAGTTATAAAATGGGTCCGTGAGTCCTTATAGAAGGTACAGTATAGCAGGACATGAGCTATAGTTTCAATAGCCCCTTGTCCACAGGGGCACAATCTCAGCTCATATGGAAACTTTTTGTATCGGCCCTCCAAAACTACTGTGGGAAGAGCATTGCAACGTGCGAGAGTTAATGCCCTTTGGAATTTGGAGACAGTTATGTAATGTAAGTATCTCGCCGGATTATAAAAATGGGCTTAACTGCTCAGGAAAACGTTCTTAGGTATAGCAGGCTGGTCCTGTTGTACTTCCAGATCTTTGATTTAAAAAAAGGTAAAGGTACCCCCCGCACATTTGTGCAGTCGTGTCCGACTCTAGGGGCCGGTGCTCATCTCCGTTTGTTAGCCAAAGAGCCAGCGTTGTCCGAAGACGCTTCCACGGTCATGTGGCCGCATGACACGCGCGGAACGCTGTTACCTTCCCACCGAAGTGGTACCTATTCATCTACTTGCATTTGCATGCTTTCAAATTGCTAGGTTGGCAGGAGCTGGGGCTAGTGCGGGAGCTTACTCCATCATGCGGGGCTAGGGATTCGAACCTCCAAACTTGCGATCGACAAGCCTGGCGTCTTACCCACTGAGCCACCATGCCCCTTAGATCTTTGATACGTTGTTTAAATGCACTAAGTGCATGCTCATAGCCCAAGCAATGCATCTTCTGGGTTGGAGCCACTCAACACAATAGTTGCACTTGGCCTCCTTTGAAATTAACAGAACTTATTGTCTTGTCCGGTTGATTTCAGTGGGATTGAAATGCAGACTAAATGGCTGGGTTCACACATGTATAACTTGGTTATTGGATTAACCTATTTTCTGGGTTTGCATGCTGCATTGCATCACAACCATAAGCAAACAGGATGGGTTCACAGTTCAGCCACAAAAAGCCAACCCAGGTTAAAACTCACCAGGTTTATCAAGTGCACATGCAACTATAAGGACTTTTGCTGACCTGGTACTTAAGTACTTATGTAAACCCAGCAAGCGAGTCTAGATTTTTTCAGGATTCTGTTTGCAGTAGAAATTAATCTGTTGCCCTATGTGCTTTGATGATATTTTCAGTAGAGATGTCCCTACCTGCACTGTCAGATAGAATTGAGAATTTTCTTCTTAAAAATGTTTAGTTTCTGACATTTTTTAAATATTCAAACACTCTCAGCATACGATCCTTCATTGCTCTGAGCAGATCATGCCCCTTCCTTTAGCTTGTCTTCATACAGCTTTTCCTCATCCGTTTCTGTCCATTGAACCCAATGGTCCAGGAAGTGGGATTGTATGGGTAAACCCAATGTACTGAGATAACAGTTGGATCTATAGCTTTATATTATAATCCAGCTCCATGTATTATTGAATTACTGCCTCTTATGTGAAGTGTGTGTGTATGTGGCGTGGTGGCTCAGCAGGTAAGACGCCAGGCTTGTCGATCGGAAGATTGCGAGTTCGGAGGTTCGAATCCCTAGCCCTGCGTGCGGAGTGATCTCCCACACTCGCCCCAGCTCTTGCCAACCTAGCAATTCGAAAGCATGCAAATGCAAGTAGATGAATAGGTACCACTTCGGTGGGTAGGTAACAGCGTTCCGCGCGCGTCATGCAGCCACATGACCGTGGAAGCGTCTTCGGACAACGCTGGCTCTTCGGCTAACAAACGGAGATGAGCACCGGCCCCTAGAGTTGGACACGACTGCACAAATGTGTGGGGGGAACCTTTACCTTTACCTTATGTGAAGATGGAGGCTTTGAAGAACAGACACTTGAGAAGAGGGATGCTGAAAGTGACCTCCCTTTCTTAGCATTGCTATCCTTAGAATAATGTTTCTCAGGTGATTACAATCTTCTGCAATCTGGTTCCTCCAGAACTGTTGCTTCCTTTCCTTTCCTTTCCTTTTCCATATATGCAATTGGTATGCCTCTCTTCCAAAGCATGTTTTGAATAAAATTCAGGAATGAGTTTAGAACAGATTATATATCATGAGATATGCTACAGTGAAACTACAGGAGTAATATTCTTATTTCAGAGTTTGGAGAGAAATCAAAGGCATCCAGTAGAAGCCACAATGTAACACATCTGATGATGTCACCACACAAATTATGATGTCATGAAGTGCATGATGTAACTTGCACTCCACCCATCCCAATGGACACCCATGAGAGAAACTGCTGTTTTTTTAAAAGCTAGTAACGGAAATACAGCATTAAAATGTTGATGTTTTTATACTGAGATCCATAAAGGAAGTGCTGCTTTTGTATTAGAGTAAACTTTTCTCTGACTAAGAAAGGATTAAACAAAGATATACAGAGGGGAAAAATCAACTAATCATCAGTGAAAAGGCTTCTACTTAAAAGATCTGGTTGAAGAGAGCGTTATAAAACAAATTACACAGAGTTACAAAGCGTTAGTATTGTATTATTTTGGTTACATTGTTTATGATTAAAATGTTAAGCGGACATTCGAGGACTTGGTGCTTTGCGTTCCCATTCATTTTGGGAAATACTGTATAGTTCAGCAACATCTGGCAGACTACACATTGCACATTCCTGGCCCAGAAGGGTCTTCACTGTGACGGAGCAAAAGTGTTCTTATGTTCATATTCTGATGTCCAAAGCAAACTAAAGGTGCATTTGCACACTTGCAGGCACAACCGGTAAACAACGTCTGAAGTAGCCACCCAAGTTTGGAGAAAAGAGGCAACTGTTTCACAATCTGAAAAAGAGATGCTTTCAGTGCATGCCAAAGCACCTCTTTCAAAGGATTTGCACAATCTTCACTTCCAGCATTGTGATCGACATTTTGTTTGTGTGCCTGTCTGACACTGAGGGTTTTAAACCGAACAATAGTTCTTAAATACCACAAATATGTCTTGATTTTGTTTTGAGAACAGCTGGGTGAGTTTCCCATTTAACTATTTTTTGTATGATTTAGCTTGTTATTTTTAAAGCACTCCAAGGGCACCATAACTCTGACATCTGCCCTTTGCAGTTCAGTCAGTTTTGTAAGCTAATACTGTTTGAGCCACTTTGTGGAAACTTGAAGAAGTGTTGCCTTGCTCAAAACAGTTGACAAACTCTAATAATAACATTAGGGGTTACGTCTCATATCCTCCTACGCAGAACTGTATGACCAACATTTTTTTCCCACTAGAATCCCATTTCTTCCCATTAGAATCGATTTCTTCTTTAACATGGTTATCTCCTGCAGACCATGATGCAAAGTGTTCAAATGTGTCGGTGTCTGGTAGGGAGCAATTTCAAGGTTTAGGGAAGATGCACAGTCAGAGAGGGGATCAAATGGAAGCAAGTGATGAAACACGGGTCACAACATTGCGACACAAACGCCACCCCTTTTGTACATACATTGCAATGTTGCAATGTCTTATGACACCACAATGCACATTTCGTCATTCTGACAAATGTTTAGATCCTGCAAATATTGTGTGGCAGCTGTTCTCTGGAAATTGGATACACTGGCAATCTATATCTCCAGCTATCACTATTGTAGCTGTGCAAAGCTTTTGAAAGTGCTTCTCCACAAAGTGTGTTAGCATGAGCAAAGTGTTAAAGCAGCTGTGACTTTAGGAAGACTGGCATGGCTGCTTCAGATGCTCTCTGTGTGGATGCATGCATGCACAGCCACTTTGCTTCACTGATGGTTCGAGCAGAAGTGCTGTCTGTGGATGCTGATGCTACTGGAGACAGCTGTTGAACCAGCTGCAGAAGTCTTCCAAAGAATGTGGCTGTTTTAGTACTATGAGAAGAAGTACTTCATTCATGCCAAGATGCTCTGGGAAACACCTTTTTAATGCTTTTTTTCAACTCTACTTGCTGTCAAGAATGCAAAGCTGTGTGGAGCTCAAAAGGGGCATGCTGATGAAAGCACTCTCTGTGAAGTTCTTTGATGAAGAGCCTTCATCCCTGGTCCAAATGTTGGAATGGGGCAGTCACAACACTTTGATTCGGCTTCTGCACATGAATGGCACATGAATGGCACTGCAGCTCCTGATCAAGGCGGCTAACCTCGCTTGGATAATTGTTGCAACTATGTTTCACTTGCAGAATTATGGAAAGTCACACGATGTTTAAGAAATCTTTCTTGCAATTCCTTCTCGGGAACTCATCTTGAATACAATGTATCATTTACACTAAACTCATTAGAATTAATTCTACACAATGCATTCACGGCATTCATGTTCCTCTTTAATGTAATTAGCTTGCTACTGAATACATGTTGATATCTATTAACATATTTTTTAAAAAAAACCTGGAACAAAAGAGTGAGTAACTTGGCTTTTCATGCTGCTGTTGTTTGCAATAACTAATTGCGTTAGCCATCAAAAAAGGTAAAAATGAAAATTATATTTGCCAGAGACCAATTTTGCTGGGACGCTAAAGAAGCGGAAAGAACTATGTTAGAATGAATTGGACAAGGCCATCATAGCAGCAGAGAGGATTCATTACATTTTAATGGTAGAAAAAAGGATGAATAAACAAAGAGTGAACAAGGCAGATCTCCCCTGACCTATCTCATTCTGGATTATCTGTGGACTACTAAAGAGAGCAAATTCACTTCAGAAATAATTCTTGCACATTTCCCAGTCTTGAAGGTAGAGATGACAATGACCTGATCTAGGACACTGATACAAGTAGTCCTCACTTAACAACCACAATTGGGACTGGAATTTCAGTTCCTAAACGAAGCAGTCATTCAGCGAATCTGACCTGATTTTAGGACCTTGTTTGCAGCAGTCGTTAAGTGAATCACCATGGTCGTTAAACAAACCATATGGTTGTTAAGCGAATCACACAGTTCCCCATTGATTTTGCTTGCCAGAAGCCAGCTGGGAAGGTCGAAAATGGTGATCACATGACTACATGATGCTGCGATGGTAATAAATGTGAACCGGTTGCCAAGCGCCCAAATCATGATCACATGACCACAGTGATGCTGCAATGGTCGTAAGTGTGAGGACCAGTCGTAAGTTGGTTTTTTCAGCACTGTCGTAACTCCAAACTGCAACTAAATGAATGGTTGTTAAGCAAGGACTATCTGTATAAAAATTACTGCTGACACTACCTGCAGACACATTCTATGTCGGTTCCAGCAAGGTCCACTCTATGCCTTTGAATGCCTTGCTGCATTCTTACCCCATCTATGTTTAATATCAAGGGCTTCTTAAATTTAAATCTCAGAATCTTAGGTGTTCGGTAGCATGGGGTCTGTCCCATACTAGTTATCCTAGTATGTCCATAACTGAATAAATCTCTATGGAGCAAGAGATTACTGGCCTTATGCATCTGACTGTAAAAGCAAGTTAAAGAATGCTGATAGCCCTGAAAATGGTCACTGCACTGGAAATACGAAAATTTGCTGGCTAGTTCCATATTCCTCCAAACCACTAAGGTCATCTCTAAAACTCTTGAAAGACAGATGATATCCAGAAGCCCACAATCAGAAGTCCAGTGTCCATCTGGCAGGTTGCAGTATCCACAAGGAAGGAACAAGATGTGTATCATGTTCCTAATGAAACAAGGAAAATGTGGAGCAGAAATGATGTTTTACCACTGTTTGGTTGGATCCTTTCCATTGCTGAAGCATTATCTCTATGTTGGACAGCTCTCCTCTTAACCAGAATATCTGCCCTTGACTTTTAGAATTACTCTGTGGCCAGGTTTATGCAATATACTTTACTGATGGAGGAAGTGTGTTGTAGGAACCCACAAGCCCAGTCAGTACCTGAGCATCTGAACTACCTTTCTCCGGTCAATTATTTATTATATTTATTTTACAAAATTTTTATACGACTCCAGTTAGAACCTCTACTGTTTCACTAGGCTTTGGTGTTAAGGCACTCTTTCATTGACTGTTTTTCACTCATTTTAATATTAAAATTACTGTTCATGTTATGTCTATGAAGGTTCTCAGTCATCCAGGTGGAATTGTCTGTAGCTTGAATCATGTCAACTGGATTTCTATTTTCTTAAGAAAATAGAAATCCAGTTGACATGATTCAAGCTACAGACTGTTCATGTTATCTTCAATCTTTTTGGTTCATTATGCTTTGGTATTTTTGACCTGTAATGTAAGCTCCCTAGAGTCTGGGGAATGAAGCAGAATACCCGCAGAGCACATGTTGAGTAATAAGATGCCCGGCAACATCTGCAAGGGGCTTTCAAGGCATCCGTGCTTCCTTTCCCTGATGTATAAGGTAAAGGTAAAGGTTCCCCCTGCACATTTGTGCAATCGTGTCCGACTCTAGGGGCCGGTGCTCATCTCCATTTGTTAGCCGAAGAGCCAGTGTTGTCCGAAGACGCTTCCACAGTCATGTGGCCGCATAACACGCGCGGAACGCTGTTACCATCCCACCCAAAGTGGTACCTATTTATCTACTTGCATTTCCATGCTTTCAAATTGCTAGGTTGGCAAGAGCTGGGGCGAGTGCGGGAGCTCACTCCGCACGCAGGGCTAGGGATTTGAACCGCCGAACTTGCGACCTTCCGATCGACAAGCCTGGTGTCTTACCCGCTGAGCCATCGCGCCCCCTCCCTGATGTATAGATGCCTTAATTATATGTAATGGGTGGTTTTGACAAAACTTTTCCTTCCTAAGGGCCCCATTTAATGCAAAAAGATTTTCCTTACCTAGCTGGGAAGCAGTTGACGGGGTGGGCACAGCCAGCTCCCTTATTGATATGCAAGCAGGAGTGTTCCAAGGAGACCAAGCAAAGTGAGATGTGGGCCTGTTTGTGTGCCAACAGAAAACAAATATAGTCTTTCAGCTCCAGCTCTTTTACTGGGGCTTTCTGGTTCTTGGCTGGAATCATTTGCAGCCTGAATACTTGAGCCTGGCTAAAAAATAGAGGACAGGAAGAGGGAAACTCTGTAGGTCTGGAAGATCATGGTTTTTCTTTCATTTCATTTCATTTATCTGAATTTGTCTGAACATAATCTTCATTCTGGAATCACCAAGGTGTGGGTTACCCTCATAAATTGACTTGCCTCTTCATAAAATGGTGGCCACTGCAGACTGGACCAGTCACAACTTGCCCATTTACCAGAAGCTAAATTTTTCCCCTGGATGTATTCTTCCATCCCAGTATGACTTTTGTGGTAAAGGCCTTGTTGAAAATAAAAGCCAGTGCTTTGTTTGCATCGGGACAGCTTTCCTTGTCATATAGTTCTTAAAATCATTCTTTAGAAAGCTCAGGAGAGGCAGGTAGCCTGGTGAGGAAGTGGCATTATTTTGGGCTGACACTAAAAGAAGTGTTCTGGATCACATTGGTTTTCATAGGCACCTTATTGCCAATTTCTAGTTTAAATGAATTCTAGTGCTTGCCCGCTAATAGTAGGATAGTAGTAGGGAAGGGTGGTTAGCAAATGTAAAGAGAAAAAAACTAGGAAGCATGGCCATCTTTTCAGGGAACAATTATCTATCTATTATCTCTATATCTCTATGTCTCTATATCCCTATATATATCATATTGATATCCTGCTTTCCATTTTGAAGTCCAGGGCTGGAGTTTTCCCCCACAATAACAATGTGATCGGTTGGGTTGAAAAGAGAGACTGGCTTTGAGGGGGATGTGAATCCTGCTCCCAGTCCAGCAACTTCACCACTATATCGCACTGGCTCTTGGCCTGAGAGAGAAGGACTGGCCTGGTCCAGTAAGCTTAACCACTACAGAAGTTCTGTATAGAAACTTCTATGTGAAGGCTTAAACTTAAGAAGAATGGAGAGCAGCTATCCCTTATCACATTACACTGGATTGCAGACTGATTCACCATAATGCTGGTCAGTCTTTTCCCTCCACAAGGTGGTATATTGTAGGCCTACCATATATTGACTGCAAAGATCAGAAGAACCACTAAATGCAGCCAAGAACAATGGAATGCTCTTACTGACACCTAGCAGTCCTCTGGACTTTTGCAGCCTAGAGATGATAAGCCTAGTGCCTTGGCATTTTCCAGCAGCATCCTTAACCACTAAGGCTAAATCACTCAAACCTAATACCCCATATGAGTGTTTGCACTAAGAGAATGCCAGTAAAACATCATGGCATTTCTAGCTCCTTCCCAATGTCCAGGAAGGCAGCAGGGTTCAAAGCTTGGATGCTACAGTACATTAGCATTTGGGAGGTGTGTTCTGAGATGCCAAGTCTTGGTAATGAATTCTGCAATAGAGGGGCTTACTACAGTATTTTATAACACTTTCTTGCCAGATTTTTGGAAGACTGGTTATGGAAAAAAAATCAAATTAGCTGATTCCGCATCACAGCTGACTGGGTAGAGTTAGTTTAATTTTTTGCATGATTTGGTCAATTCACCCTTTTTGGTGTTTCCACAAAGCACTGATCCTTCTCACTCCCTCTTGTCCTTGCTAAGCATGTTGTGCAAATGGATATTGTATTCTCTTAATAGAGGTCTGCCATATCTGGGCCGCAAAAATACAGATGACCAATTATTATTATTATTATTATTATTATTATTATTATTATTATTATTATTTGGTCCCTTCAAATCAGTGTTGACTCCTAGCAACTGCCTGGACAAATCCCAGCAGTTTTTCTGCAAGATTTCAGAAGTGGCTTGCCATTGCCTGCTGCCTAAGGCTGAGAGAGTGTGAGTGGCCCAAGGTCACCAAGCCGGCTTTGTGCCCAAGGCAGGACTAAAACTCACGGTCTTCCAGTTTCTAGCCTCATGCTTTAACCCAGCCTTTCTCAACCTTTTGACCCTGGAGGAACCCTTGAAATATTTTTCAGGCCTTGGGAAATCCCTGCACATTCAGGCTCAAATATAGGCCAGAACTTACAAAATTATTATATTAGTTTCATGGGTAGGCCTGTATATATGCATTAACAGTGTTCTTAAATTAAAAATAAAGAATGAAACTTGGTTAACTTGGTTAAGAAACCTTGCTTTGACCGCTACAACAAACTGGTCCTAGGTGACCACTAAAAGGCCCTGAATTTAGGGAGTCTCTTTGTGTTCATCTAGTGGTCATGCAGATTTTTCACAGCCCAGATACAGTAGGCCTGATTTTTATTATAGCAATTATTTTGAATACAGATTTGATTAGATATGCTCTGATTAGAATTGGAGCAAGATGGTTGAAACTGAAATCTCAAATAGTTAAAGAGCTTCGGGAAAGTTAGAGGAACCTCTGAAAATAGAATCATCTTCAATTTGGGCAGAAATAGCTCATGAAACCAGCAAGATAGATCTCTCTCTCTCTCTCTCTCTCTTTCTTCCAAATGTAGAAAATGATTAGCATGCTTAAAAACCAGATTGGTACAGACAAATGCTGCATTGTTCTTACCAGTTTTCATTCACTTTAATAAAAGAGAATTTGCTTTAAATTTCCTTCAATGAAAAGTGAATCTCAGAGATATTCTCACAAGAGCAGCATTATGTTTCTGCAAGCAAATGGACCAGTAAGTATCTCCTTCCTTTCACTGTACAATTATTTCTCCAGCAGCCTCCAGCCTTGCTGACTTCCCACTTTTCCATGAAACTCCAAAGGAAGTCATAAGGAAATAATTCCTATTATGGGACCCTTTCATGTTTGGAACTGTGAGCATCTAGAGAGGCTTCATAGAGATGAAATGATCTGTCACTGTTAACAACAATTCCCACAGTCATACCTTCCTCCACTTCCATGCATTAAGCTCAAAAACACCACCCAGAGAATTTCAAGAGAAGATATTCTCAAGCAACCTGAGGATATGATAAATAAATCAGAAGCCCTTTTGAACAGGGAGAAAAGAAATCTGAGAACTTGCAGGGCAAATATCAGCATGGCTCTCTGTAGAACAGAGGAAAGAAAATGCACAGCTAATATGGCTTTAATTCTTTTGTTACCTTCCAGTGATTCTACCAGCTTCTCAGCTAGTTTAATTTAGGTGGCTGTTTTTGCATTAGATGCTAAGCCAGAGCTTTCCAAACTTTTCATGTTGGTGACACACTTTTTAGTCATGCATCATTTCGTGACACACTCTTACAGCAGGACACCAGGCAGGCACTAGGACCTGCGCGGAATCACAGCAGGTTTGGAGGCAGCAGGGCACAAGGCAGGCACTGGGACCTGCGCGGAATCCTGGCAGGGAAGGTTTGGAGGCAGCAGGGCACAAGGCAGGCACTAGGACCTGCGCGGAATCCTAGCAGGGCTCGGAGGCAGCAGCAGCCGCGACACACCCAGACACTGCAGCCGACACACTAACGTGTTGCGACACACAGTTTGGAAAGCTCTGTGCTAAGCTGACAGACTAGGTGTGTAAGAAACTGACAATTTACACAATATGTAAACAGGTGTTGATGAGGAGAATACAGGGAAAGCACACACTTTTTTCCTGTAACATCTTGTCTGATATTATACACACACACCCCTACACTTATATCTAGATGGTAGACATGGAATTGTGACACATTTTCTGAATAAAAGGATGTAGATGGATAGTCTAGATCATTAAGATACTGGTGGATAACATGACTCCCTCAGAAATGTGGTAACACTTTAAGTAAGTGCAATTGTGCTTTGTTAAAATTTATTTACATAATACTGAAGGAGTGTGTTATGTTATTTTGAAGAGATATTTTTAAAAGATGCCTCTAAATCTGTCTTGAGATACTAAAACCATCCAATCTAAGATAAGGGGAGCAATGCCTGTAGGCTGGTGTGGTAAATGTTTCCATCACAATCACTACTGTTCCTCTTTTCCTTATGTAAAGTAGTTAGATATCTCATGCAGATTTGCTACAATCCACTCACATCTGTTACCATTCAGCTTCTTTATTTTGGGCTTGTTAAGACAAAGTACTGTTTTAAAAACATGGACCTACATTTATAGCATATAAATATATCAACGGACAATTTAGTCTTTTGTGTCCAAATCGCTGATGGATTCTGGGATCATATCAAAATCTACCTTGCTTATTGGTTTGTTTTTAACATGACTGGAATCCAACCTCATGGCTTTCCAAAGTCTGCTTGAGGAAAATTCCCATTGACCTCAGAGAAAGCAAATGTGGGTTTCTTTTTCTCCTGCAGCTGCTTGTACTGCCAAAACTCTGTTGGAGTAGAGTGGGGGTCCCTCCATGGAACATTTTCAAAAGGAACAAATGGCTGCAGAATTGGAATTTTCTGTCCTTCCATTCATGTAATGCAGGGATGACAGTAGCACCTAGGCTTTGAATGGTCAAACTGGGGATTGCATTCCAAAAAGTAGCTATAGCTCAACAAAGAAATATGCAGGACCAGAACAAAGAAGAGGTTGGAATTAGAATGAGAAATGGTGCAGTTCCAGAAAATTTTTAACAAATCCAGAGTAAAAAGAATCAGGCAAGTCCAGAACAAGGAAATGATAAGAGCCAAAATTGAGACATGGGAAGGACCAGAAAAACAACATTGGATTTAATTTGATTTGCCACGAAATGTAACTTAAAAGTTAATTAATTCAGTACATTAGTAAGATTTATCCCCAGGGATTTATGCTTTTCTGCTTCTGTCACATGAAAAATTATAATTTTGGAGAGGTTCTAAAGATTGCATCTGTATCTTTTGGAGGGATCTCAAGCAGTAGTCCTGGAGCCTCAAATCCTGCATTCCTGATGTAAAATGAAATTTCCATTTGACTTATATTGTAAACTGTCCAAAGCCATTTGGGAATCCGTGGCATCTAAATTTGTAAAAAATCAATAAATCTGCAAAATACAAATAAGTACAAATAAATTATAGCCACAGAATCCATACCTTACATGTATTCTACTTACTCTGGCAAACATAATTTCATACCTTATTCTGATTTTTTTTATTTTTTTTTGCATTTTGGATTTTGTCCCTTTTGTTCATGAATGTTGAGCATTATAATCAATTTGTCAGGTCACTGCAGTTTTTCTCCAGATTAAAAGGGAAGAAAAGAAGGGGTTTTTTTTGCTTTCAGTTAGAAACTCATGTACAGTGGCATTATATCAGTGTTTTTTTCTGCAGCTCATGAGCTAATGAATGTTTGGAAATCTCATTTATTTCTTGAGCAAGCTGTCAACGGCATAACCAGGAGTACAGAGAATTTATGAGGACCCCTTCAGATAAGGGTGAGAAACAAACCTCCAGTCAATTTCTGTTAGAAATAATGACTTTCTTTTTTATGGGATTTTTTAAAAGAAAGATGTTTTCAATTTCATATTTCACAAATGAAACATTTTCATACAGTATCTAACAAAAAAAATGTGAAAGGTTTTGATTTACAGAAACCTTCACCTTATAAAACCAGCCAGCACAAACCAGACAGGAGTTGCAGGAAGATGATAAGGTGACCTGGGACAAAGGGAACACAATAAACAGCCTGAGAGATACAGGACACAAAATAGGGTCAAATTAGTATTTGCAAATAGTTCTGCAGCATCACATTTTTTTCCCTGCTTAATAAATGGCTTTGCTAATCCCTCTCCCTCTCTCTCTTTCTGTCTCTGCTCCCTCTTCCTTTCTCACACATAATTAGTGAGGGGTGGAGAAATTCTGTTTGCATTTCAGCCCCTAACTTTCCCAACTCCCAGAAAAACAAAAGAAATGAAAATTTTGTCCACCTTCTCTGACCAGGTTATGATGTCACCAGCCACATAAACCTAAAGCTTTTAAAGTATTGATTTATTGATCATGTGCCATCAAGTTGTTTTCAACTCCTAGCAACCACATAGACAAATTTTCTCCATGATGATCTATCCTTAACCTGGTCTTTCAGGTCTTCAAATGGTGCCCCCATTGCCACTGTAACTGAGTCCATCCACCTTGCTGTCCATCCATCCTCTTCTTCTCTTTCCTTCCACTGAAATTATTAGCTTCTTCAGAGAAGGGCCACAACTAGGGGGGACCCCTAGGCACCGCACTGAGGGTGTGCCAAAATGACACCCAGGGGGCACCAAATGACAAAATAACTCATTGGGGGGGGGGGGCGTGGAATCCATGTTTGCCCCAGGTGACACAGACCCTAGTTCCATCCCTACTTCAGAGAGCTGGGTCTTCACATACTGTGTCCGAAGTAGGATACTTTGAGCCTGGTTATTTGTGCCTCGAGTGAGAACTCTGGGTTGATTTGTTCAATGATCCATCAGTTTGTTTTCTTGGCTATCCATGGTATTCTCAGGAGTCTTCTCTAACACCAAAGTTCAAAGGCATCAATGCTCTTCCTATCCTGCTTCTTCACTTTTGTTTCCATAGAGTGTCACAGGGTCTTAAAGTACTGTATATAGTATATATATGGTTGTGTGTGTGCATGTGTGCTTGTGTGTTCATTTTAGCCCATCCATTTACATATGGATTACTCTTGGCCAAAATGAAAGTTGCCCACCACAGTTCTCTAGCCATTAATGCTTTCTGCTGATTATAAACAAGCTATCCAAACACATCCCTTAAGTCAGGGGTCCCCAACCTTTTTTGCGCCAGGGACCGGTTTCAAAAGACGATTTTTCTGCGGACTGGGGGGGCGGGGTTTCTGGGATTTCTGCGGACCAGGGGGTGGGGTTTGTGGGAGGGAGTCAATCGTGTGCACCAGGGGGTGGAGTTTGCGGGAGGGAGCCAATCACAAGCACCGGGGGGTGGGGTTTGTGGGTGGGAGCCAATCACACAGAAGGGGGCAGGGTTTGCAGGCGGGAGCCCCGCGGCCCAGTTACTAACAGGCCGCAGCCCACTAGTGGGCTGCAGCCCACAGGTTGGGGACCCCTGCCTTAAGTCACCTCCAAGAATATAGCTCTTGGGGCTCTGTAAGAGCTTCAGGACAGGACTGTATTAGAGTCAAGAGATTCTGAAGATCAAGAGAGATGCAGAAGATCCCAGAAGGAAAAGTAATGCAGCCATCCAAGGAAGAAACTGAGTGAAGGTACAGCTCAATCTAAAATCCAGGTTGTAAATTCAGATGGAGAGTCAGACCCATAACTTTGCCGAGTTACAAATTGTCCTTTATTTTACCACTAAAATAGTGTTAAAAGCAAATGCAATTCTGTGCACTGGTTTGGATCCAACACATCCATTTTTGCCTGAAGATTTGGCAGTGAACGCACATAGCAGCAAGACTTTTTGTGTGTGTTGGCCCTTCCTGGATTTTTCAATGAATTCCTATAAAATGATGCCTCCAAGCACCTACCTTTCATTCTATTAGAAGCAAGGTATATATCCTAGGAAAGGACAACTTTTCAATTTTTTCCTCATTAAGTCCACCATTTCCTCTTTCATCTTTGAGATCTTTTTTTTTAAAAAAAAATCAGCATGAAAATTGTGTACTTACTATGAAGTAATGCAATGTTCTTTCAAACTACATCTTTCTAGATTGTCTTCCAAAATATCCATTTTAAAATGCAATTTTCTACTTTTGTTTTTAAACCTGGGATTTTTTTCAGAATAGTCCCAAAACATGAAAGTTAATTTTCATTTATATACACACAGAGAGAGAGCATATACTCTTGGTTTCTTTCCCTGCTGTGAAAGTTAATTTTCAACCACACAATAATCCCAAAAGATTCAAATCAGATTCATCAGCTCTTACAATTGGCAAAGAATATTTCCTGAAACTTTCCTATGTTGTCCTGATTTTCGTGGTGTAGGATTATAATTAATATTACAAAACTTGTATTCCTGCAACAGGATTTCTCCATGTTTTCTGCTCCTCCAGAAGTGTTCCATGCTTGGGGGAATCCATATCACTCCTTGCATGTTGTTTCTATAATTCTATCCAAAACATTTTGAGCACAAATCCCTGCTTTCAAGTACAAAACCAGCCACTTCTGAGTATCTTGATAATCTTTTGAGCTTGAAACAGATAATGCTTTGAGCTGAAGACACCTCTGTTTTGCACTTGAAGTGATTCCAGAATATTCAAAGCAGCCCGTTTTGCCCATAAAAGAGTTTCACAGTTGAAGGATCTCTCAAAATGGTACAGTATATATAGCCCACTTTCCCTTAAGTTCTCAGAGCAGAGAGATACAGATGTTGTGCTATGTCATGCTTCCATGTACGGGGTTTTACATTACTTCCAGCCCATCTCTTGGTGGAGAGGATTTCTCTATTTTAACACAGTATACTGTATATCCTGTGTGGTGTTTTTCAGAAGACATTGCACAAAAGTTTGCACTCAAAATGTTTCCAGGTGGAAAGTTTTGCACACCTCTATTGTTTCATTGAAAGCCAGCCTGGTGTACTGGTTAAAGGCACTGATCTAGAAGCCAGTAGATTGTGAGTTGTAGTCCTGCCTTAGGCATGAAGCCAATTAGAAGTCAACTCTACGAGGCAGATCAGACTAAGAAATAAACTCCATGGAAGACTAGAGACTAATTTTATTTAGATTGGCTATAGTCTTGCAAGCATAATCATACAAGTCTGATTATGCTCCCCCTCCTCTCTTTTTTATAACCATGAGAATTAGGGGGGTGTCTGTCAATGTTTTCCTCCTCATCTCTTTGTTAATGGTTCTCCCTTCGCTCCCTCAAGGCCATCCTCTTTACTCTCTGCATTGGGTGACTTTGGGCCAGTCCCTCTCTCTCAACCCTCAGAAGAAGAAGACAAGGGCAAACCACTTCTGAAAATGTTGCCCAGAAGGTTGCATGGATTCATCCATGTAGTTGCCAGGAGTTGAGCCTGACTTGAAGGCACCAACCCTCCCCCTCCACAAAAAAAAAAACCCAACCCTTTTCACCAGAAGATAATCATAACTGCATAGGTAAAGGTAAAGGTTTTCCCCTACACAGTCGTGTCCGACTCTAGGGGGCGGTGCTCATCTCCGTTTGTTAGCCGAAGAGCCAGCGCTGTCCGAAGACGCTTCCGCAGTCATGTGGCCGGCATGACGCGCGCGGAACGCTGTTACCTACCCACCGAAGTGGTACCTATTCATCTACTTGCATTTGCATGCTTTTGAATTGCTAGGTTGGCAAGAGCTGGAGCTAGTGCGGGAGCTCACTCCATCATGCGGCGCTTGGGTCTTGAACCGCCGCCCTTCTGATCGACAAGCCTGGCGTCTTAAACACTGAGCCATCATGCATATATATATACATATACATATACATATACATATACATATACATATACATATACATATACATATACATATACATATACATATACATATACATATATTAAATAATAAAATAAAATAAAATAAAATAAAATATAAAATAAAATAAAATAAAATAAAATAAAATAAAATAAAATAAAATAAAATAAAATAAATAAAATAAAAAATAAAATAAAATAAAATAAAATAAAAAATAAAATAAAATAAAATAAAATAATAAAATAAAATAAAATAAAATAAAATAAAATAAAATAAAATAAAATAAAATAAAATAAAATAAATAAAATAAAATAAAATAAAATAAAATAAAATAAATAAATAAAATAAAATAAAAAAATAAAATAAAATAATAAAATAAAATAAAATAAAATAAATAAAATAAAATAAAATAAAATAAAATAAAATAAAATAAAATAAAATAATAAAATAATAAAATAAAATAAAATAAAATAAAATAAAATAAATAAAATAAAATAAAATAAAATAAAATAAAATAAAATAAAATAACATAAACATAAACATAAACATAAACATAAACATAAACATAAACATAAACATAAATTCATCCATAATCCTGCCTAGATGAGCAGGTAGCACTTTGGTTGACTCTCAGTTCTTATGATTATTTTATTTTAGGGCGATGCAGTCATGTGTTCATTTTCTGAATCATTTTCTGCCTTGAATAAGGGATAAGGCAGGTTGTAAATCTTTGAACAAAACAGTAAGGTATTGAACCTCTGTATTACAATCTAAAATGGCTTATCATATATATTGCCTTTGTTTTATCACATGTCCTTCAAGGACATCATATTTTCAAGAAATTGAGACTGCTGTACTTAACCAGATTAACTGAACTTTCATGGATTATATTAACTGATACTTAGTTGAACTTGCCTTGGGTGTGCTGATTTCAACCAGAACCCACTGGTTAAAGTGAAAGAAGCATCCCTTCTCTTCTCCTCCTTTTTTTTCTTCATACAGCTTATCTCAGATGCATTTGAATGTTCTACCATGATGTGACGTTACCATCAGTATAAAATTAGCACAAGCAAAGTATTTAGGAGAACAGATGGTGGCAGGAAGTGAGTCAACCTGGTGAACCCATATGGTGGGGGGGAGGATGTACATGTGCTGGTAGCATCAGGAACAGATGCTTCATTCCTTCAGGAATGGAACTATTCTTTGGATTGCACACAGAAATACACACAGACACGCAGAGATGAGGGGGAGAGAGAGGTGCTCAGTTTGCATAAAAGAAGCCATGGCAGTGCAATGATTAACCCCTAGAAATATCATGATTAGACTTTGGAGTGAAGCAACACACCACTCCACCAGGACACCAAAAAGTAGAATACCACACTGCAGCTTTGCTCTCAGGAACATTTTGATCAGAGCTTCAACCCTTTGAAGATCTGGATGGTCCTAATATATTCTACCTCCAGAAATTGGAGGATGATTTACAGTATGTCCTGCTCATGGGCTGCCCTTGGACATCTTACTGGCTGTGCCAGAAACATAATTCTAGGCTAGAATTGGTAGATAGGTGTTTGGCTTGATCCATTATGGATCTTCCTATAGCTTTAAGGTTGCTGTGTATGTATGTATGTACAGTATGTATGTATTTACAGGACTTATATGGCCACCTATCTCATATAATGATTCTAGGTGGCTCACAACAATCCATAAAAACAACAGTAAAAACAAAAATGCCCTCCCCCCCCAGGCGCCAGACCAAACAGCCTACCATCCTAACCCAACGCTTGGGGAGAGTCAGGTCTTCACAGCCTTCAGGAAGGCTAAAGGGTAGGGATTACTCAGATCTCAGATGGGAGGCTATTCCAAAGGGCTTCCAAAGATGTGCTTCCAAAGTCCTATCAGATGACAACATTTAAGGGAGGGGACCTGAAAAATAAATAAGCTAACTTCAGGAAGTAAGACATGGCTTCACATTTTACCCTAAATCATACTGTGGTTTGTTTGATGTTAGCTTGCCATGATCGGTGATCTAGGCCATGGTGTATTGCAAGCCATGTCTAATATGTCTTAGCATGGTTTCTGAGGCACTTTCAATAAATCATATTGAAACCATGACTGAATGTAGCATATGAACTTAGTCTATGAAGGTTCTCAGTCATCCAGGTGGAATTGTCTGTAGCTTGAATCATGTCAACTGGATTTCTATTTTCTCAGTGGAAACGTTTCGCTCCTTATCCAAGAAGCTTCTTCAGTCTGAGCAAAGTTTGTAAGGGAATCCTTAAATATGTTTCTAGGGTGGCTGTGTGACCTTGCACCTGGGGCTAGGTCATGGTTATTTGAGATGTTTATCATCCAAAGGAGGATCGTTAAGATTACCTTGCTGTTGTTGAGATTGCAAAATGGTCTTAATCTTCCTAGGCACAGAAGACAAAGCAGGAAGGAAAATAGGGGAAAGATTGTGCCTGAGGCCCCCACCTCTATTCAAACAAGGATTTTCCAAGTTGGCATAAATGGATTCCTTGACCCCTCTTTCAAACCACTTATCTTCCCTGTCTAAAATGTGAACATTAATGTCCTCACATGAGTGTCCTTTTTTCCTTTAGATGAAGGTAAACTGCTGACTCTGGTCCTGTCGTGTTGCTCCTCCTGTGTTGGGCCATCCTCCTGTGCAAAGGTTGTTTGGTTTCTCCAATGTAGAGCTCAGAGCACTCCTCACTGCACTGGATTGCATACACTACATTGCTTTTCTTGTGTTTTGGAGTTTGATCTTTGGGGTGTACAAGCCTCTGTCTCAGTGTGTTGGTGGGTTTGAAATATACAGGTATGTGGTGTTTGCCAAATATCCGTTTTATCTTTTCAGACACGCCAGCCAAGTAAGGAATGACCAGGTTCTTCCGTTTACTCTGAGTCTCAGCCCTGTCTGTCTCTGTTTTAGGTCTGGTAGACTTAGATTTAGTGAAGGCCCAATTTGGATATCCACAGGCCTTCAGAGCTGTTCTCAGGTGCTGATTTTCATTCTTTTTGGAATCCATGGAGGTGGGGATGGTTTCTGCTCTGTGTGACAATGTCCTGATGACCCCTAGTTTGTGCTGTAGTGGATGGTGGGAGTCAAACATCAGATATTGATCTGTGTGTGTGGGTTTCCTGTCGATCCCTATTTGTATCTTGCCACCGGTCCCAATGAGGACTTCACAGTCTAGGAATGCCAGTCTGTTGTCCTTGGTGTCTTCTCTGGTGAACCTAATGTTGGCATCTATGGTGTTTATATGGTTCTTGGATAAGGAGCGAAACGTTTCCACTGAGAAAATAGAAATCCAGTTGACATGATTCAAGCTACAGGCATATGAACTTAGCTGTCAAGTGCAATGGCTGTCAACCTTCTAGCCACTTTAGGTTTCCTTTCAAATATTCTGAATAACCAAAAGAACCATTGAAAGTTTATGGACGTCCCACTAAAACATCTAAAGGGCCCAGCTGATCAGGATTGTGTAGGCCCAAGGCTGCTTGCTCACCTCTAGTCAGATTTTAAATGAAATGATGATTTTATATATACATAAGGGATTTATCAGGTTCTTAAGAAAGAGAACATTAAGAACATGACCGTGGAAGCGTCTTCGGACAATGCTGGCTCTTCGGCTAACAAACGGAGATGAGCACCAGCCCCTAGAGTCGGACACGACTGCACAAATGTGCGGGGGGAACCTTTACCTTTACCTAAGAAAGAGAACAATATTCCCTCTACCCTGCACATCAAAAGAATTAAGGACGTTGGGAAGGTCCATTGAGTCATTAAATCCAACCCTTTGCTCAGTGCAGGAATCCAAATTTAGAGCATCTCAACAGATCGTTGTCCAGCCTGTGTCTGAACATATTTAGTGAAGGGGAGCCCATCACCTCTCTTGGTAATTGTTTTTTCTGTCAAACTGCTCTTATTGTCAAACTGGTATTAAACAAATATAAATTTAGGCACTTTCTACACCATATGCAACATGTGTGCTGTTACTATCTAAAGAATATCAGGGCTGTTAATATTCTTTAGGATGTAGCGAATTGTTTCCTGCTCATTTTCTCTTTGAGAATCTGACTCAGCTCTTTTCCATGGGGTTGCTTGAACAACAACAATGAACGACTAATCTATACAATCTAGCTTATGGTTCTGTGTGTCAAGTTTTAACACGGATTCTGCTCATTGTAGCATTGCAGTGGGATGCAGGTTTTTTGCTTTCATTCCCAAACTTGTGATTTCCACCCTGTCTGCAGATGTTCACATCATAGGATGGTAACCAGGAAAGGAAGAAACATAATAGACCATTGTGTCTCATTGTCACGGAGTTAAAATTGCCTATGATTTTTGTCAGCGTCAATTTCATCTGCATTATTTTTTGCAACCATGTTCATTCAATTTCATGGAGAAGATATGGTGGTAACAGTCTTATGGTGGTTAATTAAATTTCCCTTGAAGACATTCCTGATCACAAGTGCCAATTGCTTGGGAATGTTCTTTCACTCCCAGCCTTTTGCCCAGTTCCAGTGCTAGTGGCACTCAGCCCCTAATGCAGAGCTTTCCAAACTTTTCATGTTGGTGACACACTTTTTAGACATGCATCATTTCGCGACACACTCTTACAGCAGGGCACAAGGCAGGCACTAGGACCTGTGTGGAATCACAGCAGGTTTGGAGGCAGCAAGGCACAAGGCAGGCACTAGGACCTGCGCGGAATCCTGGCAGGGCTCGGAGGCAGCAGCAGCTGTGACACACCCAGACACTGCAGCCGACACGCTAACGTGTCGCAACACACAGTTTGGAAAGCTCTGCCCTAATGATTGACAGATCCTCTCTTTGGCAGTTCATTCAAATATGCTGTGGTTGTTCTCCTGATTGACTCAGCGTATGGTTGGGAGTGGGGAGGGGGTTGCTGCTTGGCTGCTTCTGGGGAAAACTTCCATTCTTCCTCCCAAAAGTCACCACAAAAGATATTCCTGCACATCCCCAAATATCTCCTTACTCTTAATAGGCTATTCATTGGGGCTATTCAGTAGGTTTGTGGAGTGCTTCAGATCCAAAAGGTACTTCAGAGTGCACAAGAATATGAACATACTGTAGCACCTGCCTGCAAACCTTAAACCATCAATGCCTTTTCCTGGCACTCTGAATGCTCCAAAGTACCTTCTGGAAATGAAAATTGAAGTGCAGCACAGCCTTATAATCCAATTATTCCCCGGTGTTGTTCAGAAACACATAGAACGTTGCAACTCACCGATACATTAAAACGATGACAATAAGCATTTAATGCAAGTTTTTACCCATTAGGCAAAGTAGGAAACTTCATTATATCCTGAGTCCACACTGATTGCGAATTTGTTCTCAGCGGGTTTCTGACCAGCCCGGCCTGAAGATGCAAACCATGCCCCTGAATTCGATTTACATCTCCTCTGCAAATTGGGTGTGGGATTTCAGCTCCGAATCACAAAGCCTGCTGCTTTGTAGAGAAAATGATTAAAAGTTGGCCTTGTGACCCATATATTTCCTCTGTATAACATTTTTGGTGTTGCTGTGCTGCTGGAAAAGGAACCCCAGGTGCAAGTTAATGAATGATTTAGCACCATCCAATGAGATTTATTTATTTATTTATTTATTTATTTTTCAAATTTTGTCACCGCCATCTCCCTCCCATCTCCCTCACCACATCACTTATGTCACCCGGGATGGAGATGTATAATTGGGTATCATCAGCATATTGATTATGCCTATTGATTCAGATTATCCTGGGGAATGATATGAAAGTTGTATGCAGATGTTATTTGTGTATGATGTTGATATCATCATCATCATCATCATCATCATCATCATCACCATCAAAATACCTTTTTAATAACACCATGCAGCAGAGAGATGAGTTGTCAGTACAGCAATTTGACTTATCAAGTTCTCAAGGCAGAAAATGGATGATATTTTAGAATAACTAAGGAATAACAATAACAATGATAGTCAACCACACAGGTAAAGGGAATTAGACCCAGTTTTTACAGTATCAGTTTCCCAATCTAGATGGCGTCTTTCTGTCTGCCAAATGTGTATCATTTATTTCTGAACTTGACTTTTGGGAGAGATGTAGTAGGAAAATAGTTCTGCAAAATGACATTGTGTAGCATTACTGAATGGCAACATCAATGCTTTCCTGGAGTATCATTAGCTTTGTAGTGGTAAGATTATCCCCTGTCATAATATTTATTACTTAACAACAAAATGGTATATTATTTTTTTTATTTTTGCAGATATATTTTGCTTTTCTTTTTTCTTTATCATCAACCAGAGTGGGAGAGCCAAGAAAATCAAGATGGCAGCCATGACTGCACAACCAAAGCCATCTTGATTTTTTATTCCCTCCCTCCATGGATTCTCCTGCTTTCCCCTTTCTTTTCTTCCCTTTCTCTTTCTCTTTCTCATCCTTTTCTCGTTTTGTATTGACCAGTGTTTCTCAACCTTAGCAAGTTTAAGACGTGTGGACCCCAACTCCCCGAATTCTGGGAGTTGAAGTCCATATGTCTTAAAGTTGTCAAGGTTGAGGAACACTGGCGTAGACTATTTTGTTCCTTCTTTTATTCTTTCATATTAGTTCTGTACATCATGAAGTGGCAGAATGCACAGAGGAATTCATACATGGGGTTTCCATTAAAACATACACCAAAAGGAAGTTCTCATAATAAGTAAAGAAAACAACACCTTTCCTCACAACCCTGAAAGCAGTTAAGAAAGTGAAAAAGGAGTGCTGTGATTTGGTGTCCCAGGTATCAGAAAAGCTTGATCGGACAAAGAGATTGTATATGTTAATTTGGCCAAGGGTGTCCATTGTTCAAACAGCAAAACATCTCACAAAAAAGCATATGGGGACAGAGAATGTTGATGCTCCTGAGACCCCTTCCAAGGAAAGAACCTCTGAGCATGCGTTTTCGCACATTGAGCATCTTTTGCATCTCTTTGAAAAAAGGATGGGCAAACACACCAGCTTCCTCTATGGCTACACCAATGATACTGTATCTCTGAGGCTGGAAATCAGATTTCTAGGTGTATACTTTGCAGCCTTGCAAGCTGTGAAAAACAAAAGCATTCATGTTCCAGCTTGTTAAGAACATGGGAACAAGTTGCTAATTGGAAAAAAAAATCTGTTTATTCCCACTTTACAAAATTTTCAGTGCACCTTATGCAGAGGAACTCATATTCTCTGGGAGGTTTATTCCTTCGTGTTCCCTAATTGCCTAAATTCCCTGTGGCAAAACTGAAGAAAATGCTCACTCTCCTCTCCCAGTCTGTAATGTAATATGTCTGAAACTAAGCTTTCATGTCAGTTCTGGATAGGCTGATAGCCTTTTGGGAGCTGAGAGGTCCATAACTAATATAGTATTTAGGTGGTACATGCAAAGGGCGGGGGGGGGGGGGTGTCCCTCATACACCAAGCACAAAGCTGCAATTTTCTATCCTTTCCCAATTTGGGGTAGCGCCAGAGAAATTCTCCTGTTATCTTTTCTACTCGTCCTTATTCTTTCTTGCATATCTGTCTATGTCCTGCCTTTGTTCAGTAGCTCATGGTGGCATACATAGCACCCTCTCTTCCTGTTTTATCCCCACAATTAATGAATTAATGAATTTTGATTTATATGGCTACCTATCTCAAATGCCTGTCTCTGGGTGGCTAACAACAATTATAAAGCTATATAAGAGAACAAAAGATAAAAATAAAAGCCAATCCTATGAGATGCATTGGGCTGAGAGAGAATAGCTTGGCCAAAGTCACCCGGTGACCTTCTATGGATGAGGAGGAAGTGGGTCTCCCCGCTCCTAGCTAAGACTTTTATCATTAGCCCCCACTGGCTCTTGGGCTGAGAGGGAGGGTCTTGCCCGAGGTCCCCCAGAGAACTTCCATGGCTAAAGAAGGATCTAGAACCTGGGATTCTCCCTCCTAACCCAGCACCTTAATCACTACCCCACACTTTTAGCTTTTGGATTTAGAGAGAGGGACTGGCTCAAAGCTACTCAAGAAGTTCACATGGCTGAGGGTGGACTAGAACCTGGGCCTGCCTGCTCTTAGGCCAGCACCTTAACCATTACACTAAAATGCTGGTTGGGGAATTCTGGGAGGTGTAGTCCACACATCTGAAAGTCACTGAGGTTGAGAAACACTGATCTAAATAAAAGTATGGTAAAGTTAATAGGGGAAAGCGTGACCATATGACCCATGTTACTACTACAGTAGCTGCCCAATGGTAACTGTTTAGGAGTGGGCCTTTCCCACCGCTCAGCTGAAGTGCTCTCCACCCATCCTAAGACTGGCAGAAAACTATACTGAGACATGAAATTTGCTTTTCATACAGCTGATCCTCATCCCGTGTCTCTTTCCAATCACTGCCTTCCAAAATAATGGGTGACAAGGCCTAACAGATTTTACACACCTGAGGATACTCTTGGATGGTGTTGGAATAAGGGGGAAAATGCTACAACAGTACAGCAAAAGGACGACTTAAATCTCTGGCTGGGAAAGTGATTATGTCAATGACACGGCAGCAGTGCAGAACAAAGATGTTGCTGAGGCATGTTTGTGCTGAGGTTGGGTGCAAGAATCCTTCCACTGCACTTGGGCTAGGCAGCTGTTCAGACAGAAGAAGGCTCTGCACTGATGCTTCTTAGCAGACTAAGGCACGTGGTCACCCTACCTCTTCTCTGTTGCTTTCCTGACTGTAACACTCAACTGCTGTCAAGAAAAGAAACTAAATGGTTTTGGCAAGGGCTTCTCTTAACAAATCTATGCTGGCAACCCTTTTTTTTTCTCCTGTAGATGCTTGCCAAATTGAATTTTGATGATCCTGTTGTCTGACTGAATCTGAGTCAAATGCAGGAAGCCAATGTTGCATTTCTGCAGAGTCTTTGGATGCATTGATTGCACATGAACTCACACATCAGATGTTGCATCCTTGCTTCCAAAGAGAAATGCTCTTATTGAGGACTCAAGTTTTCATTCAGATACTCTGAGGTTTTCTGTTCCCAGCTTGCTCTCTTTCCTCTCAGGGGCTGGATTTACACAATACACTTACACTGTTTACTGAATTGACCAATGTCAAGCCTCTAAAAGCAGCTCACAGCCAACAAAGCTAGATTCTCACAAAGCCTCCTTAGTCTGGTTTATTGCAAGGAAAAATGGATTAGGATGCATAATCTTGGAAACTGGGTATTTGTACTGTAGCACCCATTGATCAATGAGTATGTAATGCCAGGGACTCCTTGATGCCTTTGGTCTGCTTTCTAGCTGTCTCTTCACTTAGGAGGAAGTTTGCTACCAACTTAACAGATCTGAAAGGAATGTCCACCTATTCTTGTTTTGCAGTATTTTGGAAATGTTCGTTATCATTCCCAGGCTCAGAAAATTCTATGATACCCATTTTCTGGAGTCATGCAATACTGTAATGTTATGTGGGAATGACCTTGGGAGACATGGAGAAGAGACTCAGAATGGACAACCAGCATGTAAAAGGTATCTCAGCCCACAGAAGGAGGAGGGATGGAGAAAGCGTCTCAGAAGAGACCCTCCCCAGTTTTCAGGAGAGTAAAAGCAAGGGATGGGAGGGGTACTTTCAGACTTGCAAGGTTCTGTTAATGAAACCTTACAATAAAGATAGGTCTAGTACTCCTGGTTGTGCTTCTTGTCTTCACCACCCTATCTTGAACAGTAAACTCACCAAATGGATTGAGTTTGCAAATAGGATAAACCACAAAAAGCCCTAATCTCTGTTAATGCTAATCATGCTATTGTATAGTATGAAGCATCTCCTAGATCTCTACCTTTGATGGTTATGTCGTGTGAACATGACCTCAGTGTGCACGAGGCGTGCATTTCTTTATGAGGAATACATATGACCTCGTAATTACTGAGCACATTCTTGTCCATGTTGGGTGTGAGATGTTGGTCTAATATTGTTTCACTTTCAAAATTCTTTGTTAAGGGTAGAATCTCATCCCAAACACATCAGTGCTTTTCACTGTTTCTCAGGGTCTTTGTTGAGGATTCGATCCTATTGACCCTGACACTTGCATCAGGTATTAGGAGTCAGATTCAAAACCCAAATAATATTAGTAAATTTAAAAGTTAGGTGCATATCTGTCAGCCTTACCAGGTAGACCAGACAGGATACATGACCAGATGAGCTAATTTTACTTTACTGTAAGGCTACATTAATAGAATCTTGCAAGTCTGAAAGTACAATTCTCCCGCCGTCACCTTTACAGCTGGATAACATAGGGAGGGTCCCTTCTGAGCCTCTTGCTCCCCCCACTATCCAGCTGCAGGCTATGCTGTCTCTTATCTGACCATTCCCTAGGCAGTGTCTCTTTGCCCCATCTCCCAAGGTCATTCCCACATACCATTACAATATCAGATCTTCTTCTTTTAAGCAAGAGCTGATCCTCATGCAGAAAGAAGCATGAATATAGGCCATATTTCTTTCCTGACATTTGTGGTGGATGGAAAGAGATTCCCTGCAAAATTTCCCTTTGCAGAACAGTTTACTGCAATGCTCTGGCAAGGAATGCTGTTAATCCACTTTTTTCATACATCCCATTCTTCCAAAGTCAATGTCTGATGTGCCTTTGAAGCAGCCAACAAAACAAATTCATTGTTTAGTTAAACAGCCCTCTGTTTCATGCTACTCATCCTGTTCTAATTCAGGGCTGTCTTTGGTATCTCTTTATTATAGTAAATACTCAGGAATGAATTGCCTAAAGTCCTCAATTTTATCTATCAGAACTATGTTTGGCTATCTAATGGAAAATCATTCCGCAGATGGCAGCTGCTGTAAATCTTCAAGCCAACAACTACAACAACAAAAAAACCAATTAAATGTTTGCATTCTTCTCCCACCTCCCCCAGCTTCCTGACAGACCATCCCATCACTCAAGCAGATGTAAAGTTAATCAGTGCTAGAAAAATAGCACCTGAGATATAGTTACAGACATGTCGTGGGAAAATGAAACAAATTGGGTTCTCTGGTGTGTGAAGGAGTAATGACACTTCTGTTTTGGAGCAATTTAAGTGGGAATAATGGAGTCCATATACAGGAGGCTTCCATGCCATTTAGCAGCTGCCCAATATAGTGCATTAAGGGGTGTGGTGGCTCAGCGGGTAAGACGCCAGGCTTGTCGATCGGAAGGTCGCACGTTCGGAGGTTCGAGACCCTAGACCCGCGTGACGGAGTGAGCTCGCGCACTAGCCCCAGCTCTTGCCAACCTAGCAATTCGAAAGCATGCAAATGCAAGTAGATGAATAGGTACCACTTCGGTGGGTAGGTAACAGCGTTCCGCGCGTGTCATGCGGCCACATGACCGTGGAAGCATCTTCGGACAACGCTGGCTCTTCGGCTAACAAACGGAGATGAGCACCGGCCCCTAGAGTCGGACACGACTGCACCAATGTGCGGGGGAACCTTTACCTTTAATATAGTGCATTACCAGGAGACTCTTCCTTGCTTTTAAGTATTCTCCTATCTTGGTTGGCCATCAGATGTTACAAGACAGGAAGAACTTCCTGTTCATTTGGAGGTTCCCTGAGCATCATTCTCTTATCATGGCTGTATTAGTGGAATACTTGAAATGGAATACCTGGAATACATTTGAGATACCAGTTCCCTCTGAAACTGCCATCCTCTTAAACCAGCACCATGTTGCTACATTAGATGTGTCAGAATGTTGAGACTTATCTGCAAAACCTCAAAAGGCCTGGATCTTTGTCTCTAAATATACACCTTCTTTCATATGAACCTGCCCGTCATCTAAACTAATTTTGTTAGAAGACTCTTCTCTGGACGTCCATCCTTGAGTGCTTAAAGGGATTGTTTATAAACAGAATTATTTTCTATGTTAGGACCTCACCATCACAACTGTCTTAGTCAGAAAATATATCTGGCCAGTTCAGTTGTTATGGAGTACATTACTTAACTTCTCTCGCCTGTTGTTCACTAGTAACCTGTTCAATAGCACGAGGCAAAGAACTTCTCTTGCTATTTTTTCCTACCAGTTCTCAAAGAGATTGATGAATCTGAGATGTCTTTCCAAGGGAAGACAATTTTGATGGCATTCTCATGAGTGAACTAGGGTGTTCGTATTATTTAGTGATGTGAACAGATGAGGAATGCATGTGAATGTCCCATCTCTCATTGCACAGTCTTCTATCCAGCAGTGTGTGGCCTCTCTGATTTCCTACATTTCCATTCAAGAAGGGAACTCCTCCCATTATTTTTTCAATAGCCATCCTACTATCACCAGGAAGGAGGAGATTTTCCTTGAGAAATGGATGGAGAGAAGGTCTCCTGGAGAAATTTAGAGAAATGGTCCACCCAATTTCTCTGCCCCCAAATTGGGTAGAACATTTTAAAAGGCCTATCAATTCACAGAGGAGTATTCAGAGTTTCCATTTTCAGTGGAACTTCTTTGCTGTTTGAGGGTGGGGTGTGTGGATTTTTTTACTTTGCCACAGATCTCTTTCCCATCATTAATTCAGTTTGCATTTTTCTTTGGGTGCTTTCAAGATTTTCAGCCTTTTTGTATCTCAGCTAAGACTCAGCAGGTATTAGAACCTGACAGACTTTGTCAAGATGTGGAAGCTAAGCAGGGTTATACTTCGATTAATCTTACATGGGAGACTCCCAGGAAATTCCAGGGCTATCTGTTAGTCTGAGAAGTTGAAAAATGTCTTAGAAGAAAACAAATGGAGAAGCATTTCCCTTAGTTTTGCAAGGAAAACTTCATGGAAGTCACCAGGAGTCAACCTCGACTTGGAGGCCTTTTCTCTCTCCAACCTCTTACAGTAGAAGCCTTCAGTTTTTAAATGGAAAACACACCAAGGTTTTCTTCATCAGTACGCTGCTGTGCTTCTGACATAGTGGCAATGATACTGATTTATTTTTTAGATTCTTATCTTGCCTTTCTCCATGAGTTCAAAGTGTCATACTGAGTGCTCCTACCTCCAAATCTTCCCCACAAGAAGCCGGTGGGGTAACTCAGATTGGGAGATAGAAACTTCCCAGAAGTTTCCTTCCTTTAGTTTCCTTAGCTAAATATGGACTTGAACCTGAGTTTCCCACATCCTAGTCCAAGCCCTGAACCACTAAACCACCCTGGCTCACTATACTTATGCATCTGTGGAAAGAAGTCATAATTCTTATCAGCTTCATCCAACACTTCAGAATCAGAATTTAAGTGTTATCACAGATAAGCTGGGTTCACATAACACTGTAAATGCTAAACTCAGGTTCAGAAACCACAAATGCTATGTTCTCATAACATGCTAACAAATAAATTATATTATGGTTTCATACAATGACTTGATTCACACCAGATGCTGAGTCAATGGCTGGATTCCACCATTCACAAATTCCCCATCCCATTTTAACCTGGCTGATTTGCAAACATCTATATCAGTGTTTCTCAACCTTAGCAACTTTAAGATGAGTGGACTTCAACTCTCAGAATTTGCCAGCCAGCCATGCTGGCTGGGGAATTCTGGGAGTTGAAGTCCGCACAGCTTAAAGTTGCCAAGGTTGAGAAACACTGATCTATATTGTAAAAACCGAGCATTGCACATAATGTTAAAAGAAGATAGAATTAGAAAATAATTAGAATTATCCTGAAAACCAAACTACATGAATAGGATTTACATTTATGTAGATATAGAAGTGATTGCAGACTTAGCCATAGTTTGGATATTTGAAGTTCTGGTGGGTGGGTGGCAGGTGTGAAGCTAGAAAACAAATGCAGTATAATGAAAGGAATAGGAAAAACAATTGGTCAGTCATAAAACAGAATATCTGCTAAAGGGCTGTCAGTCAGGGTTCTGGAAACAGGACATAGAATAAACAGCAGCTTCCATCCTAATTATGTGGGCTGTAAACAGCTTTTAGTAAAAGAGAAAGGTCTGAATGTCTGGCTAATAAATAAACTCATTAACCTTCACATCTGTGGTAGATTGGCATGTAGTGACAGGGTGAGGTGGAGGGAAATGAATCCCTCATCACTTTCCTCACAAGGCAAGAGATATAGTAAGGTAAAAAGGTAAAGGTTCCCCCCGCACATTTGTGCAGTCGTGTCCGACTCTAGGGGCCGGTGCTCATCTCCATTTGTTAGCCAAAGAGCCAGTGTTGTCCGAAGACGCTTCCATGGTCATGTGGCCGCATGACGCACACGGAACGCTGTTACCTACCCACCGAAGTGGTACCTATTAATCTACTTGCATTTGCATGCTTTCGAATTGCTAGGTTGGCAAGAGCTGGGGCTAGTGCGGGAGCTCACTCCGCACGCAGGGCTAGGGATTCGAACCTCCGAACTTGTGATCTTCCGATCGACAAGCCTGGCGTCTTACCCACTGAGCCACCACGCCCCATACAAGAGATATAGTACTTGCAGGCTTTCAGAAAAGTATCATTTGTTGGACATAATTCTTATGGGAGCCCCAGAGACCTCCATGCTGCAGGAAGCACGTATGCCTACAAGAAAAAACACGCTTAGCAAAAATCCTGGGTGAACCCCTAAATTCTGCAAAGAAGCATAGGAAAAAAGGTCTGAAATTAAGGAAACCAGCTGCCACTCAGGGGTAGCTTTCACATAACACTTTTAAGGTGGCTACTGAAGTAACCCATTTGCTGGGTTTGTACAGTATTCTGACTCAGGAACTCATAGATTGCAAGACAGAGTTGCTGTTTGTCCATTAAGACTTTCTGGACACCTGTGTTGTTTCTCAAAGGAATGGTGCTGTCCTGAAGGAATGGGGCCATGACTTAAAGGTCCTCTACTATTTGATGGGCAGGTTGAAGTCAGGGCCAAGAGGACCTTTGCCCAGCTTCAATTGATGCACTAGTTATGGCCCTACTTGGAGCAAGAGGATCTTGCAATGTTCTCATCACCAGTTGGATTAGATTAGATGCAGGGGCTGCCTTTAAACACCACTGAGAAACTGCACTTTCATATCTCTGGTTTAGATAATATGAAAAGGAACTGGGCATATTAATAGAGCAGTGCTTTCTAAAGTGCCGCCGTTGGTGACACACCAACAGCGGCGGCGGCGTGCATGGGGGCGTGCATGGCGGTGGTGCGGGGGGGCGCGCGGGGGTGGGGGTGTGCATGGCGGCAGCAGCAGCCTCCACTAAAACATAGAAGCGCTGATGGCCCGCCGCCGCCGCCATGCATGCCCCCACTGCCGCTTCCGGGTTGTGTGACGACACACCAGACTGTGTGTTGCGACACACTAAAGTGTCAGGACACACAGTTTGGAAAGCTGTGTAATAGAGGATAGGTCTGCTAATGGCTACTATGGAGTCCTTGGTGCTCTCTGAGCCTTGTTGCTATTCTTGCTGGTTATATACAGCCTCCAGAATCAAAGGCATCCATTGGAGAGCAACACTTAAATCCGAATTATTAGTTTTCTGGTTGCCTGTGCTTGCCCATTGTGCTCTACAGAATACTAAGGCAAAGTATGTGTTATGGAACTAATCAAACCCTGATGGAAAGTTATCTTGGGAGGGAGGGCTTACCTACAGTAGAGATTGAGCCATGGGAGATGGGGTGCTTTATCTCACTGCTTCCTGCTGTTTCTCCACTCAACCACAGGTCACCACCAGTTTCACCCATCCGAGGAATGTGCTTTCTCTAAGTAACACTTTTGTTAGGAACCCTGCGGGGATAGGAGAAGCAGCACAGCGGACACAGCTTGAATTGGAGAGGTGGTGAATGGCTAGGAAAAGATCAAGACGGACCTCGTCACCTCTCCATTTCTAATCACTCTGCTCACGGAGTGGCATTTCCTGCAATTAAAAGGCCATCTGGGTTTGGTTGCGCTCCTCTTTTTTTCTATTGTGTGCTAAAGGCCCTTAATCTAACCTAGAGGGATGGAAGAGGAAATAGAGCTGCATTGAAATGGACTCCAATGACTGGCACCCTTCCCAGTCAGAGGTCCTTACGTAATGTTAATTAACACGTTATTTCTGAGCAGTGTGCACAAAGGTAACAAGCTCAAAGAATGCAGAGCTCTCTCTCTTTCTCTCTCTGTGTGTATGTTGTATAATATGGAATATAAAGCATTTCAGATTTAACTCCTTTTTTACAGTGACAGTGAAAAAGCCAACTAGATCATGCACATGTGTACACAACCCCACTTCATTGCCATAGCTACTTGATTTATGCATTTACCCCCCAAAGAAGCCAACACTAAATTTAAGATAATCCCTCCGGAAGAGGAAGGTTCAATAGGAAAAACTTCTCTGCTTCAGTTGTCCTCATCTCAGTCAACAAATCTGAAATGTCTCTTCCATTTCAAAGGTAAATTATCTGGGTGGGGGGGGAAACCTTGTCTTCCTTTCAGGTAAATACAATAACTCTGTCATATGCTTGTAAACATACTTGTAAAATGTGTATTAGGGCTTCAAGAGGCAGTGAATTAAAAGTGACATGATCTTGTTTCTGGTGATCCCCCCCCAAGCCTTCTTTTTAAAAATAGATGTAGAACAGAGTAGTGTATGTGGCTCCCCTTTCATTTTGTTTTCATAACAATTCTGAAAGATAGATTGTCTAAAAGGTTTGTGATTGGTCCTAGTCCATCCAATGGGTATCTCTGAATTTAGTGTTCCTGTAGTCCAAGTCCAGATCTTTCTCTTCTGAACCTTTCTTCCCCAACCAAATGCTTTCCAGATGTGTTGGCAGAGGCGTCCACAGCTAACTATGACAAAATAAAATCTGCCCTGTGGCATCACAATGTAAGATCTGCCCTTTCATATTGTGTCACAATGTTGTGACATCACACGCAAATACATAAAGGTCAGAGTTTGTGTCTCAATGTCATGCTGCATGTTTTCTCACTTGGTCCCCATGGACAACTGTGGGTTACATATTGTAAAGGCAGAAACGATGGGCATTCTCATTTAACATCTAGAAGGCACTAGTTGGAGAAGAAAATCACAAACCATCTATAGTCATTGTTAACTCATAGCTTTCTAGAATTCCAATTTTCTAAGAAGCTCATCTATACCAGGTCCCAATGTTTGTCCATCTAGCCCTGTTTTCCTCAACCTGGGCACCTTCCAGATATGTGTTTTAATTCCCAAAATTCTCAGCAATGAATACACTGACTGGGAATTTGGAGAGATAAAGCCATCTGGAGGGCATCCCAGTGGGGTAAGGTTGATCTAGCCAGTTGAGATGGAATCAAGGCTTGTTGTTGTTGTTGTTGTTGTGGACCATTGAGCTACATGACATGACAGCCTCTTCCTATTCATCCTTCCTCCTTAAACATCACTGAACTCAGTGAGAGCTTCTGAATACAAAAATCACACATGTTTAACACTGATGGTCCATAGTCTCTACTAGCAGGAGTAGCAGTGTAATTGATCACAGTACAATTGACAGCTCCCAGGACCCTTCATAAACTAGGGTCACCAATGACCCTAACACCAATTTATAACTAATGGCATTGCTCAGACCTCCTCGAACACACCTCTGAGTGGTCTATTTCTAATTCCTCTCCCCTAGCTTCATGCTTCTGTTTCTATACACACATTTAACAGGTAGTGGTTTTAGCACATTTGTTATTTTTTCCTTTGATTTTGAAAAGAGTTTCTAAATGCCATAGAACAAATCTGCAACTATGTTTTCCAACGAGCCAGAATTGAGAGGAGGACAAAATACCTACTGATTATTTAAAAATATGTTTTGTGGTAAATAAGAGACACTTAAGTTGTAAGTCCCTGGACAGCTTCCCAGTATTCAGATATTAGTAGCACCCTGAGTCCTGCATTGACTACTCCACAACCATAACCACATGCACCTCCCAAACCTTTTATTGTGGCCTCTGGACAGTCTGAAAGTAGCCAACCAAAATTTAACAACAAACTACATTTCCCATGGTATTGGGTGGAAAGTAAAGCAGAATCTAAGCCATTAGAAAGGCTAAAGCAGGGTTTCTCAACCAGGGTTCTGTGGCACCCTAGGGTTCCATGAGAGGTCACTAGGGGTTCCCTGGGAGATCATGATTTATTTAAAAAATTATTTCAAATTCGGGCAACTTCACATTAAAGAGGTACATTTCATTCTCTATTTTTAGTTTAAGAACACTGTTAATGCATATATACAGGCCTACACATGAAACAAATATAATAATTTTGTAACTTCTGGCCTATATTTGAGCCTAAATGTGCAGGGGTTCCATGAGGCCTGAAAATTATTTCAAGGGCTCCTCCAGGGTCAAAAGGTTGAGAAAGGCTGGGCTAAAGGAAAACCAAACAAAGGAGCAAAACAGAAAGAGACACAGGTCCAGAAGATTCCAAATTGGGCCTTCACTAAATCTAAGTCTACCAGACCTAAAACAGTGATAGACAGGGCTGAGACTCAGAGTAAACGGAAGAACCTGGTCATTCCTTACTTGGCTGGCGTGTCTGAAAAGATAAAAAGGATATTTGGCAAACACCACATACCTGTATATTTCAAACCCACCAACACACTGAGACAGAGGCTTGTACACCCCAAAGATCAAACTCCAAAACACAAGAAAAGCAATGTAGTGTATGCAGTCCAGTGCAGTGAGGAGTGCTCTGAGCTCTACATTGGAGAAACCAAACAACCTTTGTACAGGAGGATGGCCCAACACAGGAGGAGCAACACCACAGGACCAGAGTCAGCAGTTTACCTTCATCTAAAGGAAAAAGGACACTCATGTGAGGACATTAATGTTCACATTTTAGACAGAGAAGATAGGTGGTTTGAGAGAGGGGTCAAGGAATCCATTTATGCCAACTTGGAAAATCCTTGTTTGAATAGAGGTGGGGGCCTCAGGCACAATCTTTCCCCTATCTTCCTTCCTGCTTTGTCTTCTGTGCCTAGGAAGATTAAGACCATTTCACAAGCTCAACAGCAGCATGGTAATCTTAACGATCCTCCTTTAGATGATAAAGGGACTTAGAAATAACATCTCAAAATAACCATGACCTAGCCCCAGGTGCAAGGTCACACAGCCACCCTAGAAACATATTTAAGGATTCCCTTACTAACTTTGCTCAGACTGAAGAAGCTCCTTGGATAAGGAGCGAAACGTTTCCACTGAGAAAATAGAAATCCAGTTGACATGATTCAAGCCACAGACTGTTCCACCTGGATGACTGAGAACCTTCATCGACATACAGACAAAATGTTAGTTTGTAATTGTGGGACAAATAACACATTTCTAACAGTCTCCCCTAAACAGGATAAATACATGTCACCCTGACCTAAGACTCGAATTGAAGAACCATCAGCAATAGAAACACTTCGTTTGTTAGCTTTAGACAGTGAAACAAATGAATTTTTACAATGAGATATATGACAATTTGCTCCGGAATCGAGGACCCATACTTCATCATTACAGTTATTAAGAATCTGTGCAATGTGAGTTGTAGTCTGAAAAGCCTTCTTGTGTGTTGCCACCTTCTTCTTTCCTGTCTTCTGATCTTTGTGGAACAACTAACAGTCTTTGTGCAAATGCCCTGCAGATCCACAATGAAAGCAACGTTGGGTTGCCAATGCTGTCGCCTCAGCCTTGAGGTCCTTCAATTCTCTTGCTTTCTCACGCTGCAGCTTTCCAGAAGAGATGAGTGTAGACTTTTCTTGTCTCTTCTCCCACACAGAAAGCAGCCATGCAGAAACAAACGAAGTTGTAAGATCAGCTTCAGGCATAGCTTCCAAAGTACAGATCAAAGTTTCCCATGAATCATTCAGTGAGGACAAAATGATGTAGGCTTTTGTCAAAGGAGTAAATTCCATTCCTCGCTCTTGGAGCTCCACAAATAACTTTTGAATTGCATGCAAATGATCAGGTAAACTGCCATGTTCAGATAAATATGATTTATACAGCTTTCTGATCAGGGTTACTTTACTCCCTGCGGTAGCCTTCAAATATAAATTACGTAAAGTGTCCCATAACTCTTTGGCACGTTGTAAACCACAGACATTAATAAACTGATTGTCCTCCACTCCTAAAATAATTGAAGCTCTGGCTCTTTCATCTTGCCAAAGCCAGCCAGCAGTGGGATTTTCAGGAGTTGGCTCACCTATGGGGGTCCACAGATCTTCCTTCTGAAGAAACATTTCCATCTTCAGAGACCAACACAAGTAATTTGTGTCTGAAAGACATTCTAATGGCATACCTGAAGACTGATACGTTGCAGCAGCCATGGCTCCCCTGTTCAAAAAAATTGCAGCTTCTTCAAACAGACAATAGCTTGAAAAAACTGCAGGCAGTTGCAAAGAGGAAAAAAACTTTACTGATCTTTTCTCATTCACCTTTCAAATTCAAATGATCTCTCCTTTTTGCTTCTGGGCCCATAACCTGTTAGTGTTTTGGTTATTCCAGAAATGTTTTGCAATTGAGAGATCAAATAAAGACACAAAAACTTTTTCAGCAAACATTATATATATTAATATAAAACACAACTACAAAATTTCTCTCTTCACAGAGAGAGATAGCCTCAGCATAATTTACAGAGGCAAAAAAAAAAAAAAACAATAGCAGAGAACAAAGAAGAAACAATGCAGGTTTTACAAAACAAAGGTAAGCTAATATATACCTTTTTACATATAGATCAAGACAATTTATCACTGTGACAACTGACCTCTGAACCCTGCCGATACTTAAGATAACAATAGAATGCCTTGGGAACACAAACACAAACCCAGACTCCTTGTCTCCAAGCCAGCAGAATATTTTCTGATCCAATTTTTTTTTAAATCATAAAACAACAATAGTAACACCCTCCACTATCTCCATCAAAACACCAAGAGACATTTGAAATGAATCCTCCAGAGAATGCAAGAGAAATACAAGAGAAAACCAGAAGGAAGAAATCTCTTGAGAAAGTGAAAAACATTTTTTTTGCACAGCATTATTAGATATCCCAAATCCTGCTCTTATTGTATGATTGTCCTGCCCCTTGGAATCCTCTGTTGAAAATTCATTCCAGCTGGCAGGACCTACCAGTTCTCAGACAGGTCTCCACTGAACTTGCAAACTATTCCTTTGTACCATAATGTTTCAGGAAATAAATGGGAGATTTCCTGCATGCAAAGTGTGTTATCAGCCATGGATCTTTAGCTTTCATTTCATTCAAAGAAACAGATTGTCTCTACACCACCACATGTAGAATTGATGTGTCAATCTTGATTGCATGATATTGCATAGTAATGGAGAAGGCATGTCATGCTAGAACAGCAGAGAGACAGATAATTTGACTATTCTACTTGCAAGCAGCCAATGAAGAAGCAAATTTACATTCTGTAGGATTTTGCATTTCCCTAAATGCACCCATTATTTTTTCCTGGCTAATATTTCAGCAGGATCCCGTTTTATTAACCAGTTTAGTGAAGCCATTCCCAACATACTGTAGGCATTCTTCAACAATGGCAGCTGCAGCAAATTGTGATGATGCCCAACTCATGGTAAGTGCATGATGACCTCATCCCACAAATGCTGCCATTAGGTACTGGTGTCCTGATGAATAATGCACATATATAAGTGGCAGAATTTGCAGGATGACCTCATTGTTCAGATGTTGTCATTTGCCAAGAAATGCCCATGCTTTCCAGATGTGTGGACTTCTGTTCCCAGAATTCACCACCCAGCATGACCATTACAGAAAGTGCTGGGAACTGAAGCCCACACATCTGGAGGCTGTATATATTGGGGAAGGCTGCCTTAAATGTTTTCTGCCCTTCCATTTTTCTCTGGAAGGTCTCAGTTGTACTATTGTTGATCTAAATGCAGATGATTAATTTAATCGTGTTAATTTCATTCAAGTATAAGGGCTTATGCTTTTGGTTATGATCAAATGAAAGAGAACAAAACAAAAACCACAGCCCTCCATGAGAAACATTACAATTGTACAGTAACCAACAGTGCACCCTAACCCATTGAGTTCAATAGTACTCAATAGTACTATTGAGTACTAATAGTTAGTTATTAGTACTATTGAGTACTAATAGTTCAGTAGTCACAGATACATAACGTATTGCAAATTGCATAGTTCATATTATCTATCACAAGTGGTGATGTTTTCAGAGTACAGGAAAGTCAAGTAGATGATGATGATGATGATGATGATGATGATGATGATGATGATGATGATGATTTAAAAATGCAAATAAAAAATAAAGGAAAGGAAGACCTTTATACTTATGTGTGATGAAGAAGAGGACCTCCATATTTTCTATTGTTTGAGATATTGTTATTTGAATTTTGAAATTCTGAAACAAAGATCCAACAGTAATAGTCTGAAAACATTGCTTTTTTCTTGTTATTAGTGGACTTGATACTGGCAGACTTTAATCATTGCATGGCTATTTTAATAACACACACAACACATAAACACAAATATAGTAGATGGTTGGAGGCAACCAAATCAGGACTTCAACATGGGGGAGGATTTAATTATTTGCCTCCACTATAATTCTGATCCAGAATATGTTACACCAGTTCAGTTGACTGCAATGGGAAGAAAGTTCTCAATATTATAATCATTCGCACCATTTGGATTATTACAATATCACTGCCAGGAATTGCTTCTAGCATTCTATGGTTGCCAATGTTAGTTCATTGACATGATTTAATTCAATGCTGCTTAGCTACCATGAGCATTCCATTAAAAATTGTATCTATCTCATCAGTCAATCCATTAATCTGTTAATCTATCAGTATTTTAATAAGTAACTTCTCATCCCTAAGGATCTATCAAAGAATTCATATTCAGTTCCATTAGTGACTGTCTTCAATTTTCCTGTCTCTGCAGCTGACATTCTCCACAGTTAGAGCTGAATTGTGATTCCTTTTTTCTCCTTCTTTATTTCCCTTTCATTTTTAAAAATGTCCAAAATGTTTATTTTTCTCCTCCTCATCCCCCCCAAAAGAAGACCACTTAAGGCTCTCTTTTTATTCTCCATCATCTTTTTTTAATGGATACCAGTTTTCTCCTACAATACCCCAGAATGACACTTTGTTTGTAGCTTTGTTTGTGGAGAATGGACATGGTTCTTCTTTTACTATTGTTACACTGGCAACAAGGGAAACAACAGGGGAGGAAACAATTGATTTACTATCACTTTAAATGATGAAACCCACTCCCAAGAAATAGTTGGAGAATTTTTCCTCCTCCTTAAAAAAACAAACAAAACCCATCTAATGCAAAGGTCTACTTCCTCCCTTCATTTGCTGTCCAAAAATAAAGTGGACAATTTGGTGAGTCCATTTGTGTTCTATTCAAGTGTAATTTCATGCCATAGAAGTGTCACCATATGAAAGAGCTATTATTACAGCATAACCCAACCTGGGAACCACCAGATGTGTCATAAGTCATAAATCCTAGCTCGAATTACTAACCTGGGGGTAGGTTGCTTTAATAGAAGTTTTGACTCTACCCACATGGAGCCTCACTGTGACATGGTTTTGAACAGTACTTGTGTTGAAATGCTATTTTTTTGTACTACAGTGATCCCTGGAAGAATCAACGTACACAACTGGAACAAGCTGTAGTAATCATCCTCATCCGGGCCTTCACTCATCAACTCCATCTTCATCTTCATGGTCATCCTCATCTTCAGTTTCTTATATGCATTCTGTATAAGGTAGACCTTCTTGATCCTATATATGCCAGTCAGGTTTCTCCAAAATCACAGTTTTCACAAGCTTGAGTCATGGTCTAATACAGAGCTTTCCAAACTTTTCATGTTGGTGACACACTTTTTAGACATGCATCGTTTCGCGACACACTCTTACAGCAGGGCATCATTTTGCGACACACTCTTACAGCAGGGCACAAGGCAGGCACTAGGGCCTGCGCGGAATCGCAGGAGGTTTGGAGGCAGCAGGGCACAAGGCAGGCACTAGGACCTGCGTGGAATCCTGGCAGGGCAGGTTTGGAGGCAGCAGGGCACAAGGCAGGCACTAGGACCTGTGCGGAATCACAGCAGGTTTGGAGGCAGCAAGGCACAAGGCAGGCACTAGGACCTGTGCGGAATCACAGCTGGTTTGGAGGCAGCAAAGCACAAGGCAGGCACTAGGACCTGTGCGGAATCACAGCTGGTTTGGAGGCAGCAAGGCACAAGGCAGGCACTAGGACCTGTGCGGAATCACAGCAGGTTTGGAGGCAGCAAGGCACAAGGCAGGCACTAGGACCTGTGCGGAATCACAGCTGGTTTGGAGGCAGTAAGGCACAAGGCAGGCACTAGGACCTGCGTGGAATCACAGCAGGTTTGGAGGCAGCAAGGCACAAGGCAGGCACTAGGACCTGTGCGGAATCACAGCTGGTTTGGAGGCAGCAAGGCACAAGGCAGGCACTAGGACCTGTGCGGAATCACAGCAGGTTTGGAGGCAGCAAGGCACAAGGCAGGCACTAGGACCTGTGCGGAATCACAGCAGGTTTGGAGGCAGCAAGGCACAAGGCAGGCACTAGGACCTGTGCGGAATCACAGCTGGTTTGGAGGCAGCAAGGCACAAGGCAGGCACTAGGACCTGCGTGGAATCCTGGCAGGGTTTGGAGGCAGCAGCAGCCGCGACACACCCAGACACTGCAGCCAACACACTTAACGTGTCCCGACACACAGTTTGGAAAGCTCTGGTCTAATAGTTTTGCCAAGCTTTATATAGGTCTCAGTATAGATTTTTACAAATAAGCTCAGTTAAAATATGCAGGTGGTGGTCATGTTCCTATGAGGCACATCATCTAATAATGCCTACTTATTCCAAAGTTCAAGAGAAAGCTGAGTCTTTTCATTCAGTTCAAAGCTCTTTAAATAACAAAAACAAAAAACAGCTAGGGTCCCAAATATTTTGTATAGGCACACAACCTCTAGAAACCCACCTATGGTTGCAGGTTCTCCACATTACACCAATGAAAGGAGTTTTGATGTTAGATGTTGGTAGTGGCCAAAAGTGTCCTATGTTTTCCCGCATCCATGGAATCCAAAAGTTCCCTCATCCCTCCAACGGCTGCCTCCAGGTAGACTTTGGAGCTGATGTAGCTAATTTCTTTCCATGGCTTTTAATGCCCCAATAAACTGTCAGAGGTTTGGACAAATAGCTGCTCTGTGATATTGTTTTCATCATGCCATAAACCTGTTGCTTTATTGGACAAAATTGTCTTCCGGTAATTCCAGGATTTCTCATTGATGGGTGAAGTAATCCCTCTTACTTTGTTCCGTGTGATTTGTGTGGGGGATAAGCTAGGAATTTCAATGAAGGTTCAGCTGCAGATGCTTCAGGTGAAGCTCACTAAAATTTTGCAGTAATATATCTGTAAAAAGGGAGGCGTGGTGGCTCAGCGGGTAAGACGCCAGGCTTGTAGATCGCAAGTTCGGAGGTTCGAATCCCTAGCCCCGCGTGACGGAGTGAGCTCCCGCACTCGCCCCAGCTCTTGCCAACCTAGCAATTCGAAAGCATGCAAATGCAAGTAGATGAATAGGTACCACTTCGGTGGGTAGGTAACAGCGTTCCGCGCGCGTCATGCCGGCCACATGACCGTGGAAGCGTCTTCGGACAACGCTGGCTCTTCGGCTAACAAACGGAGATGAGCACCGCCCCCTAGAGTCGGACACGACTGCACAAATGTGCGGGGGGATCCTTTACCTTTTTTATCTGTAAAAAGGATAGTGTGTAAGTAAGGAGGTATATAAGAAAAATCGAAAGAGCTACTGCTAAATCAGACCGGGGAACCAACCTTCTTTCTTTCATGCCTGCCTGCCTTTTGAGGACTCACACACCTTTGTGACAATTTGAGAAAAGCCACATTCCAGTGGTGAATAAGACCAAAGGCAGAATTTTTTTAAATTTTTAAAAATTTCCTTTTCTTTTTTTCTTACACATTGTCTCTTCTCCTTCTCCTTCTTCCCCCCTCTCTCCCTCTCCCCCTCTCTCTCTAGCTCTCTTTTTATGATACCCCTTCCTTCCTCCCTTCCTCTCTCCCCCCCTCCCTCCCTGTCTCTCTCTTACTTTCTCTCTGCCCTGGTCTTCCCTTTTCCTCCCATGCCCTTGCTAATATTAATCCAGAGGCAATCTGCAATACAGGATGAAGCAATGCAATAGAGAAGTACCCAAAAGACATTTAAATTCAATAAAGAAATAAGACAATACAGATTCAGTTATACAATACTGGAAACTATAATCTCCAGTGTTTTAAATGTGGCATTCATTCAGTGAAATAAAGCAAAACATCTTCAACTAATAACTGAAGGGTGGCCAGATGGGCTGGAAATTCTGGAAGTTGTAATTTCAATACATCTGAAAGCTGGAAGTTTGGAGAAGACTAATATGGAAGAGTGTGTCTTTTTGGGGAGACAGTTCCATAGCTAAAGTGCTCCACATAAAAAGTCCTTTCCGTTCATTGAATAATCTTAATGATCAGACAGGTTACTACAGGAGGACATAGTCCTTAAGAATAACTTAAAACATGAAAATCGTGACAGGTAGTCCTTGCTTAACAACCACTCGTTTATTAATGGTTTGGACTTACAATGGTGCTGAAAAAAACGATTTACGACCAGTCCTCACACTTACAACCATTGCAGCGTCCCTGTGGTCATGTGATCACAATTGGGTGCTTGGCAACCGGTTCACATTTATGACTATCGCAGTGTCCCATGATTGTCACTTTCGACCTTCCCAACCAGCTTCTGGCAAGCAAAATCAATGGGGAAACACATGATTTGCTTAATGACCATGTGGTTCGCTTAATGCCCGTGGTGATTCGCTTAACAACCACTGCAAAAAAGGTCGTAAAATTGGGTCAGATTCGCTTAATGACCACTTCGCTTAGCAACTGAAATTCCAGTCCCAATTGTGGCCGTTAAGCGAGGACTACCTGTAAAGCTCAAAGGCAAAACCTTGAATGCGGCTCCAAAGTGAATCAGTAACCAATGTTTTTATGTTAAAACTAGGGACATGGTTTTGATGGAAGTATATTGTTCGTAGTTCATCAAGCCACCACAGTTAAAATTCTGTGGGCTATATTGAGCTTGCTGGGCAACATCATCAGTGCATGATGATGTTATCTAGCCTGGAAATGAAATGTCTGCAAGAAGAAAAACAAGCTCACCAAGAACCCAACAATTCAACCCTACATGTATTCTCCACTACTGCAATCGTCAGCTTCCAAAGAGGTTTTCAAGAGCAGCTTAATATGCAATATTCCAAGGCAGATTATCTATACAGATTATTTCACACATTTACAAATTGATGTGAGAAAAAGGCCAACATGAGTTTCATATTAGGAAAAAGAGAAACCAGCCAAATCCAGAAGTCATATGAGTCCATCCCTAAGTCAGACTCTTTTGTGAAAATTCACTAGGTACCACAGACATCTCAAGGTGGCTTCAGTCCGTTCCATAGCAGATGTTTAGCACGGCAGAACCTTGGCTAGCTCCAGATGCACCATTTGCTCTGACAAGATTTCAAACTCAGGTTTCATCCACTTGCTACATTTACTATTAAAGCAGAGATGGACAACATTTCTTGGACTGAGAAACATATATGGTTTTGGTAGTGGTATAATGGGCCCACATTCCCAGAAGTTAGTGAAGTCAAAAAAAGGAATGGCACCCGGTCAAAAATTTCATAGTGAATAAACAAACCATAACCCCCATAAGCAATTACACAAAAATATTCAGTGACACTGGAACTAAACTCTTGCAAAATATTAAATTGTACAATCATAATGCTAAATCCCAGCAGAAATAATAATCAATGTTCTGGAAACCATCCAGAACCAATAAGATAACCAATGCAGCTCATGAATTAGCCACTGTGCCTTAAAAGAATACGTTTCTAGCCTGGAGCCTAACACTTCAAATTCTTTTAATTCATTCTAGGTTTGTTGCCTCAGCTGGGGAATAATTACTGAGAAGCATGAGCCCTCAGCATGTATGAGATGTTTGACTGATGCAGGTCTAGGTAGGCCCAGATTTTCAGTCTGATGCTTTCCAGCTGATGCCACTACTTGATCTCATCTGGCTGGTGACTCTTCCTCTGAACTGGAATGTGAGATGCTGCCCAGAATAGAGGCCAAAAGAAAAGTCACTTCCAGTGAGGACATAAACTGTTTAAACCTGAAGGAAACCAAAGACGATTGCATGCCCATCGGTGTCAGAAGAATGGAATTTGCCTCCTGTGTCTTCCTTGTCTGCTCTGTGGCCCTTGTTAACTTCAGATCCCCTTGTTATTCCCAAGGATACTTTCCAGTAATACCCTTTCATGGTTCAAAAAAGCCACCTCCGCACAAAAAGTTTTCTCCTTTTATTTTATTTCTGCAGTGATGGCTGGGCAGATCGGTATGATGTGACAGATGGCTACCAGCGTGAAGCTGCTGGTGGAATAACAATCAAGCTCCAGTCTCCGGATGTGAAATGGTTTGATGATTATTACCTGCAACTTCAGCCAGAAACCAATCAGCGAAATCCATGGTTTCAGGAATTTTGGCAACACCGGTTCCAGTGCCGACTGAAGGGGTCCCCTCAGGAGAACCCCAAATTCAACAAGACCTGCACCAGTAAGTCTTCTGACCCTTACAACTTTATGTAATTAAAAGCAATGTTGTCCAAATGGTTTATTATATCTAGAACTAAGAATATTAGAACAAGGGCTATCTGGATGAAAATAATGGTCCTGCTTTTAAATGTTCTCTGTCGCAGTGAGTTGGGGCACCATTTCAAATGGTGTTTTATAGATTAAATATTGGTTATTCTACTTTGTTGATTCATTTCCTAAACCAAATCAAGACGTGCTAATGGAAAATGCACAAAATCTGCAGATTTGTTCTTGTTTCTATATCTTTATTCCACTCAGTCTCTGCATCACCTTGCAATTTTTTTTAATAATTGGCAATCACATTTGTAAGAAATTCTGCAGGCATATTTCTTTCAATGTATGCATCTTATACACATTTTCTGTTGCAGAATGCATCATAACAATGGTAAAGTATAATCTTTGATCAATAAATGCATACTTCTGCATTTGTGTTGTAAGTATGAGAAGTGCATAGTAGAAGTTCATTTTCTGATTATTTTACATGGAAGTGTATATGTCTATACATGCACTATGTTTTGAAAAACATCTGTGAATGATTCTTTTAAAAAATCATTTTAATTTTACATTCTTTAAATTAATTTTCTAGATATTTTTTCTTGTAGCGATCAATAGACCATGTGCACTAAAATACCGTCTACTTTTGAGAACAATAAATTAAATCTGCACACTTGAAGGGAAAGATGCTCAAATCCATATTTCAACAAGGATTTGAAAAATTCATGCATAGATTAATGCAGGAACAGAATGGAACAGATTTATGAATGAACATATGTGGAGCTGCCTTGGATTGAAAACTGATCTACTCATTCCTGTTCAAAGGCTGCAGTTTTCACCATGGTAATGAAAGCCAATCAATAAGATTGAGGATTTGGGTGAAATAGAATCAATAGCTTTTGTTTATGGAAATGATTTTGGAAACATTGTTTACCTCTGGAAGACATGATTACATTCAGGAGTTTGCATATATAACATTGTTCTTTCAGCAACACACATTCATAAATAGTTAAAAGATTGGTGCCAAATATTTTTTCCTTCATCAATCAGTAACAGCAAAATTCTGCAAGAATTACAAGTTACACTCTGTAACTAAGATGGCCACAAAAATATTGCCCCACTTCCAAAAAAAGGAAAGGCATCATTGAAAAACTGGATAATTGGGGGCACAATTTAGCTGATTGATTGATTCAAAAGTTTGATACAGTGTATCACCTACTTCCTGAGACTCAAGACAGTTTTACAACAAAATATAGAAATAAACACACAAGCAGTACTTAAACTAAGTAAATTAAGGCAGTCCTTCTATGACCAATGCAAAAGCTCTACAGAAAAATAAGATATTCAATTCTTTTTTTAAAGGCCAAAAGGTTTGTTGTTGTTCAGTTGTTTAGTCGTGTCCGACTCTTCGTGACCTCATGGACCATAGCACGCCAGGCCTTCCTGTCCTCCACTGTCTCCCGGAGTCTACTCAAATTCATGTTCGTTACATCGGTGATGCTATCTAACCATCTCATCCTCTGCCCTCCCCTTCTCCTTTTGCCTTCAGTCTTTCCCAGCATCAGGGTCTTTTCCAGGGAGTCCTCTCTTCGCATTAGGTGGCCAAAGTATTTGAGCTTCAGCTTCAGCATCTGTCCTTCCAATGCCAAAAGGTTAGGACATTCCTTATCTCAGGAAGCAAGGTGTTCTAGAGTATGGAAACAGCCACTGCATCAATGGGCTTTCCCCTGCCCCTTTTCATTTTGCATGTGGGACAACATACAAAAGGACAACATGGGGGGAGACAACATGAGGGGGGGGGACAAATCTTGCTGAGAAGGATGATTCTTTAAGTTCCTGGGACTCAGGCATGTAGGGCTTTGAAGATACCTTGAACTGGACCTGGAAGCAAACTGGTAACCAGTTAGCAATGTAGCTTGAGTGTAAAAGTGCTCAGTTAGTAGATGGGCCACCACATTTTAAATCACTTGAAGCTTCCAGGATGTCTTTAAAAGCAGTCATGTGTAGAATGCATTATAATGAACCACTGTTGTCAGAGCCTCATGGTCCAGAAACACCTGTGGTTGGAGTACCAGCAAAGGTGGGCAAAGATTCCCTTGGCCATGACCTCCATCTGCTGTTCTCAGAAGGATTGCATGTCCAGGAGGACCCAAAATTGCTTCTTTAGGAAGACAAAGTTGGAAGTGGAATCAAGCCAGAATGGTCACCATGGACAATAGGCCTGTCTCGCAAGGATTTAATGTGAGCTTGTTTTGACTCATCCAGGCACTCACTGCCTCCAAGTACTGGATTTAGATGACTTTCCTGATCCAGCCTGGGATGGTGATATACAACTGGTATCATCAGTATGCTTCTGGTGGTGCTGTTGCCCTCAAATTGACAGATAAATTAGCACCTGCTAATTATTTGTAGAGTAGCCAAGGTAGAAACAGCTTCTGTAATTTAAATTGTATACATCATTTCAATTTTAATATAGGCATTATTATAATAGCTGGCAAGATTTTGACCAGGTTCTCAGGCTGATATTCAGTTGCTAACTATTGTCTCATTCCTCCCTCATTGTGTTTTTTACAAAATATTTTGCAATTGGACTACAGACCACTTCAGTTAGAAATATCTTTACACATGGGACCACCCAGTGTAAAGTGGACTTCTTTAGGCGATGTCAAAGCATTGCCCTTGGGTTTCACAATCACTAACACCGTTGTGGAGTCATATAATTCAATAACTATGGATGGATTAAAAATGCCATAAATCTCATGAGTTTGTCTTATCTTGCAAGATCTCAGGTGAGAATGCCTGAGTTTTCAGCATTCCCACCTTAGATGAGGACATCTAAAGACTTGCAAGATTTTGGTAGAGAAAGAGAGAGTCTTAGGTAAGTAGGTAGATACGAAGGAAGGAAGGTGGATGGGATGGGAGAGGAGAGGAGATAAATTTAATTGTGGGCACACCTGAGAAGATTGGCCTCTTTTCTAGCCCTTTGGAACAATTAAATTAGAAGCAGAATATCCATGTAGCAGAAGGGGCAATCTTTGATCCAATCCTAAGCCATTAATTCTTCAATCTATATTTCTTTCCTTGTTATTCAATTGGTATGGGTTGACTAGTTTTTTAAAAAAAAAACACAGAGAGAGGTGTAGTCCCAATAAATCTCATCCTGTTTTTATCAGGTAACTTTTGTGAACTTATTTGATCGAGGTTTGTCTACAGAGAATATTATCAACAAACCACTAGCCAAATTAGACTGCTCAGATCCTGATGGATCAGGAGTTATCCTACCTTTGAAAGGAATCTAAAAGAACACTATTCATCCTAAAACAGACTGATTATTATGATTATACACATCAGAGTTGTTTCTGGAGCAACTCCAATTGCTGTTAAATGACTAGTGTAATTAATTGCATAGTGCATGCACACTTAATTTTGAGGATGAATACTTTGCTAAAGTTTTGCATATTGCAACATCATCTGCTGCTCAGTGTTCCACTTAATTTCAATTAAAATGCATTTTGTGGGCAATCCTTTCTCAAAGTTATTGTGCTTATTATTTTTAATTAGAAAGAGATATTACTTGAGTAGGATAGTATGGCTGTTTCCTTTGCATCCCCCTGTTGTTGTTGCTTTTTACTACTTTGTAAGTATGTATGTTTTTATGTATGTATTTGTTGGATTTATACAGCCTTCCCCTCAAAATGATGCAGGATGATGTACAATTAAAAAAAAACCCACGGAGAACGAGAATGAACTGTCATAAGATATAAAATAGGCTAAAAGGTAATACAAACCTATTGCTGAGGCCATCCAACAAACAAAGGATCATATTGGATGGGATTAGAAAAACTCCTCACCCAACTTCTGGGAAAAAGCTTGGTCTTTAAGGCTTTATGAAAAGCAGGCTGGGTTTCTGATTCTTCTGAGATAGGCATCCTTTAAGTCATTTAGCAAAGGAAAGCAAAGAGGTTTTGTGGCATGGAATCCAGGAATAGAGTCAAGGGTCAGCCTAACTGGGGGCTCACACCCCACTCCTCTTGACTCTTGCAGTTTCTTCTAGCTCCAGTCTGATCAATGAAGGAGGAGCAATTGATAGCCAGTGTGGATGACCTATAGGGGAAGATGACCTATAGAAGATGGGCCATGGTTACATGAGGCTCCCACCCCATTATCGTGACATAAAGAGTACACTCTGAAATTCAGGAGATGACTCAACTTCTTGTTTTTGTAGAGAATGAAAAGAAAAACCTGTTAGGAAGAAGTTCAAGGAGTAAATCTGTGTCTGTTACTATTTCTCAACTTAACCTATCACACAGGATTGTTGTAAAATATGCCTATTGCCGTAAACTGCTGGAAGAAAGGTGGGGTATTAATATTAAAATATAAGGGTAGTGATAAAGAATAAATGACACTGCCTACTCATATGGTGGGTCTCTGCCTGGCAACTGCAGGGATGCTAAGCAGCAGTTGGTGACAGTGTTATCAAGAAGCTAGCCACCAAGAGAGAGGAGACCATTTTAGATGTTTTGGTGAAGGCTTCTTCAAATTATGAAATGGTCCTCTCCCACCAAAAGCTGAAGTATTTGGCATTTGGTTCAAATTTGGTTAAACTTGGTCTAAGCTAGTTAGTAAGAACTGAAGCTGGACACAAATATTTTTTCAGAGTTCTCCATTCAACTTGTGGTCAGGAACATTTTGGGCATCATTTCTCCAGGGGTAGGGGAATTTTTCCAACAATTTCTCAAGGGCAGGACTCCCAATGCAAGATGTTCTTTGCTGATGTCTTCCCCACCCTGGGCACCCTCTTGATGTGACTACCTCAACTCCCCCAAGGCTGAAATAGGAAACACTTTGATGATTATTGGATTCTCCTTTGTTGGAGATCTTTGGGGAGAAGCCAGTCAGCAAACTGCTCTAGCTTTGTAGACTTCCTTCATCAAGAGGGCTTGGGTTAGATGATCAACAAAGCATCCTCTAACTCTGTGATTCTGTATTTTTTTTAATTTTATTTATTTTTATTTATACTTCAATTTGTATACCGCTCCATCTCCCCACAAGGGAACTCTGGGCGGTTTACAGGATACAACAATTAAAATTTAACAGTTAAAACAGCATAATAAAATACTCTCATATAATAAAATTAAATATAAAATCCAAGATGTGATGGTTTGATGTTTAGATGTTTAAAAGGGCCCTATGGCACCAGCCATCCCCAAGAGGAACTATCCCCCCCCCCACGCAAGGTGGCAGAACCAGGTCTTTAAGTTCTTTCTGAAGGCCGGGAGCGATGAGGCCTGCCTCACATCCGGGGGTAGCATATTCCAGAGGGTGGGCGCCACTACCAAGAAGGCACGCCTCCTAGACCCCGTCAGGTGACATTCCTTTACGGACGGGATCCGCAGCATGCCCTCTCTAAATGACCGAGTGGGACGGTTCGACGTTATGGGGATGAGACGGTCCCTCAGGTAACCTGGCCCCATGCCATGTAGGGCTGTGTGACAGGCAGGAAATATGATACGTACAGCATTTTATACCACTGTTTCAGCTCCAGCAGAACTTTGGGAAATAGTACAGGAATGCTTCTATAGAAATGGAAATATCCTGATTTAAATTGCCAGGTTTTACACTGATGCCATGGTGACTTCTCTCTGTTCAAGCTGGTTTCCCATTACATAAAATGCACCAACAATGGACATCCTTCCTCCCCTCATACACACTCCTTCTGTTCTTTCCTTCTAAAGCTTCTTGGGTGAACAATATGCCCTCCTGCAAACAGCTCCAAACAGAACAAAGACTCTGTGTGCCCCAGAAGTTTTGCATCTCCCCAGAATAAAAAAGTGGGGCAGATCCTGTGTAGTTTATCCAAGCTGGGAGCAAACATTTTTTTAAAAAAATTCAGTGCCTCTCTTGTCACCCGCCTCACTGTTTTCAGTTCCCTCAAATGACATTTCTTTTCTTGGTCTTGTTGCCATGCCCCTAACTGCTTCTTAGCATAACTGGATGATGCCATCTAAAAATGTAAGAGCCACGTTGAATCACACGATTAACATATGGAATTAACTCCCACAAGATCTGGTGATGACTTTAAATTGGATGGCTTTCGGAAGAGATACTGCATATATTTATGGAGCACAGGGCTATGAAGAGCTATTAGTCTTGAAGACTCACTTTGGGCTGGCCAACATCCGTTGCAGAAGGACAACAGTGGGGTAACTGTTTATTTTTATAAGCAGCCCAGAGATAGTTGTTTGACCAGTGTGAGAAACAAAATACTGGATTAGGATGGTCCTTGGGCTGATCCAACATGGCTATTTTTATGTTCTCATGATCAAGCCGAAACTCCGTCTAATAATGCATTATTTGGTTTCACACAATGGCCCTTGCTGCTTCCTTGAAGCTAGTATTTAAGATTTGCTGCCTGTAATTCCAGTGGTAGCAAATGACCATTAAGATTAGTAGCTATTGAATGCCTGATTCTTCGTGAATTTTTCCATTCCCCTTTTAAAATCATCTAAACTGGTAACTATCACTCCATCTGATGGCAGCAAATTCATACTTCTGGGTTATATGAAAGAATTTTTTTTTAAAGTAATTCATTTATTTCATCAGTTAATTCATTTGTATACAAAACAATCCAGGTGGGCTTCCAGCAGTTTTCATCAATCAAACAAACTATAGAAAATATATTATAACTCCCAATGGCACCAGCCCATTATCCACCAAATGCTCTCCAGAAGAACTCAGTTTTCACCAACCTCAGGAAAGTGAGTAGCTGCTAACCTGGCCTTAAAGGATAGCAATTCCATAAAACAGTCAAGAAACCTGAGGGACCCAAAACTCTGGAAGGCAAATAGCCAAGAAGGCAACATCTCTCTCAGCCCTAGGAAGGAGCCAATAGCAAACCAGGAGACTGAGAGATCTAGTCCCGCCTCAGGCACGAAAGCCGGCTGGGTGGCCTTGGCCCAGTCCCTGTCTCTCAGCCCTAGGAAGGAGCCAATGGCAAACCAGGAGTTCTAGTCCCGCCTTAGGCATGAAAGCCGGCTGGGTGACCTTGGGCCAATCACTCTCTCAGCGCTAGAAAGGAGCCAATAGCAAACCAGGAGACTGAGAGTTCTAGTCCCGCCTTAGGCATGAAAGCCGGCTGGGTGACCTTGGGCCAGTCACTCTCTCTCAGCCCAACTCACCTCACAGGGTTGTTGTTGTGGGGAAAATAGGAGGAAGAAGGAGTATTAGGTATGTTCGCCGCCTTGAGTTATTTATAAAAATAATAAAGGCGGGATAGAAAAAAATTAAAAATAAAAACACCACCACCCTCATCCAAGCTGATTGGTAATATATGCCAAGTCTGGTCATTCATTCATTACCAGTTCTTGGATGAACATTATCTTTTTACAAATGGACCTGGCGTTATCATCAGCAGTTCAAAGCACTTCAAAGCCAGTTTATCAGTCCTGAATTTCCTGACATTTAAGCTGTTTGCACCCTACCCTAAACCATGATTTGTTGGATAAATCAATATTGGCTGTATTCATATAATAATTAAACAACAGCTGAGTTCACACAATATATTGAATTAAAATCAAACAAACTACCTGAGGGTTCAGTATGTTGTCTTAGTTTCAACAGATGTAGAGTCAGTCTTCCCCATTTCTAAAATCCTCCATTGTCTGTCTCTGTTGTCCTGGAGTAGAAGAATTCATTCAAGGTTTGCAACGCTATTATCTCCAGGGTGCCTCACCACATATTTTATGATGGTTGCAGATCAAGATGGAGAAGAAGTCACCGACATTTAACAAGCCAAATTCCTGGACAACAGCAGAAAATACTGAGCAAGAGATGCAGAAGGAATGAAGTGGGACACAATGGGAATTGTATGGTCTTGGAAGATAAATGAATATATGCCCCTAAGTGATTAGCACCGCCAAGCAATAAATACATTCTGAACGTTCTAAGATCAAACAATGCAGAATGTATAACAATGAATTTGACAGCAACAGAGGAAATGTATATGTAGGAGGGAAAATAATAAGACAGGTGTGGTGATAATGATGGAAAATCTCAGACTGGACTCCAAAGGGAAATCATACTACTTTATGAAATCTTAGAAAATATGGTTTGAGTTCAGCTATCTTCCCCAGCCCATTGTCATTTTATAATCAAAACTACTCCAGGGGCAGTGTAATTAAGCCCTACACTGTAGAATGTTGTTGTTGTTTATTCGTTCAGTCGCTTCCGACTCTTCGTGACTTCATGGACCAGCCCACGCCAGAGCTTCCTGTCAGCCGTCACCATCCCCAGCTCCCCCATGGTTGAGTCTGTCACCTCTAGAATATCATCCATCCATCTTGCCCTTGGTCGGCCCCTCTTCCTTTTGCCTTCCACTTTCCCTAGCATCAGCTTCTTCTCCAGGGTATCCTGGAGAATGGTAGACCAAAATTAAAAAACATGTCTGTTGACAAGGGCTGGTTGACCCTAGGACCAAAGGGTTTTTGAATTGATGCCCTTGCATCCTTACTCATGTCTGTGAGTGTGTCTGTGTTTAGCAGATGTTTTCATTGCTATACATTCTTTATAAGCTATGTGCACCAACCTGGCACACAGATGCGCACATACACATGTACATGTAGAGAGATAGTACTGCCTACATACTTCTCTGTTTGTAAGTAGAAAAGGTAAAATGTCTATGAAGGTTCTCAGTCATCCAGGTGGAATTGTCTGTAGCTTGAATCATGTCAACTGGATTTCTATTTTCTCAGTGGAAACGTTTCGCTCCTTATCCAAGGAGCTTCTTCAGTCTGAGCAAAGTTGGTAAGGGTCCCAACTTTGCTCAGACTGAAGAAGCTCCTTGGATAAGGAGCGAAACGTTTCCACTGAGAAAATAGAAATCCAGTTGACATGATTCAAGCTACATAGAAAAGGTAAAATTATCCAGCAGGGAGAAGGTGAACTTTATTATTTGATGTAGTGTTCCAAGGGATTTTAATCTTTTTTTTTAAATACTTTTTACAGCAGTGGGTTAGGAGGGGCTTAGTTTTAATGAAAACAGCTCCAAGTTTGTTTTCAATTAAACTACCTTGACCTGGTGGACTGCAAATACTATAACCAAGTCAAATGTGTGACTTGGTATGTGTGTTTCCAAACTCTGCCCTTCAGTCTTCCAAGAAGGTTTGGAGATTTAAAGTGATAAGGCAACGCTCTCCATTATGGGACTTGCTCTCAAATTGTTGCAGCACAGCTCATATCTCCCAGACTTGTTTAGTGCCCAGGTCACACCTTCTGATTCCTGCCTGGCTAATGAAGAAGCAATTAGAGATATGATGAGGCTTTGCCAGTATTGTCCTGGCTCTCATAGAGTGCATGAGTATTTTCTCTTCCAAAAATAGTGATGCTTTGTCCCAGATTATATGACTGTATGCTACGAGAACTACCACAACAGAGTTTGGATGGGGTAAACAGTTGAGTAAGTGAAATGTGCTGTGCCAATAGGGTCACAAATATCAGTGAATGAATCTGGAATAAATCAGAGTCATGATCTATGGGATCACAATATTGATTGATTGATTGATTGATTGGGAACCATCAGGTCAGTGTTGACTCTTAGCAACCACATAAATACACATTCTCCAGGGTGACCTATCCCTTTCCCAACCTGGCTCTTCAAATCTTCGAACAGCGCACCCATCATCACTGTAATCAATTCCATCTAACATGGTGTTGGTTGTCCTCTTTTCTTTCCTTCCACCTTTTCCAGCATCATGGACTTCTCACGTAATGTGCCCAAAATTTGATAATTTGAGTCTGGTCATTTGTGTCTCAAAGTGAGAACTCTGAATTGATTTGTTCTATGATCCATTTTTTTTGTTTTCTTGGCTATCCATGGTATTCTCAGGAGTCTTGGAGTCCTTGGTGCTCTCTGAGCTTGGTTGTTTGCTTGCAGATGTTTCATTACCCAACTAGGAAACATCATCAGTATGAGTGAGGGTGGGGCTTGCTGCCTGTTTATAGCTTTCCCTGGCACTTTTGATGTGGGTGTGGTTTCCTCCTTGTTGATTTCTTGATAGAGTATTGTTTTTTGCCTGATTGTTTGTCTGGTGCTGATCCCTGCTTATCTGAGTATTGGCTGCTGGAGGGGATGTGTTCTAGTCTAGTTTCCTTCCTAGTTTTTTTATTGTCTCTTTTGAATGGTCTGTAAGTGTGGTTTATCTCTTTGTGTCTATTGATGGCTGATTTGTCTCAATGCCAAGCTTCCAGGAATTCCCTAGCATTTTTGGATTTGACTTGATCTAAAATGCTAATAGTTTCCAGTTGAAACTGTCATTGAGTCTGTCCATGTGTTGTGAGATTAAGGAGTTTTCACACTGCTAAGTTAGTGTTTGTGGATGTGCTCTGCTAGTCTTCTGCCCGTCTGTCCTACATAGTGGCTGTTACAGTCCTTGCATTGTATGTTGTAGATGACTTCTGTGGTTTCTTCTTAGGCTACTGGGTCTTTTGGTTTGATTAGGATGTTTTAGAGGGCTTTAGTTGGTTTGTGTGCTACAGAGATGCCAAGGGGTTGTAGTAGTCTGTTGGCTGTTTCTGAGATGTTTTTGATATATGGGAGTGTTATCCTTTTCATGGATTGTACTGGTTGTGCTGTAGCGAGTTGTGTGGTCAGGCACTTTTTGATAAAGTTGTGTGGGTATCCATTTTGTTGGGAGATGTTGTATAGGTGGACTCTTTCCTCTTTCTGGCACTCCAGGTTGCTGCAGTGTGTTTGGGCTCATCTGAATAATGTTCTTACACAGCTCCTCTTGTGGGAGGTTGGGTTGTTGCTTTGATAGTGAAGCACTTGGTTAGTGTGGGTTGTTTTCTGATAGACTTGGGTTTCTAAGTTACCATAGTTTCCTCTACTGATGAGGATATCCAGGAGGGGGAATGTGTTGTTTTCTTCTTCCCTTGTGAATTTTATTCCTTTTAAGATGTTGTTGATCATCTCATATCTCATGTCTTCTCTAGTTGTTCCTTTTTTATTATGACAAGGGTGTCATAATAATGGTTCATATTTTTGATTGTATGAGTGGGAGTGCTGTAGCTTCTAGATGTGGCATCACAGTCTCTGCTATGAGTCCTGAGAGTGGTGATCCCATGGGTGGTTCTCTGATTTGTTGGTATATCTCTCCATCAAATTAAAAGTAGGTAGTGAGGCAAAGGGACCTGCTTGCTTTAGCTGAGCATCTGAGATGACCTTCATACATCAGAACTATATATATTCTTGGCTTACATTACCAACATTCTTCATTCATCACTCTTAAGAACACCTTCCCTTCCCACCATGATGAGGAGCATAGCAGGACTTGAGGGGGCACAATAATGATAATTATAACCATAACAGTAATTAATATAATGATGGTATGAATCATATCTACATGTATAATTTCTTTGCATTGATTGATTGATTGATTGATTGGGCTTACAGGCTGCCCCATTTCTGAAGACTCCAAGCAGTTTATGAATATCAGCATAAAATTAAAATATAGAAAATCAATAATGCAAATATAACAAGAAAGCCTGATGTATCAGTTAGTGCTCATGCAACATGTTTGCTCAGATAGAATAGATTATCTGTACCCTGGTTAATATTTCTGGGCAAAGTATCTTTGAATCATAGTAAAGATCTGTACACTACATGCCTACTTGAAATGTGGCCAACTGGTGATGTTTTAAGGACTGGAAATGCTTCCCAGTGGATTTTGAAATAACATAATAATCCCTTCTCCTAAATTTTCTTTTTCAAAAAGCCAATAGGACCTGATTATCTCTGTAAAGACTTTTAGCTGCAGTTGTTGATTTTATGCTACTATTCTTTGCAAAGGCAGCCGGGGTGTTCGCAGGGTATGGTCAAAAAATTCAAGACGCAGCCATAGTAGCGCAATACACATAAAGAACAGATGGTGCTTCAATTGCATTGCCATGGCCACCATCTTGACCTTTTTGACCATACCCTGTGGACACCCCTGAGTGCAGCTGTACACCTTCTCCTATTCAGAAGAATTAGATCAATTTAATTTTCCTGCTGTATTTCAGAGATACAGATCATCTACTCCTATTCAAGGAAATGTCAGTAGAACGTCTCCTTTCAGAGTAGAGTAGGTTCAGAGAACATCACTGAACTCCTAGTATGAATGGATTTATCCCTTTTCACCAAGGGAAGGGCAACCTTTTTAGACCCAGAAAGCCACATTCTATGCTTGGTTGGGAGTTGGAGGCACATGTACACATGCTCCCATGTACACATAAGATGCAGCTTAACCCTCTTCAAGGAGAAAGGAAGGGGAATGAGGCTTTAGCTGCCCTCAGAAACCAAGTTAACATTCCTCCCTCCTGATGGAAAGTAAAGGGAACCAAAAATCCTGAGCAGAATTGCAGTATCAGTAGGCTCCATCACTTCACTTCCCAGTGATCCTGCTTCAGGTATTCAGCGGAGTGCCTGGCAGGGAGGAAGGGAGCATGTTCACCCAGTCTCCCATGATGCCACTCTCAGCCATCTGCTGGGAATGCTTTAATTTCTGCTCTGAGCAGGGGGTTGGGACTCAATATCTTAAATGGCCCCTTCCAACTCTAGGATTCTAGGATACTACTGAAGACCACTGGTTGGTTTTTGATGCAAGTAATAGCAGGAACCCAGAGATCTGAAACAGAATAGCAATTCCAACAGCCCATTACCAGCTGTTTGGCAGGCTGCTGAGGGCCATGACAACACTGGGGAAATAGGACTTCCTGGCAACTTGCCGATAGCTGTTTGGTGGGCTGCCAGAAAGCATGGGAGGAGAAGACATCAGCAGCTAGCTGCATGAAGACCCTTGGAAGCCAGGGATTACCTGCCTCTGCTCTGCATCCTTGGAGCCAATGGGAGATTAGACTTTAAATTAGAGTTGAACAGGAATTTCTTAGAAGGCGTTTTTCTATGAAAAAAGATAAGATTTGTCATTTTCCCACTCTCCCTCCATGCTGTTTTATTTCATCCCCTTACACCCCATCCTCTTCTTTATTTCCCATTTCTTTTTCCAATGAACACTGCTCTGATCCTGTCTTGTTTGCTACTGGGCTCATTTTTAAAAGCTTTCTCCTTTGTTCTCTCCATCTGCCCCCCAATCTATGTTTTGTTCAGGATGGATATGCATCTGCTCTGTTCCACCTTCTCGCTGGCCTTGAGCTCTTTCTCGAACTTGTATGAGTGAAAATATGGGATGAAGTGTTGGGCTTTTCCTTGATCATATTTCATGGGACAAATCCAGGATCTTGATGATGGAGTTGGGAGGGGGGGGAGAAGAAATTATTTCCAGAAGTATCTGTTCTATTCTAATCTGCCCTGCTCAGATCAATCTGGAGCTTTGTATCTCATTCTGTGCACCACAGAAATGACATTGAAAACTGGAGGGACTTGAGAGGAGGTCTACCAAGATAATGAAGGGAGCGGGAATGGTTTAGCATCCAGAAAAGATTACTGAGCGGAGATATGATAGCAGTTTTCAAATATGTGAAGAATTGTCATGCAGGAAAGGTGTGGACTTACTCTCGATTGCCCCTGAGGCAGAACCACAACCAGTGGGTTAGAACAACATGAAAAGACATTCAGGATACACATCAAGAAGTTGATGCATGTGTGGTGCATAGTCCTTCACAAGAGGTCTTCAAATAGCAGCTGAAGGGTTTTTTGTCAGAGATTCTGCACTAAGTAGGGAGTTGGGCCAGATGACTTCTAAGTTCCTTTCCAACTCTATGATTCTCTGAATTACCCGGGCTCCAACATTTTTTTTTTGGGGGGGGGGATCTAAAATATTCAGAATTGGCATGATCAAATGGATTGTTAATTGGCACCCAAAGGAGTAAACTTAGCATTTAAAATGTAATCCAGAAAGCTTCCTCCATACTCCTTGTACTGGACCACTCCGTTCAGTGGACAAAATAAATAGCAGAAACTTGCACTGATAAAGCACGCAGTGAGAAGAAAACAGAGTGGGGGAACCCAAAAGAAGATTTTGCTCTGGGGCTTCTCAGTGTCTTAACATTAACCTTCATTACAGTTATCATGTTGTATAAATTGAGCAAATTAAAGAATAGGGGCATTCCAAATAACTACATAAGGTACTTGGTCATAAGGACATAAGGAAATGACTTATTCTTCCAGTGAAATGGGTCTTTCTATCTTATTTCCCCATCCTCTTGTTTCAACCAGCTCATTTCTTCTTCTTACTACCCAGCTGTCAGTTTTGTTCTTATTTCTTAGTCAAAATTCCATGGCTAGTGATTCCTCACCATGATAAATTGGGGTTTACCCACCTTAACATTTTTGTACACTTGCAACTTTGAAACTACTATCCCTTTCTTTCACTGAGAAATAACACTTTGATTCCTATTGCCACAAGTGAAAGAAATCTTACATCAGAAATGGAGGAGGAGGGGGAGGGGGAGGGGGAGGAGGGAGGAGGAGGATGTCCCATTCTAAGATCTTAGCTCTAAAGAACCCAGAAAGGAAGCTGACCTTGGACAAGTGGCAGGAACTGAGAACCATATGATGACAAAGCAAGGATACTTGCTTGTCATGGAGAAGAACATTTCTGTTAATAGAATAGTAGGAGTAAATAAGAATATTGCATCGGCAGTGGGTTTTTTTCCTTCTTTTTTGGGGGATGACTGTAGGGCATGAATAGTTTCTTTGGCAAAACACAACACAACACTTTCCTTTCCAGATGAATTGTATTCATTAACTTCCAGCGGAAGGTGTGAGTAAGAGCTCCACTTGGAATTATTTATAATGGTCATTGTCCCTAGAAGGTCCTTCTGTACTCAGTGGCTCCCACTGCTTTTAACAGAAATGGTTTGTACCCAACATCTTTCAAGCCACGGCACAGGGAGGCTTTGCAAACACGTGCTTTGACATTGGCATGCCACTTCAGCAATCTCACACTATTTCGTTGTCATGGCAATATTTTTGGTGGTAGGGAAATTTCTTCATTTTTCACAGCTCACATGCCAGGGAACATTTTCTTCCAACTGTTCTTTTTAGCTAGCATCTTTGTTGAGATGCCAGACCCTTGGTTTGGAGCCACTTACTGAATGAACCCGTGGGATGACTTCCATGAAAATAACTTCTTGCTGACCCAGTTGAAGAGTTGAGAGTCAGACTTGGTGTTAAAGAGAACTGAAGCATTACACATATATTTCCATTCATTCTCTCAAAGAGGGAGAAAAAGAAAACCTTACAGCAAACAGAAAATTAATAAAGTATATTTTGTTAATCTGAAAACAGTGGCAATTATTACATGTTCTTTTTTTTGACAGGTAATTTGACCTTAGAAAGACAACATGTGCAAGATTCCAAGATGGGGTTCGTGATTAATGCAATTTACTCCATGGCATATGGCCTCCATAACATGCAAATGGTACTGTGTCCAGGCTACGCGGGTCTTTGTGATGCTATGAAACCAATTGATGGACGGAAACTCCTGGATTCTCTGATGAAGGCAAACTTCACCGGGGTTTCTGGAGATATGATCTCATTTGATGAAAATGGAGACTCACCAGGACGGTACTGCACATATTTAACCATTTAGAAAATAAAGAATGTCTTGGCTTGTTAATTACTCCATTTTTTTTTTAATCACAGCAATTGGAATTCTTGAAATGGGCCCAGATTTTGTCATAGTTAAAGTTAAGCCATTGTAATGTGGGACTTAATCATGACTAAACTGATTCAGTAGACCTGAATTAAGCCCTTCCTAATTAAGGGCTCGAGGGGCATGATGGCTCAACGGTTAAGATGCCAGGCTTGTCGATCGGAAGGTCGGCGGTTTGAGACCCAAGTGCCGTGTGACAGAGTGAGCTCCCGCACTCGCCCCAGCTCTTGCCAACCTAGCAATTCGAAAGCATGCAAATGCAAGTAGATGAATAAGTACCACTTCGGTGGGTAGGTAACAGCGTTCTGCATGCGTCATGCTGGCCACATGACTGTGGAAGTGTCTTCGGACAACGCTGGCTCTTCGGATAACAAACGGAGATGAGCACCGGCCCCTAGAGTCGGACACGACTGTGTGGGGGAAAACCTTTTTAATTAAGGGCTCATCCTCACTTCCTCCTAACTGTGGCCCAACCAAGACCCAGAATTTTTTTTTTAATGTCCTCAGCCTACAGGATGAGGCACCTTAAGGTAGTTCAGCTGTAATATAATGTTTTCCTTCTTCCATCATAATTTTTGCTGTGAACCCAAACTAGCCATTATCAGCAAGGTGGTCGCTGAAGTAGTCAAGCATTGGGATTTGCCCTTCTTCTCTTGGTTGCTTCAGACTTCAGCAAGCTTGTCTCCTCCTGTAAATGGGCAGTAGAAATAATCTTGAGGAACAGAAGGAAGAGCCACACCAAAGGCAATGGTCAGATAAAAGAAATCTGAGCCCGAGGCAGAACTGTAATTTGAGAAAGTGTCTCAGACATGACCCTCCTTAGTCCTCAAGCAGATAAAAGGAGGGAGGGGGAAAGCAGATTCATACTTGCAAGATTGATGCCAGCCCTTCAAGGTAGATCAGACTAGGATGCCAAAGTTATGAATGCTAATATTACTTTATTATAAGGTTACAGCAATAGAATCTTGCAAATGAAGCCAGGGGGATTCACCAAATTGCATTCCTTAACTTATCTTGTACTGAAACAGTGCAGAGCAGTACACTTGCCAGCCTTGTTACCAAGGCAGAATTGGGAACAGCACAATTTATGCCAGCATAACTTTCGGCCAACTCATACACTGCAGGTACTTTGGAGCCCACGGACGCCACAATAGGGACCAAGTTTTGAAATTTTAAAGGACCGTAAGATTTCTTTGAGGGGCGTGGTGGCTCAGCGGGTAAGAGGTCAGCCTTGTCGATTGGAAGATCGCAAGTTCGGAGGTTCGAATCTCTAGTCCTGTGTGACGGAGTGAGCTCCCGCACTTGCCCCAGCTCTTGCCAACCTAGAAATTCGAAAGCATGCAAATGCAAGTAGATAAATAGGTACCACTTCGGTGGGTAGGTAACAGCGTTCCACGCACGTCATGCGGCCACATGACCGTGGAAGCATCTTCGGACAATGCTGGCTCTTCGGCCAACAAACGGAGATGAGCACCGGCCCCTAGAGTCGGACACGACTGCACCAATGTGCGGGGGGAACCTTTACCTTTACCTTTTAAGATTTCTTTACTATGTTCTTAGACCAGAAATATGCACTCCAACAGACTGAAGCAGTTCATTTTCCAAAATGCTCTAAATGTTCACACAAGCTGCTTCTTAGAGATACCATGGATTGGACCAGCTGGCTTTTCTGAAATTCATGCTGACATTTAAATCATACTTCACTATTTTGGATTTTGAATGAGAATTGGCCAGTTGGCAGAACCACGGTCAGTAAATGCTTCAAATCATTTTACGAGGACATCGAAAGCATTTAGCATTTCCCTTGGCAGTCAAATGCATTTCCCCTTTGTCTCTGTTTTGCTTTCTCCCCTAATGCCTAGGAAAAGATGTCATCCATACCATCCTATCCCAAGCAGGAAAATTACATTTCAAACCACATATGTTCTTTCAAATATTCAGTCATCACATAAGGTATATTCCTTCCTCAACTTCGGTGAGAAATGGGATAGTGATATCTTCCAAATGCAATGGATATGATATAATGTCCCAGGCCTTTTTATAATTTATTAATCTCTTTTAAATCACTGTGGTCTCACAGATTCACATTAGCCAAAATTTTTTGCAATTGCTCTTAGCCAAGAAGGTACTCAGGCTGCTTGGATCAGAGCAGAACTGAACACTAACAAGATGCTGTCTTGCCATTGCTATGCCTGAGCTGGACAGACAGGTAAATCTAAAGCTATGCAGCATTTCAAATTCAAAGGCAAAAGTGGCTTCAGAGAGTATAGGAGTGTCTGCAATTCCTTACACTAAACATGTGTTTTCCTGGGATCACAATGCAACTGTGGATAGTGGGAAAAGATTATTATAATTGGAATGCATGAATAATCCAGATAATTTGGTGATTTACATGCCTGTTGATAGGGCCATGGTTTACCAATCGCTGGCATCATTCACGAACAAAGGCCTGGGACATTATATCATATCCATTGCATTTGCAGACAGGGGCTGTAGGAACACATTTTATTTTATTTATTTATTTATTTTTTATCCCGCCTTTATTATTTTTATAAATAACTCAAGGCGGCGTACATACCTAATACTCCTTCCTCCTCCTATTTTCCCCACAACAACAACCCTGTGAGGTGAGTTGGGCTGAGAGAGAGTGACTGGCCCAAGGTCACCCAGCTGGCTTTCATGCCTAAGGCGGGACTAGAACTCTCAGTCTCCTGGTTTGCCATTGGCTCCTTCCTAGGGCTGAGAGAGAGTGACTGGCCCAAGGTCACCCAGCTGGCTTTCATGCCTAAGGTGGGACTAGAAATCACAGCCTCCTGGTTTCTATCCCAGCACCTTAACCACTAGACCAAACTGGCTCTCTACTGCACATCTACTGCACTCCAAAGCACCACTAGAATCTGACTTCAACACTAGAGACACAGTAGTGTCCCTAACTGCATTTAAGGCAAGCTAACATAGGGCAGACTGTGTGACAAGGGCCAGTTACTCAAGAGGAACAGCAGTAGAATAAACAGTGTTGCTTCTCATTCTGCCTAAAGGTAGAGCTGAACTCCCATCTCAACCATAAATGATTATGTGATCCAGAATGTCCAGAATATATGCATAAGGTCAAGAATTTCCACTATTAGTATGGGCAGCCCTGTCCAACTTGGTGCCCTCTATATGGATTTGATTCAAACTTCCATACAGGTAGTCCTTGACTTACGACCACAATAGGGGCCAGAAAATTCATTGTTAAGCGGTGCAGTATTTAAGTGAGGCATCACATGACCACATCCGATTTTACGACATTCTATGCGGCAGTCGTTAAGTGAATCACATGGTTCCCCATTGATTTTGCTTGTCAGAAGCCAGCTGGGAAGGTCACAAATGGCGATCATGTGACCCCAGGATGCTGCAACCGTCGTAAATACATGCCATTTCCCAATTGCCTGAATTTTGATCATGTGACCATGGGGATGCTGTGACAGTTGTAAGTGCAAGGACCGGTCGCAAGTAACTTTTTTCAGTGCCATTGTAACTTCGAACAGTCACTAAATGAATGGTTGTAAGTCGAGGACTACCTATAATTTCTTGCTGGGAACTAGGGGTGCTGAAGGTCACACATTAGCCTAGCTGAAGTCAACAGCACCTAGCTTATACCCTGGCAACTCCAAAGAGTATCAGGAGATATGTTTTAGTTCTTTTTACCATTATGCTACAAGAAAGCCTTCTCTAACCTCCAGATGCCTTATGACCAATGAACAGAGATAATGGGAGCTGTAGTTCAAAATCTGCTGGGCACCCATTGTTCTGTTGGAATTTCTGTCAGTTCATTTCCCAGACATTTGTATATTCTGATTATGTCTGAAGATACAGCACAATATTTTCTATATTTTGGTGCTGGTCTCTTATTCTAACTCTTTGGTTGTTCTCCATTAGCAATAACATATGATGGAAGATCAAATAATTTTTACAACTGAATAAAACAATATACATTCACTTTTCAAATGATGGTTACATGCTTAAAGCAATAATGTTTAATTGTTATTTGGAATATTTTAACATCCAATCTTATGAGTACACTACCATATGTACCTTGTATTCACACTCTGGGTTGAATTTGGATTGAACTGAAATCAATGGGATTAAAGTTAGATGTGACTTTAACAGCCCAATGAAAAAAATGCTGATTGTTACCTGTTGCCTTATTTTGCACCTCTTTTCTCATGGTGACCCTGTCCTTAATTCTGGGTTTAAGCTCAATGGGGTGATTTCTCTTTTTTGTTTGAAAGGTATGAGATCATGAATTTTAAGAAAATGGGGAAGGGTCAGTACGATTACATCAATGTTGGAAGTTGGGACAACGGTGAACTGAAGATGAACGATGATGAAATTTGGTCAAAGAAAAGTTCTGTCATGAGATCTGTATGCAGTGAACCTTGTGAGAAAGGAGAGATTAAGGTAAATAAATGTGGTTTGGAATTGCTGATCCATGGCCCAGCCTATAACAGCAAGAGAGACAGAGAGAGAGAGACTTACATATATAAATACACATATATTTCTCTCTCTCTCTCTCTCTCTCTCTCTCTCTCTCTCTCTCTCTCTCTCTCTCTCTCTCTCTCTCTCTCTCTCACACACACACACACACACACACACACACACACACACACACACACACACACTTTCCCATGGTTCCTGGCAGACTCTGCTCCAAAGTTAGTGATGACAGCACTAACAGTTTTCCAGGCTAAGCTGCCAATTTTCAGAGCTAGTGTCCAATCTTCTGACCAACATATACATGGAAGTGGTTATAGAATTAAAACAGTAGAGTCAACCATACAACTTGACATTCAGCAGAATGTTCATTCCCTCCCCCAACACCAAGGTAGGAACTGACTTGTAGATTTGAAATGACCATGATTGGAAATGACCATGATGAACAGAACATCCTGAGATGAGGAGGGGTCCAAAACTCAGCCCCAAGATGGGCAAAAACTGAAACCTCACCTGGAAAATGGGCAAAGAGCTCTAGCCCTTCATGTAGAAGGGATCATTAACAACTTTGGTTGTTCTGTAAAAATAGATGGATGTAATAAAATGGCACAAAACACAAAACGTCATGAATTTTAAAAAAAGGAAAGTATCTAAAAATATGTTTGTTGCGTGTTTCTTCTCAGGTCATTCGCAAGGGCGAAGTCAGCTGCTGTTGGACCTGCACCCCATGCAAAGAGAATGAGTTTGTCTTTGATGAATACACATGCAGGGCCTGTGAGCTGGGCTCTTGGCCCAGCCATGACCTCACTGGTATGTGCAGAATAATAGAACATTGTCTCACGAATAGGAACGGCAACAGAATGTTGACTCTATGGAGGTTTCTATTTTGCCAGATAGGGTATTCTGGAAAAAGGCCTATGCCATTCCCTTTTCTCCTTCTCTTCACCCCCACCCCCATCAGCACCCATAATTATGTGAAGCTTGGCATTTTTGCTGTTTTGGAGTTTCTCTACCACAGAGCTTTCCAAACTGTGTGTCGCGACACAAAAGTGTGTCGCCACACACAGTCTGGTGCGTCGCCACACAACCCGGAAGTGCTGATCATCATCAGCGCTTCTGGGTTTTCCCGCGGCGACACACCAACGGCGGCGTGCAAAAACCCAAAAGCGGCAGCAGCGCTTCCGGGTTTTTGCGCGCTGCCGCAACTGCGGCACTTCCAGTTGGTGTGTCGCCGCGGGAAAACTTTGGAAAGCCCTGCTCTACCACCTTACAACTTTCTTGCTACCTTCCAAGTTTATTTATGGAAACTTTGGGATTCACCGGATCCCATTCACTGGGTCCTGTTGATAGCTGTGAATGGGTTTACATAATTATTGACCCTAAAAGGAGGCTGTTACTAGTATACAAATATTAAGATTTAATTATGCCAGTGCAGATACTTTGATTTCTACCATGTTCTTCAGTATGCCCCCAAATCACACGTTTTAAGCTTTTCTCCCATTCCCCTCCATGTGATGACTGATTAAAAGAGGAGTAAAATTTCCAGCATCCTGTTCCTTTATTATTCCCTAAATTTTGCTCTGCTCTCTTTTTCAGTCCTCCCTAAACCTTCATCCAACAGCAAGCCTTTGACAAATGAATGCCAGGGCTGGCTGTAGCTTTCTGTTTCTTCTAAAGCAACCTGTGGGATTTTGTTGCAATCCATAGAGCTTAGCAATGTTTTTCTGTTGCAGCAAAAACAGGCAAGAATCCTATGCCACCTGAAAGATAAATTGATCCCAGTGTAAGCATTTGTTGGATCTTAGGGACCCTTTGCAAGAAGCATAAAAATTGGATTGCTTTCCATCAGCTGTCAAGGCTTAGGCTGTGTTTTAAAGTCACTGTTCTAACAATCTATCAGGCAATTGCTACCTTGCAAGCCTCATTTGCAAGTTTCCAGTCTGGCCTGCAAGCAGTTTAGGGAAACCTGCCCCCTCCCTTAAAGTTTTACCTCCCCCAAGGCTCTGTCTCTCTCCTCTGAAGCAGGCATCTCATATCCCTGGGGGAAAAAGGGAAAGTTCTTATCCCCAATTAGCAGTGGAATGGAGATAAAGACTCTTCCTCATTCAAAATGTCCTTCATGGTGGATCTTACAAGGCTTACCCATACATGCCATTTCCCAATTGCCTGAATTTTGATCACGTGACCATGGGGATGCTGTGACAGTTGTAAGTGCAAGGACTGGTCACAAGTCACTTTTTTCAGTGCCACTGCAACTTCGAACAGTCACTAAATGAATGGTTGTAAGTCGAGGACTACCTGTAAAGCTGTCCTTGAAATGCCTCATATCTGAGACTGCTGTGGTGCCAGTCAGTTCTTCCTGTTTGCCACAAGATGAAATTGTCTTGGAGACTGCAAGGATGTGCATGGAACATACATTGAGCACAGCATTATTCTGGTGCTCTTTGTTTCTGTCAAAATTTCTAGAGGTAAAGGAGATGAGTGGAATCTTCAACAGTGACACCTGTTATTGGATCATACTTCTTCAGACAGCAGTTAGGGGACCAGATATGTAAATACTGACACCACATTCACTGAAAAGAGCCCCTGATTTGTGTATCACCCATGCTAAGATATCACCAATATGGTCTTCTTGCTCATGTATGTATTTCTCTTTCTCATTCTCCTTTCCTTCCCTCCCCCTCTTTCTCCTCCTAGCTTATATATCTCCCTCCCCTCCCTTCCCCCTTCTCCTTCCCTCCTTCCCCTTCCCTTCTTCCTTCCTCCCCCTCTTCCTCCCCCTACCTTCTCTTCCTCCACTTCCCTCCCTTCCCCTTCCTCCCTCCGCCTCCTCTTCATCCCCCTACCTTCTCCCCTTCTCCTTCCCCTTCCCTCCCCCTCTTCCTCCCCCTCCCTTCCCTTCCCTTCCCTCAAATCATTTTTCTTATTTTTGGCAGCACGGAAATATTTAATTGAGATAAGATCCAATAGGGAATATTGCCAAAACAGAAAACATTTTAAAGGGTATTTGTATTCTTTCATCCAAGATTTTTGGAGAAGTATCAATCACAAGTGAGGTTTAGCAGCAGTTCTGTATTTGGGAGAATATTATAAGAAGTGGATAAAGATGGAAAAATTCCTCTAGGAGTGGATTTGGCAGTTTAACCTCAGAAGAATTTATGGTGGGAAGAATTCCAGCCACAAGTGAAATCCACTACCACTGGTCTTTCCCACCCACCTGTCCTGACTTCGGGCGTAGAAATAACACGCTGAGGCTGGAATCAGACTGTAGTGATTTATTATCCTACTACCCTAACAAATCCAGCTAAACTAAATCGGCTTGAGGAGTCCCAGAGATAGAGTCCAGAATCTAGGGAGGGGCTTTCTTGAGCCTCTTGGGAGGGAAAGATAGATTCTCAGTACTTCGCATGCGCTTCCCTTCCTGGAGGGAGCCCCCTCCTTCACCGCCCGTTATCTCCCTGACACTCCCCCCCCCCGTAGATGTAGATGTAGATGTAGATGATGTAGATGTAGATGTAGATGTAGATAGGTGTAGTTGTAGATGTAGATGTAGATGTAGATGTAGATGTAGATGTAGATGTAGATGTAGATGTAGATGATGTAGATGTAGATGTAGATGTAGATAGGTGTAGTTGTAGATGTAGATGTAGATGTAGATGTAGATGATGTAGATGTAGATGTAGATGTAGATAGGTGTAGTTGTAGTTGTAGTTGTAGATGTAGATGTAGATGTAGATGTAGATGTAGATGTAGATGTAGATGTAGATGTAGATGTAGATGTAGATGTAGATGTAGATGTAGATGTAGATGTTCGTTCATTCATTCATAGGAGCTGATGATAACTGCATTTGCCTTTAAATGTACAAGTGGATGCATTCATTTTTTTTTAAAAAAATGTATAAAGTTCTCTGTAAGTTCTTTCCATCTTTATAAAAAGAACCTAGCATACTTATTGTAGCTTTACCCCTCTTTGCGGATTAGAAGCTTCTTTTCTGGCTTTTCCTGGAATGGCCATGAGATGAAATGATATCCCTCGATCACACAGTCAGTCCAGAAAACGATAAAGAAGGGACGAAGACTTTTGCAAGCAGCCTGGTGACTCTGTAGGCACTCTGAACTTTTAAAAATTAGCAAATACTGGAAGGGATCCCTTTGTCATCTCATACATGTTTTTTTTTTTAAAAAAAAAGTGTAATCCACATCTGCTCCCATTTAGACTGGTAAATGTTCAGGTTTTTTTAAAGAAATGTGAGTATAAATGCAGATTGCATTCTACATATACCATAACTTCATTGTTCATGAACGTTTGCTTTAAATCTTCACTCCTAGGGTTCTGAAGTATTCAAAGGAACATCATTTTAGTTAGATTTATGCTAAAAGTGAAAGGAAATTGCATTTAGAGAGATTACACACCTGCTGGGAAGGCAGTGTTTTCTGTACACTGATTTTCCCTTCTTTTTGTTTCTTCCCCCTGATTGATTCTTTTCTTGATTTATTACTATTTTTGAACTCTTCTTGAAGGAGGAAAATAAGGCCAGCTCACAATCTTTGTGACTAGTGCAGTCGGTAAAAGAAACTGTTAATATCAGCAGCTTTGAATAGTACAAGGAGGGAGTCAAAGTTATTAATTCCACCAGCCTTTGATCAATCTTCCCTCAGGGCAGGCCTTTTTAATTCTTATGAATGTCCTCTAGATATGTTGGTGGCTTGATTTTTCAGATGACAGAACAGAAAAGCAGATGATGGATGGATGGATGGATTTAATTACTCAATCTAGATAGGTAGATTTAATGACTCAACATACATATCTAATATTTTGTTATTACAACCATGAAGAAAATCCCTGACTGATTGGATGGAGTGAAATAAGGACACCACCTGTTTCTTTTCTTCTCCTTCTCCTGGAACATAGTTCAACTCTTCAGCACTGTAGAGCTAGCAAGAAGTTCCTAAAAGGAAGCCAGCAAGTCCTACCTTTAGCATGCTAATAAACTGTTACCTTGGCTGACTCGTCCTAAGCTAGTGAGTAAGTTCAGTTGCCAACTCAATTTTTATTGCCTTGCCACTGGATTTCACCTCCAGTCAAATCAAAGGTGAATGTTGGAAGATCTCCAAAACAATTAACCTAATGAAGAATTCTGGAGAACTCAAAATTTTGTGATCATTATAAAACTTCCATTGAGGGGTTTTGTGTGTTTTGAATTTGTTTTATTTGTTCTTCATAGTCAAGTCATTATGACTGTACTTCTTTTGGAAGATCTTGTTCCCAAAATGTTTTGGAGTATGCAGAAAGACTAAAGAAGAACTTTCTGAGTAAAGAAAGACCGAAGGCTTTCTAAAGACCTTCTGAATAAAGACTAGAAATGTAGCAACATTTACATAAATAAATACTTTTTAGAGAAGGTTTCTCTACAGATAGAAGTGGGTTTTATGGTCAACTATTCCTAAAGCAGGTGCCAAAATGTCCCCAAAAACATTGCAGAAGGGGCAGGATTACAAGGCTCTGTAGTTTTATATAAATTACCAATTGTGGAGTCCTTGGTGTTCTCTGAGCCTTGTTGTTTTCTTGCAGATGGTTCATTGCCAGACTAGGCAACATCTTCAGTGCAAAAAGGGAGTGGGACTTGCTCTCTGTTTATATATCGTGGCTTGTCCTGCTTGTGTTGGTGGAAGTGTTGTTCACTCCTTAGGAGTTCCTTGATTGGGCTGTTGTTTGCTGTTTGGTTGATTGACTAGGTTAATAGTTCCTTGATTAAGGTATAATGTGCTGTTTTATTGTTCATCTGGTGCAATCTTGGTGTTAATCTTTGCATATCTGGGTGTTGATTGCTGGCGAGGAAGTGTTCTGGTCTTTTGGCTTTTCTATTGTCATTTTTGAATGGTATGTAAATGTTGTTTACCTCTACGTGTCTGTTGATGACTGCTTTGTCTGAGTGCCAAGCTTCCAGGAATTGTCTAGCGTTTTTGGATTTGGTTTGGTTTAAGATGCTCACAGTTTCCCAGTTGAAAGTATGGTTGAGTCTGTCCATGTGTTGTGAGATTAAGGAGTTTTCATCGTGTCTTCTGACTGCTAGTTGGTTGTTCGTGGATGCGTTCTGCTAGTCTTCTTCCTGTCTGTCCTACATAGTGGTTGTTACAGTCCTTACATTGTATGTTGTAGATAACTCCTGTTTTTTCTTCTTGGGATGCTGGGTCTTTTGGATTACTTAAGATATTTTGAAGGGTTTGGGTTGGTTTATGTGCTACGGTGATGACATGTGGTTGTAACAGTCTGTTGACAGTTTCTGAGATGTTTCTGATGTATGGTAGTGTTATCCTTTTTATGATTTCTGTTGGTTGTGTTGTAGTGGGTTGAGTAGTCAGGCACTTTTTAATAAAGTTGAGTGGGTATCCATTTTGCTGGAAGATGCTGTATAGATGATCTGTTTCCTTTTTCTGGTGTTCTGGGTTGCTGAAGCTATGTTGTATGTGGGAGTCCCTGGTAACGATACAATTGGTCGAAGTGGTATGCTAGGCTTGTGTATTTTGGGGCATCCATAGAAGCGTGGGAGGATAGGTTTACTGCTTTTCATCCTCCTCTGTTCTTTTTTTGTGATTTGACCTTTCTTGGTCAGGTTGTTAAGAGTTCTTTTGACCTGGTTGTCCAGTTTCTGTATGGGATTGGTGTTTACTGGGGTGTAGGTTTCTTTGTCCTCAAGTAAGTCTTTGGCTTTTTGTATATATTGGGATCTGTCCTTAATGACGGTGGTGTGGCCTTTGTCTGCTGGGAGGATGATGATAGTTTGGTCCATCTTTAGGTTTTTGAGGGCTGCTCTGTCTTCTGCTTTCAGTTGGTTCTCTTTCTAAGTTCTTCTGGTTTGTGGTATGATTATCTCTCTTACATCCCCTTGGGTTTCTGTGGTAAATCCTGTAGTTTTAAATGCTGCTTCTAAAGCTGCAAAAAATTCTGATTTGTTCGCATCCTCTGTATTGTAGTTGAGGCCTCTCTGTAGGATATTGTGTTCTGCAGTGGATAGTGGGCGGCTGGACTTGTTGACCACCCATTCTGGTTCCTGTACCTCTTTGTTTCTGGGGTTTGACTTGAGTAGTTTTGTTTGGAGTTTAGTTTTTCTTTTTTCTGCTTGTCTCAGTGATGTGGTCTTGATGGCAGTAGTCAGCATGTTAATGTGTTCATGGGTCATAGTTTGTTCTAGTTGTTCCTTGAGGTTGTCTATGGTGTGTTGGTATTTGTTTAATCTGAGATGGGTATCCATGATCATTAGCCGTAACATTTTCCGCCCACTTTGTTGCGCTATTTTGTTTGTTGTTTATTCGTTCAGTCGCTTCCGACTCTTCGTGACTTCATGGACCAGCCCACGCCAGAGCTTCCTGTCGGCCGTCACCATCCCCAGCTCCCCCAATGGTTGAGTCCGTCGCCTCCAGAATACCATCCATCCATCTTGCCCTTGGTCGGCCCCTCTTCCTTTTGCCTTCCACTTTTCCTAGCATCAGCTTCTTCTCCAGGGTATCCTGTCTTCTCATTTTAAATTAACTTAATTATTGCACTATTTTAATTTAAATTATTTAAATTAAATTAACAATTATGGAGAGAAGATTGGACAGGACCAAAGCATTTGATGCTGAGAGAGCAGTTGGTGAAATCTATTGCACTCACACTGTTTCCTTAATCACACTGAGAAAAAGTTACCCTTTTCTCCTTTGACAAGAAACCCAAGCTGGCTCCCTCCCACCCGCCAGTAGCTTCAATCAATTCTTTTAAACTGTGGTGGTTCCTATCGGCAGACTTCCCATCCTACTGGTATCTACCAGCTTGAAGGCAAAAGAAACAATATTCTGTATTATAGCATTCTCAAATAAACGAGGAGAGCAGAAGTCAACTAGTACTTCACTTTCAGGAGAATTCAGACAAACGGGGACAAGTTCAGAGAAAAGCCATGAGGATGATTAGGGGATTGAAAACTATGATGCTGGCAATGTTTAGCCTTGGGAAGAGAACACTGAGAGGAGAATTGACAGCATTTCAATTGATAGCAATCAAAAAGGGGTGTCAATTGGAAGAGTGTCAAGACTTACTCTCCATCAAACCAGAAGGCAGAACACAGAGTAATAGATTTAAGCTAGAGGAAGGCAGATTCCTTTTTTAAAAAATAGTTTTTATTAACAGATTTTACATTCTTTTGTAAGAAATACATTCGAAGAAAGAAAGAAAAATACAGTAAAGTAAATGTGAAAAAGAAAAAGTAATAAAAGAACAGAAAACACGAATATATATATATATATATATATATATATATATATATTCATGTTTTCTGTATATACTGTATATATATAACAGTTGAACTTTAGGGAAAAAAGCAGTATGAGAGTAGAAACAATAAGCCAAATAGACTGTGGATTCCCCTTACCTGGATATGTTCAAGCTGAGCCATCAGTTCATAATACAGGTAGTCCTTGTTTAGTGACCACAATTAGGACCAGCAACTTGGTCATTAAGCAAAGCTTAAGTTTTTAGTCTTACACTCTCCCCTTCATAGTTTTCCCTCCAGTGCCCCTTGAAAAATGCATGGAAAAAAAATGAATAATTCTAGCGGTCGGCAATTAGAATTCACATTCTGCATGAAGCTTCAGCTTCTGGCTATCACATAAGTTATGACTCAGTATTCTGTGCCACCCTGTTGGCTTCTCCAAAACTTTTTAAAAACTTTTTAAAACAATAGGGTAACATAAAATAATATTTCTATGAAAAATTGAAACGATTCTCACTATTGGGAGAAATAGAAGATCAAATTGCTTTAATGTTTCCCAACCTGGTGCTGCTGAGATGTGTCAGACTACATTTTCCATGCTGACCGTGGGGAACATTATGTTTCAGCCAAGATGGTGGCCTTCAGGCATGCATAGGCATACACTATCTGGGTGATAAATATCAGAACAATTCCTGATATTAGGGATAGTAGCAGTGAAATACGGCAAATCTAAATCTGTGTGGCTATTTGCAGCTCAGATATAATATACCCAGGCATGCAGGATTTATATTTAGGATTTTAAAATCCTTAGTCAAGGCAGCTGTTTTCTAGAACTAGAAATGACTAGAACTACTATGACTAGAACTAGATGCATCTTATAATACTTCCGTACCAAAATCTAGTCCTAGTACCCCTAAGGTCCATTTCAGCTATTGCTGAGCAAAAACAAATTATCCTAAACTGTTCCTTACCACTTCTTACTCATTTTGATGAAAGAGAATTTTCTTTCAAAATTTATTTCAAAGGTGAAGAGAATTTCAGTGAAGTTCTCAGTGGCATGTAGAATTTTTGCACATTTAATTGCAAGATGCCATGCTTTTAGTGGCTGATAGGCAGTGATTCAAGGATGCAGATCTCTGATAAGTAACTTTATCACAACAACTAGGGAAGCCATAAAGAAAGAATTCCAGCAACTGCCAGGTATTAAATGCAAGCCCTGTTGATACTCAATTCAAGGTTTAATTATTGCACCTCTTTCTCCTACTTGCATAGTACAATGACTCAAGACCATTCAGTTTAGAAGGAATTGCCATCTTTTTATCATAATAAGCTTGTCTGATTGCTTCTGACTTTGCCAACACTAGCTCTCCCAGAAGGTGGCCAGGAGATGTGGGTAAAAATCCTATCTTTCATTGTACAATCATCTGTTCAGTCATCTGCAGATTCCCTGTCTTCCCACATTCCTATTAAAGCTCAAAGAAAGTTATAATGAGGAACCTCTAGCCACTGGGCTTTTTCAGATTGAGAAAAGTGAATAACCACAGCAGCTTCAGAGTGATACATAACATAAAACAATGTCAACATTAACTGTCTTTGACCCTTCCAACAATCAGGTTAGCTCCAAAACGTCACCAAGGGAAATTCAAAAGCATCTATCAAGTGCCCTGAGAATAATGTAGAAAAACCAAAGCCTTTTTCATAGGGAAAGAAAACATCTGAGAAATTGCATTGCAAGGCACATTTAAGGAGAGCATAAATGTCAACAGCTTATTCTAGGAAGTGAGAAACGAGTCATCTGGTGCCATATGTGAAGACTTTAAAAATTAAATATACTATTACTACTGCAGTTGCTTGATTAATCAGCTGGAAAGCTAAAGGGATTACCCTTTCCATAAGCTTACAAAGGGGGAGAGGGTGGAAGCTAAATATTAATGTGGAATATGATCATTATGACAAGGTTAATTTGCAAAGTATGTGTCAGTTATAACTAAAAGGAAGGATGGCTGATGTATAAGTATAAATTACAAAGGAAAATACAATCAAATGGAACGTGAGGGCCTAAGACTTCTTCAGGTAGCTTAATGATTGGCAAATAATAAAATGGATTAACTTTGGGAAAAACCGATACCAATCAATTTCTCGGGACTCATCAAAGCACTCTGAGAGGCCAAAATTAGGGTAACTGCAAGATTTAGAAGAGTCATCAAATGCCAGCCTTATCAGTAACAACTCAGGAGCTGCTGGCAAGATAAGCAGCCCAGAAGAAGGCTATTGGACTAGGAGATCTATAGTAGGTTAGAGAAGAGGTAAATTATTCCAATAAGATATTTGTCAGAAGGATAATGGAATTGTGGCTGGAAAAACGTCTTGTCATCTAATGTTGTTGTGGGAACTTCATCCACTAAAATGGAATAGAGACAAAGAGTCTGTCTGTCTGTCTGTCTGTCTGTCTGTCTGTCTGTCTGTCTGTCTGTCTGTCTCCCTCCCTCCCTCCCTCCCTCCCTTCCTTCCTTCCTTCCTTCCTTCCTTCCTTCCTTCCTTCCTTCCTTCCTTCCTTCCTTCCTTGCCTTCAAGTCAGTCTTGACTCCTGGCGACTGCCTGAACAACTCCCTGCAGTTTTCTTGGCAAGGTTTTTCAGAAGTGGTTTGCCATTGCCTCCTTCCTAAGACTGAGAGAGAGTGACTTGCTGTCAGGCCTAGCCTAAGAATGACATAGAAGCAATCCAGCCAAAATTCAGTTCTTCATTTGCTTACACAATATAGTCAGAATCTTGCCAGACTAAACCTGTACTACTCTAACCTAAACGATATAACCTGGGAGATTCTAGGGCGTGGCTATTCTGAATCTCTTCCTCTTCCCACGGTCCAACTCTGGGCTGTGATGTCTCTTGTCTTGCCCCCCTCCTTGGAATGTGCTCCCTCCTTCCTGAGAACCAGCTGTGTTACTGTAGTCCAGAGCTTTCCAAACTGTGTGTCGCGACACATTAGTGTTTCAGCTGCAGTGTCTGGGTGTGTCGCGGCTGCTGCTGCCTCTGAGCCCTGCCAGGATTCCACGCAGGTCCTAGTGCCTGCCTTGTGCCTTGCTGCCTCCAAACCTGCCCTGCCAGGATTCCACGCAGGTCCTAGTGCCTGCCTTGTGCCTTGCTGCCTCCAAACCTGCCCTGCCAGGATTCCACGCAGGTCCTAGTGCCTGCCTTGTGCCTTGCTGCATCCAAACCTGCTCTGATTCCACGCAGGTCCTAGTGCCTGCCTTGTGCCCTGCTGTAAGAGTGTGTCGCGAAACGATGCATGTCTAAAAAGTGTGTCACCAACATGAAAAGTTTGGAAAGCTCTGCTGTAGTCCATCACACTGGCCCAAGATCACCCAACCGGCCTCATGCCTAAGGCAAGAGTTAGAACTCACAGTCTCCCAGTTTCTAGCCTGGTGCCTTAACCACTACACCAAACTGGCTCCTTTACTAAAATAATTCCACTAAGAATATGAAGCCTTGATGAATATGGCAAAATCTGTCTTGTAGACCTATCATCTACAGGTTGCCTCAACCCTTTTTGTATGTCACAAATGGGCAACCATTTTGCAGTCAGAGCTGACAAGTGGGTGTCTTTTCTTTGTAAAGAGAAAGCCTCTCTTGATTTTGAATTCTGCTTCTTATGTCTTAATGGATATGTCCATATTCTTTTCTTGACAACACTGTGGAAGTGGTTTGACTTTGCCTTGTTCTATGAACTTTTTCAGCTTCCCAATCAAGCCAACAGCTCTGGTATTCCTGGGTGGTTCCTATGCATGTAAATCCAAGCCTGACTCTACTTATCTTCCAAGCTCAGCCAAGGCTGGCTACTCACAGAGACTTTAAAGACTTATATTTGGGGAAAGGTCTGTAGGTACCACAGAAACATGTTGTGATGGCACCAGAGAGTTGAGGTCAGAATTTTAGCCCCATCACCCTTTTCCACTTCACCTTTAAAAACTAAATTAGTTGTGTTATGCCAATCTGAGACATCAATATTGGTTATTTTTCAAAAATAATGCCACGAAAGTGGGTGATGTTTCCAAACTTCAGCTGTACATATTTGGGACTAACTTTCAGAGGGTGCAGGTTTCCTAGGCCCAGCTTTGTTCTGCTACCAGCCCTTCTGGAAGGGATTTTTGTAAGTTTTTTTTTCATTATTGCTTTTTTATTGCAAGAAATTGCCAAGACAAAAATGAAAAAGCACTATAATTAAAACAATAAGTGAAGTACGAAAGCAAAGCAAAAAAAAAGAAAGAAACTCAGGAGATTTTCTATCCAGAACAAAATCAGTACATCTGTTAGGGAGAACTTTTTAATATGGCTAAGAAGTGGTGACCAAATTTAAATAAGTAACGTCTCCCTTGAGTCCAAATCAACTCCTAGTGATTTCATTAACAGACTCATGTAGTTTTCTTGGCAACGGTACAGAAAAAGTTTGCTACTGCCTCTTTGTAGGATAGTATCTCAACTTCCCAGTCAATTCTTCTCCTTCGGTATTTACTTGTGGCCTCCCAACCAAGTATTAACCAAGTCCAACTCTGCTTAATTCTGAGCCCAGGTAACTTGTTTAGAACCTGCTCAGACAAACTTAAATAAGCCTATGTTGAATTGCTAGATTGACTGAAGGAAGATTGCAGTAGAAGGAGCAGTGATTTGGTTTCCCATAAGCAACATATCAAGGAACAGGTGTCTACTTGCCTTAAAGGTAAAAGGTAAAGGTACCCCCTGCACATTTGTGCAGTCGTGTCCGACTCTAGGGGCCGGTGCTCATCTCCATTTGTTAGCCGAAGAGCCAGCATTGTCCGAAGACGCTTCCACGGTCATGTGGCCGGCATGACGCATGCGGAACGCTGTTACCTACCTACCAAAGTGGTACCTATTCATCTACTTGCATTTGCATGCTTTCGAATTGCTAGGTTGGCAAGAGCTGGAGCTAGTGCAGGAGCTCACTCCACACGCAGGGCTAGGGATTCGAACCTCCGAACTTGCAATCTTCCGATCGACAAGCCTGGCGTCTTACCCGCTGAGCCACCACGCCCCTTCTACTTGCCTTAACCAGTGCTTAAAAAATAAGTAATATTGTCTTCTTTATTCCTCTCCATACCAGGCTGCGATTTAATCCCAGTTGAATATCTACGATGGGGTGATCCAGAACCTATTGCTGCAGTGGTTTTTGCCTGCTTGGGTCTCCTGGCTACCTTATTTGTCACTGCCATATTCATCATGTACCGTGACACGCCGGTGGTCAAATCCTCTAGCCGAGAGCTCTGTTACATCATCTTGGCTGGAATCTTTTTGGGTTACCTGTGTACCTTCTGCCTCATCGCAAAGCCCCAGCAGATCTACTGCTACCTTCAAAGGATTGGCATTGGTCTCTCCCCAGCTATGAGCTACTCAGCTCTAGTGACAAAAACAAACCGCATTGCAAGGATTCTGGCTGGCAGCAAGAAGAAAATCTGCACCAAGAAGCCACGGTTCATGAGCGCTTGTGCCCAGCTGGTCATCGCTTTTATCTTGATATGTGTTCAGCTTGGCATCATCGTTGCCCTGTTCATTATGGAGCCCCCAGATATAAAGCATGATTATCCAAGCATCCGAGAAGTGTACCTGATATGCAACACCACCAACTTGGGGGTTGTGACCCCTCTTGGATACAATGGTTTACTCATCTTAAGCTGTACCTTTTATGCATTCAAGACCAGAAATGTCCCTGCAAATTTCAATGAGGCCAAATACATTGCCTTTACCATGTACACCACATGCATCATCTGGCTGGCCTTTGTGCCAATTTATTTTGGGAGCAACTATAAGATTATCACCATGTGCTTTTCAGTAAGCCTGAGTGCCACTGTGGCACTCGGTTGCATGTTCGTACCAAAGGTGTACATCATTCTTGCCAAGCCAGAGAGGAATGTACGCAGCGCATTCACCACGTCAACTGTGGTTCGCATGCATGTTGGAGATGGAAAGCCTTCTTCTGCAACCAGCCGTTCAAGCAGTTTGGTCAACCTGTGGAAAAGAAGGGGATCATCTGGAGAAACTCTAAGGTAATCCTTGCTTTAGTGGATTTTTATGTGATAGGTGGGGAAAGAGAAGAGGAAAAATGCTGATTTTAAAAATTATTATTTCTACAGTGCCATATATTCCACAGATACTATTTAGAACATTATAGCACACTTCTGTCTTCAAGATTCGGAATCCTTCTTTGCATTGGCCTGCAATACAGAAAAATATTTAAGCATTCATGTTCTGAATTAGTCTGATAATTATTTTATCTAGCTAGATCCAGATTGTCTTATTCAGCCTGGTACTCTCCAGATTTATTGGCATAGCAGCATTCTAAATTTTAGGAATCCTGGTACTCAGAGGGTACTGACTGGGGAAAAGTGATCTAAATCTAGTCTCTTGCTTTTCCTTTTCTTCCATTTCTCCCTCTCCAATTTCTATTTTTGACAAGCTTTCTTCTTCTCTCCATATAAGTGATGCAACTTGTCCTAGGACAGACTGTAGCCCCGACATGGATCTTGACCTACAGATTGGAAGCAAATGGTTTGGTATTGGTTAAAGTAGCTAATGCAATAGTGGTGTATTCAGAAGACCATTTTGCAAGTGTTAACTTATCATAGCATATTTTCTTAAACTGATTGTCAGGCTTCCTGTATATCTTTTCCTTGTGTTGTGGGAATCACTTCTTCCTAATGCAGACTCCCCCAGCTATACTATATATGTTTCATATATGCCATGAGTGGGTTATAATTCAATAGAAAAAAAAATCCATGTGGTTAGCCCCCCTTTATCTTTGGATGTAGAAGGTTCTGGGGGCCCATAAAATGAGCCTTTGTGAGCAAAATCTTACCATGTAATAGGAGCAAGTGCACACACACACACACACACACACACACGTGTGTGCGCCTTTGAGGACCTGTTGAGTCAGCTGCATGTATGCCAGGGGAAAAAAAATCAAGAGCTTGGCCACAACCAGAAATGCAGATTGCTTCCTCTTCCCTTTGAAGCTATTAATCCAAAATTCGTTTCTCTCTGCTGATCGTCAAACTCACTGTGGGCTTACTGTATATCTCAGCAGAGTGAAAAGACAACATAATTGCTTCGTAACTAGAAATTAATCATTCACCATTCAGTAGATAGGATCATTAGTTGCTATTTTTGGAATTTCCATGAGTGTTTTCCAAGTGATTCAATTACGATAAATTTTACTCTTTACATGTCATTCCTGCCTCCCCTTTGCTTTGCTTTCTTTGCCTGCCATTACTTATTCTGCTAATTTACTCTCAGCTGTACTTTAAGCATCCCTATGATGCAATTGTTTCCCGTGGCCCTGCAGCTTCCATGCTTGTTACTCGTCACCCTAGTGTCAATGACTGAAGCTAATTCTTTGGTGGCCTCCTTATTCCTAATTAAGGAGAAGCAAGAATAATAAAGAATGAAGGCAAGGAAATGCAGCAGCGATAGTTGCTTGGGTGTGGTGACCTTTGTCAAGGAAGCAGAGAGCATTAAAGCAAAAGCAATGATGAATTTCACAAGGGTCTGTCATGCCGACAGGGTCATTAGCCAGCAAGGGACAAATGATCATCCCCATTCAGGGGAACCCTTCAGAAGCAATTGTGTACCATTCCAACAAGAGAACGTAGCCATTCTATTATCTGAAGTACTCAGCAGTTTATATCTGCATAGCCTCTGCAGTTTCTCAGTCATAGTAGAGCACATACAGCTTCAGAAAAGGAGCAACAAGAGGAAACATACCAGCCAAATAGGCAGAAAATAAGGGGAAAAATTGCTGTGAGAAAAAAATAATCTTTATTATACCAAAGTCCCAATTCATTTCAAGAGAACACACCTTCATCAGGGGAATGGTGTGAATCAGCTAGCTTTGATATTTTTTTCTCGTCATACCAATTTTCTCCTTATTTTCCATGGCTTCAGAAAAAGCCACACATTCTGTAAATCTAGTCAGATGAAAGCAGAGGTAGACCTGAAGGGTTGCCTGGTCATGTTAGTATTTTTAGATCCTCAATCGGCCAGAGAAGTACTAGAATAACATCTCTTGTTGTAAGAGTGAATGAAGCCTTGCAACCTATATCTGTGAGCTCTCCAAGGTCCTGAAAGCTCCTGTTCTGCCAGTGCCCCAGGTCTTTTCATGCTTCTTCCACTTTATGAATGCTCAGTCCATCACTTGCTTTTTAGGAAACCTCAGTCAAACTGCCTCAAAGGTGGGATTTGAAGGAGGAGATGAATGTGACCACACAGGGCACAGCCAAGTACAAAAGGTATTTTTGGTGTTAGGAGTGGCAGGGAGATGGGGAGCACAGGATTGCTTCCTGTAGGTGGTAGAGTTAAAATATGGCTGACAATAGTAGTCACAATGAAATGATCAGAAAGTGAAGGGGTAGGGGAACACTAGATGTAGACATGAAAAGAGAAAGATGATGATGTTTTGTAACTCCAACTTCCTTATTTCCTGGCCGTTGGCTGTGCTGCCTGAGGCTTAGGGGACTTATCATCCAAAACATCTGGAGAATATAAATTGCCAATTCTTGGCATAGATGAATAGCATCATGAGATATGTAATTGTTTACAGAATGCAAAGTGGTAGTATCAGAAGGGAATGGGAATTTTAAAGATGTTGGTCCTGAAGCATTGCTGCTGCTGAAACTCTCTGCTTTGTAAAACTTGGTTATTAATTATCTTGGAGGTCACACTTATTGGTTAAACTGGGATTTGCTTATGAGGGGAAATTCCTGAGGGGAAATGTTGGGAACAATGGTGAGAGAATAGCCATGGCCATGTGATCAAACTATGCAAGCCTTGGGCAATAACCGCCCAGAGTTCCCCTTAAGGGGGAGATGGGCGGTGACTAAATTTGAAATATAAATAAATAAATAAATAAATAAATCAAATAAATATATAAATTAAATTAATAAATATCTTGGCACTCAAACAAAGCTAAAGCATTCAGTCTCCGAGAATGGTGGTCCAAATGGAATCTATCACAAACTGACCATTCAGCTACAGCAGCAGTTCTGTTGGTTCAAAAAATGTCCATTTTGCACCGCAAAAATGTTGCGGTGAAATAAATAAATAAACTGAAAACCAAGACTGCCTTCAGGTCTGAGGGGACCCTGGCCAAAATACATTGTATGGCAACAATAGCACTGAACAGTATGAAAAGGCTGTTTCTAGTAACCACTTAAAGTCACCACAATCTAACAAAGCAAAGCTGTTGTGAGGCATTGTGGGAAACCAACTGATAGCTTGATCTAACCTCCTTGCCCTGCTAAGATTAATGGTATGCAGCCTATTGTCCAAATAATGTAAATAGTCTCCAGTCCTTTCTCTATGGCCTATCAAGCCCCAAGATTGAACCCTTGAAATCATTAGTGCAATTTTCTGCTATTTTTTTTTAAAAAAAGATTTAATCCATCTATTTTACTGCAACTAAAGCATGTAATAGACAATGCATTCATTTTATTAAAAGCAAAACAAATGGAAGATGGAAAGTGCCCTGAGATTCTGAACCTGCTATATCTTGCACTCAGTGGCTAAAACAGAGCTTTCCAAACTGTGTGTCGGGACACGTTAGTGTGTTGGCTGCAGCGTCTGGGTGTGTCGCGGCTGCTGCTGCCTCCGAGCCCTGCCAGGATTCCGCGCAGGTCCTAGTGCCTGCCTTGTGCCTTGCTGCCTCCAAACCTGCCCTGCCAGGATTCCACGCAGGTCCTAGTGCCTGCCTCGTGCCTTGCTGCCTCCAAACCTGCCCTGCCAGGATTCCGCGCAGGTCCTAGTGCCTGCCTTGTGCCCTGCTGCCTCCAAATCTGCCCTGCCAGGATTCTGCGCAGGTCCTAGTGCCTGCGTTGTGCCTTGCTGCCTCCAAACCTGCTGTGATTCCGAGCAGGTCCTAGTGCCTGCCTTGTGCCCTGCTGTAAGAGTGTGTCGCGAAATGATGCATGTCTAAAAAGTGTGTCACCAACATGAAAAGTTTGGAAAGCTCTGGGCTAAAATATTGGCAAAAATTATAAAATGCAGCCCCAGCTGAAAAGAATATGCTTACCTCTGAATCTCTCACTTGTGGGGCAGTTTAGATCTCTAGATCTTTCTAACTGAACCTGCAAGCATGATCCAAACCACTTCCTGCTTACCCAGTTTGCTTCAGATGATTGGATTAAGGGTCTCCACCATCTTTCTCCAACTCTCCTTTACAGAACTAATGAATGGAGCCCAATGCAAGTTAAAGCAGAAGAAAATGTCCCTCAACTGACCAGCAGTTGGAATCTTTCTGAGTAACAGTTGTCATCACACAATTTCATGCAACGGCCCAAGTGACACCCTTTACCCCAAATCTAAAGCGTGGGGGAAAATGCCTGGTATTATGAGATTTTAGTCTTCACTCTCAAGCAAGAACACTAACATCTTGCAAGATTTAGCCATCTTGTAAGAGTTCAGCCTTTGTGAAAAAGAAGAATTTGGGGACCCCATGAATAACTTTGGCTAGGATGCATCAAAGGGCTTGGTTTTAAGGCTAGCGTCAGAAATATAATCTCTCAAAACATGGGGCAGGGGTGTTGTCCAGCAGCTGCCCTACACAGCTGTCAGAAAAACTTTCCAAGGTGCAGGGCTAGAAAACACTGCATTGCATTCCTAGTGGTCAAAGCACTAATTCTTAGAATCCCTGTAACAGAATGAAGTCCTCCACTGAAATCAAATTCCATAGATTGTCTTGGAAAATCTAGGAACACAGACCCACTGTTTATCCTGTAATCAACTGGTAGAAAATGACTTGTCCCAAAGATAAATCATATCTCTAAGTTATGTTTGGCAGCTGGCTCATAAATCTATTCAAGCCAATAATGAAGTGACTGGAAGCCCTAACAAAACAATGCAGAAAAAAAAATTGAATTGGAATGAAGTGGTTATATATAGATAGTACAGAGTGTTGTAAAGGAGTGAGTCATGCCAGTTCTTAAAGAAACCTGCTGTTGAAGTCATACCAGCAGGTCACAGAAGCCCCCCTATCATTAATGCTGTGCTCTTTTGATGTTAATTGATGGCACTGCCAAGCTGCAGCAGAAGATTGTCAAACAGATGAGGCCAGGGCTCCACACAAAACTTTGCCAGTTGCCAGCTTCAAAGCGAGGGTAAACAAAAGCAGAACACAATACGCCTGTGCAGAGTTATATATTTACTTACTTGTGTTGCGTGGGTTGCTGTTTCCTACAAGCACCTTCTAACATGTTCTAGGCCAGCCAGAAAGGCTAGATACTGGTTCAGAGCAAATGCAGTTAGCCCCTGGGTCTACCAAGCCACCTATCTACATGATTATGAGAAAACTGAGCAATGAAAGCCCACAGCAGCATGTCCCACTTGTAAATGATTTGATGCTTGTTTGCATTACTGTGATGCTCTCGCAAAAGCTCAAGGATTGGTAAAGACTGGATGTGTCCATTAACCCTGATGAAGACACATTGTTGTGTTCTGTTCAGTATGCAGATTGTGGAATAGTTGGTATGGGACAGAAAGTAATTCACCCCTGGAGTCCCGGGGCAAAACTTGCTTTTTGTCCTACATCAGCTAATACTAGAGTTGCAGACATTGAAGAAGCACGAGTACAGGGAGAAAGGGAGAAATGAGCTAAGAGGAAGGCACATCAAGCAAACCCTCATTGTGACCGTCTTCCACCCAGAAACCTATGCCCTCATTGTGGGAGGTTGTGCGGATCCAGAATTGGCCTTTACAGCCACTTAGGGATCCACTGTTAAGATTTTACCCCTGGAAGACAATCTTACTCGGCTACGAGTGATCGCCAAGAAGAGACTAGAGTTGCAGACAATGAAGACCAGAACCAAGATTCCTGAGGAAATATCATAATCTCTTATCTCTTCAGCACCAACCCAGTGGACCCAAAGAGTTTTGAGACTAGGTGAGGGGCACTACGCAAAACTGAGCCAAGGTCCAACTCAGAATGGACTCTATATTTCAGTTCCCTCAGTCATTCAAGGGGAGGTGTATATATTTATCACCTGTTTGAGCACATCAGCTTTGAACTCTCTCTCCAAAAAATTTCCAACTGAATCATCAAGGGGGGACCTGGTGAACTCCCCCCTTAACGTCTCCCCATACAGCCCAAGAAAAAGACACTGGATTCTTCCCAAGAATTTCCTTACCCTATCCAAACAGTACAAACAGAGAACATAGTCTGTTAAGCCAAGATCAGGAACACAGAAAGCACTTATTTTTTAATTAATTAATTAATCAATTAATTAATATACTGTATTTATTTATATTTCAAATTTAGTCACCGCCCATCTCACTCAAAGAGCGACTCTGGGCAGTTTACAATAAAAAAAAGAATAAATAATCATTAAAATACAATAAAAACAATGGGAAGAACAAGATCCATGCCATCAACATTGTATGCCCTGCCAGTCATCAGATACCCTGCAGGTATAGTGAGCTGGCCAAAGGAGGACATGGAGGCTGCTGATGTGAAGACCCGGAAGCTCCTCACAATGTACAGAGGTTTCCACCCCAAGTCCAACACCCAGAGACTGTACACCAGGCGGAAAGAGGGCGGGCGGGATCTGGTGAGTGTCAAAGCCACTGTCCTGGATGAGACCCAGAGCATCCAGGAGTACGTCAGTAAGATGGCACCTAAAGATGAGCTGCTGAGAGAATGCCTGAGGCGGCAGCAGACATGGAAGGAAGATCAAGCAGAGGAAGTGCCGTGGCAAGACAAGACCCTGCATGGGATGTACCATCGACAGATAGCTGAGGTGGCTGACCTTGGGAAATCCTGCCAGTGGCTGGAAAGGGCTGGAGTAAAAGACAGCACTGAGGCACTGATCATAGCAGCACAAAAACAGGCACTAAGCACCAGACCCATAGAAGCAGTGGTCTACCACACTAGACAGGACCCGAGGTACAGACTGTGCAGAGAGGCCTCAGAGACAGTCCAACACATAGTGGCAGGGTGTAAGATGCAGGCAGGGACAGCACACACTTAACAGCACAACCAAGTAGCTGGCATTGTGTACAGGAACATCTGCACAGCATATGGGCTAGACCCTCCAAAGTCCAGATGGGAGATTCCACAGAAGGTCGTGGAGAATGACAGGGCTAAGATCCTGTGGGACTTCCAGATCCAGACAGACAGGCAGGTACTGGCCAATCAACCAGCCATCGTGGTAGTAGACAAGGACCAGAAGACAGCAGTGGTGATAGATGTAGCAGTGCCAAGTGACAGCAACATCAGGAAGAAGGAGTATGAGAAGCTGGAGAACTACCAGGACCTGAAGGAGGAACTGGAGAGGATGTGGAAAGTGAAGTGAAGGCCAAAGTGGTCCCAGTGGTGGTAGGAGCACTCGGGGCTGTGACTCCAAAGCTGGGAGAGTGGCTCCAACAGATCCCAGGAGCAACATCAGAGCTCTCTGTCCAGAAGAGTGCAGTGCTAGGAACAGCTAAGATACTGCGCAGAACCCTCAAACTCCCAGGCCTCTGGTAGAGGACCCAAAGTTGAGAAAGGCGCATACCACCCATAGGGGTGAGAAGGGAATTTTTTATATATACTGTATATATACTATATATCAAACCAAGATGAATATCAGGGATCCAACACAGCCAGTGTGGAGAATAATCAATAGACAGACTGAACATGTTTTAGGAATCTGTATGAATAAACTAGAGTAATCCTGACTATTGACTACTCAGGACTACTGTATTCAGGAGTTCAGACTCTAGGGCAGAGCTTTCCAAACTGTGTGTCGGGACACGTTAGTGTGTCGGCTGCAGTGTCTGGGTGTGTCACGGCTGCTGCTGCCTCGGAGCCCTGCCAGGATTCCGCGCAGGTCCTAGTGCCTGCCTTGTGCCCTGCTGTAAGAGTGTGTCGCGAAATGATGCATGTCTAAAAAGTGTGTCACCAACATGAAAAGTTTGGAAAGCTCTGCTCTAGGGGTTTGTTGATTCAGTAAACAACGACCTCTTTCATTGTTCACACCAGTAGGACCAATAGGTTCTACAGTTTTTTTTCTTTTCAAAAAATAAACATTCTGCTTAAAACGTCCAAATCCATTTTCATTTGTAGCTTTCACTAATGTGTGCATTCTCTGAGAACCTTTTTAGGATAAATGTTCCTGATGTTGTTCACTGTTACATCCATTTCTTTGATGCAGACTTCTATTTTCCAAACATAAGCTTCCCAGTTTTGGTGTAACTTCCCCTTTGTATAGACAACATCCCAAAGCAAATATTCTTCTTTGGACATATGTTCCACAAGCATCTCTCTTTTTACTCTGGATTTTTGTTGAGAGAGAAACAGATGCTGGGACTGCAAATAGCCTGGCAGATTTTGCAAATTTTGCTCCCAGAGAACTCGTACATCTATACTCAGTTCAAGGGTGGAAAGACGAAGAGACAAGACCAATCCAGACTGTACAGAGTATCTCCCGTTCAGCAAGAGGTGGGAAGAAAGATTACCCATCATCTCTGCTGATCTCTGCTTTTTCTCTGCATATTAAGGACAATTTGCCATGGATGGGGTGGTTTATATATATATAAAATGAGAAGCACTTCTGAAATTATCTTCTATGCCTAAAAGCATTTAATGGACAAGGACAAAGGGGTTCCTATAAAAATAGGATCTTGGGATGAGAGAACTCCGGAATCTTCCTTCCCTCTAATACCCTCTGTTGGTTAAAGGATTCCATTGCAGGCCCTGAATCAGCCCAGCTGCAGTCTCAAGTCATGACTTCTGTCCATAAAGGTAGAAATTAAATTTAATGCATACGTTCTAATTTCTGCCACCTGAAAAATTAGTGGATTTCCTGGCACTTTGAGAGCCAGCCCTCCAGCTACTGTAGTTAGTTCCTTTTTTTACCGTTCACCTTAAATGCCTATTTCAGGCTTCTTTCTCCTGCTCCTCCTCTTCCTCCTCCTCGAATCTTAATTCATTAACCCCAGGTTTTTCCAAATCAGTACTCTAAAGCTCTGTTTCATTATAATTCCCATCATCCTCAATGGAGGATGGAAGCTGTAGTCATGCCCAAGGTGGATTTGAAGTGACTATAACTTGTTAGGCTATATTAGGTTTTCAATTAAAAAAAAACCCCATCTTATTAACTTAATAACTCAGCAGCAAATTAATGCTGTGGGGGGGGGACTAGAATTCATGGTCTCCTGGTTTCTAGCCTGGTGCCTTAACCACTACACCAAACTGGTTCTTTTGTCCACCAAACACCTTGTCCCAAGGAGAGGAATTTGGCAGTGCAGGAAGAGTGAAATTCTTTGTATCTTATTAGATGTTGGGGAAATAGTTATTTAGAGTACTTTTTGCTGTACCTGCTATAGTTCACATTGCATGTTCTCTTTCCTGCCTCCCTCCCCAATTAGGTTACTGTTTCCCCTCCCCAGAAAATAATTTGAATGACACTTTGCCATTCAACTCACACAATGATGTATTGGATTCCAGGAGCATTTTAGGGAAGCCATAATTCCAGTTTAAAGTACATTCTGCTTCCTACAACCAGAATCAATCCATCCAATACAAACTATATGGACAAAATAGTTGATAGTCACCCGCTACTGTGAAATTGGGGGGAGTGGGGGCGATGCCAGGAGAAGATGCTTCTCCATTGTAGCCCCTGCTTTATGGAATAGCCTTCCAGAGGACCCTGCTGACTCTCTGGAAGTTGATCAAAATGGAGCCCTTCCAGAGGGCTTTTTAAATTAGTTAATTAACATAGAACCATTTGGATTGCTGACTGTCATTGGGATAATTGTTTTTGTTTTAAATTAATGATAATTTGAAGCGGTTATGATTTAGTAGTTTATGTTGTCACATTGTGGATGTTTTATTTTTGTAAACCAACTAGGATCACAAGAATGCAACGGTCTAAAAAAGCAAGTAAAAACAAACAAATAAATATGTTGCTGGTTTCCATTCCCATTGCATTTTCCCCACGATTGTTCCAAAGGATTAAGGGAACAGAAGGAGAAGCCAGGAAAAGGGGGAATTGATTAATGTTGCTCACCCCACTCCTCCACTAACTCAGTTTTCCAAAGCTTGGTTTTTACATTATACAGTAGAACTCATCAAATTCCCAATCAGCAATTTTGGAATTGTGGAACTTGAAGTCCCAAAAACATTTAGAAGGAAGGTTGGGAAATCTGCTATGGTAGATATGTCCTATATGTCCAACTCAGCATCCTGGTCATAAATTCTTTTTAGAAGAATGAGAGCCCCTACTATATAATGTTGGCATTTTGACCAGAGGTAGTATTTCCATTTCATTGATAGGGAATACTTAGTTTCTGGTCCCCTGGAAAAGGCTTTTCTGGAATCCAGCCATTAGCTCATAGAATCAGAGAGTATGAGGGAGCTACTGAAGTCAACTCCTTACTCAGTGGACGTGCAACAGAAGGCTCTCCAGCCTCAGCTTGAAATCTTCCATCTTTCTGGTCACCAGAAAATGCTTCAACTCATCCAATTTTTAATGACCACCACTCTGGATCATTACTGCTCAATTGCTGTCCCTGTTTTCCTAACTTTCAGTCAGAATCTGTTTTTCTGTAACTTGGATCCATGATGTCACATCCTGCACTCTGGAATAGCAGAGAAAAAGTCTTGACCTTCTTCTGTGTGACATCTTTTTAGGTAATTGAAGAATGCTGTCCAACGTCCATCTTCTCTTCCTTAGGTTAAAGCAGGGCTTTCCAAAGTGCCACCGCTGGCGACACACCAGCGGTGGTGGCGGCGGCGTACACATGGCGGCGGCACGGGGGGGTGCATGTGCATGGCGGCGGCACGGGGGGGCGTGCGGCGGCGCGCACGTGCACGGTGGCGGCGCGAGGGGGCATGCGGCGGCGCGTGTGTGCATGGCGGCAGCAGCGGCGGCAGCCTCCGCTAAAACGCGGAAGCACTGATGCTGCGCTGCTGCCGCTGCCGCCGTGCACGCGCGCGCCGCTGCTTCCGGGTGGTGTGGCGACACACCACGCTGTGTGTGGCGACACACTTTTGTGTCACGACACACAGTTTGGAAAGCTCTGAGTTAAAGGATCTCAGATCCTTCAGCCTCTCTTCTTAGGATTTAGATTCCAATCCAATGTTCAGTCTCACTGCCCTTCTTTGCATCCGTGACTCATCTTACAGTGTGTCACCTAGAACCGGACCCTGAACTTGGGATGAGATCTGATAACAGTTTATTTTATTTTTACTTTACTAGGCTTATATGCCACTCCAATTACATCTGACTCTGAGCATCTTATAGACCTCCAAAACAATAATAAGATTAAAAACTAAAGCATAACAATGTCACAGCATAACCTTCCCAGCATTGAGGAACACCTATAGGAATATTTTTTATTTATTTATTTAATATTTATCCCGCCTTTATTATTTTTATAAATAACTCAAGGCGGCAAACATACCTCATACTCCTTCCTCATCCTCTTTTCCCCACAACAACAACCCTGTGAGGTGAGTTGGGCTGAGAGAGAGGGACTGGCCCAAGGTCACCCAGCCGGCTTTCATGCCTAAGGTGGGACTAGAACTCTCAGTCTCCTGGTTTGCCATTGGCTCCTTCCTAGGGCTGAGAGGGAGTGACTGGCCCAAGGTCACCCAGCCGGCTTTCATGCCTAAGGCGGGACTAGAACTCTCAGGCTCCTGGTTTGCCATTGGCTCCTTCCTAGGGCAGAGAGACAGGGACTGGCCCAAGGTCACCCAGCCGGCTTTCATGCCTAAGGCAGGACTAGAACTCTCAGGCTCCTGGTTTGCCATTGGCTCCTTCCTAGGGCTGAGAGACAGGGACTGGCCCAAGGTCACCCAGCCGGCTTTCATGCCTAAGGTGGGACTAGAACTCTCAGTCTCCTGGTTTGCCATTGGCTCCTTCCTAGGGCTGAGAGACAGGGACTGGCCCAAGGTCACCCAGCCGGCTTTCATGCCTAAGGTGGGACTAGAACTCTCAGTCTCCTGGTTTGCCATTGGCTCCTTCCTAGGGCTGAGAGACAGGGACTGGCCCAAGGTCACCCAGCCAGCTTTCATGCCTCAGGCGGGACTAGAACTCTCAGTCTCCTGGTTTCTAGCCCAGCACCTTAAACACTAGACCAAACTGGCTCTATATGTACCATAACCACACAGAAAAGAAAAGAACAGTCCCTCAGACCGTAAAAATCCACTGAAACAGACATGTTTTTATTGCTTTCTGAAAAGCTAACTGAATCAGAGCCCATCTGATGTACAGTAGGTACATATTATGAAGGGCGTATCAGAGTCATAACCTTCCTTCCCCTGTTATTTGGCTGGGCTCACTCCCACTCCTAACTATTGTCTAAGTTTGGCTTTGCATCTTAATGTATATCATAGCTATTGTGATTTGGTAACAATGGTTTATAACATAGCACAATGTATCATTCCAGACAGTTGTGGCTTACTCAAATAAGCATGGTTTAACAAGTGTGAGCCTAGCTTACTTGTACTATTAATGTCAACAACATAGCTTATTTTGATCATTTTTCCTAACTAGTCTTTCTAGCTAAGCATCTTTGGTTTGGATATTGTTAGACGGCCTAACTGATCTCTTCCTAACAGTCATGTTCTCCAGATAGGTAGGAGTACATCTCCCTTAACCATAGGCCATATTAGAATCAGGTACCTTCCTGAACGAGATTAGGGATATGATTAATTAAAATATAAGAGTGGCATAAAGAATTGCTGGGATGCCTTTGAGAAGCCCTGTGAAAGAGAATAGATCTGAATGATTTTGATGAATTGCTGTTAAATAAATTCTCCATCGTGTAATCAATTGAGCTTCTCATATACTGTGATTACAGGGGATTTAAATTTGCATATAGAGCTCCCATTCTCTTGGGGGGGGGGGTTAGGCTTAAATTTGAATAATCTTAATGTGTGTCTGCATGAAAGAAGCATGCTGTCTCCAAACCAAGTTCAAAATTAGATGTATTTACAAAAATGAGAATTACATTAGCACTTTACGATGATTAGTTTTTAACCATCCATATACTACTAAAACCCTTGTGTCTGTTTGTTTGTAACCTTCAATTGGGCAAAATGGTGCTTCATAGGGCAACAATTTTTGAACCAAGTTACCTCAAAAAAGTTACCTCAAACCAAGTTACCTCAAAAAAGTAGTGTGGTAGCTCAGCAAGTAAGACGCCAGGTTTGTTGATTGGAAGATCGCAAGTTTGGAGGTTCGAATCCCTAGCCCCCCCGTGACAGAGTGAGCTCCCGCACTAGCCCCAGCTCTTGCCAACCTAGCAATTCAAAAGCATGCAAATGCAAGTAGATGAATAGGTACCACTTCGGTGGGAAGGTAACAGCGTTCCACGTGCGTCATGCTGGCCATATGACCATGGAAGCGTCTTCGGACAGTGCTGGCTCTTCGACTAACAAATGGAGATGAGCACCGGCCCCTAGAGTCGGACACGACTGCACAAATGTGCGGGGGGAACCTTTACCTTTGACCTCAAATGGGCTAACTTACAGAATGCGTCCAAAATCCGGGACCCATTACTCCCGTGCAACTGAAATTTGGCAAAGGTGTGGCTGCTTCAGTACCACCACACTGCTGCCACACTGCCACGATCATGCAATCATCCTTTCCAACACTCCCTGCCAGCTTCCCACAAGGAAGGTCAGCCGGCAGGAAGTTGGAAGTCGCTCCTGCTCCCATTGCTTTTTTGCCCTTGGTCAGTCTGTTTCCCTGTTTAGGTAGGGAAATATCTCTGAAATGATGATCCAATGGGTCATAGGTTATCTAGTATTCATTATAGACCTACAGGATTCAGTAAAGTTGCCTTAAAGTGCCTTAAGGAAACATCCATCTTTTCTTAATAGGATAAGAAGTGATTGGCCACTGTCAGGATGTTTTTCTGACGGATCCAGGGATTTCATGGTGGTCTCCTATCTAAGCACAAACTGGACCTGACCCAGTTTAGCTTTTCAAGATCAGTCAGTTAGGTGCTGTGGCATTATTATCCCACTTTGGGATTTGGGGAGGCAACCTACTGTAGGCACATTCTTACATAAGAAAGATATATAATATGTCACATCAATCCAATCTCTTGAGTCTATTTGAGTCCATCAAGTTTTTATTTTGCTCTGGAAGTTACTTTTTCAGTATTTCTGAAATTGCACATCTGATCCCACTGAGGCTTTTTAATGACATTCCCAAACACCTTTGTTATCCTTTTAAAAAAAAAATAAATAAATATCCAGCCTGAAGAATAATTGTATAAAGCTTGCTGAGTATTTTGTAAGTTTCAGTTTGATTTTAACAAATGTGCTTCTGCTGCAACTGCTGCTGCTGTTGTTGCCTTCATTGTCCAAAATAGCCAAGGGGATGATTAAAATTAAATAATATTCATCAGGCTTTTTTAATAAACAAAATTATTGTTTATTATTGTTTCCATGGTTTGTTATAGGAAGTTCTAAAAATAAAAAATCATCTCCTTTGTCATTTTTTTCTGAATTTTGAGGGTTCAGTAGCATTCAGCATAGCCCACCACCCTGTCTACCCTGTATTTTCTGTTCCTAAGGTGAAAAATAAGGGAACAGAAGCTTGTTTTCAGTTCTCATTGGCCCATATACTGGATGACTTGAAACCTTTTGAGTCCTGTTCCATTGGAACAGAATCCAAGGGGAACATTCTGAGTGGGGCAGTTTTGTTCTAACCTTAGGGCTGGATTTGTGGGGAAGGTATGTTTGTTTTATTCACACACTCTTGGGAAACTCTATCAGACCCTATAAGTCAACATGCCTGGTGGTCAAGGATCATGTACTCCAGAATAATTGCAAGGCCCCAGATAGATAGTTGAGGGAATGCTATTAAAGGCAAAACTGAAGTACTTTGGCCACATAATGAGAAGACAGGATACCCTGGAGAAGATGCTGATGCTAGGGAAAGTGGAAGGCAAAAGGAAGAGGGGCCGACCAAGGGCAAGATGGATGGATGATATTCTGGAGGTGATGGACTCGACCTTGGGGGAGCTGGGGGTGGCGACGGCCGACAGGAAGCTCTGGCATGAGCTGGTCCATGAAGTCACGAAGAGTCGGAAGTGACTGAACAAATAAACAACAAAACAGATAGTTTATGTTTGTGTAAAACTAAACACAACTGTGTTTTTGAGTTTGTATGTGTGCACTGACTATATTAGGATAGGGTTAGCTCCCAGCTACTGTTAGGTCACATGTAGCTTGACTCTCTAATTGGTGGTATAATCATGCATTCCACATCTACCATCTTGCATGAAAAACATGCTAAAACTCTTCCTCTGGGTTCTGTCCCTTATTTCCCCCAAAGAGACAGAGAAGCAGGATCTCAAAGGGTTGTAATGAGTCTCAAAGAGAAGGAAGGGCATCAGTGGGGACTTTATGCTGCTGCTTCCACACCAGAAAAAAGATTGATCTGTGGAGGAAAGAGCTTAGTCAGAATATAGAACAGGAGTAGGCAACCTACAGCCCAGCCACATGGAGTCTTCAATCTAGTTTCAAAACCCTCTCATCGGATTTCACATGGGAACTGTGGGTTCCTTCCCTGGAGACTGTTGCTTGGAAGAGAGGAAATCAGGTTTCAGAAAGAGACAAAAGAGGTAGTCAGAGGGAGGATTGGCATTTCCACCCGTATTGACTTTGGGGCATCCGCAGGGGGATCAAAGACTCAAGATGGCAATGTAACTATGCCATTGAAACCCACTCCCTTTTTATACATCTCCCCTTTGGGGGAGATGGGGCGGTGATATAAATCGAATTATAAATAAATAAATAAATAAATAAATATGCCTGCAACATCTTCCTAAAAAAGGAGTGGGGCTTTGATTACATGGTCATGCCCACCATCTTGATCTTTTTTGATCCCTCACCCCTTCAGATTCCTTTGGGCCCCATCCACTGTTTAACTCTCCTCACCATGAGGACCCTAACAAGGAAGAATGTGAACCTCCCCCAACAGAAAAAACAGTTGACCATCCTAACTTATAATATTGCCTGAGATTTTAGGCCTGCAACAAGCATCTTTCAAAGACAGAACTAAATATTTTACACTTGCCTAGTCAGAAAGCATGTTGCAAAACATTTCTTTTTTTCCCTGGGTGCCTTTCAGTTGTATATAAGTGGAGCTCTTAAAGATAAGCTGATCTGGTATTCTTTGCTAGATAATTATTTATAAATTGTAGCCTCCAGAAGGGAGGTTGGATTGTAGAATTCCTTCATTCTGTGAACCCACAAACTTTTTTCTCACTATATTCTGTTTCGGTATAATTGTTGTTCTCTACTTTTTAATTTATTTTTGTCCATTGACGCCAGTGACCCATGAAAATAGAGTGTGGAGAAACCTAAAATGCTGAAATAACTCTTAGAATTATTATATTTTAATCCATTAGTTTTCCTGTCTTGAAGACAAAGAGTAGAACCAATGGATCTCTTCAAGCAGTGAAATGTACTTTGGAGGGATGAGTCTGTGTAATGAGCATGGAGCAAGATAACTGCAATACAAATGCTCTACCCTTGAGCTAAGAGCCTTCTCCAGCCACAGGGCTATACAATCTGATCTTCCATCTGAACTGGTTCATTGTAGCTGTTTTAAACAGTAAAACCTCCCTTGCCCATGTCGATGAAGGTTCTCAGTCATCCAGGTGGAACAGTCTGTAGCTTGAATCATGTCAACTGGATTTCTATTTTCTCAGTGGAAACATTTCGCTCCTTATCCAAGAAGCTTCTTCAGTCTGAGCAAAGTTAGTAAGGGAATCCTTAAATATGTTTCTAGGGTGGCTGTGTGACCTTGCACCTGGGGCTAGGTCATGGTTATTTGAGATGTTTATTTCTAAGTCCCTTTATCATCCAAAGGAGGATCGTTAAGATTACCATGCTGCTGTTGAGCTTGTGAAATGGTCTTAATATTCCTAGGCACAGAAGACAAAGCAGGAAGGAAAATAGAAGTATATGACTATATAAATAGTCAGGAAGAGACTAGAAGAGGACAGCACCCTTGAAAGGAGAAACCATCTCAACCCAAACCAGATCTGCCATCTTCTGGACCTGTGTCTTAACACCACTTATTTCTCATACAGAGGTGACTTTTACAGACAAAAACATGGCTGTGCCATGGGTTCCCCTGTGTCACCCATTGTGGCCAATTTATACATGGAAGAAGTGGAGAAGAAAGCACTCAACACATTCCAGGGAACGGTGCCCACCCACTGGTTTAGGTATGTGGATGACACCTGGGTCAAAATCAAGGCCCAGGAAGTACAGGCCTTCATGGACCATATAAACACCATAGATGCCAACATTAGGTTCACCAGAGAAGACACCAAGGACAACAGACTGGCATTCCTAGACTGTGAAGTCCTCATTGGGACCGGTGGCAAGCTAGAAATAGGGATCTACAGGAAACCCACACACACAGATCAATATCTGATGTTTGACTCCCACCATCCACTGCAGCACAAACTAGGAGTCATCAGGACATTGTCACACAGAGCAGAAACCATCCCCACCTCCATGGATTCCAAAAAGAATGAAAATCAGCACCTGATAACAGCTCTGAAGGCCTGTGGATATCCAAATTGGGCCTTCACTAAATCTAAGTCTACCAGACCTAAAACAGCGACAGATAGGGCTGAGACTCAGAGTAAACGGAAGAACCTGGTCATTCCTTACATGGCTGGCGTGTCTGAAAAGATAAAACAGATATTTGGCAAACACCACATACCTGTATATTTCAAACCCACCAACACATTGAGACAGAGGCTTGTACACCCCAAAGATCAAACTCCAAAACACAAGAAAAGCAATGTAGTTTATGCAATCCAGTGCAGTGAGGAGTGCTCTGAACTCTGCATTGGAGAAACCAAACAATCTTTGTACAGGAGGATGGCCCAACACAAGAGAAGTAACACCACAGGACCAGAGTCAGCAGTTTATCTTCATCTAAAGGAAAAAGGACACTCATTTGAGGACATTAATGTTCACATTTTAGACAGAGAAGATAGGTGGTTTGAGAGAGGGGTCAAGGAGTCCATTTATGCCAACTTGGAAAATCCTTCCTTGAATAGAGGTGGGGGCCTCAGGCACAATCTTTCCCCTATTTTCCTTCCTGCTTTGTCTTCTGTGCCTAGGAATATTAAGACCATTTCACAAGCTCAACAGCAGCATGGTAATCTTAACGATCCTCCTTTGGATGATAAAGGGACTTAGAAATAAACATCTCAAATAACCATGACCTAGCCCCAGGTGCAAGGTCACACAGCCACCCTAGAAACATATTTAAGGATTCCCTTACTAACTTTGCTCAGACTGAAGAAGCTTCTTGGATAAGGAGCGAAACGTTTCCACTGAGAAAATAGAAATCCAGTTGACATGATTCAAGCTACAGACTCCCTTGCCCACTTCTGGAAGTTGCATTCAAACTGGGGTATGCAGTACGTATTTCCTCTGAGTTGTTGTGAATAGGGCTTAGAAACAATCTTGCCTAAAATGTTTCAGCATCGAACATGAGACCAAGCCATTCTATTCTTCTCCAGTATCTCGATAGACCTCTGTGTGTAGATTTTTTAAAATAAAAAAACCCTCTTGCAAAGCAATGCTGCAATTACATATAATTGTCTAACTACAATAGTTTTATTTTCAAAGGTTACTCCCACAGATGTAGATAAATTACTAAATAATGAAACAGTAAGATTAGGTTCAAACTGAGTCTGTTGAAGTGCACAAGAGGGGGAATCTCTCCATGTTTCCATTTAACTTTTTTTAGATATAGGAAATTAATGGTGATATGGGAAAGTTTTGTACTATCTGAGCTCAGTTCCTAATAGCGCGGGGTTTTCTTAGAAACAATATGGAAGTATTTTAACATTGCTTTCTTCTGGGATATTCTTCTGACTTTGCAGTCTATCTAAACCCTTGGAATTTCCTAGTGGTTTCCCATTCAACTACTAACCAAGTCTACTTTGGCTGATTTCAAAACTCTAAGCATGATCACAGGAATTGAATTTGTCTTGAAGGTGTTCATCACTGGAAATGACACTATTGTCTGAACTTTCAATAGGGACAGCTGGGGCATAATGTTCCTCTTCCATTCACAGGGTGAGAAAGTAAAAAAAAAACCAATCAAGTTAAGGACAGAGTAGCCCATTATACTCTAACACCAATGGGGAAATTCGCTAGATTTTTAAAACATTACTTATCACAAGGCAGCAGAATGCTGATGAAGGTGAACGTATGGATATGAGTTATGAGTCTTTGGTTATGAATAAAACTAAATCTTGCCTCCTGTTAAAAAAAACTCTGCCTTCTTTGAACAAAAAACATGGTTGGTACAGCAAAATATGTGAAACTGAAAGATTTCTCTATTGCATGAAATTTATTGGTAAAGAATCACGTTCTGTGGAGTTCTTGGTGCTCTCTGAGCTTGGTGGTTTGCTTGCAGACATTTCATTACCCAACTAGGTAACATCATCAGTTGTTGTTATCTAGTTGGGTAATGAAACGTCTGCAAGCAAACCACCAAGCTCAGAGAGCACCAAGAACTCCACAGTTCAGCCCTGAGCTACAGATATTCTCTTCTATGAGAATCATGTTCAGAACAGGAGACAGAGTGAATTCAAAACTATCCAGAAGATCCCCATAAAGCAACCTGCTAAAGAATATAAAAATGGGCTTTTATAAAAAAAAAAATCTACCACATCCAAATTCTTACGAGCTTATGGATCTACAGAACCAATGGTTTTGAACATGGTGGCAGAAGTTCTAAAGAGGGAGAACTATTTCATGAGTTACCAAATTCTGAATTTGTGTTACAATCATGTATGTAGTATATGCACCTAGCCCAGTTTTAGATTAATTTACTGTTGAAGTACCTTTCATGTTACACTTTTTGACTTTCCCCCGAAGATGTGATTAGCATTTCTTGATCCTATCTTTCTTTAATGCCTTTCTTTTCTAACCACTTGAGTGAAGGTTTATGTATATCAGGATATATGTGATGCAGTTTGACCCCCTTTGTCTCTTTCAGCAGTTTCATCTGTAGACCAAGCACTTCTGATTTTCCATTCAGTGTAGGAACTGACTTGCCTTAGTATGTATAGGTAAAGGTAAAGGTTCCCCCCGCACATTTGTGCAGTCGTGTCCGACTCTAGGGGCCGGTGCTCATCTCTGTTAGCCGAAGAGCCAGCGTTGTCCGAAGACGCTTCCACGGTCATGTGGCTGCATGACACGCGCAGAACGCTGTTACCTACCCACCGAAGTGGTACCTATTCATCTATTTCATTTGCATGCTTTCGAATTGCTAGGTTGGCAAGAGCTGGAGCTAGTGCGGGAGCTCACTCCTCACGCGGGGCTAGGGATTCGAACCTACGAACTTGCGATCTTCCGATCGACAAGCCTGGCGTCTTACCCGCTGAGCCACATATTCTGCATGGTTTATGTTCATAACCTTGCAGTTTTATCACAGCTTTGCACGGAGCTCTGCTTTGGAAACAGGAATGCCCTAGAAGACTGTGGGTCAGCAACCTGGTGCCTTCCAGTTGTTTTAGACCCAGTAGCATGGCCAATTTGGGTACTTGAAAAGCAAACGTTAGAAAGGCACCAGATTGGCTGCCCCTGTCCTAACAGATTCAGCTTCATCACTAATGTCACTTGACTATGCATTCTGAATTTTGCTATTAAGGCAATATTTTATTTTATATTTTATTGACACTGAGTGAATTTGGCTGCAAAGCAAGTCTTTGGATGCTTTACCGCAAACGTTTTCAGTCTGGTGTCCTCCAGGTTGGTCAGGAATTCTGGGAGTTGGAGTCCTAACACGAGTGGACAGCATCAGGTGGGGGCAGACTGGTCTAGGTAATTGTGTGAGCCTCTCCATGGAAAGGTGGTGGTCATCCACCTGAATCTGCACAATTTTCTTCCCTGAAACACCGTACCAGCACCCCATGTTCTTCTCTTGCAGCTCTTCGTTGTCAATTAAGTTTGGCAATCCTCATCCATTAATTCCCAGTCATTAAAGGAACAGTCTGATTGTTGCACTCTGTCATTTAGTTACTATCCATGCAAAAAGAAAGATAAGGTCAACATCATCCATCATTCCAGGTGCTGAGTCCCTCCACCTCCAAAAATATATTTTTTTTAAAAAAATCCCCAAATTATATGAGGTGTCTACATGATTTTAGTGATCTTAGCTTGCTTTCATGAGACCAGTCAAGTTACCACAACATTTCAGAGTTCTTGTGTAAAGGTTTGCAAGATCTCATGCAAGAATGCTGCAGTCTGGTGAGATTTGGTCCCTTCACATATGTTCAGCCATTTCAAAAACATTTTTTTAAATTATTATTATTATTATTATTATTATTATTATTATTATTATTATTTTCCGGAAAAAATTTGAAGACCTGGTTATGCCGCCTGGCTTGGGATGGGAACGCCAACAGTTCCTCCTGGGGGTGGCTGGTGCCATAACACCCTCCCTATTATTAAGATCTATTGCCCTTGGATTTTATATTTATTCTATTCTATTGATATTGTAATTTTATATTTATATTTTTAACTTTGCTTTTATTGTAAACCGCCCAGAGTCCCCCGGTGGGGGGAGATGGGCGGTGATATAAATTTAAATAATAAATAAATAAATAAATAAATAAATACAATTATTACATTTTAGAAGTCTACTAATGCCATCTACAGGTATCAAAGGGACCATGCTGGCAACCATGGTTTGCATTTCTTCCTTTAATTCTTAAAAAGGGCAAAGCCTGTGGATTCCCAAGCTCCTGTCATAAATAATTTTATTCTATGGTTGTAGCTCTCAGCTGCATGCCAACATGCGCAACCAAATGTGCTCCTAATGGGAAAATCCACTTGTACAGGGGGCTGGAGGTGTTATGCCTTTTCCACCCACATGGTTATTTTTCTCCCTCCACTTCTCTTCTAGTTTCCCTCCACTCACCTCCATATGGTTCCTGTCCCACTTTGTAACGTAAAGGGCCTAAAGCAAAAAGACTGTGGACTGTGCCCCAGTGGCCGGTGCAGTTCTTGGAAGTCCACCATGATCTGCGCATGCACCACCCCCTCCCTTTCTTGCACCATTGCTATACGACAGGAGAACTCCCAAGCCCACAATCATGTCTTTCTGTTTTTGTTGCTCCTGTCATTGTCATGATTTGTTAGGTACAAAGACAGGAGGCTGGCCCAGCACAAGTCGGAAATAGAGTGTTTCACTCCAAAAGGGAGTATGGGAAATGGTGGGCGCGCGACAATGAGCAGGTAAGTAAAAGCATGAATGCCATCTAACCCCTTCCAGGGGTCAAGGGACTTGTCTGTTGGAGGAGCACCCAGGGGAACATTGCAGCCCACCTCCTCAATGTGTGATCATTGTCCAACCCGTGCAGTAAATCTCTAGAATGCTCCTAGATTGTTTGTGTTGTCAGATCTGCAATCAGGGTTGCAAAACCCGCTTGGCTTCCTGTTTGGTTTGTAACAGCAGCTTCATTTGCAGGAGAAGGTTCTAAGTGCCTAGAGAATGGAAACTATCCTGTAAGGCAGAAATGGAGAAATGTTGGGTTGTGAGATGGCTGACAGCTTCAGCGGGTAGGGTGAATATGCAAAGGAAACTGGGCCACCTCAAAGTGAGTCCGGCCTGAATTTCCCATGGTTCTCCTGTTTGGTGGGGCTTTTATTTTATAATTATATTAAACCTATGATAAGGATTCAGGGGTATCCACAGGGTATGGTCAAAAAAGTCAAGATGGTGACCACGGCCGTGCAATTGAAGCTCTTTGATTGCACCATCATGGCCACCATCTTGACTTTCTTGACCACATCCTGCGGATCCACCCATAAGGATTACACTACAGTTTATGTCTATTTCCCACAGAGAAGGTACTGGGACGGGGCAGGGCCTACTGTTCAGGCTATCCATTCCTGCCCTCTTAGCTGAGAACCGAGCTGCTCTTCAAGGCACAGGAAGGTTTTTTTTTTTTTAAATGGCTACCTGACTCTGCAAAAGGGACTCTTTTACAGTATGGGAATCACTTCATTCATTACTGGTTATTTTTCTATCAAAACAATCAATGAGAAAACTGGGAGCTCTCCTGGAATATATTTGGCCTAGCAACAATGGCAAAGAATGACCTCCAGCATTCCTAAAATGTGAATTTATTACACGTGGGCCACTGACTTTTCTTCTTCTCCTGATCTTCCTCCCCCCCTCCTGCTCTTTCTCTTCCCTTTTTTCTTTAACAGCAAAAATGCCCTGTAGTGATTGGATGAGAGCTTCTTGAGATACTTAGCATTACTGAAAAATGCTTAGGCATATAGTCTACAATGATAGCAACAACAACAAAAAAACATACTTGAGAATTTCCAAAGGCACCTGGATAACTCACAAATCATCACTGAAACTCTCCCACAGATAATGCTAGCAGTCAGAGGTAAAATAGTTATGTGGGTTGTATCAAACATAAGAACACTCACAAATTGCAAAGACATGAAGAAAATGTTGATCTCCTCCTCACTTTGAAAGACTTTGACAAAATAGTTTATTTTATATTCCCCACCTTCAGGACCCCACAAACCTCCCCCCCCCCGAAAGGTGTTTACAACAAGAAAAACTCTATTCTAGTACACACAAAAATGGGGATAATAAAGTCAAAGAAATTTAAACAATAGCTCATAAACTCTATATATACAGTTAAAACCCAGTTAAATGCCTGGCTGAATAAAATTTCCTCGATTGCTCATCCTAAGCCATCAAATAAGGGGCCAGGCAAGCCTTTTGAGGGAGGGAATTTCAAGCCAGAGCATTGCCACCAAGGAGGCCCTGTCTCATGTTACCACAGTGAGAGGAAACTTCCCAGGTTCCAAGACAACAATTGGCTACCAGTTCCAGGTTCAACCCTTGGAATCTCCAGGTAAGGTTGGAGAAATTCCTGGTTGAAACTCAAGTTTGCTGCTATATTTTGGTACAGCGTCAACAATATTTGTTTAGATGGACTGTGATTTGGCCTTGTATAAAACAACTTCCAATGTTCTATATCAAATGTCTTGTCAGTGTGGGAATACTATTTGTTCCTGCACAGTTCCTTCTGCTCTATCACCATAAAGTCCTCTAAAATCCAACATCATTGGCCACATGGACAGCAAAATTTAGACTTAGAGACCACAGTTGGGAGTGATTTCCCAAAATATAGGAATCAGCAGCCTTTTAACTAAATCAAAGAGTTTATTAAAGTTAATGAATTAAATTTAACAAAATTCATAGTTCCTATTTCTGAATCAGAATGTTCCTTCAGTGATGATCTCTGGGTTATCCAAGTCATCAGTTTTATCACTGTTACCTTTTTCTCTTTGTTGACCAGTGATGTCAACAAGAGTTGATCTTATTCACACATCTGCTTGGTATTGATTATCCATGTCTGTTTGTTTTTTCATTCTCTTCATGTTTCATACAGCCTCTCCTCTCTTCCCCTCCCTTTGTCATTGCTGCGTCTGCTTTGAATATCAAATAGATTGATCTATTCTGTAAAAAGCAATTCAGCTGAAGAAGCAGCAGCAAATTGGTGGGGATGAAAAAATACATGCAAATATCAATTACTCATGTGCCATTTTTATGCCATGGAAAATAGGTTTTCTTTCCCATCCAGTATATTTTGTCATCTTGTATATCCCCCCCCCCCAGAAAAGAACCTAAAAATTCCAGTTCAGTAGAGACAAAATGCACCATCATACTGAGAAAGTTGCACGAAATTAGTAGACTGGAAATCTTTTATGAGTAGAATCTGGGGAATTCCTCTTAGGTATCACTTATTATGACCAAAATCAGTTATTCTTTCTTCCAAAGAATCTTGGTGTAAGAATAAGAGGAGAACTAATTGCAAAGTCTACAAGCCAAGAATGTTGAGTATATAATCCTGCCAGTCTTAACTAAGGAAAGGTTTCACCTTCTTATATGGCTCATAGACATGTGTTAGAAGGATGAATCTGTAGAATGCCAATATAGCATTGCCAATGGAATGACAGCCAACAATACCTTCTGAGTCTGCACTCTGAAACCTACTCATATTTTTAGATTAGCACTCATTTTTTGCAGTGGTAATACATGGTTGGCCCAAAGGACTTTAGCAATCAATCCTATATACTATTTCTTTTGGATTGAGATGACATGGGAGATAAACAACTGCATTTCTAATAGCACTTTGGATTTTTAAAAATTGCGTCACAGATTTAGCTAGGAACAAAGTTGGGTGTTTGACTTCCTGTGGATCTGCAGGGAGATAAATAGTAGCAAGAGCGAAGTCCCGGGCAACCAACCAACCACATTACGGTACAAAGCAAACGCTGCACTTACTTTCTAAAATATAAAAGATGGTTGAGGGATTTCTTCATCTTTCTGTAAAAAGCCTGTTGCATTTACAACAGCACTAGGCTCTTTGCAGACTAGAAGCATCTTTTCTGACACATCCTGGAAGAGCTACTGTAAGGGATTGGCCACATGGTTAGAAAGTATGACCATAGGGAAGAAGCTTCTCTGCAGAGACACTATACACAGGGCTTTTTTAAAAAAAGTGGAACACAATACCTATCTGAACAGGACAAATACTCCTACAAGATTTTTAGAAATCCTTAACAAAATATGCCTGTCCTGTATCAGGTTTCAAACTCACACACACTCAGCTGCTAGGTGAAAAGAGCAATGTATTCAAGGCTGAGTAGATAATGGAAGACAAGGAAAGGAATGTAAATCAAAACAGAGTCTTTGGGAAAGACGTTTGCCTGGGTAGTTTTGGTTTCAGTAGGGGCACATGGAAGAGAAGTCAAATCAAGTCCGAAGTTCAGAGAGCCAAGTCAGGTTTCTCAGCCAGTCCAAAGGTCAGGGTTTCAGGAATCACAAGCAGAATCACAGGAACTACACACCAGAGCCGGCAATCAGATGGTTGTTTCCAATGGAGAAACACGGGTCAGGGCTGCCTCTTAAATCAGGCTGCAGCCAGCTGTCTTTAATTAATAGAGTTACTCTCTTGCTTGGCAAGGAGCCTCATTGAGCATCTTTGCTCTGCTCTCCTCTCTACTTGCTGAGTCCGAGGGCTTGGAGGCCGTACGTCATCATCTGTCTGCTCCTGCTGTTCCAATGGTGCCCGTGTTTGAGCAGCCTTAGGTGATTCCTGGCTTGGTGTCTCCTGAGGCTGACATTCCACTGATTCAGCTGGAGCAGCTTCTTCAGAGTCAGAGTCTCAGTCCTAGGCTATGGCAATGCTGCATAAATAGTTCAAAAAGCCTAATCTGTGTGGTACCAGATTAAAAAATGAAAAGAAATGAGATTGGGTTAGGATTGTTCAAATTATTTTCCAATTGGGCCAATGCACACTCCTTGGGAGTAATTGAAGGGGCCTGTTTGTGTGTGTGTGCCTTCAAGTCAGTGTTGACTCCTGGCGATTGCCTGGACAAGTCCCTGCAGTTTTCTTGGCAAGATTCCGGAAGTGGTTTGCCATTGTCTCAATCCTAGGGCTGAGAGAAAGTGACTGGCCCAAGGTCCCCCAGCTGGCTTCATGCCTAAGGTGGGACTCGAACTCCCAGTCTCCTGGTTTCTAGTTCCTTAACCACTACACCAAACTGGCTCTCTAATTGAAGGTATCCAGCTCAAATTACTTATCTTCGTCAAGACAATGCCGCATATCAGATGTGGATTGTGGGTGAACATTTGTGTGTGTGTGTGTGTGTTTATATAGTCTATGTGAATTATTAATTTCTTATTTGTTGCATTTAATTAAGTCAGTAATTTCATGCCACAATCATAGCAGTGCTATTGAGACGTCTATGCTTTGACAACCTCATAAAACATACCATTGCATAATTGATTTTATACGATAGAAGCAAAAGCTATTAGTGGAGGGCTGACGACTGATTGTTTTTCAAATAGAAAAGTGCCTCGCAAACAGACAAGATCAAGAACAAAAACACATTTCCCATTTTTCCAGCACCTCCCATTTTGTATTTGTTGGATTTCTTTGTCTTGTAAGAAAAACTGCCACATAAAATCATCTTTTCCAGCTCAGACTGATGCTGCATTACAAAAAACAAAGCCTCTTGGGGTAGAAGGGTTAGATGCCAGTTCTTCACCCTGCCTAAAGACTGACTTCGCTTATTTCTTTCACAAGTTCACTTTAAGGACACTTCCAGTAATTTTACTTCCCAAAGCCTCAGAAGCAATTTGATGATGATTCCTGATTATTTTGAAAGTTCTGCCAACTCGAAAGGTTAAGGATCACAGCCAGGGCCTGAGATATTGCAGCTCCTATGGCAATAAAAAGAATCCCCATGCCCCAAATTTCACACAAAAAGAAAGGAAAATTAGTTTGGTGTTTTTCATGTCTGCTCTTTGAACAAAAAGAAGAGACACTACTGCAGTGTTTCTCAACCTCAGCAACTTTAAGATGGGTGGACTTCAACTCCCAGAATTCCCCAGCCAGCATGGGGAATTTCCATAGCTGGCTGGAGAATTCTGGGAGTTGAAGTCCACCCGTCTTAAAGTTGCTGAGGTTGAGAAACACTGCACTTCCAAGTCTCACTCTTGTCTGGATTACTTTGGTGGAACTGCAAAAGCTGTAAAGTCCAACATTTCCCTTTATGTCCCATCTTGCACCTCACCCCCCACCCCACCCCTTGACACCCTGAAATCCCTCTGTGGAAATTCAGTGGCAAAATGGCTGAAGTTCAACAGTGCAATATTTTGCTTTATTTTCAGAATTAAAGTTTAGGAATGAGCGGACGCTGCCCTGGGGGGGGGGGGGGGGGTCCATTTCTTCTATCCCCACTCTTACCTTCCTGCACCACCACCCCAAAAAAGCAGCCCAAAAATCTGCCTGAAAATTTAGCCTGTTTTTTTGTGAGGGTTCAAAGGAGGAAATGAGTGGAACCAGTTGAGGATTCCTACTCCCATCCCATTCTTTAAACCACCACAAACCCAGAGAAAAGGGAAGGGAAATTTTCCAAAGATTTCATCCTCATCTTCCAGTGGCATCACTCATCAGCATCCTGAGGCCTTCCAGAAGATCAGAAGACTCATCTACAATCCCTGAAATGTAGACCTCTCTTCTAGAGCCTGAAACTCAGATTTCCCAAAAGGAGCAAGCAAGCATTCCCTCTAGGGAAAACAGAGCCATAATGTCGCAAAGCACAAAAAACACCCAAAGCTTTTTAGCACTTTCAACCACACTGTGGCTGAGTTGCAAATAAATCAGCTCTCCAACGTTGCTGCCACTGTTGGAAGACAAACAGTGCTTTCTGGTGGTGCTGCAAAATCCTTGCACAAAGTCCCCTAAGGCATCTAACATTTTGGGAATGCAATCTTGTAGGCCCTCAAGAAGGGCAACAGAGTTCATTCCACAGAGTGGTAAAGAGAGAATTGGACTCCCTGGACTATGCAACTTCTGATTTTGGGAACCAAAACTGGATCTCCTGAACATCTGGCATGTTCCTTTCTGCAGAAGTCTTCTTGGGAACAGGGGAAGTTAAAGGAGAATAGCACCCCTGCTTTTTTTTTTTAGAAACTAAGGTCCTGAGGTTCTTAATGTGGTCCTCCTCCTCCTCCTCCTCCTCCTCCTCCTCCTCCTCCTCCTCCTCTTCTTCTTCTTCTTATTTTTCTTCTTCTTCTTCTTCTTCTTCTTCTTCTTCTTCTTCTTCTTCTTCTTCTTCTTCTTCTTCGAAAATAAATCTATATACAATTTATCAGGCAAATAGCTTCCTGAAAACAACTCACCAATAACTGAAGAGCTTTGTCATGTAAAATGTAATTAAACTTATGGCTCCTTATTGCAATGTTGAGATGGCTTGTTCACCTACATTGGATGCAGACAACCAGTTTAGTAGAAGCGTTACTGTAAATTTGCCTCTGATGCAGGGTGAAATCCTCTTTAGCAGTTGGCAGTCGGTTACAGCATGTTTTATTCATTTTGAATCTTAGAAATGCTTCTGCGCATAGACAAATTAATCTTGGACAATATCAAGCCGTACCCATGTTTGCTTTTGTTTTTATTGTGGAATGGCGTTTGTTCGTTCTATCTATCTTCACATAAAAGCTTAAGCTGACTTTAACATCTCTCAGCAACAATTGCAGAATACAGCCTTTAACTTGATTTATACACTGCTCAAAACACTTACTCATCTGTGATTTTTTTTAAGAAAAAGGTCTTATCCAGAGCTATTTACTGCAGTGGGATTGCCAGTATATACTTTACTTTAAGGAAGACATTATGTCAGACTACAGTAAAAAAAAAAACTTCCTTGGAGTTGCTTTGGGCTTTTCCAAAAGGAATCACAGACTCATCGTTATAATCATCATCCATTATCTATTTATTTACAAGACGAAGCTTCTCTTAAACCTTCAAGAACAGGGCCAATAACCACTAAAGTTATAATTCATTTTACCTAAAATAGTATAGGTAAATTGCACTATAATAGTTTAAATAACATATTTAAAAAGTCGCTTTTTTTTCAGTCTCAAAGTACATCCCAAGATGGTTGGTAACCCTGAGCTTATGATTATGAACCTGAGTGATGGTTGGTAACTCATATATATATATGAGGGGCGCGATGGGTCAGTGGTTAAGACGCCAGGCTTGTCGATCGGAAGGTTGGCGGTTCGAGACCCTAGCCCCGCGTGACGGAGTGAGCTCCTGCAGTCGCCCCAGCTCTTGCCAACCTAGCAATTTGAAAGCATACAAATGCAAGTAGATAAATAGGTACCACTTCCGTGGGCTGGTAACAGCTTTCTGCGCGCGTCATGCCAGCCACATGACCGTGGAAGCGTCTTCGGACAACGCTGACTCTTCGGCTAACAAACGGAGATAAGTACCGCCCCCTAGAGTCAGACACGACTGTGCAGGGGAAAACCTTTACCTTTACCTACTATACACACACACACACACACACACAAATACATACACAAGGAAAGCAAGGAAAAGATATAGAAACATAAGTAAAGGAGGGGAAAAGAACTTCAACAGCAATAATTAAATTAGATTAAATATTATTCCAAATGCTTTCCAGCTTGGATGTCACTATTGCATGGACATCTGAGGACATGTGTGCTGCTTTAGATAAAATCTCAGGTGCATCATATACCTGAAGACTCTTAAATCAGGCCCATTTTCAGGGGATAATGTAAAAAGTCAAGATGCCGACTGCACCCACGTGACTGAGGCCCCGCCCCTTTTTCACATGCAGCATGATGGGTGGGGCTTTGATCATGTGGTCGTGGCAGCCATCTTGATGTTTTTGATGCCCCCACAGGTATCCCGTTCTAAATGCTTGTTTAGTGGCTCTTGCATAGATGTCATTACAGGGGATTATTGTAGATCAGTGTTTTTCAAACTGGGCAATTTTAAGATGTGTGGATGTCAACTCCCAGAATTCCCCAGCCAGTATGTTGTAGATGAACAGAACTATAATGTTCATTAATGGAATTATTTTAAAAGCGAATAGTTTTCAAATAGTACATTCCCATGTTCTTACATAGATCTTATATGTTGGGTTGTTGATGTTCAGAGAGTTTTCCTCATCTAACAAGAGATTTTAGAAAGAGTTCTTCACCTAATAAGATCTAAGTGGCTTTTCCTTCCGAATAGATTTTGCGAACTTGCCAAATTCATCTTAACCAGAACAGATGCTGAACAAAGAGCCCTATCTCTTGCACTGGCCATTTTTCACTGAAGTCCTCTTGGTTTATATCTCATTCTGGAAGTTGCCTTCTGAAGCATCTCCAGTATCTCACAACATGGCTTTCTGCTCCTGTAGTCACTGCCCTGGCCTCTAAATATTTTCTCAGCAGATCCCCACAGATTTCTAACACATGACTCCTTTCCATCACAAAATCAATCATCCCTAACTGTCCTTCACCAACTCTTCTGTCATTTATTAAGTGACACTCTCCAACTGTCATTTTCGCTTTCAAGTTCCAGTTTTAAGCCTTCTTTCCATAGCAACTGTAACCAATGTTACTATCTCATGCTCAATGCAGAGCAGGGTTAGCACTTGACCTCCTCAGTCACATCAGCCTTCTCCAATCTGGAACATCCTCCAGATGTGTGGACCCCAACTTCCAGAATTCTCAAGAATGACCATGTGGACTGGGGAATTCTGGGAATTGAAATCCACATATCTGGGAAATGCCTAGACCTGGAGAAGCTGTAATGACATTATAACTGAAGTCATAAGTAGCATTAATAACTTATGTTCTAACTCATAGCTTTCCAAACTGTGTGTCGCGACACTTTAGTGTCAATTGACAATTTGGCCATAGGAAGCCATCAGCGCTTCCGCGTTTTAGCGAGGCCGCCACCGCTGCCGCCACCGCCGTGCACACCGCTGCGCGCACCCCCACGCCGCTACCGCTGCCACCGTTGGTGTGTCGCCAACGGCGGCAGTTTGGAATGTACTGTTCTAACTATATGAACTAAAATTCTGCATTTCTTTATATATACCAGTTGTTGTTGTTCAGTCGTTTAGTCGTGTCCGACTCTTTGTGACCCCATGGACCATAGCACGCCAGGCCTTCCTGTCCTCCACTGTCTCCCGGAGTTTACTCAAATCCATGTTCATTACATCGCTGATGCTATCTAACCATCTCATCCTCTGCTCTCCCCTTCTCCTTTTGCCTTCAGTCTTTCCCAGCATCAAGGTCTTTTCCAGTGAGTCCTCTCTTCGCATTAGGTGGCCAAAGTATTTGAGCTTCAGCTTCAGTATCTGTCCTTCCAATGAGCAGTCAGGGTTGATTTCCTTTAGGATTGACTGATTTGACCTCCTTGCAGTCCAAGGGACTCTTAAGAGTCTTCTCCAGCACCACAGTTCAAAAGCATCAATTCTTCAGCGCTCATCCTTATAATATATACCAGAGCAAGTCTCATATATCAGAGTGAGTTTCTTACCATACCCAAATCCAAGGGACCACAACATTTAGCAATGGGATACAGAAATGTCTAACTTTTTGTTCCTATTTAGTGGCTGTTCAGCTACTACATCAATTAAAAAGCAGATACTTTCATGGATTTGAGATTGCCATCACTGCAATGGGTCTGCTTTCACTGCATTTTATGGAGCAATGATTATAAATTAGACACACTTGTACACTTGTCTTTGCACTCAGTATAAGGCCCTTTCAACTGTATAAACCCGTGTTTCTCAACCTTAGCAACTTGGCTGGCTGGGGAATTCTGGGAGTTGAAGTCCACACATCTTAAAGTTGTCAAGGTTGAGAAACACTGGTATAAACCGCATATTGTCTCTGTCCCCAGTTTTGTGGCATTTGGGCTCCTCTCTCACCCCCTCCCACAAAATAGCACTGCCAAAATCATGGGATTCCTTTTTTTAATTAAAAGGCTAAAAGATATTAATTCTTGCCCAGAGACAAACCGCACCATTTTCAGTCCTAGCCAATCCTGTGGTTTCATTGAATGTCCCCCCCCCTCCCTCCCTCCCTCCCTCCCTCCCTCCCTCTCTCTCTCTCTCTCTCTCTCGCAAAAATATTGCTTGTCCCTGCTTCTAAGGTTAGATAAACTTATATAAGCTTAACCATAACAACTTTCTGCAAAGAAGATTGGGAACTGTAGTCCCCAACACTGTTTTCTATAGTATTAGTAATCTCCAACTTTAAAAAAATACACTTTTCATGTATTAGAAGAAAAAGTAAATGATTGGTAAATCAATTTATCCCTGCAGCATATGTATCTCTAGTCTCTGACTTGAGGGAATTCATTAGATGCCTGAAATAAATTATCTCAAGGAACCACGATGCCATTATTTATTTATATGACAATCACTGTTCCTAAACCAGGCTAGTTACCATATAGAATTAGGTAAAGCTAAATTACCTAAAGGAAATAAATAGGTTTTATTTTTGTTTTTGTTTTTTTAACAAGACAAGGTGGGAGAAGCAGAGCATGGGTTTTTTTTTCCAATTCCCTTCCCAGCAGTGACCATAGGAAGCATCTGTATTTTCTTTTGTGTAATGAAAGAGCCTTATGTGGCGCAGAGTGGTAGGCGGCAGTACTGCAACCGAAACTCTCCCCACGACCTGAGTTAGATCCCAGCGGAAGCTGGTTCTCAGGTAGCTGGCTCGGGTCGACTCAGCCTTCCATCCTTCCGAGGCTGGTAAAATGAGTACCCAGCTTGCTGGGGGAAAGGGAATCACGACTGGGGAAGGCAATGGCAAACCACCCCGCTCTATAGTCTGCCAGGAAAACGTCGCGAAAGCGGCGCCTCCCCAGGGGTCACATGACTCGGTGCTTGCACAGGGGAACCTTTCCTTCTAATGAAATAGCACATTGTGTCTGTGTCTGTGTGTTTCTGCTTGGCCTTCAGTTTGCAACGCAGTGTTTTTGTGTGTAGCTGTGCACTGGAAAGTACAGAGCAAATTTCCTGGAAAGGTCTTATGTTTTTTATGACTAGCACCCTTTTGAAAGAATAGAGGCCTCACGGGGTATGCGCATGTGCACTAAGATTCTGGTGTTTGTGTGTGAGTGTGTGTGTACAGGTTAATGCCCTCTCCTCATGCCCTAGCCTTTGGTTGCATTCTCTGACCAAAGACCCAGTTTGAAGCTGGTACAAAGCTTCACAAGGATGGTTAGAGCAAAATAAATAATTGTTGATGGTTTTATATGTTTGTATCTTGTTTTTTTTAACTCGCTTTTATTGGATTGTTGTTTGTATCTGTTGTGAGCTGCCCAGTTGCTTAGTTGAGATTGGTGGCCATGCAAATCAAATTAATAATAGTAACAGTAATAATAATAAAATAATCCCTTTTAAAGCAGCTCCATAAAGCAACCCTCCCACACACTCTTGAAGAGAACAAGCTTTGTGTCACTTCTGGGGTGTCTTCCGGCTTTTCCAGAAGTGGAAAGGCTTCTGGAAGTGCCGTTATGCCAGTGCTTCTTCTGGGCATTGGGAAGTCTACCTGTCCCCCCTCCCCCCTCAATTTATGTGAAGTATCTTGAGGGGAGCAAATTGCATCATTGCTATACTCACCAAAGCAAATAATGTCATACCTACAGTGCATAATGCCTCACGGAGGTGTTCACTTCACCAGAGCCTTCTCTATATTCCTCCTCCCTATTTCTCTGTTGCCTTAGAGGGTCTCTAATTAAGAAATGACTCCCAAAATTTGGCCCAGTTTTTATTCTCCCAGAACAGATGGAAGATACAGATAGTCCTCACTTAACAACCATTTGTTTAGTGATGGTTCAGACTTACAACGGTGTTGAAAAAATGGACTTATGACCGGTCCTCACATTTATGACTGTCGCAGCATCCCCTCGGTCACGTGATCATTTGATCCTCTTCCTAAATCTTAGGGAGAATGGCTGAATGGGAGAAGATGGCCATTCCATCTTCCTCTGTGCCATGAAAAGTAGCAAAAAGTAGCAGTTGAATCTTACTTCAATTTCCTGACAGAAACTTTGTTCTGGAGCATATGAGTCATAGATCGCTTCTGATTGTTGATTGACTATCAACAGTAAATGAGCAGTCAAGAATTATGTTGCAGACTAGCATTTGGTAGGGTATCAATGAGGGCTTAGAGAAGATATTTTGATGCTATGACATGTCTATACCTACAAAGATCAGATCATACTGGCAATGGTTTTCCCAATGACACTCTATGGAAATGAAAGTTGCACTTTGAAGAAGCAGGAGAGAAAGAGTATTGATGCTTTTGAACTTTAGTGTTGGAGAAGACCCCTGAGAATATCACGGCTAGCCAAGAAAACAAACAAACTGATCATAGAAGAAATCAATCCAGAATTCTCACTTAAGGCACAAATGACTGGACACAAATTATCATATTTTGGACATACATTATGTGAAGACTCATCTCCCTTGAGAAATCCATAAAGGTGGAAGGAAAGAGAAGAAGACAATGACCAGCAACAAGATGGATGGACTCGATTATAGTGGTGATGGGTGTGTTTTTGGGAAACCTGAAGGACTAGATTGGGGACAGATCATCTTGGAGAAGGTCTATATATGTGGTTGCTAAAAGTCAGCACTGACTTAATGACATATAATAAATCAGTCAATCAATATATTCTGAATATATTATTTATATGCAGAATATATTCTGTAGAATATTCACACCCAACACTAGTAATGCTATGTCCTGCAAAATGCTAAAAAACGCATTTTTCTGATCCCTTCCTCCAGAAACAGCTTCAAAATATACTTTTGGTAGGAGGGATATAAAATACAGAGGATTGGGTGATGGGATTCTTCTCCTGAAATCTGTCACAAACAGGTGGCAGCACCTAGCAAACTTTGGATTAGCTAACCTCACCTAGCTAACCTAGCTAACTTCACCTACCTGAAAAAGCTAAGCAGGGGCAACTTGGATAGAATGTAGGTGGGAGATTACCAGGAAATCACATGGCTATAGGCTAGATGCAAAAAGGCGTCCAGAAGATAGCAGTAGCTAACCACTTCTGCATGGTTGTCAGAAGATGACACAGACATATTCATGCAGCAAACAAGAGTCAAATTTGTCATGACAAACAAGGGTTTACTTAGGTTGCAACAGAGGGTAGCACCTTGCTAGCTTTGACGGATCTCCAAAAAGACAACAGGATTGGACCAGGTTCATAACTTGATGGGAGACCACCAGGAAAAAAACCAGGGCTACAGATCAGACTAGGAAGTTGAAAAGACATCCCAGAAGAAGGCAAGGTCAAACGAGTTTCAAATTGTTGCCAAGAAAACTGCAAAGCCATGACCATGAAGTCACCAAGAGTCAAACTCATTATCTTTACCTGAAAACCAGGAGAAAGTCATGGGTTAATGCGAGGTATCCAAGTTACCTTGTGTATATTGTAGGAAAAGTGTTGTCTAGCTGGGTAACCATATAAGGAATGCAACTCATTGGCCATGAACAAATATCTTATCTTTCATCTTATCTTATCTTACTTTACTATTAGATTTTTATCCCACTTTTAATTTTGATCAACTCAAGGCAGCATGCATACCTAAATTGTTAGCTTAGATTTCCTTTTTAAAAGTTTCTCTCTTTAAATGACAATAAAAAGGTAAGGTGCAATTTAAAATATATCCTGACACCATCACCTGATGGACCACAAAGTAAACAAGACTTTAAATGTGGAAATTTCTCTGCTGATTAAAACTGGGTTTTGCCTCATTCCTGCTGTTTCCATGAATGAAGCCAGAAATATTACACCATGTGTACAATCAGAATGATGACAATTTGGCCATAGATCATGTGAGAGAGAAATGTGACACCACTCTTCAAATATCTAAAGGACTGTCAGGAAGAATTAATTATTTGCTACCCTTTGGCCATAATAATGTTTGTGATTGATTTGATGAGAGACAATTATTTGTCCTCTACTACCTCAAAGGACTAAAGTTTTATCAGTGTTGGTTTTGGCTGAATATCACAAGAACCCTTTTCATAGAGAAAGCAATTTAAAAAAGAACAATTCCTTGGAGGAATGGTGGATTGTCTTTCATTGGAGTTTCAAGCAAAAGCTAGTCCAGACTTTCCTGACCTAGGTAGCCTCCAGACAGATGGATTTAGCTCCTAAATTGACAATGCTTGCTGGGAATCCTGGGGAAATCCATACAGCTGGAGGGTGCCAAGCATCCAGCTCATATGCTCATGTTCTGGATGCCCTGCATAAATCTGTGGGTGAGAACATACACAGACACCAACTTTGTGATGACCAAAATCTAAAAATGCCGTAGGAACTATTGTTAACAGTCCTGTTGCCACAACTCTGTGCTTTGAGGATGATTGTCGATTATTGTATCTGTTTATTCCAGGTGTCTGTAAATGTGTACGTATTTCAATTCTGCCTTGCAAGTGACACTGCCAACTTTGCACTAACAATTCCCATGGTTATGATTCTGATGCTCTTCAAGAAACATGTTAAGATGTCTTCTAAATATGAGTCTCAAAGTCTATCTTTCTCTCTCTCTTTTGTTTCACAGTTCCAATGGGAAATCAGTCACGTGGGCCCAGAATGAAAAAAGTACAAGCAGAGGAGCCCACCTCTGGCAGAGGCTTTCAATCCATATCAATAAGAAAGATAACCCCAACCAAACCGCGGTGATCAAACCATTCTCTAAAAGCACAGACAGCAGCCGACATAGCAGTAGCACCACAATTGCCACCACATTTCCTGATTCCAGTGCCAAAACACTTTATGATGTCTCTGAAGCTGAGGAACACTATCCAGCTCAGTACCGAGCGCAGACTCCTTCCCCTATCAGTACAGTGAGCCAGAGAACGGCTTCACTTAGCCGGACTGAAGATGATGTTCCAACGTTCCAGACTGAACAAGCTCAAAGAAGCAGTTCTTCCCAAGGTTCCCTGATGGAGCAAATCAGCAGTGTGGTGACGCGATTCACTGCCAATATCAGTGAACTCAACTCCATGATGCTTTCCACCACCACACCAGGAGCAATGGTGACTACTCCTTTGTGCTCTTCCTACCTGATTCCAAGGGAAATACAGCTTCCAACCACTATGACCACATTTGCAGAGATTCAGCCCCTCCCTGCCATTGAGGTCAACGGAGCATCTCAATCAGCCAGGAAGCCTTCTTGTGGAAGTGTCAAAGAAGGCCTTTCAGCAGAAACCCCAGCAGCTGCCAAACCTGAGCTTGAAGAGTTGGTGGCTTTAACGCCTCCCTCTCCTTTCAGGGACTGTGTTGATTCTGGAAGTGCTTCACCCAGTTCTCCAGCATCTGAATCTGCCCTTTGTATGCCGTCTTCACCGAAATATGACTCGCTTATTATAAGGGATTATGCGCAGAGTTCTTCTTCCTTGTGAATGTAGTTGAAGTTCAACTTTGGATCTCTACAGCTTCAAATCCATCAGGAGGTGAAGCCAAGCCTCCCAGTTGTCCAGTGTTTACAGACACAGTGAGAGTAATGGGTCATTCTGGGGGGAAAAGATGCAAGGGGGGGAAAAAAACAGATGGGTTATGCTATTTTAAACTTACACACACACACACCCATACATACACAACAAAACTTTTAGCAGATTTTTCGTGGCCTTAAAAACATGGGCTTTTCAATGGAAAAAGAAACACTGCATCTATTTCTGAGGGCTGATTAGGAGTCTCTTAAATCACTTACATGCCAAGTGCTTTGCATTAGTGAATAAAAGGGAACTGTCGGTGGGGAAGAACAGGAGGTCGATGTTCAGAAGCTATCCAGTGTTTGTTTACTTGGATTCCTTAACCCAGAAGAAAACCTTGATCTTTTTTCAAGACATGGAAGACCAAAACCTTGAATGTACATTTTGTAGTGAACTTCAGACCTGGGACCAAAAGATCCAGCTCCTCTTCCTTTCAGTTGAAGGTGTTTGTTTTATTTTTAATGAAGATCTCAACCAATAGTAATATATTCTGTAACAACGGAACATTTTTGACTAAAATGGCAGTACGCTGCCCGCTGATAAATGTAAGTTAACGCATGCAGCACATGACTGCACTCCAAGAGGGCTTTCCAATGACTTCCTATCCGACCGATATGTTTAAGAGAGGGGGGAAATCTCTCTTCAGTTAAGTATCAATTTTCTTTCTTTCTTATCATGGGATTCATCTCCAGAACAACAACATTCTGGGAGGATTTTTCCTGACTATTTCACCATGTTGCCAATCAATAATGAAGTAGCAAAAAAAGAAAATCACACCACAAAATAATAATAATAATAATAATAATAATAATAATAATAATAATAATATAGTAATAGTATTTTCTGGAGTACTGTTTTGTAATTCCCTGATCAGGACATATGTTGAGCTGAATATTCTCTTTCTAGTGATGTTGTGGAGCAAAAGCATTGCTATGTTCCCAAGGGAAACTCATATTTTTACAGATATTCTTGCATTAACCTTGCCAGGTGAAACTTCTATCAAGGATAAAGGTCTTTTAGTCACAAGCAGGAGATCAACTATCTCTAACAGTGAGATGGGGCCTCTCTAAGGGGATGTTAAGGGTGTAAAGAGGGTGGGTGGGGCTGTTCCCAGGATTACTTTTGATTGGGAGACAAGAGTGCCAGTCAGCCTTATGTCCATCCTCAGAGGAAATTGCAATATAAGAACCTCAGTGTTGTAGGGCCAATGGGCCAACCATCACTTTTTCACAGAGTTTTTAAAAACTTTATTAGACAATTCTTTTCCCCCTATCAATTCTACCCTCACACACAAACAGTCAACTTTTTCAAGATGTTCAAACAGGCAATAGACTCGTGATCCAGCTTTTTGCACTTGCTTAGATCATGCACAATCATCCCCAAAATCAGGGAATCCCACATGTTGTCCATCATTAATGTTATGGGCTGCTGCTTTTAATCTAGGCAACCTGGGAAAGTAGCTTGGCTGCTTTGTACAGCCTTCAGGTGATGTGGACTGAAGATGGGAGGTGACAATGTGGTGGGTTGCTAAATTAAATCCAGTTTGAGCCTTCAGCAGAATAAATAGAATTCCATCATTAGCAAGACACCTGCTCTGTCCTGCCTCTAAATGAAACTAAAACCTTCCTCCGCATTATCCCTTTATCACCATCTAAATACGGGGGAGCAGTGCCATCTAGCTAGAGGTAGAGGTTACCCCCGCACATTTGTGTAGTCGTGTCCGACTCTAGGGGCCGGTGCTCATCTCCGTTTGTTAGCCGAAGAGACAGCGTTGTCCGAAGACGCTTCCGCGGTCATGTGGCCGGCATGACTCTCGCGGAACGCTGTTACCTTCCCACCAAAGTGGTACCTATTTATCTACTTGCATTTGCATGCTTTCAAATTGCTAGGTTGGCAAGAGCTGGGGCGAGTGCGGGAGCTCACTCCATCTCACAGGGCTAGGGATTCGAACCTCCGAACTTGCGATCTTCCGATCGACAAGCCTGGCGTCTTACCCGCTGAGCCACCACGCCCCTTGCCATCTAGCTAGGCCTACCCTTTTGGCCTATATTGCTGCAGTTGCACCTTCACACAGATTGTGCAAGGGTTCCAGTGAGATGGAAAACATCCATCAGGATAGGTAACCCATCACACTCTAAGTGTTGCTAAAGTACAATTTCCAGCATCTCTTACCAGTGGCCACGCTTCCCAGCAACACCCAGAAGAACATGGGATGTGTTCTCTGGCCTAAATGCTTTTGATTGCTTCCATGTTGGCTCCCCTTTGCAAATGCCTAGGGAACGTGTTTAAATAATTAAGTGCATGCTTTCTCATGGTAGGACCATGGGCGCAGTCATCTTCTCCCTTATATTTAGAACCTATGAATAAATAATGTGTAAGGAGGTCTCTCAACAGTCCCTACTTTCCTAAGCAGAGCAGAGAGATCATCATCAGATTACTGGCAGGAACCTTTCAGCATCTGTAGGCCCTGAGCAACTCTCCATCACTGCCAGATTCTGCTGCCAGCTGTGCTCAAAACCACCATAAAACATTCCTCATGATTGTTGCCTCTGGCACAGAAAAATTGCACTAAAAACCTGGGTCCAACCTGCTATTTTTGAAAACTGAATAACTTCTAATCATCTTTAAAGGACTTCTCTCTTATATATGGGGAAGATCTTTGGTAGGTCATGCCACATGCATGGATATTTCATGCATAAGAATAACAGTCTGAATTAACCCCGGGACTAATCATAACTAATGGCTTGAGGTGGTTGGACAGAAAACATATATTTGTTGTCTGGTTAGAAATGCTATGTAGACAATTGTGGAATTCCTGCTTTGAACTAGCAAGGCTGGTTCCAAGATACATGAGTGTCACTTACTTTCCCACCTTTCAGTTATTCAACTCTTAATGCCTCATAGTAGAATCCATTAACTAGCCTCTGATAAACATTGTCTTTGAAGGTAGGAGAAGAGTCATTAGGTTCTAACTGGGTCTTTGACATTTGACTTGCTCTACCATGTAGCAAAACAGCCTTTTTAATTCATTTCCCTCAAGTGCTCAGATGAATACAGAGGCTCACATCCTCAAAAATCCCTGTATTTGACCAGATACATAAGAGGGTCTCTTAAGGTACTTAGAACTCTTGCACACATGAGGGCTCATTCATGCTTTCAACAAAATGCATGAACATTAGGGCACAGCCAGCGATTCTTCCTGAATGTGATTGATTGGGAAGAAAACAATTGCAAAGAGGGAGCTAATATAGGGCTAGATGGCAGCAAAAAGATACAGAAAACTCTTGCTCTTTGTGGCCATCTAAGGATCATCCAGATTTTTGCAGCCCAGAGCTGGCAGCCCAACTAGTGAGGTGGTCGAGTAGACAGTACTACTTCAGAACTGTGATAGACGTATTATCTGGGCTGGAGAAAAAAATACAGTTCGCCAAATAGCAGCAAGAAATTAGAATTTTCTCTTTCTCTTTGTGGCTCACCTACATTTTTGCAGCCAGATATGGTAAGCCTAGTAAGTGTAGAATGTGATTCTTGAATGCTTCTTCAAGGGAAATAAAATCCTGTAAATCCAAAGGTAAGCATATCATGGAGAAATATTTAAACGCAGTCTGCTGCTTCTAGTGCTAATTTTCTTTTTAACCTGGGGGAGCATTATAATGTGATTCTCCACAAACACTAGTACTCCACCCTGGCACATCATGGTTGCAAGTTTAAACCAGTCACCATTTGGTGTACTGATCCTGTGATAAACATGCCTATGACTTCTGATACAAAGGTCACAAGCAGTCTTCTAAAATGACTTCAGAAGATAATGGCTGAATCCAAATAAATGGCCCTGAATTATGCTTAAAGAAATCCAAATACTTTGTTCAGCTATGGAAACCTTGGCATGACTGATCTGAAGCATGTCTACATGAGATGGGGAAGAGAGAGGAATCTTTGCAACAGGACTGCAAATTTGTGGGGGTCAAGGCTATCAATAGGTATTGATCATGTTGGCTAATGCTATGTCCAGATTCAGAGGCAATTTCTGAATTGCCTGTGGGTGGAGAAAAAAATAGCCAAGAAAGAGCTGTTTCCCAATGCTTCTGCTTGGTCACCAGGGGAAGCAGATTTCAAACTAGACATGTCTTTGGCCTGATCCAGTAGAGCGGCTCTTACATTCATAAAAGCAAAATGGTTATGAGCATGTAAATAACTCAGATTGTAAGGTGAAAATAAAATATCCATCGAGGCAAATTTGAACCCAGCTGACTTCATGGATACATCATGTAGATTTGTTAGCAACAACATAAAAGTGGTTTACCGTTACCTTCTTCCAGGATCTTTTAATTTTCCTTCCCAGTCTACTCTGCAGACCTTGGGATTTCCTACTACTGCTCAAATTCATCCCTGACGAGTTTTTTTCAGAACAGCCAAGATCTGATGAAGTTGCCAGATATCTGGACAATCCTACTGTAATGAAGCATAACTCAAAAGCCCCTACATTGATCTGTATCAAATCTGCCAGACTTTATCCCCTTCTAACTTTCCTGAAAACCATGTCCAATCTGATGAAGATACAAAAAGTTTATTGGCACCATTAGGCATTTAAATGTTGTAAGCCACCCAGAGTAGTCATTGGGAGATGAGGGGAAGGGGTGCCTTCAAGTCAGTGTTGACTCCTGGCGACTGCCTGGACAAGTCCCTGCAGTTTTCTTGGCAAGATTTCAGAAGTGGTTTGCCATTGCCTTCTTCCTAGGGCTGAGAGAGAGGGACTGACCCAAGATCCCCCAGCTGGCTTTGTGCCTAAGGAGGGACTAGAATTCACAGTCTCCAAGTTTCTAGACTGATGCTCTAACCACTACACCAAACTGGCTCTCTTATAGGGAGATGAACAATGTAAGTCAAATAAATACATTTTAAGTCTTTCCTGTGTGTGATAACAGGAGGCTAATGCTCTGGATTCCTGATTCCTGCTCCAGAACTGGAAACAAGTTGAGATGAGCTACCTTCCACGAGCCATTATCAAATGGATTGGGCTACTTTCCAAGCTTAGGATCTGTCTGCAAAACAATTGGGGTAAATCTTCATTAAAATTATGAAAGCCCAGCTAGATGGCAGCACTGAGCCAATGTTGGCTGATCTCAAAAAAACTAAGGGGAGTTGGAGATGTGGTTAGGAATTGGATGGCAGTTGCCAGGAAATCCCAGGGCTTGAGGGTATACTACAAAGTAGAAAGTAAAAAAGAAGCAGCAGCATTCAACCATTTCCATATTGTTAGGGGGGGAAAATACTAGGATATGTCAGCAGGATTCAAGCTCAATTCATAAGAGACTTTGTTACTTAAAATTAGGAAAGGTGGGGAAGAAAAAATAACCATCTTCCATCAGGATGGAATGTTAATGAGTAACTGTTTAAGCATTGTTGGTACATGACTTTGCATTGCGGCTATGTACTACATGATGCTAAAAGAAATGTCCTAACATGATGAGGTACAGAACCTCACCCTTTTTTTTTAATCAGCAACTAAAACATATCAAGGGATCACTGACAATAAGTGGACTTGTTTTTTATTTTGCTTTCCCCCCTTTTATTTCAATAGTAGCGTCTGAAGGTTATAGACTTCTTTGCTGGTGTGGCTTTACAACAGTTTAAGAAAAAGAAAAGAAAGGAAAGCAGGGGGAAAAGCAGAAAGCAGTGACTGAATGCATGAGAAGTCAAATCACAAACAGGTATAAAATATAGGCAAACTAATGAACCCTGATGAAATATCCTTTAGAGCTATCTCAGATCCCAAACTTTGATTTTGTGATGGTGAATATTGCACTTCACCGAAGAAAATTGACACAGGCTTCTGTGCTGATAGCCTTGCAGATGGTAGTCATTAAAAGAAAAAGGATTGCTGTGTATTTATGTATTTAAAAGCCTTATTTCTTTGCAGCAATGAACAGCTTGCCATAACTCTTCTTCTCATTTGTGATGAAGAGAGTCAATGCAATGAGTTCCTGCAACAAACAGTCTAGTAGCTCTTCTAAAATGTTGCAGAACAGTTGAATTCTAAACAGAAATGATTGCACTGTACAAAAAGGATCCCTTGTCGTCATATCAGAAGCAACCTGATTACAAGGAACTATAATTATGGAAGGATATACACACATAGTTTTCTTGATAACACTGCCAGAGTTCTTCCTGTCTTTCCTTTTCCAATACTAACATAGTTGAATATGTTTCTGTGGCTGCCTTTATGCAACACGTTTGACTTAGCTATTGAATAAACCCATTTTCTGGCTTATTCCCAAAATACATTGAACTAGAAAACAATTAAACAGGCAGGTCCAGACAATGTATTAAACCAGGCTTGTTATGTTGTGGGGATGCAGTATCTGCTAGTTTATTATCTCATTTGGTTTAATGTGCTATATGAACATGGCCTACTTATACAAACACATCATAACTCAGTTCCTGAGTTGTGACTTTGTCACATTTTAGGATAATGAAGATAAAGTCTCCTTCAGATTGAGGTGAACTCCTGGGGACTTCACAGATACCTCCCTAGTATCTAGGGAGTTTCTGTCTTCTTCCAGGATGTTTTTCAGACTTCCCAGTATAGCCTTCAGTCCTGAGGTTTCCTAATGACCTCCCATCTAACTCCTAATCAGTTTCAGCCCCCCTTAGCTTTTCAAGATCTGCCCAAGTCAGTTGGTGGTTACCTGTTAGTTGTGTGATTGATGAAGACCTGGATGCAAAGTCAGGGTTATGCAGAGGAAGAGAAGAAACAATAAGAGCCGGTTCTGCTTTCAATCATTTCTAATACAGTAGAAATCTGGGTTACAGATAAAATATAGCAAAACTTCCATTTACATTATCATTCCAATGCTGCTGCAGTTCGATTTGCTGGGGATTTTTGATGCTAGCTCCTATATTTGAGATCTTTATCATCCCAGTTCAGGCTGTTTGTTAAATCAGAATTGCTTGGACAATTATCATTTGCCTGTTCACGGGATTACCAAATTACCCGAGCATTCTTAAATCTTGTTTATCAGATATTAGTAAGGCCCAAGTAAACGCCAACTCCTAGATTCTTGTTCTGTGATTTCCCAGTGGGAGTTGTTGTCTGCAACAGCATAAAAAAGGTTAGAGTCTTAATCTTGGTTCTTGTTTTCCTGATGATAAAATCTGCAAAAATTCTGCAAAATTATAAACCAGAAAAACTCTTTGAAATTTCTGCAGAGAAAAGAATACTGAACCAGAGGGTGTAGCTGTCCTTGGAAAGGGAAAGTAGAGGTGTGTATGCAGTAGCTTCCAAGCCAAAGATAGGATATTTGGGGGAACTGAGACCTAAAGATGGCCTAAAGGTAGCCAGGAATTTGAAGGGCAATAATGAACTGCTAATATCACTGGGGGCACGAATGCCTTCAGACCTGACTATAGCATAGAATTAAGTTCGCAGTTCTGCTCCACTTGTTTGATTGCAGTCCTGTTTTCTCTGTAGCTCAGTAGACAAGAAATAAAATCCTTCCAAGGCATGTTGAGTGCACAATAGAGTCTCTTTGGCTACACCTACAAGGGATTAAGCATAAAATCAATCAGGAACTCCTGGCCATAGATCAGTAAGAGATTCTTACTCCTATCAGTTTAGCTACAGAAAGAAAAATGACAAATTAAAGAAACAGTAGTTTGTGCCGTGGCTCTCCTTATACTAATCATCTCTCTCTCATCCTCTCTGTTTCTCACTTGTAAAATATGAATCTTCTTTGGTAAAAGGTAAAGGTTCCCCCTGCACATTTGTGCAGTCATGTCCGACTCTAGGGGCCGGTACTCATCTCCGTTTGTTAGCCGAAGAGCCAGCGTTGTCCGAAGACGCTTCCACGGTCATGTGGCCGCATGACGCGCGCACGGAATGCTGTTACCTACCCACTGAAGTGGTACCTATTCATCTACTTGCATTTGCATGCTTTCGAATTGCTAGGTTGGCAAGAGCTGGGGCGAGTGCGGGAGCTCACTCCGTCACGCGGGGCTAGGGATTCGAACCTCCAAACTTGCAATCTTCCGATCGACAAGCTTGGCGTCTTACCCGCTGAGCCACCACGCCCCTATTTCTTCTTTGGTAGCCTTATACATATTGTTGTGCAACCTGGCCAACCTCTTTGAGAGCTTTAGAGCAGATCAGTGCTCACTCAGATATAGAGCTTGACTTGTGTATGCAGATGATACCCATGGCTCCTGGAATGTACTTGGTAGTTAGTGGCACCCTCTGAGCATTTATTGCCCTCTATTGATGTGGAATAGCAACAACAACCTGAGAATCTTCCAAATCAGCAGAGGGTGTAATAATAAACTGGATAAGTACTTGTCATCATAAGTGAGACCAATGTGGGAAGAGTCAAACAATAGTTGGCAATCACAAGTCCCAAATCTGATTTAGATTTGCTTTCACCCTGCTGAAATCCATTGGGCATAAGTGAATTATCCAGCAATCTTAATGCATTTGTTTCACTGAAACATTTGTTTTGACAGAACATGAGCAGGAACAGTGTTATTTCTGTAGCATATGCAATAAAAACCTGAGGCATTGGAATGAAACTCCTCTGGCCTCTTTGACAATCAGGGCACTATTAAAAATGATTTAATTTGGCTGTCAGCAATAAAGTCTGAACCCACAAGACAGCTTTAGGACTACCCCATCTACCGTGATGGAATGAGCTTATGTTCTAAGCTCTAGATGCACAAAGTGGACAGAGATCCTGCTGGATGAAATTCCTCTGGGGTAGATCAGGAGAGAGAAGAGACACTTTTGCAAGAGATCAGGAAATCATGAGACTGGCCACCCATGTCCAAAGTGTAAACTTCCCAAGGTTGATGGGAACTTTTCATTTGAAATGCACTAAGAAACACACAAAGTCCATGTTTGAATCGTGAATGCAGAATTTTGCAATGGGAATGCATTTGCTTCCCTTCAGATTTGTAAGAAATCCATTTCCAAACTTCCATGTTAGCAGGTTCATGTATTGTGCTAAGTCAAGGCTGGCAACATAGTACCTACAAGCATCAGGAGTCTCACAGCCTCCCCTTCCAAAGTAAATAAGCATTTGACCCAAATCTCACAAGACTGCCAAATTTCATGAGACTTTTGGCACACTTGCATGAAACCTTGTCAATTTTCAGCATACCCATGCAAGATTTCATGTGATAGTGATATTCCTACGTGAGCCCTTAGGTACTCTCCGAATAAGATTGCTGAAGTCTTCAGAGATTTTAGCTGTTACAATTTTTCTTCATTTTTCTTCCCTTCTAGGCCCCTGCCACTTGAAAAAGTTGCTGATCTAAGCCATAATGTGGTTGTTTGAGTTTGTCTTTACTTGTAATTTGGAAATCCAGATACTGTGGTTAGAAAACATGACTTTATGACTTTCATTGTATGTGAAATAAGCCACTCTGATTTGTTCAACAAATCACAATTCAAACTGTGGCTTCACACAATGTATGAACCCACCTGCCATGTATGAAAAACATTGGACATATTGCCAGATTATTCCTAACATATATATTGTTTTGCAAAAGGTATGTTAACTCATTCCAGAAAGTATAGTTCTGTTAACTAAACCTTATGGCAGTCTACTTCAGCTTCTTGGTCAAAGATTCAGTTCAAGTTTGTAGACAGTGTAGAAGGAAAGGCAACCTAGATTATCCACATATTTTATCTCTCCATTTTTCCCTATGGTGTTGATGATGATAATGATGAAGACAGTGATGATGGAAAGGAAGCAAGTGGCTGAATACATAAATGCAACTGGAAATAGATTCTCCATAAGGATTGCTGAAATACTTGACAGAATATTTTAGAGAGGCAGATTGCCATAGGACTAAGAAAGACAGGTCAGTCTACTCAGGTTGTTTCCCATGTTCTCACCATGGGGTGGATAGAGGAAGAGGATCTATCTTTCCTTAGCACATTTCTTGCACACTTGAACTTGTGAGTTAGGAGTGCTCAACCAAGGACATTTACCACTGAACAAGCCCAAAAAGCACCTCTTGGTTCCATTTAAGTTTCCTGGCTGACAAATCAGAACATCTACCAGGTCCCCTACAGCTGCGATATCTATAAAGGGAAACTCCTAGGCAGCTGAAGGCAGTGACTGAATGACACAACTTTGCTTTGAAGCTGCTGCATTTTCTTGCACCCAAGATATTGAAGTCACTTCAGTTTTATCCTGGGGGGGTGGGTTGAGAAATATAGACAGCCATTTTGTGTAGATCAAAATAAAACAAAGCAACAAAATGACACATCAGCGAAGGAGACAAATAATAACAATAATATATATTCATCATGGTGAGAATTCTGTGCGCATGATCAGTGCTGTCTTGTCCAAATAAGGAGAGCGCCACAATATCAGAGGCAGCACCACTGCTACATGCCGACTTGCTCTGATCTGCCAAATGTGAACAAATATACTATCTACAATATGTGTACTAATATGATTCAATGGCAGCTGCTGGTGAAATTTCTATAATTAGAACTCTATGTAGGATATAGACATTTTAGAGGGACGGTGCCAATTCTAAACAATATTGTGTGGGCTATAAGTGCTTGTAATTATTTTTAATTTGCAAATAAACTTACAACCATTTGGTTTTGAAACATTATGTGAGTGTTTGGATTTGGTTGTTTTTTTTTAAACTAAAAAAACATTGTGCTGCATTAAAATGATTAAAACACTAGAGAATGTAAAGTTATTCTTTGATGTGAATTGAGATGGATTTTTCATTAAAAACAAACCTTAACCTTTTTATCAGCTGTTTCTGCTTTCTTACTTGTACAAATAATAATAAACTGATGATGATGTTGATAATAATGTAATTTATTTAAAAAAATACATTTGCTTGTTTCTTGGTTGCCTACTATATCTTGTTATAGTTGGTGTTAATGTAGAGTCAGATAATTTTTGAACAATATTAAAACAAAAACATGTGATAAGACTTCAGCTTGGATTTATTTTTAATTTCTCTACTTATAGAATTTATATTCTCCCCCAGATGGATGATAGCAAACAGCCCTTTTTATTTTTCTCCCATAATTGCTGCATTAATTGTCACCTGTAAGAATGTTTGTTGAGTGTTTCACAGTTCATACTAGGTATCAAAGTGCAACAACTAATCATAGAACAAGAAAACAAGAAGTATCAAAGATTCTGGCTGTTACAGTATACCGACCTGGGATCTTAAGATTTAAATCAGGGTTTTTCAACCAGGGTTCTGTGGCACCCTAGGCTTCCGTGAGAGGTCACTAGGGGTTCCCTGGGAGATCACAATTTATTAAAACAATTATTTCAAATTCGGGCAAATTCACATTAAAGAGGTAAGTTTCATTCTTTATTTTCAGTTTAAGAACACTGTTAATGCATATAGACAGGCCTACCCATGAAACAAATAGAATCATTTTGTAACTTCTGGCCTATATTTGAGCCTGAAAGTGCAGGGGTGCCCCGAGGCCTGAAAAATATTTCAAGGGTTCCTCCAGGGTCAAAAGGTTGAGAAATGCTGATTTAAATAATATGTATACTTCTGAGTCTGGGGATGGTGACGGCCGACAGGAAGCTCTGGCGTGGGCTGGTCCATGAAGTCACAAAGAGTCGGAAGCGACTGAACGAATAAGCAACAACAATACTTCTGAGTAGATGTACAACCGGTACATAAAAGGTATCTCAGCCCACAGAAGGAGGGAGGATGTGGGAAAGGTTTCAGAAGGGACCCTCCCTAGTTTTCCGGAACGGAGGGGAGAAATACTTTCAATCTTGTGAGATTCTGTTAATGTAACCTTACAATAAAGATAGAGCTAGTACTCGTCGTGCTTCTTGCCTAGACTACCTTGCGGGGCTAACAGTAGATGTGCAAGGGATTATGCTGCAAAATATCTTAAAAGGCCTAAGGAAACATTTCTATTGGCTGGCACTGAAATTACCCCAAAAGGAGATACCAGGAACACCTTTCTGGAAGAACATCTCCACAGCTAGGTTACCCACCCACAGAAAAGTTTTTTTCTCACTTGCAACCCCTAGAGCTCTTCAGGTTTGATCTCTAGATGATGCTTTGGAGCATAGAAGAATGGCTGCTTCAAGCTGTTGCAGAGAGAGCATATTTGAGAGATCAAAGCGAAAACAGTACACAACCCAAATAGCCATACCACACATCTCAATTGAGGAGGGGCAGGAAGTCACACCCAGACAAGCATCTCTGAAGCTGATTTTAGAGCCTAGGGTGGAATCAACAGCGAGAGAAGCTAACCTGGACCTAATCAAACTTAACTTTTGAAGCCAGGAAAATGTGTGCGGTAAGAGGAATATGTTTTAACTAATCAGACAATTTTCTGAGCATTTTCAAAGCTAGCCCCACGTACAACATACTGTACTGTAGTAATCCATAGAAAAATGTACGTTTAATTATCTCTGCTGGGCTTTTAATTAGAAATTCCCAGTATGCCATGAGGAATTAGCACAGGGGTTTTCAGATGTTTTTTTTTCCCACGCTATGGAACCTTTAGATATATAAATAAATAAGTCATCCAAAAATCCCCAAACCCCTGATCAAGAAGCAAAGCTCTAATGATAGAAAATTGGGTGCGTGTTCAAGTGATTGTATTTTTGACCTGAAGTCTTTCACAGAACCCCGTCAAGTTCTTATGGACCCCTCAGGTTCCACAGAACACAGTCTGAAAAAGGAGCATTTTGCTATAAGAAGCAAACACATTACATGCTGACTGAGATGCCCCTGAGAAGTTCACAAGCAGGATATAATTGACAGCAACAGTCCTGTCTGGGTGATTAGCATCAGAACAAGTAAACAGCAATAGCGGGCATCATCTCATGAGACTGTTGGGCAACAGAGATGGGAAGTTTCTTGAGCATACATTTAGTTTATTGATCGAATGCCATGTTACAGTTTTGTAGCTACTGTTTCTTCCACTTATTTAGAAAATTGCACTGGGGCTGACTGTTAGAAAGAGTGAAAAGAGAGAGATGGAGATGGAGATGGAGATGGATGATAGATAGTATCACATATAGGGATGGTAAATCTATGGTTTGAAGGATGTACAAACAAATCCATCTCACATGGTAATCTTGATCTATAGAAGCCGTGGTTGGAGGGCTAAGATGCTCTGAGACCTGTTCCAGGTGGTGGTTCAGGAGGAAGTGGGAGGGACCTGGCCACAGTGTCTTGCTCCTTTCACTTGATTGTCTAAAGCAGCTGCTTCTTTCATACCTGCTGGAAGGGCTGGCCCTGACAATGTTAAAACTTCTTTTGAACTGGGCATGTTTTACAAGAGCAGGACCGTAGAGAGATAATAGCCAGTTAACATTCTGTAGATCTTTTTTTCCTCAAGGGCTGAACAACGCATACACAAAAACATTCCAGCTTGGTGTGAAGCCCAAATAAGGGATAAAGGTAAAGGTAAAGGTTCCCCCCGCACATTTGTGCAGTCGTGTCCGACTCTAGGGGCCGGTGCTCATCTCCGTTTGTTAGCCGAAGAGCCAGCATTGTCTGAAGACGCTTCCATGGTCATGTGGCCGCATGACGCACATGGAACGCTGTTACCTACCCACCGAAGTGGTACCTATTCATCTACTTGCATTTGCATGCTTTCGAATTGCTAGGTTGGCAAGAGCTGGGGCTAGTGCGGGAGCTCACTCCGCACGCAGGGCTAGGGATTCGAACCTCCGAACTTGCGATCTTCCGATCGACAAGCCTGGTGTCTTACCCGCTGAGCCACCACGCCCCATAAATAAGGGATAGGAATGGGCAATTTATGTGACCTTTTCAGGTCAGGAGGGTGATACAAACTTGTCCTGACCTCAGTCATAGGTTTGTGGTAGAAGCCATGATGCTATTGAGCAAATGATGCAAATGTATTGACGTAATTTGCACAGTGATGTCATAAACACTTGATGTCATTTTCTCCTTGCTCCTGCAGAAGCCTACGTCCTCGGTTCAAAATCTTCCACACTCCTCCATTTCTGATGTATATTCTGGGAGCATGCTAGACACTGCAATGCTCAAAAATGGGGAAATGATGTTTTTAAAAATGTTTGCTTCTTGCTTAAAAAATAAAAGTCCTCAGAAGGAAGGAAGGAGAGTTCTGGATTCAGGAACTGACAAGATTCAGAGGGACCCTTGTAACCAGTCGCCCCAGTTACAAGAGAGAGGCATATATCACTACAGTCACACTTTACCACCAACCCAGCCTCCCCTTTTGAGTGATTGATTCTTCATGTGATGCCCTTCTCTCTTGAGAACAACTAAGTGCTTAGGAGGCATTTCCTGATGGAAGACCTAAGAAGCAGGGGAAGAGTCTTCCTAGAAGAGCAATATATGTGGGATATTGCTGGCTTATGGGGTTTCAGAGCGCAGAGTAAACAAAACAGACAGAGTGCAGCGTTTAGGGCTAAAAGTATTTTACTTGTAGCATAAGGCAATAATGGATATGAGTTACATTATTGCAAAAAGAAAAAATAACAAACCATAAGCAGAGTTCCACCAGCAGATGGGAAGAACATCATGGCCTATACAAAAGCCAGGCATAGTTACAGTTCAGGAACAGAGTACATGGCAACATGACAGACAGAAGTCAAGAAGCATAGACCCATAGTTCACAGCTGAGATATACACTTGTTTCAGCATTCTGATTGGAGAAAAACATGGGTCATGGGATACATACACTTACTGTTGACATGTAAAGTCTGTTGCACATAATATAAATTGCCACGACATGGCAATGTTGCACATTGTCTCCCCCCCCCCCCCCCCGAGCAGTTCTCACGGGACGGCCAGTTAGCTAGCCATAACAAACAGCCACCTGCTGTTATCAGTGGAATGTTTTGGGAAACACTCAGGGCAGAGAGAGAATGGAAAAATACAGTTTCTCACATGTTAGGGAACCACAGTGGAGAAAGCTATTTGAATCCTACACAGAAAATCTCTGACAGTATATTCACCCTCAGTGGAGATTTCAAACAGGATGGCTGGCCGCTTGTTGAAATGGTCCACTGCATTCCTGCAAAGTCAGTTTTGCATGCACCTACAGGTAGTCCTCACTTAACGACCACAATTGGGATTGGGATTTCAGTTGCTAAGCGAAGCGGTCATTAAGTGAATCCGACCCGATTTTACGACCTTTTTGTGGCGGTGGTTAAGCAAATCACTGCGGGCATTAAGCGAACCATGTGGTCATTAAGTGAATCATGCGGTTCCCCAATGATTTTGCTTGCCAGAAGCCAGCTGGGAAGGTCAAAAATGGCGATCATGTGAACATGGGACACTGCGACAGTCATACATGTGAACTGGTTGCCAAGCACCCAAAACATGATCAGATGACCGTGGGGACGCTGCAATGGTCATAAGTGTGAGGACCGGTTGTAAGTCGGTTTTTTCAGCACCGTCATAAGTCCAAACTGTCACAAAACAAATGGTTGTTAAGCAAGGACTACCTGTATGAGCTTATTAACTGCTGGTGCAATAGATGCAGAGATAGTTAGCAGACGGTCTCTGCAGTTTCATCTCCTTTCTCTGTCTAAAAGATGTCGCGTGTCTCTGTGTCACATGCCTCCTGTTGCCTGGGCTGATATTCTCAGAGCTTTCATCTCTTCCTTCTTCTCTCAGTTCACTTCCTTTTCTCTTCTGACTCTTAGGTTAATTGACTTGCTCTCTTTCTCCATAACGGAGGAGAGCACATTAGGCTCTTAGCTGTAGATAGACTTAAGTCACTCAGCCTTTCTCATCACCCTATTAGTTCCTAAACAAAGCTTATCTTTATTTTTATTTCAGGCAACCACCAGCCTCCATTTCTTATGAAAGTTACTGTATATTCTAAACTTTAGAGTATCAGTCTCCAGACATTCTTTCTGTTATGCAAGCTGTCTGTTGACCAACAATGTCCAGTTATTGGGGGATGGTGGCATGGATATCTACCCTGAGCAGGATGTTGGACTAGATGCCTTCTGGTTGAGGTGTGTATCCAGGGCACTGACTGTTTAGCATTTCATGATCAGAAAGGGCAGTGGGATGTAGATGCAGAGTTAAGGATTTCCTCTCAGTTCCCTTCCTGCCTATCACTCTGACTGCTCTTTATTTAAGAGATAGCTCATTTCAGGTCACATCCTTCTGCCTTTCTTCCTGTGCACACCTACACACAAAGCATACAGGTAGACCTCACTTAATGACCATTCGTTTAGTGACGGTTCAGACTTATGACGTGCTGAAAAAACCGACTTACAACCAGTGCTCACACTTATGACCGTTACAGCATCCCCACGGTCACATGACCACAATTTGGGCACTTGACAACCAGTTCGCATTTATCACCATCGCAGCATCCTGTGGTCACGGGATTGCCATTTTCAACCTTCCTGGCCAGCTTCTGGCAAGCAAAATCAATGGGGAACTGCGTGATTCACTTGTGGCTCACTTAATGACCACAATGATTCACTTAATGACCGCTGCAAGAAAGGTTGTAACATTTAGTTGGATTCGCTTAATGACCACTTAGCAATCAAAATTCTGGTCTCAATTGTGATCGTTAAGCAAGGACTACCTGTATATCCTTATACTCTTCTCCTGGTAGGATGTAGCTAGCTAGGGGTTGGGCTTTGCCGATCCCTTAAGTGGATTTCCTGAAAATACATTTCTTTCCTGTTATAGTTATCAAATGTGCTTGACTGTGTTGTGGGGGGAAAAATGCCCACTTTAATAAGGTACCAAAGCGATTGGAGATAGTTGAAACAAGGTATTTTTGCTGGCATGCACAACTAGAGTGATCATTCAGGTCCCCACCAAAGGAACACAGAAGAGGAAAAAGGAACAAAGCAAGATTATAGGTGGTTACATAGGAATGCAGGGGGCGTGGTGACTCAGCGGGTAAGACGCCAGGCTTGTCGATCGGTAGATCGCAAGTTCGGAGGTTCGAATCCCTAGCCCCACGTGACGGAGTGAGCTCCCGCATTCGCCCCAGCTCTTGCCAACCTAGCAATTCGAAAGCATGCAAATGAAAGTAGATAAATAGGTACCACTTCGGTGGGAAGGTAACAGCGTTCTGCACGCATCATGCCGGCCACGTGACCGCGGAAGCGTCTTCGGACAACGCTGGCTCTTCAGCTAACAAATGGAGATGAGCACTGGCCCCTAGAGTTGGACACGACTGTGCAGGGGAAACCTTTACCTTTACATAGGAATGATAAAGAAAATTTTGTAAATCATACTATGACCTCTACCACTGAAATGTCTCAGGTAACACTCGGGGGATGATCTTACTGCGGTGCCCCTACATTCCTCTGAACCAGTGTTTCTCCACCTCAGCAACTTTAAGATATGTGGACTTCAACTCCCACAATTCCCTAGCCAGCATGAACTAGAATTCCCAGGATCCACCTCCAATTACTATTAAAATTGGGACTACTGAGAACTGAAGTTCAGCAACATCTGGAGACCCACAGGATCCCCCATCCTTGCATTAGAAGAAAGAGGTCTAGATTGAAAACCCTGTTTGGTCACAAAGCTCATGGGGTTTCATGAACTTGGGCTCATCTTTATTTTTCACCCTAATCTACACAGCAGGTTCTTTGTGAAGCTCCCACAGTTTTGTTGTAAAACTCCCACAGAATCATCTTGCACACAGTGGCCACATTAACTTGAAAGATAAAAAGTCAATCTGGGACCTTTTTTCCAAAGTTATGGAAGAAAAACTATATGGCACCTTAAAAAACCTTGTAATTTCCCAGCAGCGTATTTCATGTAGCTGCTATAACTCAACAGTGCTAACAGAATGATCATATGTGCTTGAGGCTTTGAAGAGGAAGTAAGACTGGACTTGTTCTTCTCTAATTAAATACTGTTCACAAAGAACACAAATCACACTGCAATCAATAACGGTAAATGCAATCTTGGAAACTGGCAAAATGCTATGTAAAGAAAAATAAAATTCTTGGGAGGCAAGAATTTTGCAGCAGATAACTAGTTCTGAAGATTACTAAGATCTCACTGCATTTGAATATTGCACTAAGCTATGATTTAGATTCTTCCTGGGCTTTTTTCTTTTCCCACCCAGCAAAGAAAAGCTGAGAAGTTTATAAGTGTTCCCTGCTGTTCTGGTTAACTAAGTTGGCACTGCTAGACCAAGAACAGGTGATATTGGAGTCCAGTTATCTTGTTTTAATTTTGACTGCATGCTGTGGACACTAAAAAAAAAAAAAATTACTCGCACATTCACAAAAGGACTGACCATCCAATCATGGCACAACATTTAATCCCCAGTAATGTTCCCCAATTGTAATGGTATGTGGGAATGACCTTGGGAGACAGGAGGGAGAGCCGCAGACTGGACAACCGGCATGCAAAAGATGTCTCAGTCCACAGAAAGGGGGACGGTATGGGGAAAGGTTTGAGAGGGGACCCTCCCTAGTTTTCCAGAGGAAAGAAGTACTTTCAGTCTTGCAAGTTCTGTTAATGTAACCTTACAAGAAAGATAGAGCTAGAACTCCTGGTTGTGCTTCTTGTCTGGGTTACCTGGCAGTGCTAACATCCATCTTGCAAGACTGAATTTCTCCCCTCCTTTCCTTTTCTCTCTGGAAAACTAGGAGGGGTCCCTTCCAAAACGCTTCCCATGCCCCCCGCCTTCTGTGGGCCAAAACATCTTTTACATGCCGGTTGTCCAGTCTGAGGCTCTCCCTCCTGTCTCCCGAGGTCATTCCCAAATCCCATTACACCAATATTGTAGCTTATTTTTCACTTTTCCTGGAGGCAGATGAAAACGTTCCTAAACTGAAGCCTGGGCTGCAACCGTCTATTATTTTTTATTTTCTATGATTTTGGGGGGAGACTATAAGAGTTCTAGAGGTATTCTTGCAACTCAGGATGAGTCCAGAGGCAGTCTCCCCATGACAATGAAGTTGATGATGATTCTGTTAGAGAAATCTTTAACAATAAATAAAACCAGGTTGACACCAACAGAGGTCCTCATAGTCATACTGGTGTCTACCTTATCATCTTTCTATGGCGTGGGAATATTCACAAATCAGGTTTAAACTTGCCAGTTTAGCTGGCTGTTTGAATACAGCTGGTAAGTTTTTAACTGACTGGTTAAGCACATCCATGACAAGGCAGGATGACATTAAAAGGACGGCATGCAAGTCATTATGTCATTGCACAAGTAATAGAATCATGTAATTATGGCATAACATCTGATGCATTGCATCTTGTGCAAGATGACATCACAATGTGCATGTCATCATGTCCCCCACGTCGTCATAGATAATTATGCACAAAAACTCAGCCATTGTGTTTCATTTGGTCTCTGACAAAGTTACTGTTTAATTGATACTTCTGAATTCTGTCTCAGAATTAATCTTCACTCATGCATCCACTAACAAGCTAGGGGGAGAGTAAATTGCGATCTCTTTCCTAGATGATAAGATGATGGCAATAAATAGAGTCACTGGGAGTCCGGTGGCATATCCATTTAATCAATTAATAAATTGCTGAATGTTAAATAAAAAGAGATGCTCCCCACCAATGTGAAGAGAACACTTTCAGCCTCAATATATACAGTATTTCCCCCAGCAATCTTCAAAACACAATCAACACATTTTAGATGGATTTGTGGTCTGTTGGTAGAAGCCACTAGCCAACCTTAGGCTCCACTGGTCCCTGGAGGGGAGACCACCAGGGAATGTCAGGGTGGTATAGGCTAGACTGGGAAATCAGAAAAGCATCCTGAAAGAAAACAACAGCAAGTCACTCCCATATCTTTACCAAGAAAACATGGGCATGTCCATGAAGCTACTAGGGTCAAGCTTAACTCAAAGGAGATTTCTACTCACCTTCCTTCCAAGGACACTTGATCCTTCCTTCCTTCCTTCCTTCCTTCCTTCCTTCCTTCCTTCCTTCCTTCCTTCCTTCCTTCCTTCCTTCCTTTCCTTCCTCCCTCCCTCCCTCCCTCCCTTCCTCCCTTCCTTCCTCCCTCCCTCCCTCCCTTCCTCCCTTCCTCCCTCCCTCCCTCCCTCCCTCCCTTCCTCCCTCCCTCCCTTCCTCCCTTCCTCCCTTCCTCCCTTCTCTCTCTCTCACTCTTTTCAATTTATCCCCACTGGAATCAAACAGACTCTCACTGGTTTACAACATCCACCAAAACAAAGTAAGAAAATGTCTACTGTAAAATAAAAGAACACCAACAGCCACCCTACAAACAGCAGAACAAAATAGCACAAATAAATAAATCCAAGATCAAATTCCTGGGGAGAAGCTATTCCAAAGTACAAGAATACCAACAAAAAACAGCACCTGTGAGCCTCCACCCGGTTCACTTCAAGTGGGAGACCACTAGCAAGTTCTCCCTGTTCAGGTAGGCTGAATGAGAGCAGTTGGAAAACGTGGCCCTGTAAGTTCCTTGGTTTCAAGCCATGTAGGGCTTTCAAGGTTAAAACCAGCACTTCAGTTTCTACTCAGAAGCATTTAGAGCTCTCTGTCCAGAAGAGTGCAGTGCTAGGAACAGCTAAGATACTGCGCAGAACCCTCAAACTCCCAGGCCTCTGGTAGAGGACCCGAGGTTGAGGAAGACACATACCACCCATACGGGTGAGAAGGGAATTTTTATATAAAAGAAATATTGTTCCATTTTGTTGGGCTTATGAGATGACCCATCTCATAAATACTTCTCCATAGTTACTGATTGTGTGCATTAAAGGTAAAGGTAAAGGTTCCCCCCGCACATTTGTGCAGTCGTGTCTGACTCTAGGGGCCGGTGCTCATCTCCGTTTGTTAGCCGAAGAGCCGGCGCTGTCCGAAGACGCTTCCGCGGTCATGTGGCCGGCATGACGCTCGCGGAACGCTGTTACCTACCCACCGAAGTGGTACCTATTCATCTACTTACATTTGCATGCTTTCGAATTGCTAGGTTGGCAAGAGCTGGGGCTAGTGTGGGAGCTCACTCCATCATGCGGGGCTAGGGATTCGAACCTCCGAACGTGCGATCTTCCGATCAACAAGCCTGGCGTCTTACCCGCTGAGCCACCACGTCCCCCCTTGTGTGCATTACAAACTTACTTTAAAAAGGTTATTTACATTTGCCAACTTTTTCTTCTTTTTGGCTGGGTTCATGGGCCTTTAATAACTACATGATAAGCAGAAATGCCACAGACTTCAATTACTGTGCCTGCATGTTGGTGAACAGCTCACATGGTCATGGAACAGTTCAAACTACTTAAGTCACTTCTTTTGCTAAGGATGTAGAAGAAGCGAATAAAAACATCCTAACTGGGAAGATTTAATAAAATGATGAGAGCACTATTCATCATCTGATTTACTTAAAACTGACTGTATTCTGACAGGATGCAGTAATTTCATCATGCATCAAGATTATAATTGCAATATGAGTTTGTATCACTTCAAATTGCTAACGTATTTAGAATGCTTAACACAACAGGAGAAATTCACAGACATGGCTTTAAAGATTTCATCTTTCAACATCTATTATTTGACATTTAAAACATGTAATCAGCCATACTTCAAAAGATTCTTTAAAAAGCAGCACAAACTGTCAGGAGCACGTGGGTGAATCTTTCCAGAAAGAAAGCTAAAATATCTTCCTTCTTGTGGAGCAGGTTTTTTTACCTTTTAAACAGGCCAATGGGCTTTTCAACAAGACCTGCCTGCCTGCCTTTTTAAACACCTTGATGGACATACATTAAAAAGTGCTGATGTGTAACCTCCATGCTGAAAAAACTTCTTTGCAAATTGATGCATCTGTAACTCTTGTAAAACTCATAGAATCAGGCAGATGGCTGTTTTCCAGAGTCCACAGAGTTAGAAAGGCCCATTGAGTTGAATTCCCTACTCAGTGTACAGGAATCTAGATTAAAACACCCCTGAAAGATGGCTGCCGGCCTATGATTGAACACATCCAGAAAAAGGGAGCCCATTATCTACTAGAGCAGTGTCTCTCAACTTGGCAACTTTAAGATGTGTAGACTTCAACACCCAGAATTCCCCAGCCAGCATGCTGGCTGGGGATCTCTGGGAGCTGAAGTCCACTCATCTCAAAGTTGCCAGGGTTGAGAAACACTGTACTAGAGGGCTGTTTTCCTAATATTCAATTGGAATTTATATTTTCATAACTTAAATTCTTTATACATTCATTATTCTGTGTTCTGCACCCTGACATGATAAGAGAACAAGTCACAATGGCGTCCTTCCTGATTTGAATAAGACTATTATTATCTCCCCTTAATGAGTTTTTTTCAACTTCTATGATTCTCAGCTGCCCCAGCCAACAAAACCAACCTCTGATCATGAGGCTAGAAATTAACTTTGGAAAATTCTAGATGGTTTGAATCCTTCTTAAAATGTGGTGTTCCAAAGTGTATTGATTGATACAATATGAAATTAATTTGCCTTTTGGGCAGTCTTTTCTTGTTGTCATATTAAGATTGGAAGCATATCAGGTTTGTTTTTATTTTTAACCTCTTCTATCTAGGGGATTTTCCAGCTGTTGATCAGGGTATATGCTGCTTTAAAAAAACAAACAAATAAGTATGGATATACACATGGCTGCTATGGCTTAACATTTAGTAAGTAAGCATTACAGGAGTTTCCTGATCTAAGGAGGAGGCAAAAAATCCCTTGTGGGGGGAGATGGGCGGTGATATAAGTTGAACAAATAAATAAATAAAAAATAAGAATGCCAGTGAATATTGCTGAGATAAAATTCCTCTAAGTACACAATCAATGCTCAGCTGAACTCCAGGGCAATTACCCATATGCTGCTAAGCTAAACCTTAAATTGGAGATCGTAAGGAAAGTGCAAAAGCTGGGTTGCAGTTAAACCTCAAAAAAACCAAGATTATGGCAACCAGCTTGATTGATAATTGGCAAATAGATGGAGAAAAAGTGGAGGCAGTGACAGACTTTGTATTTCTAGGCGCAAAGGTTACTGCAGACGCTGACTGCAGCCAGGAAATCAGAAGACGTCTACTTCTTGGGAGGAGAGCAATGGCAAATCTTGATAAAATAGTTAAGAGCAGAGACATCACACTGACAACAAAGGTCCGCATAGTTAAAGCAATGGTATTCCCCGTAGTAACCTATGGCTGCGAGAGCTGGACCATAAGGAAGGCTGAGCGAAGGAAGTTAGATGCTTTTTAACAGTGGTGCTGGAGGAAAATTCTGAGAGTGCCTTGGACTGCAAGAAGATCAAACCAGTCCATACTCCAGGAAATAAAGCCAGACTGCTCACTTGAGGGAATGATATTAAAGGCAAAACTGAAGTACTTTGGCCACGTAATGAGAAGACAGGATACCCTGGAGAAGATTCTGATGCTAGGGAAAGTGGAAGGCGAAAGGAAGAGGGGCCGACCAAGGGCAAGATGGATGGATGATATTCTGGAGGTGACGGACTCGACCGTGGGGGACCTGGGGGTGGCGACGGCCAACAGGAAGCTCTGGCATGGGCTGTTCCATGAAGTCACGAAGAGTCGGAAGCGACTGAACGAATAAACAACAACAACAAAACAACCCATCTAATAGGGGAATACAACACTCTGTTCAAATATTTCCTTTTGTCTCCATAATAAAAATGGTGCAGAAATAGGGACCTGAGCAGACAGAGGTTACCAGATTAACTGTATTTTAATTAAGAAAACCAATCAGCCATCCATGGTAGAATCCCTGATCAGGCCTATCACACCATGCTACATATTAGGGTTGTGCACACAAAATTAGTCCGAAGTGCTTTCGACCTCACGCAAGCGTAGCAACTCTGCTCTTCAGTAACACAACCCTGCCACACCAGCCTGGGGAAAAGGGAAAAAAAAGGTTTGATTGCTTTAAGAGTTGCACTAAGTTTCATTAATCACCTCTTTTTTAAAAAAAAGTAACTTTTATTGCAATTTTTAAAGAGAAAAGTACAGAAAAATAGAGTACAAAAGCCAATTTAAAAGAAACAGTAATATCCAACAAATTAATTATGGACTTGCAATCCCAAAATGAACAAACAAGAACAAAATAAACAAAGAGAAAAAAATCCTAAAAATGAACACCCTAAATTAATATACATCACCTAAATATATCACATATTCATTTAATTGTATAATAAATATGTATCAAACTGTGCATAAAAATTTATTCTTGTAAAATACTATGAAATCCAAGCCAAAGGGAAATGCATAGTGTCATCTCTTCTAATTACTAGAAAAAAATAGCTTTTTCAGAAAGGAATAAATTACGTATTGTGAATCATTCCTTAAACCAGACACGTCTTTTCTCAGGGTCATTTAAAGCTTGAAAAAGAAAAAGAAAAAAGAGGGGCCGCTATAATAACAGTTGCTTTAATCCCTGCACCAGATCCAGGGGATATTATAATTCATTCAGATGTGTCACAGCAGGTGACAACACCTACTAGTCTTGATTGATCTCGAAAAAAGCTAATCAGGCTTGAATCTAGCTATACATTGATGGGAGACTACCAGAAAATCATACAGCTACAGGCTAGACAGGAAATCAAAACACATCCCAGAAGAACAGATGTTGCAAGAAAACTGCAAGGGTATGTCCATTTAATCAGCCAGAGTCAAGCTGAGTCTTTATGTATTATCAACAATAAAGGAACAAACAGTCAGGAAATATGCCGCAGAATAGCATTTGGTAGAGCAGCCATGAAGGCCTTGGGAAAGATACTCAGATGCCATAATGTACTTTCCCAGTGACACTTTATGGAAGTGAAAGCTGGGCTTTGAAGAAGCAGGATAGGAAGAGTATTGACACCTTTGAACTTTGGTGTTGGAGAAGACTCCTGAGCATATCATGGCTAGCCGAGAAAACAAACAAATGGATCATAGAACAAATCAACCCAGAGGCATAAATGACTGGACTCAAATTATCATAGTTTGGACACATTATACAAAGACCTAGCTCTCTGGAGAAGGCTCTGATGCTGGGAAAGGTGGAAGGACACAACCAGCAGCAAGGCGGATGGACTCAGTTATGGCAGTAATGGGGCACCATTGGAAGACCTGAAGGACCAGGTTGAGGACAGACTCTCCTGGAGAAAATCTATTTAGGTGCTCACTAAGAGTTGACACTGACTCAATAGCACATAATCAACCAATCAACCAACCAACCAACCTTTATGCAATACTGCTAAGTTTTGCTAAAAATGCAATCAGATCAATTGCAAAAATGCATTTAGATACTTTAACAGTTTAAAGAAAAAGAGGCCAAGTATGTCCTGCATTTGGGTAGGATGACAGCAACCATCATCATGGTTCACTGCCCATGTTTGCTGAGGTTTGTTGACCACTAGAAACCAAAGCCCTCTGAAGGAGAAGGTTCCTTAGCCAGGCTTTCTACTCACAACCTTGCTATGAAAAGAGTGATATGATTATTCAACAGGCAAATGTATCCAGTGGTCAACAAACTGCAGCAAACATGGGCAGTGAACCATTGTAGGTTTAATTATCATCAAATAATAGATTTCTAATGCCCATTTTAGTACAGAGATGTACTGAACTACTGAACTACTCCAATATTGGGTTGATACAGCAATTTCATGCATTTATGCAGTACATGAAGTATTTTATGCAATCATAACTCTTAAGCACCTTTCTCCTATTCCCTTGGCATAATAATTAAGTAGTAAATGTTTGACTGACAAAATATGTTGGAGGCTCTTTTACGTTGCTCACTGCTAATGAAATTCTCCTGGATAGGCAAGAATATTTCCTGTGCAGATTAATTGATTTCCAGCTATAAAATGATCAAACTCAACACAATTTATTTATGGGATGGCATAGCAACTCCTGATTGCTTCTGTTAGCAAGAGGTACTGCATTTGGGTTACCAAGTACAACACAGAATGTTGGGGGAGTGAAATAAGGTTTTTTAAATTCTGTCCCTATACCTAACATGGCTGATGATGTTCTTTCTCCTTTTGATCAGAGGGGAAAGTTGTAAAGAATCAGGCAATCAAGATATTTTCCTCTCTTTATTGTCATATTAACAGGATTATGATCAGAAAAAATGTAAAGGAATGTATGTATGTATTTATTTATTATTTAAATTTGTATTACCGCCCATCTCCCCCAGCCGGGGGACTCTGGGTGGTTAGAGATGACCTTGATATAAAAGAACTATTAAGGAGGAACTTGGAGAAGTGATAACCGAGTCAGAAGCTGAAGCATGAGAAAGTAACTCAAAACGACTCGTGAAAAAGCAAAGGAATTTTGGGTGCAAATTCATACAATCATGCAAAAGATGCTGAGGATTAATACTATGGTGAAACCAGAATTATTTTTATTGGGCTTTATGGATGCTGAACTAGAAAAGAAATATGGGAAGCTAATATTGTATATGGTAACTGTGGCAAGATTATTATACGCACAAAGATGGAAGAATAATAAAATACCCACAGTAGATGATTAGATTATAAAATTGATGGAAATTTCAGAAATGGCAAAGCTGACCGGTTCGGTCAGGGAAAAAAATGATAAAGACTTTTTTTTAAAAAAAGACTGGAAGCCTTATATGGACTTTTTGCTGAAAGAAGAAAAGACTGAACTGATGATTTATGGATTTGGGAATTAGAAAGAGTTAAAGATGGAGGGGAAAGAATAAGATGCCAATTACTCGATAGAAAGAACGGCAGAAGTCAAAATTCTGTTTTCTTTCTTTTCTTTTCTTCACTTCTCTTCTTTTTTCTAATTCTTCTCTTTCTTTTTTTTTCTTTTTCTTTTTCTTTTCATTTGTTACACTTTTATTGTATTGCAAAATTCTAATAAAGATATTTAAAAAAGAGAGAGAGAGAGAGAGAGAGACTCAAAACAACCCCAAGTTGATTTTCTTAGTATAAGAAGGGACAGAGAGAAACTTAAACAGGCTTTCAAGATTCTGTTTTTATGCCTTGCTACAGGAAAATAGAGAGCCAGTTTGGTGTAGTGGTTAAGGCACTGGTCTAGAAACGGGGAGACTGTGAGTTCTATCCCTGCCTTAGGCACGAAGCCAGCTGGGTGACCTTGGGCCAGTCCCTCCCTCTCAGCCCTAGGAAGGAGGCAATGGCAAACCACTTCTGAAAAACCTGCCAAGAAAACTTCAGACTTCGAGAATCGGACATGATTTAACAGGTTTAAAAACAAAACAAAACAGGAAAATAGCATTCCTGGTCTTCTTCTTCTTGGTGATCACTCGTAGCCAAGTAAGATTGTCTTCCAGGGGTAATATCTTAACAGTGGATCCGTAAGTGGCTGTAAAGGCAAATTCTGGATCCGCACAACCTCCCACAATGAGGGCATAGGTTTCCAGGTGGAAGACGGTCACGATGAGGGTTTGCTTGATGTGCCTTCTTCCTAGCTCGTTTCTCCCTTTCGCCCTGTACTTGTGCTTCTTCAAAGTCCGTAGCGCCTTTAATAAAGGCTGACCTCCAATTGAAATGCTCATGAGTTAGGGCTTCCCAGTTCTCAATGCTGATGTTTTTTTAAAATTAGCTTTGAGACTATCTTTGAATCTCTTTTTTTGTTGTTTATTCGTTCAGTCGCTTCCGACTCTTCGTGACTTCATGGACCAGCCCATGCCAGAGCTTCCTGTCGGCCGTCACCACCCCCAGCTCCCCCAAGGTTGAGTCCGTCACCTCCAGAATATCATCCATCCATCTTGCCCTTGGTCGGCCCCTCTTCCTTTTGCCTTCCACTTTTCCTAGCATCAGCTTCTTCTCCAGGGTATCCTGTCTTCTCATTATGTGGCCAAAGTACTTCAGTTTTGCCTTTAATATCATTCCCTCAAGTGAGCAGTCTGGCTTGATTTCCTGGAGTATGGACTGGTTTGATCTTCTTGCAGTCCAAGGCACTCTCAGAATTTTCCTCCAACACCACAGTTCAAAAGCATCTATCTTCCTTCGCTCAGCCTTCCTTATGGTCCAGCTCTCGCAGCCATAGGTTACTACGGGGAATACCATTGCTTTAACTATGCAGACCTTTGTTGTCAGTGTGATGTCTCTGCTCTTAACTATTTTATCAAGATTTGCCATTGCTCTCCTCCCAAGAAGTAGACGTCTTCTGATTTCCTGGCTGCAGTCAGCATCTGCAGTAATCTTTGCGCCTAGAAATACAAAGTCTGTCACTGCCTCCACTTCTTCTCCCTCTATTTGCCAGTTATCAATCAAGCTGGTTGCCATAATCTTGGTTTTTTTGAGGTTTAACCGCAACCCAGCTTTTGCACTTTCTTCTTTCACCTTTGTCATAAGGCTCCTCAACTCCTCCTCGCTTTCAGCCATCAAAGTGGTATCATCTGCATATCTGAGATTGTTAATGTTTCTTCCAGCGATTTTAACTCCAGCCTTGGATTCCTCAAGCCCAGCACGTCGCATGATGTGTTCTGCACTATCACTGTTGCCTTTTGCTTTCCTTCTTTCTTGGGCTACTTCCAGTGTCTCAGCAGACAGCCATCTTGCCTTCTTGGTTTTCTTTTTCTTTGGGACATTTTTTGTTGCCGCCTCCTGAACAATGTTGCGAACTTCTGTCCATAGTTCTTCCGGGACCCTATCTACTAAATCTAGTCCCTTAAATCTATTCTTCACCTCCACTGCATATTCCTTAGGAATATTAGTGAGCTCATATCTAACTGATCTGTGGGTCTTCCCTATTCTCTTTAGTCTGATTTGAATCTCTTTTGCTGTCCACCAATATTCCGTTTTCCATTCTTAAGTTGGGAGTAAAATAGCTGTTTTGGAAGACAATGGTCAGGCATTCCTGGTATTCCTATAGCGTCTGTTTCTGGACTTGGCCTACCTTGAAGGTCTGACTGATGGGAGCAGCACCTGTGGGATGGAAGGCCTGGACCTTGTTTATGTAGGTTACATATAAATACGAGGCGGGGCTTCAATCATGCAGACACAGCTGCCATCCTACCTGGCACACCAGAAGTTTCCAAAAGATCAGAGGGCTGAGAGGGCCGGACCAAAAACTGAATTTGCCTGAAATTTGCCTGAAATGAATTTTAACTCTTAACTCTCAATCACTTCATATGATTACTACCAATCTATTTAACCTATTTAACCTTTCTGTTCTGTTAAAAATTACAATTCTGTGGCAAATTTTGCAGAGCTTGTGTTGCAACACACATAAAAAACAGGCGGAGTTGGGATTGCACCATTGTTGCCACCATGTAGATCTTTTTGAACACACCCTGTGGAAACCCCTATTTTAGGACTTACACAGAGCTGTCTGCAGTGGGGGGTCAAGCATGGGAAAATGAAAAAAAAAACAGTGTTACAATGTTGCAACACAAGCTCCGCTCCTTTTGCACGTGCATTGTGGCATCATACTAGACTGACCATACTTCCTTGAGATGAAAATGGGCCGGGGGTGGTTGCCTCCTCCTGTCGGCACGCGGGGGGGGGGGGGGCGGGGGGCGCGGGGGGCGGAGGCGGAGCAGCTGATTGGGGGACTGGGGGGATTCACCTCTGCCTATCAGTGCGCGGGAGGGGCGGGGCGGGCAGCACGATGGACAGGGGCGGAGCAGCTGATTGGAGGGAACCCAGAAGGGGAATCGCCTCCACCTGTCGCGCTGCTCGGCCCACCTCTCCCACCTCCTTTGCCGCGCACTGGTGGGCGGGGGCGATTCCTCCTCCGGATTCCCTCCGGGTTTAAAAAACGGGACAAAATTGAGATTTTTAGTATAACGACGGGACGCTCCAGAAATGGTGAAAAAATGGGACAGTACAGTTCAAAACGGGACATATGGTCAGCCTACATCATACGCAAGTACAAAAGGGCCCAAGCTTGCATTGTGATGCCTCAAGACTGTTTTTACCATGTTGACAACTCTAAATTTGAGGGTTATACTGATAGATTTTATGTTTATTTCTTTCTAAGGGATACTGGCTCTACACTCACACACCAGGTGGCCAAATATTTTTATCAAGTTATACAATTGCGCAAAACTTTTAATTAGATATATTGTTTCGTTGTCTTATTGTTTTCCTTTTTCCTGACAACAAATTGTTGGATTAAACTATTTTCTTTTATTGTAAAGGCTGGTCAAAGACCGTAATAAAGGTATTCATTCATGTTGACAAAAGTCTCCAATCTTGAGGAGGTCTTTAGACTTAAATTCCCAGCAAGGTGCAACACTTTGAATACGAGGCTGAACAGGTGCTTCAAAGCAAGTTCAGCAAAACACACAGCCCGTTAGCATCTACTTAAAGAAATTGAATTTGAGTAAACTCCGGGTGACAGTGGAGGACAGGAAGGCCTGGCGTGCTATGGTCCATGAGGTCACGAAGAGCCGGACACGACTAAACGACTGAACAACAATAACAAATTGCATCATAATGCTGCATGTCCCTAGTTTTCATCTGTTCCCCAGCTCAAAGTGGGGGTGTCAGCCCCACTACGTAGCTCAGACCAGGAAATCAACTCCACAGAAAGGCTAGAACCACCTTTATAGAGATTGGCGACAATAACAGAATCTTCCAAGTCTAATTGTGCTGTTCCTTTTCCTCCTTCTAGTTCAATGAATTTGGGAGGTATCTGCCTGATCTGCTTCTGAACATTATCTCAGGACTTTAACAATGTTCCAGCCCCTTTTGCCCAGGCAATAGTTCTTGTACATTCCTGTAATGTCATCTTCCTTACTCTACCGGGGGGGGGGGGCACTAGACTCTTAGTTTTCAGTAGTCATGCTCAGGAGGCACCACAAAGGACACAGCAGGGGTGTCTCTAGAGCAGTGTTTCTCAACCTTGGCAACTTCAAGCTGTGTGGACTTCAAATCCCAGAATTCCCCCCAGCCAGTCTGGGAGTTGAAGTCCACACAGCTTGAAGTTGCCAAGGTTGAGAAACACTGTTCTAGGGTGTAATAAAACACACACACACACACACCCAAGATGGCAGCCATGGTGGTTTGATCTCATTTGTGTGTGTGGTACAATACAATACAAATTTAAAAATGGGAGGAGCTTTGATTGAACCATTATGGCCAACATCTCGACTGCACCCCTAGATCAGAGGAAGGAGAACTGAGGGCTGTGTGCACTGTAGGGACAAAGGATGGCCAATCCTGCTTTAAGCATCATACCACACTATAGATCTAAGTCTTACCTCTCCAAAAATAAGTATGTTCCTCTGCGCTTCCCCCTCCTTGTGGAAAAAGGTAGAGCCAAGAATGTGTCTACACATTCCTCCATTCAGATTAACCTCAGGGATAATTGAAAAGCAGCCACATCTCCCTTGAGCAAAAATTGATACCTTGTTTCTACCAGAAGGAGTCCTACCTGGGCACGACCATACCGGTTCCTTGGCAATGGTCACCATTTCCTTCTTCCACGATCTCCTTCAGCTTCTCAGCCTAACATATATGTCTGTCTCCCATCTACATATTAATTAGAGTTGATCCTGCTTAGCTTCTGAATCCATGCAAGGTCACCCACCTGCTACCACTCAGGGGAACTACAGTTAAGAAACATAAATTTGTGATATAAGTTAGAAATAATAATAATAATAATAATAATAATAATAATAATAATAATAATAATAATTAGCAGGGAAGCAATTCGTTTCCATTCTGCTTACGTTGTTGTTCTGCTCAAAACTCTTTACCCTCCATCACACAGACATAACACACACACACACACACACACATAGAGATCATTTTAAATGATATTAAAGTGTTATTACTGCCTTTGTTAATAGACAGGGCTTGCTTAGAAATAATGGGGAGGGGACAGAGAGAATGTATTGGTCAGTTATTTAATGATATCCAAGGAAATAAACTGTCTGAGCTCAGTGTCTTGTGTGTCTGTCTCTCTCTAGTTTATTTGTGCAGATGTACTGCACAAAAGCAGCTTTTTCTCAAGGTCAAGGAGAAAACCAAGCATGTCAGAAGAATTTGGAAAACAATAGAGAAGCAGTGAAGTGAAGGGCTGTCCTCCTCAAACCCATCTCCAAGGGAAACAGGCTTTTAAAAACATGATTCTTTTTCATCATGATTCTATAACGATCATTTCTTTAAAAAAAACCCACCTTCCTTGAAGTCCAGCTTGTTTCATTCAGTAGTTATAGATGCCGTTTGGCCATTAGCGATTCTGGATGCAGATGTGTAATGTCTGCAAATCTAATACTTATGGCAACAGGTACAGACATGTACAATTTTTGGATTGCTTACATTTAATCTGTCTTTTCTCCACAGAAAGTGTGCAGTGTTCTCCTCTGCGCACCACTGATCTTCACAACTACTGTGCAAAGTAAGCACAGTAAGCTGGCCAGCCCGAGGGCCATCGGTGAGGTCCACAGCCAATCTTTGGATTCGCGACTATACTTCTTGGTGGAATATTCTCCAACCTTCTGTCAACAGACTTATTTGGGACAATGTGCACACGTTGGCAGGAATCTCTTCACTAACCCGAACAAACTCATTCTTTTCAAATCAAAATCATTTCCACCATTACTGTATTCTGTTTTCTCCAATGTAGGGTATCATGTCATTTATGGATCATTTATGAACATCTGTAACTGGTAGGCAGTTGTAACTGAAAGGAAATCTGTTAAAAGAGCTGGAAGGTATCAGTTAAGGCAGGGCTACTAGACCTGAACTGCAAAATTCCAGACAATCTCTACATGGCACCAATTAAAGGATTTTCTGAATCTCTTTGCTGTCATCTACAGGTACTTCAGCTTTTTGCAGCACAGATCTTATAATCCTAATTAAGGTGTTGGACAGAAGTTGGGAGAGCCAGATTCAAGTCTTTCCTCAGCAGTGGAAACTCAGTGGGTGACTTTGACTCAGTCTCTGTCCAACTTCCTTCACAGATGTCTGGAGGAGTGAGGATGGAGGAGGTAATACTATCATGTGCTACCTTGACTTCCTGGAGAAAAAAAGCAAGATAAAAATCAAACGAATCCATACAAAGAGCTTTCTCCAAAAGTTCCCTCCAGCTGTACTGAGACTTCAACTCTCAGGCAAGCTCCTTGTCTTCCTCAGACTGACATTTAGCAGCCTCCCAGAAACCCGTTTTCCTCAGATGTTAGATTCCAACTTCCATTGTTCTCCAGCCCGCATGGTTGGAGAAAAAAGAGCAATTGCATGGCTCCAGTGGCCTGTCCTCTTCAGCCTTGGCCAGACAATGCTACTCAAGCAACGGAATTGTTTTATCTCTGCTCATCTCATTAAATTACATTACTGCTGCCTCCTTAGTTAATCAGGACTAAAAGCCTCAGAGCTGCCTCCTTGAATTATGTTATTAGAAGGGTATGGAAAATGGGAAGGAGGAGGCACTACTCGCCTGTTACCCTAGCAACGGTTTGAAGTTTCTGGAATGTAGAATCAGTTGCTAAGATGCATCAATACAGTATACTGAAAAGAAATTATAAACTTACAAAACCTGCCAGGTTGGGGCATGCTACTTTGCTGACCCTTCACACAATGATGGTAACAAAGAATAAAAAGAGCTTAGACTAGAGTCACCTGCAGCCTCTACAGGTGACCACAGGCAAAAGCCTGTTTTACTGTATCGTCTGGTGGAAGCCACCACTGCATATGTTTCCCCCAAGAGCCAAGGGGTATGTGGGGGAACTTAGCTTTGAGACAGGGCACATACTTTAATGCAGAAGGTCTCAACGCTCAGAATTCCCAGAGTGCCCGGCAGCTTTCAATTTCTGAGAACTGAAATCCACCACTTCTGGGGAGATATCAGGGAACACTACTCTAGGGGGAAAATGTATGCACTGGAAGACCAGCCAGTTAGCAAAGCTAGTTTAACCTTGAGATGACTACTCCTCACAACAGATGCCATTGCAGAATTATCAGGTACGAATAAAAAATGGGATGCAGAATGTATTTTGCTAACAGACTACTGTAAGGAAAATGAAAAAAGAGAAGTCTATCGTCCTTTGACGAGAGGTCATGCTTTTGAGTTATTGTCGTGCTATCTAAAGAATCTCATCAAGCTCTGTTGCATTCATACAGCCTTGCTTTGTGGTGCCTCCTGCTCCCCACAAAATTGATATTTTTTTATGCCTACAATCTCCACTCCTCAACTGTGGCTTGCATGCTGGGTTGTCAAACATGCCTGGTAATCAAGATCAGTCTGAGCAGACTGGATGATACAAAATATCACCCAGAGAATGTCAATTGGGTGGATGGTAACTGCTGAAAGAGGAAGCCTGGGTGAGGCAGCTTTGATTTGCCCAGATGTGGGGCTTCATGTGGGAAGGCAATGCGATTCATATCGTGGAGGCAAAGAGATGCAGAATTCACCCTAAGTGCCTTAGGACACTTCACAGCCCCTTCAGCACTTTCAGCTATGGCTGGAAAAGGCTTCTGTGTAGGCATACGTCTTGGGCCATGTGGCAACCAGAAGTGATCTCCTTGCTATCATGCCTTCATACCTTTTAGATGAAAATCAACTGTACTAATGCATGTTCTTCTCCAAGATAGAACATCATGTGATTTGCATACAGCAGATCCATACTTGCACACTTGCAATAACCAGAAAAGGCTTCCGTATAGCAGAGTTCCAGAGAAGGAGCTTTTTCTGGCCCCAAGACAAATGCAAAAGGCTCCTCTGGCTTTTGCAAGTCTTGAAGGAGGCTATGAGAAATTCTGGGGAAGCCTGGAGCAGAGCAAAGTGAAGAAACTCTACCTAGAAACATATTTAGGATTCCTTACCAACTTTGCTCAGACTGAAGAAGCTCCTTGGATAAGGAGCGAAACGTTTCCACTGAGAAAATAGAAATCCAGTGGACATGATTCAAGCTACAGACAATTCCACCTGGATGACTGAGAACCTTCATAGACAAAGTGAAGAAACACTTAGGGGGATGCATTAATTAATAAAGCAGGCCTGAGAAGGTGCTTTATTTAAACCATCATTGAAGTCAGGCACCCCCTTGAAGTCTGCATTCCTAAGAGAGAGAGCCCAACTACACATTACACACATGGCTACTTTGCTGCTGTTGGGGCTTCTACACAGGGATAGGCAACCTGGGGTCCTTAAACCACAGATGTCTCTCAGCATTCCAAAATCCAGCAGTAAAATGGCTGATTTCCCATAGAGTGAGTGCAAATAGAGAGTGCAAATGTGAGCAGGGAGGTCTGCAGGAGGCAAGCTGGTCCCATGCTAATTCCCAACCTTTCCCCCCCAAAAACAACCTGGAACGGCAGTGCTGAAATTCAGCCCTTTGGACACCAAGTGTTTTTTTAAGGGTGGAGGAAGAGGTAAATTGGCTTCCACTACCATTTCTTCCCGTATACTCCCCCAAATGGCATGGAAAATAACAGCGCCTTTCCAGTGATGCTACCCTGTCTCCAGGTGACTTGTGGCCCTCCAGAAAGTTGAGAGGCTGAAGGAGACCATGCCTGTTCTAAAACAGTAAGAATTTAGCAGGAAGTTAAGCTCTGTAGAACTTAATGGAACGTACTCCTAGGTAATCTTACATCCAAACTGGATTTTGAAGGGCTTGACTCATCTCCCTTTTTGTAAAAGAATGGAAATGGAAAATCTGTACTGGTTCTTGCCATTACTGTTCAAAACTACTTTAGGAAGATTTAGGTATTGTTTTCATATATGCGTAACGCTTTTAACTATGTAGTCCTTGGTGCTGTCTGAGCTTGTGTAATGGTATGTGAGAAAGACCTTGAGAGATGGGGCGAAGAGATGCTGCTAGGGAATGATCAGATAAGGGAGGGCATAGCCCACTGCTGGATAGTGTGTGGGCAAGAGGCTCAGAAGAGACCCTCCCTAGCTTCTCAGGGTGTAAAGGAGACGGCGGGAGATTTGTCCTTTCAGACTTGCAAGATTCTGTTAATGTAGCCTTACAATAAACTAGAATTAGCTCATCTGGTCGTGTTTCCTGTCTGATCTACCTGGGAAGGCTGACATCAATCTTGCAAGTCTGAAAGGACAAATCTTCTGCCATCTCCTTTACAGCCAGAGAAGCTAGGGAGAGTCCCTTCTGAGCCTCTTGCTCCACCCATTATGCAGCTGTGTGCTATGCCCACTCTTACTTGACCATTCCCTAGGCAGCATCTCTTCACCCTGTTTCTCAAGGCCTTCCCCCATACCATTACAGCTTGGTTGTTTGCTTGCAGATGTTTGGATGTTACCTAGTTTGGTAATGAAACAACTGCAAGCAAACAACCAAGCTCAGAGAGCACCAAGGACTCCACAGTTCAACCCTGAGCTGTTCTATTGGAACTTTTAACCGTATAGATGGTAGGCCAATACTGAAAGAGGTTTTTGCCAGGTCATGCATTGCACTAAGCTTTCAAATGATTCCTTTCTAATAAATGATTCTAGCTACTCTGGCTTAGGGTTGTGTGAATCCAGACCTTATGGCTTAATCGGAAAACCATGCTTTTATATGAAGTCAGCCATGTGATTAGGTTTTAATTAAGCACATGGTTTGGGAGATAGCTGTACACATTTAGATTTCTTGAAGCAACTCAGTAACCTCCATAAACACTAGACTTGTTCACTTGTCACTCTGGGTCATAAAATGTTTAGTTTCTTTGTGGGTTACTATCTTTTCCAAGGCCTTCATGGCTACTCTACCAAGTGCTAGTCTGCAAAATATTTCTTGACTGCTTGTTCCTTTACTGTTGGTAGTTGATCCTAAAAGGGATAAGTTATCCACCACTTCAATATCTTCATTGTCAGTTCAAAGGTGTTGCTGTAACTGTCGTCATTAGTTTGGTCTTCTTTATATCTAATCTTAGTTCCATTTTTTCACTGTACTTGTCTGTACTCAACTTTTGTTACCAGAGCTTCCAGATAATTTGCATTTTCAGCTATCAGAGTAGTGTCATCAGCATAATGCAAGTTAATGATGTTTCTTCCTTCAATTTTAAAACCACACTGATCTTCCAATCCAACTTCCCTCAGCATATTTTGTTGTTTATTTTTTCAGTCGCTTCCGACTCTTCATGACTTCATGGACCAGCCCACGCCAGAGCTTCCTGTCGGCCGTCACCACCCCCAGCTCCCCCAAGGTCGAGTCCGTCACCTCCAGAATATCATCCATCCATCTTGCCCTTGGTCGGCCCCTCTTCCTTTTGCCTTCCACTTTCCCCAGCATCAGGATCTTCTCCAGGGTATCCTGTCTTCTCATTATGTGGCCAAAGTACTTCAGTTTTGCCTTTAATATCATTCCCTCAAGTGAGCAGTCTGGCTTTACTTCCTGGAGTGTGGACTGGTTTGATCTTCTTGCAGTCCAAGGCACTCTCAGAATTTTCCTCCAACACCACAGTTCAAAAGCATCTATTTTCCTTTGCTCAGCCTTCCTTATGGTCCAGCTCTCGCAGCCATAGGTTACTACGGGGAATACCATTGCTTTAACTATGCGGACCTTTGTTGTCAGTGTGATGTCTCTGCTCTTAACTATTTTATCAAGACCCTCAGCATACAGGCTGAATAAATAAGAAAAGAATAAACAGACCTGTTTCATTCCTTTGCCAACCTGAAGCCAGTCAGTTTTGCCATGTCTGTCTGAACTGTGGCTTCCTGACCTGTGTATAGGTTCCATATGAGGACAATGAGATGTTCTGGGGTTACCATTTTCCTAAACACATTCCACAACTTGACATGATTGACACAACTGAAGCCTTTCTGTTATCAATGAAGCACATATTGACATATTTTAGTATTCTTTGGCTTTCTCCATTATCCAGTGTGCATCAACAATAAAGTTTTTTCTTCCTCAGCCTTTTCTAAAACCAGCTTGAACATCTGGCATCTCTCTTTCCATGCAGAATTCTAATGTGTTGGATGATCCTAAGCATTATTCTGCTAGTGTGTAAAATTAAGAGTATTGTATGATAGTTTGCACAGTTTGTCAACTCTCCTTTCTTTGGTATTGGTAGGTAAACTGACCTTTTCCAATCTGCTGACCATTGTGTCATTCTCCAGATTTCTTAGGAAAGTTTGGTTAGAATCTTTGCTGATTCTTCTTCTGTTGCTTGCCATATTTCTGTTAATATTCCATCAGTTCCTGTAGTCTTTTGATTTGGTAATGACTGGAGTGCTGATCTAACTGACTTTGATTTGATTTTGAATACTGTATATTTAGGGAATATTTTCTAAGGTATGTTGACATCTCTTCTGTACAGAGTTCCAGTATGTGCCTTCTATCTTTGTTTGATCTTCTTTCTATCAGTTACTCTCTGTCCATTGGTGTCCTTTTATACCAGTTTGAAGTTGGAACCTCCTTCTGAGTTTGGAGACCTTTTGGAAGACTTTCCTTATTCTGTGCCTGTTTTTGACATCTTAACAGATGTCATTTTAATACTGTTTTTATCTCTTCTAACAGCTCTTGGAAATTCTTTGTTAAGTTCCTTCCTGGGATCTTTGTCTTTCTCAGTTTTGTCTTATCCTCTCTTCTTGGCAATTTCCACTATTTGTTCTAACATCCAATTTGCTTTCTTCTGTTTCTTCCTCTTTGGAAGTCTCTTTTCACAGTTCATTTTTAACAACTTCTTTGATTTCATTTCACAGGTCCTATGATTGCCTATCAATGAGATTTAGAACTTCAAAGTGAACTTCAAAGTTTCCAGTCACTGGCAGCATATCCAGCTTGCATATTCAGTTGATTTCAGATTGAACTTGACCAGGAAACCTATCAACCTCCTCTTCTTCTGCATCAGTGAATACAGCATTTGGATAATCATTATATTAAATTTGGATAATCATTATATTAAATGATAATAATGACAATTATTATTGTTTGTTTATTGACTGCATTGTACCAAAGTACTGTTTTTTCCTATACCCTTCCTATGAAAACAGCAGCATTTCTTGTTTTTCATGTCCTTAGTAATAAACAATATGTTCTTCTGCTGAAAATGTCCAATTCCAGTCCATTTCAATTCACTGATGCCTAAGATATCAATGTGTACTTGGTTCATCTTTCACTGTTTTGAGTTTCTATGCTTCTATTCCATGTTTATGCTTATGTTCCATGTTCCAACTGTAATTCTGTCTTTGCAGCTTCAGTTTTTCTTTTCTGTATGGCAACATCAGCATGTCCTGAAGGCTTTAATCTAGCCATGATATAAGCACCATTAGTACTCCAAAAGATCCTCAGCGGTTCCTCAGTAGTATGTTGAATGCCATCCAACTTTAGGGGCCCATCAGCTGGCAGTATATCATTTTATATTTTCCACCCATGTGGTTTTCTTGTAAGTACAATGGTGGTTTACCATTGCCTTCTCCCATAGAGTATGCAATGATACCGTTGCTGTTGTCACTCAGATGACCATCCACTTCCAACATCTTCCTTGTCCAGTATAGGTGCCTGCTTGCTTTTGCTGGGCATCTGGGATGACCTACATGCCTTGGGTGACCCTGCTGGGAGTATATATTTGGAATACACTCCCAGTGTATTCCAGAAACATCCTCCCCACCACCACTACCAGCAATGAGGGGGCTACTTCCCATCAACTGAACTTTTTAACTGTAGATCTTAGTGGATTACATGCAAAAGATGTTATCTGTCACAAAACTGGAATCTTTTTGTAAGTGTACCAAATGTTTGCAGATTTTGCTCCAGGAGGACTTATACAAGGGGGAAGCAAGTCATTCAATCATCTGTTCCAAATGCTTGGGAACAATCATAAAGAAAATGTGTCTAAATCATAGCTTTCCAAACTGTGTGTTGCGACACTTTAGTGTGTCGCGAGACAGAGTTTAGTGTGTCGCGACACAACCCGGAAGTGGACGTGCATGACGGCGGCGGCGGCAGTGACGGCGGCAGTGGTGCGCCATCAGCGCTTCCGCGTTTTAGCGGAAAACATGAGGCCGCTGCCATGTGCACACCCCCGTGCACACACCCCCGCACCAGCGCCGTGCACGCCCCTGCCCCCGCGCACACCCCCGCTGCCGCTGTTGGTGTGTTGCCAACGGCAGCAGTTTGGAAAGCACTGGTCTAAATCATGTTCTTTGCTTTGCTTGTCCTGTGGATTTATTTGTGTAAATTATTTAACTAGTTCTGAAAATAAAAGAGAAGAGAAGAGAAGAGAAGAGAAGAGAAGAGAAGAGAAGAGAAGAGAAGAGAAGAGAAGAGAAAAAGGTTCCCTCCAGAGGCTTTCTGTGTGGAATGAATGGGTGTAATATTAGCAAATCATCAAAAAGTGCTAGATAACAAAGATAATTAAAAAGCAGTCAAAGACAATAACAGAAGAAAAAAACTAACAAAGGGGATCTCAGCGGGAATGGCTGTAGATTCAGCTTTGAAAGGAAGCCACAAGTTCTCGTGTATGAAATGCAGAGACAAATTAAAATATATCAATTTCAGCAAATCAGTCCTATAGAGAACTTAGCAGGGTGTTATGAGAAAATTATATAACACGAAAATGAGTGAACTATCAACTTCTTCAGATTTCCATCACAGCTGCAACCACAGTGCCTTCACTTCATAATTCATCCTTCTGACACCAGGATAAGGGTATATCCAGAAAAGTTCTCCTGGTGGTATTCAAGGAAGGAACCAACACTGGCAGGGCAAGCTACTGTATATAAACAGGGAGCAAACCCCACACTCACTAGCACTGATGTTACCTAGTCAGTTAATGAAACTTCTGCAAGCAAACAACCAAGTTCAGAGAGCACCAAGGACTCCACAAGGAAGCTTTTATTTGTTTTATATACGTATCTACTTCGAAACCCGAGCACCATGTGACGGAGTGAGCTCCCGCACTCACCCCAGCTCTTGCCAACCTAGCAATTTGAAAGCATGCAAATGCAAGTAGAAAAATAGGTACCACTTTGGTGGGATGGTAACAGCGTTCCGTGCTTGTCATGCCGGTCACATGACCACGGAAGCATCTTCGGACAACGCTGACTGTTCGGCTATGAAACGGAGATGAGCACCGCCCCCTAGAGTCGGACACGACTGTGCAGGGGAAACCTTTACCTTTTTCACTTACGTATCTTTAATTGCAAAACTCATGTCATACATTATGGACTCCGACAAAACATTCTTTGGAGTGAGGATAACAAATATTACCTCGTTTTGTAATATGTATATAAAAGTTTGCAATATGTATATAACATCAGGCATCTGATTTCCTGCTTCTGTTCTTTCCAGGAGTATCTGCAGGGTTTGGTAAATAAAGGTAAAATGGCAGTCACAACAGTATTTTTTATATGCATTGCACAGGTGTCACACATTAAAAACAAGCAGAGCTTTGATCTCACTATCACGGCCACCATTATGACTTTTTTGATCACTCCCTACAGAAACCTCTAGTTCTTGCCATGCACATGTTACACACTGTTCTTTTACACATGGTAGAGTGGAAAATGACACATTGATATCTAGCTTTAAAACTTTCACATAGAGTAGTGGGGTCTATATCTATAAAGATCAGAATCATGCAAGCCATGGTATTCCCTGTGACACTCTACAGAAGAGAAATTTGTACTTCGAAGAAACAGGATAGGAAGAATATTGACACTTTTGAACTTTGGTCTTGGAGAAGACTCCTGAGAATACATTAGACAGCCAAGAAAACAAGCCAATGGATCATCAAACAAATCAAACCAGAGTTCTCAATCAAGGCCCAAATGACCAGGCTCAAATTATCCTACTTTGGACACATTATGCAAAGGTCTAGCTCTCAAGAGAATACTCTAATACTGGGGAAGGTGGAAGGAAAGAGTAGAGGATGACCAGCAGTAAGTTGGAGGGACTCAGTTGGAAGACCTGAAAGACCAGGTTAGGGACAGATCAACTCAGAAAAAGTCCATCTATGTGGTTGCTAAGAATCAGCATTGACTTGACAGCATATAATCAATCAATCAATCAATCAATCAATCAAGTAGAGGTGAACAACTTTTTGGAGGCCAAGGACTGCATTCTACATTTTGAGGTTCAACAAAGTGGCTGATGGGGCTACACTTGCGGGGGAAGGATTTTATAGATTCTCTGTTTCATGACTACAGTGTGCCACTTTTGGGAATTGTACTACTGTGTTCATCTATTTTACAGGCCAAAATAACTGGAAATTATGTCATCAGCTTTTAAGTCATGGCCAGAGGCGGCTCCAAGAGTCACAAAAAGGAGAATCTAATGCCACATACAGTCCTGAGGCTGTAGGCTGCCAACTCAGTACTGGAGCTTCAAACATATTCTAAATGAAATAGTTCACTTTTGCTTCTAGTATTACATATCCATACACCTCCTTGGTTTATTAAGGTGCCCAATTTTCCAAGTTTCTGGCCTGGAATAAGAAGCACAATGTTTCTAGGCACCAATGTACTTACTTATGCCTCAGTTTTTATCCAGTAGACTCTTTAAGGATTTTATTCTTTAAAAAATATTCTTTTAATTTCATAAATGGAAAGATGGAATCCTGGAAACCTTTCACACCATCTGTATTTACAAAAAGTGTTCTGAGTCCTCCACAGGTCCCATACAGGAGATTTACAAGCTATTGTCAAGTTTGCCATGAATCTTAAACTCTACTGATTTCTCAGCTGAGAACACACACACTTGATCCTACCTGTATATCAAATATTTTCTACCAGTTCTGACCCACAGTTTTAAAACCTAGTCTAAAATCTTCCAGATCGTATTTCCTTATTTTATACTCTGCATTTGCAGATTTGATTGCTTAGGTGGAACAATTGTTATACAATGCATCAAATTTAGCCACTAATTAAGTGTAATTTCAGTCCCAAATGATGCTGCTGTGGTTTCCTAGTGCATATTGTTTAGAAATGCACATTTCAAATCTCAAAGAAACCAGGTAATTCAGAAGAGATCTCATTAATCTGGAACAGAGCAGCCAGTTCTAAATCTGCTCTATTCCCAGTCTAGGCTTTTACAAACCTTCACTCCCAATGTGTTCACTTGATGGAACCAGTGCATTAAAAACTGTAGCTGGGGAAACTGTACTATATGTTCAATGTCCTGATCAGGAAGGAAAAGAAGTATTCGATTCAGGGGCTACTCTCAATCAGTCATCTATTATACATCCCGATAAAATCAGCCTATCATTAGTCACCCTGATTAGATCTTGGGCTGGTGGCAATATGAGACATGGAGTGGTGTTGGATGGAAAATCTTTGCTTGTGCTATTTCAGTGCCCAGGTTCCCTGGTACTCTTATCACCTGCTGACCATCAATTTAAAAAAGTGTTGGGACTTAAGAGCATCTTCCTAAAATATACTCCAACAACTGTTACTGATTATACAAATCACAATTGCATCATTCTCCTGAGTCCTCCAGATCTCGGGGCCCATCAGTTCTCCTATCACCCGAGGCCCTTTGAGGATATTCTTTAGAACATTGCTAGTCACTCTTCTCAACCCTTTCTTGCCAGAGGAAGGTTTGCATCAAACAAATGCAGTGTTTTGGACAAATGATGCTACTTTGGATTGTGGAGTCCTTGGTGCTCTCTGAGCCTTGTTGTTTTCTTGGAGATGTTTCATTGCCAGGCTAGGCAACATCTTCAGTGCGAAAAGGGAGTGGGACTTGCTCTCTGTTTATATACCCTGGCTTGTCCTGCTTGTGTTGGTGGAGGTGTTGTTCTCCCCTTAGGAGTTCCTTGATTGGGCTGTTGTTTGCTGCTTGGTTGATTGACTTGAGTTAACAGTTCCTTGATTGGGGTATATTGTGCTGTTTGATTGTTCCTCTGGTGCTAATCCTGGTGTTAATCTTTGCATATCTGGGTGATGATTGCTGGCCAAGAGGTGTTCTGGTCTTCTGGTATTTCTATTGTCTCTTATGAATGGTATGTAAATGTTGTTTACCTCTATGTGTCAGTTGATGGCTGCTTTGTCTGAGTGCCAAGCTTCCAGGAATTCACTAGCATTTTTGGATTTGGCTTGATTTAAGATGCTCACAGTTTCCCAGTTGAAAGTATGGTTGAGTCTGCCCATGTGTTGTGAGATTAAGGAGTTTTCATCGTGTATTCTGACTGCTAGTTGGTGTTCGTGGATGCATTCTGCTAGTCTTCTGCCTGTCTGTCCTACATAGTGGCTGTTACAGTCCCTACACTGTATGTTGTAGATAACTCCTGTTTTTTCTTCTTGGGCTACTGGGTCTTTTGGGTTACTTACGATGTTCTGAAGGGTTTTGGTTGGTTTATGTGCTACAGTGATGCCATGTGGTTGTAACAGTCTATTAGTAGTTTCTGAGATGTTTCTGATGTATGGCAGTGTAATCCTTTTCATAGCTTCTGTTGGTTTTGCTGTGGTGGGTTGAGTGGTCAGGCACTTTTTGATAATGTTGCGTGGGTATCCATTTTGCTGGAAGATGCTATATAAGTGGTCTGTTTCCTTTTTCTGGTGTTCTGGGTTGCTGCAGTGCGTTTGTGCTCATCTTAATAGTGTTTTTACACAGCTCCTCTTGTGGGAGGTTGGGTTATTGCTTTGGTAGTGGAGCACTTGGTTAGTGTGGGTAGATTTCCGGCAGACTTGTGTTTCTAGAATACCATTCTCTTCAATTGGTACTACTTTCAATCTCTTCCCAACTTTTTCCTTTTGCAAACATGCGATGGAGGCTGGAAAACAACAACAACAGCAAAGCTCTTGAAATTAATCTGGCTCTTAGCAAGCTTGTCAGTGCATTGCAATAATGAATAATCCATAGCCCTTCAGGTGCCCACCCACAAATGTAGAAAATATTCACTTAAGAGGAACTCTGTCTTGGCCAACTGCTGGGACATAATGGCAGCTGCTTGCAGACCAATGGCTTGTGAGAAAGCTCCTAAGGAGCAGTGGGTGTAAAGGGGAAGCAAATTATGGCTTAATTCAACTCAACAATTCCTTCCCACACTGTGGAGGCTGTGCTTTGAAGCTCACCATGGACTGCTTTGCCCAGTTCCTCTGAACTGCTCTTGGCAGCTTAAATTTGTGCTCAGGCTCCATGCCAACACTTCTCATGAAAGTTTGGACAGCTAAGGAGAGTAAAAAAGTCAGAATTTTAGCACATGGATGTATTTATAGCATTTAGGCCTCCACATCTTATGGTTCTTCACACTCAAGATGGCCCATCTGCCATACCTGGCAGCTGGCTGAAGATGATCTACCATATGGCAGGTCTAGAACTTGCTTTTAAACACACCTTTCTGTTATAGCTGCAGAAAAGGGAGAGGATAACACAGAATCCTAGAGTTGAAAGGGGCCATTGATACCATTCAGTCCAACTCCAACTCTGCAGAAACCCAGATTGAAGCATCTGCAATGGATGTCCATCCAGACTCTACCTGAATCGAGATGACTCCTAAAGCACAAGTGACCCATAGTACATTGTGTTCAGTATAACAGGTTAGAAATCAATTAGACTTTATCTCAGAATCCAGTGTGACTCTGACACTGAGGACGAAGGAAACGAAACCCAAAGAAGAAACGAAACCTACCCTAGGCTGCAACGATCCCGATCTCGTGATGAACAGGTGCAGGTTCAAAAGGGCAACACCCGTGATCGATCTCGTGATGGGCGGATGCCAGACTCACAGACGCCAAAGAAGCAGGTGCGGAGAAACGAACCTGGAGATGACCTGACAGCGCAGGAGAATCCTGAGCAGCTGATTGGTGTTCCAGATTCACTTCCTTGTTCAACACCAATCAGCGCAAGACAGAGGTGGGCGGAAAAGCGCACCCAGCAGCGGGAGCTCCAATTGGCTCCCGAAGGGAAAAGGCGGGCCAAGAGCAGGATAAAAGAGCGAAAGAGCAAGCACCAAGTTGCTGGGGACAACCGTTCAACTCACCATACAGCAACCTCAGAGGAAGCACAGTCAGAATCGTCGGAGAAGCCTCTTCCTGAAGAATCGGAGCCAGATCCTCTTCTCATCTCTGAATCTACCTCAGCTGCAAAAGCAGCTCAGCTTGCGTCAGCATCGAGAGGTTCGGAACATTAGCAAGCAGCTTCTCGGAGAATCCTAGCAGGAAGGCTTCAGTCCCTTCGGGCGATTGTCAGCTGGCGTCTTCAGCTTTGCAGCGTTCGCTAGTCTTGCCGGGGCACTGCCTGGCCAATACAGCTAAGTACATTGCTCAGCCTTGTGCAGTTCCTCGTGTCAATTTCGGGTCGCCCCATTCTTTCCTTGGGGGGCTGCCTAGCCTATCGTACCCAGTCCTGCCTGGCACACAGGCAGTGTTGCCTAGTGGTGGTGATTTAGTTTGCCTTGCAGCTTCCATTCCATTTGTTGCGGTTCCAGTCCAGTCTGCTTTGCAGTTCCACTCCAGAGTCCCAGAGGAACCAGTCCAGTCTGCTTTGCAGTTCCAATCCAGAGTCCCAGAGGAACCAGTCCAGCTTACCTGCTTTCCAGTCTAGTGTTTCCAGAGAACCAGTCTAGCCTTGTCAGCTTCACGCAGAAGCCAAGTCTACCTCAAGTCTCCTAACAAACGTATCCAGACCTTTTGACAGTTGCTGCTGAACGTAGTTGTGCTATCGCATAGCAACCTATATTCAAGTGCACCAATTGATCCAGTATTTTCCAATTGTATTATTGGACTACAATTTGTAAATAGTTTTCATTAATAAAACTATTTTATTAAAAAGTTCTGGTGGTCAAAGTCTGAACAGAACACTTTAAAACAGAACTGCATAAATCCAAATGACCACTAGATGGCAGGAAAGAACCAAAGAGGTAGAGTTTTCTGGACGTTTTTGCTGCCATCTAGTGGTCATAGATAGTTTTGCAGCCCAGAGAATTTGTTGTTTATTCATTCAGTCGTTTCCGACTCTTCGTGACTTCATGGACCAGCCCACGCCAGAGCTTCCTGTCAGCCGTCACCATCCCCAGCTCCCCAATGGTTGAGTCCGTCGCCTCCAGAATACCATCCATCCATCTTGCCCTTGGTCGGCCCCTCTTCCTTTTGCCTTCCACTTTTCCTAGCATCAGCTTCTTCTCCAGGGTATCCTGTCTTCTCATTATGTGGCCAAAGTACTTCAGTTTTGCCTTTAATATCATTCCCTCAAGTGAGCAGTCTGGCTTTATTTCCTGGAGTATGGACTGGTTTGATCTTCTTGCAGTCCAAGGCACTCTCAGAAGTTTCCTCCAACACCACAGTTCAAAAGCATCTATCTTCCTTCGCTCAGCCTTCCTTATGGTCCAGCTCTCGCAGCCATAGGTAACTACAGGAAATACCATTGCTTTAACTATGCGGACCTTTGTTGTCAGTGTGATGTCTCTGCTCTTAACTATTTTATCAAGATTTGCCATTGCTCTCCTCCCAAGAAGTAGACGTCTTCTGATTTCCTGGCTGCAGTCAGCATCTGCAGTAATCTTTGCGCCTAGAAATACAAAGTCTGTCACTGCCTCCACTTTTTCTCCCTCTATTTGCCAGTCATCAATCAAGCTCGTTGCCATAATCTTGGTTTTTTTGAGGTTTAACTGCAACCCAGCTTTTGCACTTTCTTCTTTCACCTTCGTCATAAGGCTCCTCAACTCCTCCTCGCTTTCAGCCATCAAAGTGGTATCATCTGCATATCTGAGATTGTTAATGTTTCTTCCAGCGATTTTAACTCCAGCCTTGGATTCCTCAAGCCCAGCATGTCGCATGATGTGTTCTGCGTACAGGTTGAATAGGTAGGGTGAGAGTATACAGCCCTGCCGTACTCCTTTCCCAATCTTAAACCAGTCCGTTGTTCCGTGCTCTGTTCTTACCGTTGCTACTTGGTCGTTATACAGATTCCTTAGGAGGCAGACAAGATGACTTGGTATCCCCATACCACCAAGAACTTGCCACAATTTGTTATGATCCACACAGTCAAAGGCTTTAGAATAGTCAATAAAACAGAAATAGATGTTTTTCTGAAATTCCCTGGCTTTCTCCATTATCCAGCGGATATTGGCAATTTGGTCTCTAGTTCCTCTGCCTTTTCTAAACCCAGCTTGTACATCTGGCAATTCTCGCTCCATGAATTGCTGGAGTCTACCTTGCAAGATCTTGAGCATTACCTTACTGGCATGTGAAATAAGTGCCACTGTTCGATAGTTTGAACATTCTTTAGTGCTTCCCTTTTTTGGTATGGGGATATAAGTTGATTTTTTCCAATCTGATGGCCATTCTTGTGTTTTCCAAATTTGCTGGCATATGGCATGCATCACCTTGACAGCATCATCTTGCAAGATTTTAAACAGTTCAGCTGGGATACCATCGTCTCCTGCTGCCTTGTTATTAGCAATGCTTCTTAAGGCCCATTCAACCTCACTCTTCAGGATGTCTGGCTCTAACTCACTGACCACACCGTCAAAGCTATCTCCAATATTATTATCCTTCCTATACAGATCTTCCGTATATTCTTGCCACCTTTTCTTGATCTCTTCTGCTTCTGTTAGGTCCTTACCATCTTTGTTTTTGATCATACCCATTTTTGCCTGGAATTTACCTCCGATGTTTCTAATTTTCTGGAAGAGGTCTCTTGTCCTTCCTATTCTATTGTCTTCTTCCACTTCCGCACATTGCTTGTTTAAAAATAATTCCTTATCTCTTCTGGCTAACCTCTGGAATTTTGCATTTAATTGGGCATATCTCCCCCTATCACTGTTGCCTTTTGCTTTCCTTCTTTCTTGGGCTACTTCCAGTGTTTCAGCAGACAGCCATCTTGCCTTCTTGGTTTTCTTTTTCTTTGGGACGTTTTTTGTTGCCGCCTCCTGAACAATGTTGCGAACTTCTGTCCATAGTTCTTCTGGGACCCTATCTACTAAATCTAGTCCCTTAAATCTATTCTTCACCTCCACTGCATATTCCTTAGGAATATTAGTGAGCTCATATCTAACTGATCTGTGGGTCTTCCCTATTCTCTTTAGTCTGATTCTAAATTTTGCAATAAGAAGTTCGTGATCTGAACTACAGTCAGCTCCAGGTCTTGTTTTTACCGACTGTATAGATGTCCGCCACCTTTGGCTGCAAAGGATGTAGTCAATCTGATTTCGGTGTCGACCATCTGGTGAAGTCCATGTATAAAGTCGTCTTTTAGTTTGTTGGAAGAGAGTGTTTGTTATGCACAGTGAGTTGTCTTGGCAAAATTCTATCAGCCTATGTCCTGCTTCATTTTGTTCTCCCAGACCATGCTTGCCTGTAATTCCAGGTGTCGTCTGACTACCCACCTTAGCATTCCAGTCTCCTGTAATGAAAATAACATCTCTTTTTGGTGTATTATCCAGTAGGTGCTGCAGATCCTCATAGAACTGATCTACTTCTGCTTCTTCAGCATCTGTGGTTGGGGCGTATATTTGGATCACTGTGATGTTAAATGCCTTACCCTGAATTCGAATTGAGATCATTCTATCGTTTTTTGGATTGTATCCAAGCACTGCTTTAGCCACTTTATTATTAATTATGAAGGCTACTCCATTTCTTCTGTGGTCCTCTTGTCCACAGTAGTAGATCTGGTGGTCATCTGATGTGAAGTGGCCCATTCCAGTCCATTTCAGTTCACTGACACCTAAAATGTCTATATTTAATCTTGACATCTCACCAATAACCACATCCAATTTGCCCTGGCTCATAGATCTTACATTCCAGGTTCCTATGGTGTGTTGATCTTTAGAACATCGGATTCGTCGTTCACCACCAGCACCGTCGGCCGCTAGCCGTCCTTTCGGCTTTGAGCTAGCTGCGTCATCACATCTGGGGCTAGTTGAACGTATCCTCTGTTCCTCCCCAGTAGCATTTTGACCATCTTCCGACCTGGGAGTCCCATCTTCCGATGGTATACCGACATATCTTTGGTTGTACTGATCCATTTAGTTTTCATGGCAAGAATACTGGGGTGGGTTGCCATTACCTTCCCCAGGGATCGTATTTAGTCTGACCTCTCTGCCACGACCTTCCCGTCTTGGGTGTCCCTTCACGGTTTAGCTCATGGTTTCATTGAGGTGCTCAAGCTCCAGCACCACAACAAGGTAACGATCTCCTTTGCTGGAGTATTTGCCAGAGAATTTAAAATAGCTTTAATTGAGAACAGTGGACGCTAAAACTTAATTGCTGCATGGAAATACATTTTGAAGGGAATCACTGGGAGGGAAGGGATGCTGGGAATGCAGTCTGAGGAGGAAACATATCATACTTGCAGTGGAGAGACCCAATCCACATTGAGCTAAAGCATGATCCACTTTTCTCAGTCTCAATTTGGCCTCAAGCAGTGTCAGTAGAAGAAAAACAGGGAGGCACTGGAGAAGCAAAGTGCCATACCAATGCTCCACAAGTTAATTTTCTTAGAAAGAAAGGTCATGAATGGACAGCAGCAGAGACTCACCAGGTGTCTGAGAAGAACATATGCCACCTCTCTGGCATCATCTGATGGCACAAATAGATACCTCAATTCTGTTTATATTGACTGGAAGTGATTTCCCAGGTCTGAGAGTTTTTTTTAAGTTGTACATGGAGATACCTGGATTTCAGCCTGTGACTTTCAGCATACAGGCCAGATACACAGTGACCAAGCTATATCCCTTTCAGTCATGGTGAATATTGTAATATCTGCAAATAATTTCTTCCATCATCTGCTTTGTTCAAAGGTATGTGAGGAGAGAGACATGGATAACCCCTCTATTCCACACTTACAGAAGGTACCTGCATAAAACATTGCATTTTTCTGCATTTCTTGTAAAATCCTTCCTGATTCAGCGCCATCTTCTGAAAATTCAGACATGTACACTCATGATTGCTGTGTTTATCCTAATCACTCTAATTGCTACACTGTGGGGTTTGCAAACAATAGCAAACTCTAATACCACCTAATTGCACCTGTTGTACTAATTGCACATGGTCCTGGACTTTACATTTCTTCCTATTGAAACACGTTTTTCTGAATCCGTTTTCCTGTCTTCCTTCCCCAAATGTCAAGAATCAGTACTAAAATTAGTATCAGCAGTTCAGAATTTTTAAATGGACAATTTAAATCAATCAATCTAGCAGGGATTAATGGATGGGGAGGAACCTTCTCCGACTCAATCCTACCAAGACCAAGGGGCTGTGGATGTTTGGGCTACCCAGATCTGGGGATATTCCATCTCTGACCTTGGATGGGGTAGCACTTCCCCCTTCAAGGTTGGTAAGCAATCTGGAGGGTCTTCCTGGACTTGCAGCTTCTGATTGGTGTCAGCTGTGGCCAGGAAGGCGTTTGCACAACTACATCTGGTATGCCAGTTGTACCCTTTCCTAGTTCAGGGGCCCTTCAATCACTCATGCCCTAGTCACCTCTTGGCTTGACTACTGTAACACACTCTACATGGGGCTGCCCTTGAAGACCACCCAGAACTTCAACTGGTCTAGAGTGCAGCAGCATGGGCAATGATGGGCATGTCTTGGTATGCCCATGTAACCCCTCTGCTTCGTGAGTGGTACTGTTGTCTGTTTGCTTCCAGGAGCAATACAAGGTGCTGGTTGTTACCTATAAAGTTCTACATGGCATAAGACCTGCTTACTTGAAGGGCTGCCTGTCTCCCATAATATCTGCCCAGCCGACTCAATCCTGCAGGGTTCCTTCAATTAAAAAATGTCATCTCTCGGGACCCCAGAAGCACACCTTTTCTGTAGCAGAACCTGCTCTCTGGAACTAGGTTCTCCCCAAGATCTGGGTGGCCCCCCCTCTGCCGTGGTTTACAAGAGCCATGAAGACCTGGCTCTTCACCCAGGCCTTCAGTGAGGGCGAGGGAGACCCCTCACTTCATTGAGCTTGCCAAGTTTTTGTATTTTATTGAAATTTCTTTGTTGTGAGCCGCCCAGAGTCATTGAGAGTCTGGCAGCATATATTATTATTATTAATTATTATTATTATTATTATTATTATTATTATTATTATTCATTTGTTCTGGTGAAAACCCAGAATTTCCTGAGTTACAGAGCAGCTCTGTTTGTTCATATAAACCAGGGCTTTCCAAACTTTTCAGCTGGCGACACACCAACGGCGGTGCGCGAAAACCCGGAAGCACTGCAGCGGCGGGCGGAAACCCGGAAGTGCCACCACTGTGGCGCTTTTGGGTTTTTGCGTGCCACCGCAGCGACGGCGCTTCCGGGTATTCGCCCGCCACCACCGTGGCACTTTCGGGCTTTTATGCATGGTGGCAGCAGCGGCGGTGTCCTGGTGTGCCGCACAAAAACCCAGAAGCACTGATGGCGCGCTGCCACCACCACGCGCACTGCCACGTGCGGTGGCGCGCCATCAGCGCTTCCGGGTTTTTGTGCGGCACACCTAGGCCCTGCAGGCGACACAGTACTGTGTCGTGACACACAGTTTAGAAAGCTATGATATAGACCCTTGGGGGTGGAAGCTTCAATTGATATTGCAGATTGCAACTGCTATGTCTCGCAAGGTCATGCCACTGTGATTTTGAAGAGTAAATTAAGTCCTGAGGTCAGGGTGTCTGCCAGGGGGTGTCAAAAAAAGTTAAGATGGTGTCCATGGCCATGTGACTGAAGCCATGCCCTTTTTTACATGTTTCACACATGGGGCCCAGGTAAAATATGGGCAGGGTTTTTAATGCATGTTTATAGCTATCATCTTGATTTCTGGAATGTCCCCACTAGAGATAGCCTTGCCTGAAGTAACATGTTAAGACTCAGTATACCTACTTTCTTTTGCTTGGTTGGATAGTTGATTTTAAAGACCAAACTCTATACCAGGGGTCCCCAAACTTTTTGGCACCAGGGACCGGTTTCAAAAGACGATTTTTCCGCAGACCGGGGGGACGGGGTTTCTTGGATTTCCACGGACCGAGGGGCAGGGTTTCTGGGATTTCTGTGGACGGGGGGGGGGGGTTGCGGGCGGGAGCCAATCGCGCAGAAGGGGGCGGGGTTTGCAGGCGGGAGCCCCGCGGCCTAGTTCCTAACAGGCCGCGGCCCACTAAGTGGGCCGCAGCCCACATGTTGGGACCCCTGCTTTATACAATCCAGCCCCACCTTCTCTGGCAATGTCACCACAGCCCTCCAGACCAGTGTTTCTCAACCGTGACAGCTTGAAGATGTGTGGACTTCAACTCCCAGAATTCCCAGCCAGCACTGTTAATGTGTGTGTGTGTGTGTGTGTATATATATATATATATACAGGGTTACAGGGTTCCCTGAGGCCTGAAAAATATTTCAAGGGTTCCTCCAGGGTCAAAAGGTTGAGAAAGGCTGATCTACTGTATATAGACCAGCCAAGCTTAACAGGCACATCATTTTTCTACCTGCAATCTGGAAGGTATCCCTCACTGGTTAGAACACCTGTATAGAAATGCCAGTGCAAGCTACATTTTCTTCCCTGCCCACTTTCTCCACATAGAAATATTACTGAATATTAAGCAGGTCCTGGGTTAATGAAATTTGTACATCAGTTTTAATTACCATCAATTTGTTGTGGGGCTTTGCCAATCTGGCTGTTTCTAAACTTGCTGGAAATGCTACAATTTCCAATCGGCATTCAGCTCACATTTTCATTTCGCAGCCCTTGGCAATCAGCAAATTATGAGAGGAAGTGCAGCTTTTCATCTAAGTTATATAAAATGTGTGTGGCAGAGGAACAGTGGGGGGAAATAATTTATTATCATGGCACCAAGGCATGGAAGTTTAGAATCTCTCAAGGGGCACAATATATGCTCTTCGGGTTTCAAAAGATGACTAAGGTAGAATATGCTAAGTCACAACATGGCCAAATACTTTATGGTTTCTTGCATGCTGTGCTAACCTAGGGAATTGGGTTAATTTAGAAAACTATGATTTAAATAAGGATGATTTAATTAAGAATGCAACTTAAGCCAGTCTACCCTAACCTTGTGCTCTCAAAATGAGTTGAAGTCCCAAAATCTGGAAAACACCAAGGTTGCACTAAGGAAAAAGTATCTATCTCTGATCATCCATCTCGGATTCAGAAGTGAACAGTAAGATGCTGGTGATAATAATTCTAAAGTGAGCAGATATGATGGGACTGCCACAGAATTCCCATATATGGTGGTGCCATGTTAAATGTACTCAAAAATTCAACTTTAACAGCTCCTATAGGCAGATCAACAGTTTCTCTCTAATACACCCCTGTGGATATTCTTCCATGCATTAGAAATGGAAATCAACACAACTCTTTTCCAAGTTTTCCAATGCTCCACATCTCAGGTGGTGCAAGATTTGGACTATGATTTCCTTCTTTTGGGAAAATTGAGTCTACTCAGAGAATGGATGATGTCAGAGTCCAGACTTTGAGGAACGAGAAGCCCTGCCCTCGGACATTGTCAATATTTTCCTCCAACAAGAAAATATTCTGTGCAAGACAAAAAGGGATCATGTAAAACGTGGTAGTTCTTTCCCACAAAGATAACATGCATAGGGCTATGCTACTCATTGGTTTATGACACATTTTTGCCTGCCACAGATGTTGCACTGCATGACAATGTCATCTCTTCGATTCTGTCTTAATGTAGTAAGGCCAGCTAAGATGGCTTATGAATAAACGACAATTAAACACACTGTGGTTGAATTTGATCTGAAGTCAGCTGCCATGTCATTCCATTCATGACTTCTCCCACATCCAACATGTGCTTCTTGTTCTCATCAGGGGCGTCCACAGCGGAGCGGTCAAAAGTGTTATGATGGCAGCCACAGCCTGGCAACTTAGGCCTTGCTCCTTTTTAATGTGTGTTGCATGAAACCCCTGCCCCAAAGTTTGTTAAAATTACGTCGGATGAGTTGGATGCTAAAAAATCAGCTAGGAAGGGTGTTTGTGGGAAGTCTGCTTTAGCCATGCTGGGAAGTGGCTCCTAAACCACATCTGCTTCCAACTGTAGGTGCAGGTTTTGAACTGCACTTACCTATGCCCAGTTTCCTGGGCACTTATATTAAGAGTTTCATCATAGGGCATCTTGGCAACCTTATCTGCAAGAAACCAGGTGGCTAACGAAGAGACCCAAGGCCTTGTCTGTGATGGTGAGAAAAATATAAAATTCGTTATTATTAACAGAGAATTAATAGCTAATTTTAATTACTCATAAAGCTAAATAGGGCTTATGGGGACTTTCTGATGCTAGCTAGAAAAATTCATAAGCAGGTTGAATGCGACACCTCAACTTTGAGGTTAGAGAGCAAACTAGCCGACCTTCTACTAAAAACAGCATGCAGGAAATGTTAAGCAAGCTAAAATGTAACACCCCAGCTTTGAGGTTAGAGAGCAGAGGTTCTAGCAAGACCTATGCTACAGGAAGCTTCTTGAGGGTAGAAATGAAACTAATGAACAATGCTTAAGGTAGGACAACTTCCATACAAGGAAAGAATAAATACAATGGGAAGGGGAGATAAAAGTGGGTAGTGGGAGATGTAAACAGAGGCGGGACAATTGAGGCGGACGGTATAGGCTGTTCACTCCTGACTACCCAGCCTATGGGTAAAAGGAGGAGGGCTAAAGCGTCCGGGCAAAGGGGTATAAAAGATGAGCTCTAATTGTGGCTAGTGTGACTCCTCCCTGGTGTGATTTGTTTTATAGCACAGTGGAGTTCACCAGCTTTTTGCAAACTGCTTCAAAAATAAAAACCTTTTGTTTCTATTTGCCTTTTCACTTGACTCATATCTGACAATGGTAACCCAATTGTTAAACTTCCCCCATCTTTATCATCCTCTAAAGCAGTGTTTCTCAACCTTGGCGACTTCAACTCCCAGAATTCCCTAGCCAGCAAGGGGATTCTGGGAGTTGAAGTCCACACATCTTGAAGTCACCAAGGTTGAGAAACACTGCTCTAGAGCAGAGCTTTCCAAACTGTGTGTCGCGACACAAAAGTGTGTCGCCACACAGAGTCCGGTGTGTCGCCACCCAACCCGGAAGTGCTGATCATCATCAGCGCTTCCGTGTTTTCCCGTGGCGACACACCAATGGTGGCGCGCAAAAACCCGAAAGCGGCAGCAACGCTTCCGGGTTTTTGCATGCTGCCGCAATGGCAGCACTTCCGGGTTTTCCCGCGGCGACACACCAACAGCGGTTGGTGTGTCGCCGCGGGAAAACTTTGGAAAGCCCTGCTCTAAAGACTAACTCCACCTAACTTCAGTCCAAACATGGCTTGGCAACTTTTTTCCCCACTGGGTCCCAATGCCATCTTCAACTCAACTTTAGCTGTACCAGCCTGCACGAAGCATTTCCCCCTTATCTATCTATCCATCTATCTATCTATCGGCACATTCACATCGTGTTACAATAAAAAACATAGAGCATAATAAATATGAAATATAAAATATAGACAGGAAAATTAAAAAAGTATGTCTAGGTTACAGATACAGGTTTTTGCTTCAGTTGTCACAGCCAAGGCCACCCAAGGGTGCCACCCAAGGACACCATTATTACCCACCCCCAAGGAAATCAGGCCTTTTGACAGTGTGTAGGAGTAAAAGCGTGGGAAGGATGAGCAATTCAGACAGCTAATTCTATATACAGATTTCTGCCAAAGCAATTCAACTCAGCAAAGCCCCGAAAGGCTTTTTGATCTTGTTATTTCCCCCAAGATTTCAGATGCACTTTTAACATTTTACAGCTGTATGGCCTCTGCTTCTTTCGCTGGCCCCTCTTCGCTTAGAGACCCGTCAGCTGACGACTCTTATTCCCGCCGCTGGGCAAACCAACGTGGGAAACGGGTCGGAAAGGCGGGTTGCCCCTCCGCGCGTCCCCGAGGCATCGGCTGAATAAACGAGGATCCGGGAGAGCGGAACTCTCCAGCAAAAAGAACAGCCCGCTGGAAAAATCCACCGGATCGATTCCGGGCAAAGCCGCGCAAACTTAATCTCCGTCCGAGTGAAACGAAAGGGCTCCCCCTCGCCGAGGGGAAATACACGCGTACCAGGCGTGGCGCACGGGCAAGGCGCCACGCCAGACGCCTGGGACCCAGCGGGGAAGGGAACAAACAACCCTAACCCTTCACACGTGACACGCAAGGGCGGGCCTAGCCGAGCCCCTCTGTTCCGGTTGCTGCTTACCGCCGGCACAGGAGGCTCGCCAGGCGCCCGTGAACCCGGCGTGCCCCTCTCTCCTGCTGCAAATCCGCCGCCTTCGCCCTGCGCGGTGCCATGGCGCGCTTGACAGCGTGGCTGTCCTTGTTGCTGGCCGCCCTCCTGCAATTCGGGCCATGCTCGGCCGACACTCCGGCCAACTGTACCTTTGAAGACCTGGAAGGCACCTGGGTACTCCAGGTGAGGAGGGGGCAGGGGCCCTCGAGCCGGCAGATCAATTGCTCCGACGCGGGTAAGTCGAGCGCTCCCCTCCAGCGTCTTTCTGGTCGCCGCCTTCGTTGGACCGTCTCTTGACTTTGTCCTTTCTTTTTTTTCTCCTTCGGTTCTTCAGGGGTAAAAAAAAAAAAAGCGCCGAAACTTTCCAACGGAAAACAATCACGCAAATTAAAGAATCCCCAATCAATTTAACCTGCCCCAGCCGTCTTTGCCCTGTAATAATCAGCTCACTGAACACGACCCTAGAGGGCTAACCATCCAGGGCAGCCTCTCACCGCCCCCCCACCCGATTGCCTCCATATTACAACTCCCATCGTCCCCAGTCAGTGTGAACATTGCTAGTTGGAAGCTGTAACTCGATACAAGCTGGGGCTTACCCAACATGCTAAACTTAGTTAAAATGAGATTGGGTAATTTGCAGTTCAGCATGGTGGGAACACAGCTACCATCTTTAGATGTTGGGTGCACCAGCCATCCCGTGACTCTCAATACAGTTGATTGGTTTGGGCAGTTGCTGATTGTGCAAACAGAAGGGTGGTTCTGATAACCTGGCTTCGAGTGTTGTGCAAAGGCCCTTCCTCCGTTCCAACTCAGTTCCCTAATCCCCATTTTCTGCTTGAGCTACGGTGGTGCACAAACGGGGAAATATATTTTGGTGTCCAACCCAAACCTGTTGCATTCAAGAAATCCTTCTGGATCGGCCTCCCTTCAGCAGAGATGAAACTTGGAACATTTTTGTGGTTCCATGTTTGGGATGAAATATGGCAGAGCTAGTACGTATTCTCCCCCCCCCCCCCAACTCACACTTTTCTCTGCTAACTTTTGTTTCTAATAAGGAGAAAGATACAGCAGAGCTTTGGGTTCAAAGTAAAAAAAAAAGTACTTCAGTGCACACACAGAGCAGCTATCTGTAACTCCTAAACCAAACATGACTGTTTTTGGGATTATGCTAAATTTGCAGGAGGCAACCATGTACAGCTAGTCCTCGCTTAATGACCACAATTGGGACCAGAATTTCAGTTGCCAAGCAAAGCGAATCCGACCTGATTTTACAACCTTTTTGTGGTGGTTGTTAAATGAATCACTGTGGGAGCTTAAGCAAACCACATGGTCATTAAGCGAATCACGCAGTTCCCCATTGATTTTGCTTGCTAAAAACCAGCCAGGAAGGTCGAAAATGGCAATCACATGACCATGGGACACTGCAACGGTCATAAATGCAAACTGGTTGCCATGCGTCCAAATCGTGATCATGTGACCGTGGGGATGTGGCAACAGTCGTAAGAGTGAGGACCAGCCGTAAGTCATTTTTTCCAGCACCGTTGTAAGCCCGAACCATCACTAAATGAATGGTTGTTAAGCGAGGACTACCTGTAATCCCAGGAAAAGACACTGCTGCTTTAAGAAGTTGCAGACATAAATTTAGAAAATATAATCTGTCCCTCCTGATGTTGATTGCTGAATCAGACTTGCAAAGAACAAAGGAAGGAAATTGTGATTTTGTTTAGGAACTGAACTGATTTTATATTTTTCTTTTTAAACATTTTTGTTAACTCATGGTCACATGCCCTTGAACCAAAGATCTGAGCTGTGGAATTTCCCTTAGAGGCCTTCATGTGGTACAGCCAGCACGCTGTTTCCATAAAAGAAAAATTAAAAAGGTAGTTTTGCATCCTGTAGCTTTAAATAATAGAAACGGAAATAAGGAACTAACGTTTGAGCTTGCCTTGTGCCTGAATTCCAGTCACATGATTTTTTTTAAGGAAATGTAAGCAGATTTCTGTGCTTAACGTTTCCTCTCTCTCTCTGTGTGTGTGTATGTGTATGTATGTATGTATGTATGTGTATATACAGTATGTATGTATGTATGTATGTATATATATATATACATACATACATACACACATATACATACACAAACACACATTCACACTCTCACTCACTCACTCTCTTCTGAAGAATACTCAGCAAATGCTGGTAATTTAGGGTCAATTCAAGGTTTATTCCAAAGCCTAAGAATTGTCCAAATACTGCCATATATATGTGGTTCCAAGCAAAGCTGTTTTTTATAACCTAATGTTATAAGATCAAACAATTCTAATTTTTTGAGTGGTTTTGACACTTCTGTTGTTACAGCTCTGAATGTTGCAATAGTTTGGGGGGAAACGTTTGCTTGATCTCTGTATTTCAGTTGTTAAATCCCAATATTTTTCAACCATATATTATTGCTGTTTATTTATGACTGGATGTGGTACTTCTGATTATTGAATCCTTCCCAAGGATCTAAGCTAGTTAAAGATAACACTGTAATATATGTGCAAGTAATGCAACTTTTTGTAATTGATGAGTTGAGATGATGTCCATTCCTGTTGTATCCAAATGCTTTTCCAAGTCTTTTGTATGGCACAAATGCACCAGTGGTACCACTAAGACTTTCTTTTTCCATATTTGCTTGATCTCTATTTGAAGGTCTTTATATTTCCTTATTTTTTTCAAGTTCTTTCTCATTTGCCCTTCTATCTCCAGCTACTGCAATGTCAATTATCCATACTTGTTTCTTTGTAACTATGGGCATGTCTGGCTTACTATGAGCTAAATATTAGGTTTTTATATAATAATAATAATAATAATAATAATAATAATAATATTATTACTAGTATTATTATTAAAATTGCATGTACTTTAGGCCAAGTGACTAACTTTGAGGGCAAATAAAGTAATCCAGAAGTTTGTTTTACTCTGAACTAAAATGGTAATTTTTTTTACCATTTTTAAATTTCATTTTTGAATTAGACTTTCTTGTATTCTTTCCTTCTCTTTATCTGAAGCCTTTCTGGAATCTTAACAAATGTGAGTATATGGCAATTCTCTTCTCCATCTGACATTGCCTTAAACATTATTTAGGCTTCAATCCTTTACTTGTTCACCCAAGAGTAACCCCTTTAACGCAAACATGCTTACATCTCATCAGGTACAGAGGACTATACTGCCAGTGGTCTAAATTTGTCTGGAAGGTAACACATTGAATACAAAGGTGCTGATGCTTTAGAATGAAAAATTAAACAAGTTCTTGGGTTTGGAAACCAAATAACATTTAGAACTGTTTCTTAGCAATATTCCTTGAATATTGTGCAATTAAAAGCAAAATGATAGTGTAGAATAAAAGGTAAAGGTTCCCCCCGCACATTTGTGCAGTCGTGTCCGACTCTAGGGGCCGGTGCTCATCTCCGTTTGTTAGCCAAAGAGCCGGCGTTGTCCGAAGACGCTTCCACGGTCATGTGGCCACATGACCCGCGTGGAACGCTGTTACCTACCCACCTATTCATCTACTTGCATTTGCATGCTTTCGAATTGCTAGGTTGGCAAGAGCTGGAGCTAGTGCGGGAGCTCACTCCATCATGCGGAGCTAGGGATTCGAACCTCTGAACTTGCAATCTTCCGATCGACAAGCCTGGCATCTTACCCGCTGAGCCACCACGCCCCCTAGTATAGTATAGTATAGAATACAAATGACAAAATATCCACATTAAAATTTAACACCAGGACAGAAAATGAAAGATACTGCCATAATGAAATTAATATATAGAGAACCACTTACATTCTTCTGTATTTATGGTAGGGTCTATGATTGATGTTTATTTCTATTGCAATTGTTATTGTTATTGTTATTATTATAAATTGGGGTAATGGTAAGGCCCAGCTAGTAGCCACATTTAATTGATCAGGTTAATTTTGAAAAAGCTAAGCAGGGTGTCCTTGATTAGTATTTGGATATGAGAATACCAGCAAATTCCAGATTTTAGTCTAGAAAACAATTTGGATGCAGATTGTTGAGCCCAATAGAAGAGAATATCTGTAGCTCAGGGTTGAAATGTGGAGTTCTTGGTGCTGTCTGAGCTTGGTTGTTTGCTTGCAGACGTTTCATTGCCCAACTAGGTAATATCATCAGTGCAAGCAAACCCCACATTCACTTGCACGGATGATGTTATCTAGTTGGGTAATGAAACGTCTGCAAGCAAACAAGCAAGCTCAGACAGCACCAAGAACTTCATAGATTGTTGAGCAATTAAGGTCAACTAGAATGAGACTTTTTCTTTTTTTAATGGCAAATTATGTTTTAGGGCTTGGTTTAAAAAAAAAGAAGAAGAAAATGTTTGTGACAATCTTTTTTTAAAAAACTCTTCTTTACAGATTGTAGGCATCATTTAAAGTAACACTGCAATATAAACCTCTAAAGACATCACCAAAAAGAAACATAATCAAATGCAGAAGGAAGTAAAATGAATAAGGAAAAAATTGATACAAGGTCAAACTGAAAAGATACAGTAATGTTCAGAACATTAAACTAGCCAAGCTACAGTATACAGCAAAAGATAAACTCACAAAGATACCAAAAACATTAAGATAAAAGATTCAAATATTTTCCTATTAAAAACAAAACACAATAAAACAGGTCATAAAAAGAGATAATCAATAAACACAATAATGATACATAAAATTATCAAGTTAAATATTTGACCAGAGTATTTTATAGTGCTGAAGAATCTTGCTCTTATTATCTTTACCAATAACATTCATAAAAGGTACCATGTATCATAAATATCTTTTGGGTCTGGATATCCTTTAATACATCTTATTTTATGTGTTCATTTTTCTGTAGATACCATATACCATACTTTGTTTAACCATATGTCAAGTTATGGGGTAGAATCTAATTTCCAGCATTGAGTTATTGCCAGTCTAGCTACTACCAGCAGGGCAATTAATATATATTTTGATGTAGTTCTTAAAAGGGGGCTCAAATAAATTGACAACAAAATCTTTGGGGACTCTTAAGGGGCCAAAAAAAAATTCAAAATTGGTAAGGGGGATTTATATACTTGCTTATTTATTCAGACATTTAAAGCCTACCTTTTTATCAATCGATCTCAGGTCTAAATACAGTCAGCTAAAAATAAGGCCAGATAAAAACAGCTGGTTTTTTTTAAAAAATATTGCATATTAAGGAATATGCAATTAACATCGTTACTGCCACATGAGCTCTTCCTCTTCAGTTGCTGAAAAAACTCTCTGCTGCTTCATTTTAGGTCCTGTGGAGAAAATCATAAGAGTTCATCTTCAGAAACTTGATGTTGCTGAGGACGATCAAGGGAATTACGGCTTTTTCACCATAATTTACAACCAAGGCTTCGAGATTGTCTTGAATAACTACAAATGGTTTGCATTTTTTAAGGTAAATGAGGGCTCCCCCAGCCCATCCGGTCTTTCTCCGCTTTTCAGTCCAGAATATATTGGCATTAAAATGTAACTCCAGAACTAAAATCTTGCTGAGCACTGCTGGTAAAAATTGTTTTATGTTTTCCCCCTGGCTGTGTAATACAACCGATAGCCAAGTTTGCCATTTGAAGAACAAGCAGAGGAGCAATCAATACTTAACCCTTTTAAAATACAGAATTGTATTAAAAATTGAGGGAAGGCGGTCAAGCACGATGTGCGACAATTTACCATTTTAAGGTATTTCAGGGCAACTTCATTGGCCAGTAATGAGCATAATAAAGTGCTTGGGGAGAATTGTCCTCTGTGCTGTAAGTCTGGAATGGGGATTTCTATGCTTAAAATCAGAAACTGTCTGAGGTTGGCTGTATTGGATTGCATAAGCTTAAAAGTATTGGCCAAACTGCTGTTCCTGGGATTGGAGGGAGCCTGGAGGAGGACAGCATGTGTGTTGCGAGGCTTTGTGGGCCTGGCATTATACTTCGAAGCGGTATCTCTCAATGGGCAACTTCCAGATATGTGGAATTCAACTCCCAGAATTCCTAAGCTGGTACAGCCATTGCTGAGAATTCTGGGAGTTGAAGTCCAGACGTCTTGAAGTTGCCTGGCTTGAGAAAGACTGTTCCAAGGGGAAGTGCATTGAATTCCTTTCCAGCTAGCATCAACCCATCCAGGGATATTTTTGCACTCGTGCTACTATATGCCAAACACTGCTACTTCAAACTCCCTCGGGAATTATTTCTAACCCAAAGCAGAAACATCCAGTCTGGAAGGAGAACAGCCAGACGTCTGTTGACTTGAAAGGGCAGAAGGAAAAGGTCTAGGATGTATCTTAATTCCTGTGTTCTTCATTAAGCAGGTCTTCTGCATACATATGAATTCTTTCTTGTCTGCAGCAAAGCAACTTATTCAGCTGTGTTGAGTCTGTGAAGCTTCTGCTGTTCTCCTATTCCTGAATCGAGCTGAGTTTCTGGAGGGCCAAGATTTATGGCCATGCCTGGGGTGAAGTCTATCAGTACCAAGGAGTTAAAGCTGCTTTAAGCTTGAGTTTTACAGAAAATTACCCAAAATTAGTATATCAGCTGGATTCAACAATGTATTAACCATGTCTATGAAGGTTCTCAGTCATCCAGGTGGAATTGTCTGTAGCTTGAATCATGTCAACTGGATTTCTATTTTTTCAGTGGAAATGTTTTGCTCCTTATCCAAGGAGCTTCTTCAGTCTGAGCAAAGTTAGTAAGGGAATCCTTAAATATGTTTCTAGGTGGCTGTGTGACCTTGCACCTGGGGCTAGGTCATGGTTATTTTGAGATGTTATTTCTAAGTCCCTTTATCTAAAGGAGGATAGTTAAGATTACCATGCTGCTGTTGAGCTTGCGAAATGGTCTTAATCTTCCTAGGCACAGAAGACAAAGCAGGAAGGAAAATAGGTGAAAGATTGTGCCTGAGGCCCCCACCTCTATTCAAGGAAGGATTTTCCAAGTTGGCATAAATGGATTCCTTGACCCCTCTCTCAAACCACCTATCTTCTCTGTCTAAAATGTGAACATGAATGTCCTCAAATGAGTGTCCTTTTTCCTTTAGATGAAGATAAACTGCTGACTGGTCCTGTGGTGTTACTTCTCCTGTGTTGGGCCATCCTCCTGTACAAAGGTTGTTTGGTTTCTCCAATGTAGAGTTCAGAGCACTCCTCACTGCACTGTATTGCATAAACTACATTGCTTTTCTTGTGTTTTGGAGTTTGATCTTTGGGGTGTACAAGCCTCTGTCTCAGTGTGTTGGTGGGTTTGAAATATACAGGTATGTGGTGTTTGCCAAATATCCGTTTTATCTTTTCAGACACGCCAGCCATGTAAGGAATGACCAGGTTCTTCCGTTTACTCCGAGTCTCAGCCCTATCTGCCGCTGTTTTAGGTCTGGTAGATTTAGATTTAGTGAAGGCCCAATTTGGATATCCACAGGCCTTCAGAGCTGTTCTCAGGTGCTGATTTTCATTCTTTTTGGAATCCATGGAGGTGGGGATGGTTTCTGCTCTGTGTGACAATGTCCTGATGACTCCTAGTTTGTGCTGCAGTGGATGGTGGGAGTCAAACATCAGATATTGATCTGTGTGTGTGGGTTTCCTGTCGATCCCTATTTCTAGCTTGCCACCGGTCCCAATGAGGACTTCACAGTCTAGGAATGCCAGTCTGTTGTCCTTGGTGTCTTCTCTGGTGAACCTAATGTTGGCATCTATAGTGTTTATATGGTCCGTGAAGGCCTGTACCCAGGTGTCATCCACATACCTAACCCAATGGGTGGGCACCGTTCCCTGGAATGTGTTGAGTGCTTTCTTCTCCACTTCTTCCATGTATAAATTGGCCACAATGGGTGACACAGGAGAACCCATGGCACAGCCATGTTTTTGTCTGTAAAAGTCACCTCTGTATGAGAAATAAGTGATGTTAAGACACAGGTCCAGAAGATGGCAGATCTGGTTTGGGTTGAGATGGTTTCTCCTTTCAAGGGTGCTGTCCTCTTCTAGTCTCTTCCTGACAGTGGATAGAGCATGAGTGGTGGGGATGCTGGTGAAAAGGGAGGACACATCGAAGGAGACCATAGTTTCATCTGTATCCAGTTTCAAGATCTTTGCTTTGGAAACAAATTCTTCCGAATTATGGATGTGGTGTTCAGAGTGTCCAACTAGAGGTGCTAGTATGGTAGAGAGGTGTTTGGCAATGTTGTACGTTACCGAATTAATGCTGCTGACTATGGGTTGGAGGGGTGTTCCTTCCTTGTGGATCTTAGGAAGTCCATAGATGCAGGGGATGGCTTCTCCAGGATACAGACGGTGGTAGGTAATCCTATCGATGGAGCCATCATGTTCCAATTGTTTCAAACTGTCTATTACCTTTTTCTTGTAATTGTTGGTGGGGTCTCTTTTCAGTTTTTCATATGTATGGTGATCCTCCAAAAGTGAGGTAATTTTATTGTGGTAGTCTGCAGTGTTTAGAACCACTGTACATCTTCCTTTGTCAGCAGGTAAAATGGTGATGGTTTCATCTTTGCTGAGGGCTGTCAGGGCTCTCCTCTCTTGGATGGTAAGGTTGGGGGGAGGAGGTTGAGCACTGGACAGAGCTGCAGAAATAACATCTCAAAATAAGCATGACCTAGCCCCAGGTGCAAGGTCACACAGCCACCTAGAAACATATTTAAGGATTCCCTTACTAACTTTACTCAGACTGAAGAAGCTCCTTGGATAAGGAGCGAAACGTTTCCACTGAGAAAATAGAAATCCAGTTGACATGATTCAAGCTACAGACAATGTATTAACCATGTTTTTTTAAAAAAATAAATCATAATGATTGGGTTCACAGAATTCACTAAAGCAAATCCAAACCGTGGTTTGGCTTCAGATGATGTAGGATCAAGTCATGGAGTATTTATTGGAGGATAGTTAAATCAAACTGATGTTAAGCTGAAGCCTGGGATGAATGTAACTTCAAACTTATAATATATTTAATTTATATATCCACATAGCTGTCCATTTTACCATCTAGCCTCTTCTAACTTCATGTATCCTTCAGCTTCTCCTTCCCACTTACCTTAATGTTCCATATTATAAGCTCTAGCCTGGTGATTTTCTGTTTATGTTGGACTACAACTCCTAGAATTCCCCTCAAGAGGCTGGAAAATCTGGGTGTTGTAGTCCAACATATCTGGAGAGCATCGGATTGGGGTATGTTGCTCTATGTACTCTTTCTCCATTACCAGCACCCCAAATATAAAATTCACATTATGCTCAATGTTATACATGTTATCACAAAGGTTGAGAGCTCTCCTGGCTGGTGAGCATGTTTGGAAAGTTGACAGTGTCCTGGACCCTTTCCCAAAATGGCTTCCCTGTGGACACTTCTGCATTGCCAAAATGGTTGCCATGGTAAACAGGGCTAGTCCTGAAGCAATTGTTTATAACAGAGCTTTCCAAACTCTGTGTCGCGACACAAAAGTGTGTCGCCACACACAGTCTGGTGTGTCGCCACACAACCCGGAAGCGCTGATCATCATCAGCACTTCTGGGTTTTCCCGCGGCGACACACCAACGGCGGCGCGCAAAAACCCGAAAGCGGCAGCAGCGCTTCCGGGTTTTTGCGCGCTGCCGCAATGGCGGTACTTCCGGGTTTTCCCATCGCAACACACCAACAGCGGTTGGTGTGTCGCCGCGGGAAAACTTTGGAAAGCCCTGGTTTATCAGAAGGCATACCAGGGAGATTGTGTCCCGTCATCACTTCTAATTCTTCCCCTGCCCCAAGGATACTTTAATCCATCCCAGGTTCCCCTTGCCATTTTGCAAGGATAGATGAGCAGATGTTGTAATAATCCAATAGGTTGCAGACCTTCACAATTTTTATTTTGTAGGAACTCTTACAGGCCCCATCCCATGTAGGCCCAGAAGAATTCCTGGAAGTAAAAATGATGCCAACGACTTACCATTTGTTTTCAGCATGCCAACTCTCTCCCTCTCTCCCTCCCTTCCCCTCTTTCAATTTACAGTCTTGTAGGCATCTTGGTGCCTATGTCCATGGGTGGTCTCTTGTGACTGTTCCAGAATGAATTAGAAGGATTTAACTTCCATGCAGTGTTCTCCAAGTGGGTGGCCAGTTGAAGTCATGTGATCTTGATTGTGTATCTGAGATTGCAGCTGCTGAAACATAATGAACAACAGAAGTAGATCCCTCACTTGAATTGTGACAAGAAGCTGATGCGCCTTACAGCTTTTTCTATTGTAATTGCTATCTATCATCTGTCCACTGACAACCTAATTATCATTTGTAGTTAATTTGTTGACTAGTGTACCGTGGTGCTGATAAGCAAGCTATGTAGGTCAATAGTGGGAGATTAATTTATTGCTCAATAGCAGGGGATGAAGGGGTCTTTAGAAAATCCCCCCATGCATAAGCTTGAGAATGACCTCTATTTTAGGCTAGGAGTAGGTTATTTATTATTATTATTATTATTTATTTAATTTATTCCCCGCCCATCTCCCATACAAGGGACTCTGGGCGGGTTACAATAATTAAAACTTAAAAATTTAAAATATTTAAAACCATACAAGATAGAAAATGTATAAAAATATATCCAAATATAAAATAAAATAAAATAAAATCCAAGATGGATTGGGGACCGTAGCAGGTTATTATGACTCTGCATATTAGAGAGTTTGTAAATGGTTAAAGATGCTGGATTAGAGGCAGGACGACCCAAATTCTCATCCTCCTTTAGGCATTAAAGCCAGATGGGTGACTTCAGGCCAGTCACTCTCTTTTAGAGCTAGAGAGAAACATCCCAAAAGAAGGCAACCCACTTCTTAAAATGTTGCCAAGAAAACTCCATGTAGTTACTTGGAGTCAAGATTGACTTGAAAAATCCTAATACCACCACTAGCAAATCCATCTGAATCCACAGGTAATTTGAGGCTTGTATTAGCAAGCAGCTTGAGTGCATTGTGTCAAAACACACTCAAGGATTCTGAAACTGGTTCATCTTTCATTAAACACCCTTCTTGGGGAGTCAAGAAAATAGATGTTTACTGCAGCCATTTTGCCACCTTGTATCTACAGTTTTTTCTAGATACTGTGGTTTCTAGGAAGAGGAGCAAACAATTCTTGGAGTTAACACCCGTCTCCAGTGTAGAGGTCTTGTTTACGGGCCCTTCCTTGCTTCTGAAGCATTTGGATGGGTCTGGAATGTGATTTTAATCAAGAGCACTTGACAACTATTGCAGAGTCATGTGACCAAGTCAGACACACTGAAAACACAGCCTCCCCTTGTCCAAAGGTTGCAGCTGCTTTATGATGTCACAGTGCAGTAGGCAGTGGACCGATCAGATGTTTGAGATTTGTCTCATGAGGTCTTGCAAGCTACACACTTTAGGCTTGGCCCCACTTCTGTTTTTACAGATGGTAGATGAAGTCACCATGTATGTTTCTTGCCTGTTCTGCTGCAGGACTCAGGTGGAGCTGGGAGGGCAGGATGCTCCTTTGTGCAAAAGACTCCATCCTATAGAAACCTAGAATGTTAGGAGAAAATTTGGGCAGAGCTCTTCTCTTCTAACCCTGTCCTTTTTCTAAATAATCTATGCTCGAAAATATGAGTAGTGTTTTGTCCAGTGAAACTTATTAGTGCTAATAAATAAGCTGCTCAAAAAAATAAAGGGAACACTGAAATAAGACATCCTAGATCTGAATGAATGAAATATTCGTATTAATTACTTTGTTCATTACATAGTTGAATGTGCTGACAACAAAATCACACAAAAAGCAATGGAAATCAAATGTAAGCAACCCCTGGAGGTCTGGATGTGGAGTTACACTCAAAAATTAAAGTGGAAAAGAACACTACAGGCTGATCCAACGTTGATGTAATGTCCTTAAAACAAGTCAAAATGAGGCTCAGTAGTGTGTGTGGCCTCCACGTGCCTATATGACCTCCCTACAATGCCAGGGCATGCTCCTGATGATGTGGCAGATGGTCTCCTGAGGGATCTCCTCCCACACCTGGACTAAAGCATCCCCCAACTCCTGGACAGTCTGTGGTGCAACGTGGCGTTGGTGGATGGAGCGAGACATGATGTCCCAGATGTGCTCAATTGGATCCAGGTCTGGGGAACGGGCGGGCCAGTCCATAGCATCAATGCCTTCGTCTTGCAGGAACTGCTGGCACACTCCAGCCACATGAGGTCTAGCATTGTCTTGCATTAGGAGGAACCCAGGGCCAACCGCACCAGCATATGGTCTCACAAGGGGTCTGAGGATCTCATCTCGGTACCTAATGGCAGTCAGGCTACCTCTGGCAAGCACATGGAGGGCTGTGCGGCCCCCTAAAGAAATGCCACCCCACACCATTACTGACCCACTGCCAAACCGGTCATGCTGGAGGATGTTGCAGGCAGCAGAACGTTCTCCACGGCGTCTCCAGACCCTGTCACGTCTGTCACATGTGCTCAGTATGAACCTGCTTTCATTTGTGAAGAGCACAGGGCGCCAGTGGCGAAGTTGCCAATCTTGTGTTCTCTGGCAAATGCCAAACATCCTGCACGGTGTTGGGCTGTAAGCACAACCCCCACCTGTGGACGTCAGGCCCTCATACCACCCTCATGGAGTCTGTTTCTGACCGTTTGAGCAGCCACACGCACATTTGTGGCCCACTGGATGTCATTTTGCTGGGCTCTGGCAGTGCTCCTCCTCTCCCTCCTTGCACAAAGGCGGAGGTAGCAGCCCTGCTGCTGGGTTGTTGCCCTCCTACGGCCTCCTCCACGTCTCCTGATGTACTGACCTGTCTCCTGGTAGCGCCTCCATGCTCTGGACACTACGCTGACAGACACAGCAAACCTTCTTGCCACAGCTCGCATTGATGTGCCATCCTGGATGAGCTGCACTACCTGAGCCACTTGTGTGGGTTGTAGACTCCGTCTCATGCTACCACTAGAGTGGAAGCACCGCCAGCATTCAAAAGTGACCAAACCATCAGCCAGAAAGCATAGGAACTGAGAAGTGGTCTGTGGTCACCACCTGCAGATCCACTCCTCTATTGGGGATGTCTTGCTAACTGCCTATGCTTTCCGCCTATTGTCTATTCCATGTGCACAACAGCATGTGAAATTGATTGTCAATCAGTGTTGCTACCTAAGTGGACAGTTTGATTTCACAGAAGTGTGATTGACTTGGACTTACATTGTGTTGTTTCAGTGTTCCCTTTATTTTTTTGAGCAGTGTACTTAACCCAGGACAACAGAAAGCACAATTTATTGTCTGCCAGGACAACAGAAAGCACAATTTATTGTCTGCCATTGACTAAAAGACCAAGGACTTGTGAAGGTAACATCTCTAGCTTTCCAAGAAGAACTTTGTGGCAGATGGAAAGACCAGCTGGTTGCTCCATGTTTCTTTTCCTCAACCTTTTAAATTCTTTTCTTTCCCCATTTTACCCTCTCTTGTTAGATTTGTGAATCAGGACTGCCTTGTTTTTAAATTAGTTATATGGTGCTTAGAAAAGTTTGGGTCCTCTCTCTCAGGTTTCAGATACTATTTATGTAATCCATACAGCCTAATCCAGACCCAGGACAGTGATATTAGGCATTTTGAGGAACAGCTAAAGCTTTGTGGAAGTGCCAGATATATTTAGCAAGAGATGCTAGTTGTCTGTCCACTGACAACCTAATTATCATTTGTAGTTAATTTGTTGACTAGTGTACCGTGGTGCTGATAAGCAAGCTATTATGTAGGTCAATAGTGGGAGATTAATTTATTGCTCAATAGCAGGGGATGAAGGGGTCTTTAGAAAATCCCCCCATGCATAAGCTTGAGAATACCTCTATTTTAGGCTAGGAGTAGGTTATTATGACTCTGCATATTAAAGAGTTTGTAAGTGGTTAAAGATGCTGGATTAGAAGCAGGAAGACCCAAATTCTCATCCTCCTTTAGGCATAAAAGCCAGCTGGCTTATATATTTAGCAAGGGATGCTAGTAGGGTTGGGGTGCTGCAGAGGTCAGAAAGGAACCCTAAACAAGGTACTCTATCCTGCCACATTTTGTAGCAGATTCTGTTTGTATTGGTACAAAGCAACAGTGATTGTGGCATCATACTTTATAACTAAATGAGTACCTGTTATATTTGCTGCACTAATTTCTACTTCTAAATTGGTTGTAGCAGATGGCAGCACCTAGGCAAACTTGGTTAATATCAGAAAGAAGCACAGCAGAGCTGGGATTCCGTATTACGTGGAGAGTAGAGTACAAGGAAATCCAAGGCCTCTAGCTTATATTGGGAAATTGTATGTCAGGGGAAACACAAGAAGGCAGTGGCAAATTCCTTCTGAATTGTTGCCCAGAAAACAGCATGAACATGTCCGTGAAGCCACCAGAAACTGAGGATGACTCGGAGGAATCTCTTTTTATCTCTGAAATGTCTTAGCTCTTGCCTTGTTCAATCCCAGAGCAGAAAAAGGTAAAGGTTCCCCCCGCACAGTTGTGCAGTCGTGTCCGACTCTAGGGGCCGGTGCTCGTCTCCGTTTGTTAGCCGAAGAGCCAGCGTTGTCCGAAGACGCTTCCGCGGTCATGTGGCCGGCATGACACACATGGAATGCTGTTACCTACCCACCGAAGTGGTACCTATTCATCTACTTGCATTTGCATGCTTTCGAATTGCTAGGTTGGCAAGAGCTGGAGCTAGTGCGGGAGCTCACTCCGCACGCAGGGCTAGGGATTCGAACCTCCGAACTTGCGATCTACCGATCAACAACCCGCTGAGCCACCACGCCCCTTAGAGCAGAAAAGCAATGCTAAATTTCTCCCTACCATGGCTGGTGCATGTTTGCAGGAGCTGCTCAGGACCAACATTCTCCAGAAGAAAAGAAGAAAATATAGTTATTTTCTATAAAGCAGTTTCCTTTATAATGAAAAATGTATTCACTGTATAGTATGAGCCTGGAAGAGTTTGTAGCTTTTGAAATGATCAAAGAACATGAAATTCTATCAAGATGGAATCTCTCAGAATTTGGGGAAGGTTTCCTGTTCTTGCCAGTTCATTCTAATTTCTCTCCACCCACTTCCTATTACATGTAGATTGACCTAGCATGCCTTGGTTATTATTTCAGGGCAAGCATATCTTCTATGTTGTTTATTCTGGATTCATCTCAATATTTGGTGGTAAGAAACTGAGGTTTAATATTCTTACTTTCATTTAATATTCTTAATTTCAGCTAGGTTTTTTTAAGGTAAATCCAAGAGATGTTTTATTGTTCCAGTCAAAACAATAAAAAGACATACCAAAATACATAGCACAATAAAAAATATCCTCCTGTACCATCAAATTATCCATAACAAGCCAATTAGAAGAATTGGAAAATCTCAAATGAACCATTCTATAGACAGGATTTCACGTCCTATTGCTACACTTCCCCAGTGGTGGTGATATACTAATGCGTTGTTGATGTTAAGCATGCAAATTAAATTCTTAAATCGATTTAAGAGATATATCCAGTGGATTAACCAACTGTTAACTTATGGAATTGGCACCCATACAAAATTTAGCCACTCTTAATGAGTCATCACAAGACTGGTCTTTTAGAAGATACAGAATAGTTCTCTCTCTCTCTCTCTCTCTCTCTCTCTCTCTCCCCCCCCCTCTCTCTTTCTTACCCACCCACTCTTACATGCACATACACACACTTGACATATTTTAATAGCAGTGAAGACAATTTACTACTTTATATAGAGAACAATGGAGAAGGCCAGGTTCAACTATCTTAACTTTCTGCAAAGGCATAATCACTGCACTTACAGTATTTTCAATTGCCTACTTGGGTGAGAGTCCAAAGAATGTAGGCTAGGATTGAATAGTCAGAAAGCATCCCTAAAAAAGGCAGTAGCAATAAATATCCCTACACAATGCCAGGAATCTAGTCCAACCTGTTCCCTTTTAATACCATCAAAGGCAAAGCATCATATTTGGCAGAAAGATACTACTAGATAGCCACAATATTTAGCTAGCATAATGTGAAATTGATGGCTTCAATCTGCTTTTCACACCGATTAATACAGAACAGTTGATATCAGCACTTAGATTTTTCTGCAAATTAGAATCCCGTATATGCTGTTTAATCACTTTCCTTGCCCCTCTTCTTTGACCAAGGGAAAGTACATTTTCCTTAGAGAACCCATAGACATGAGACTTACCTGACAAAATTCTGTCCCAGCCAGACCTGGAATTATCAGTTAGGATTAATAGAGTTAGCTGGGTCAGGGGAAAAATCAATTTGAACTAGAGATCAAACAGATAGAGCCAAACCAAAGCCTTTATTGAATCCAGGTTCCGAGTGTAATAGAGCATTTGGTGCAAACCTAGGTATAACTGAAATTGATGGAAGAAATTTAGTCTGGACATCCTCAAATGGACCATTGTCTTTAGGTATATAAATTTGAGCACTGTATTAACTGCATTATTACCTCTCCTCCAAAAGCTTTGAGAGCTGCAGGGATATAATAATCACCTTCCAACTCGAAATACCTGTGAACAGCAACAGCATTTCTCATGGCATTTTCAGCTAAATAATTGACACATACCATCCATGCTGTTGAAGGTTGAATAACACCCCCAAGTTATTTATAGAGCCTCACTTGTTCAATCTGATTGTTATTCAGTCTCCACCTCCAGAAGATGTTAAAATTATAAGATCATTCAAAGAAATCCAGTTCAACTTTTGAAGATCTAATGTTTGATTTAAAGGACTGACTTATTGGGCACAGGTACATGTTTGCTAAACTAGGGGCATGGCTATGGTGATGGGAGAACACTAACCCCCTTTTGAGTAAACCACAACAGCAGAGAATGGGGGTCTGCAGACTCAGGGCCTACAGGAGGTCTGGCTAGAAAATACATCTCCCTGGTTAGTTGAGGATTTAGCATGCTGTCTGAATGCCTGATCCATGACATTTCCACCCTTAGCTTACCAAAAGATTGTAGCCATGATTTGTAGTAAGTTGGTTTATCTATGTTCTCTGGTTAGGTGAAGATGTAAGTAGTATGTGCCCCGTCTTAGACAATATGCGAAGCCCTAAACCATAGCTTTCCAAAGTGTGTGTTGCGACACATTACTGTGTCGCCTGCAGTGTCCTGGTGTGTCACGCAAAATCCCGGAAGCTCTGATGGGGGAACCGAAAGAAGTGGCACCCCTGCCAATCAGTGCCCGCAGTGGTGGCGACGTCGATTGGCAGGGGTGCCGCTTTCAGTTCCCCCCATCAGCGCTTCCGGGTTTTTTGCGCGACACGCCAGGACACCGCAGGCCACGCCGCCGCCGTTGGTGTGTTTCGCCAATGTGAAAAGTTTGGAAAGCTCTGCCCTAAACTAACCGCTGACGGGAGCCACGTTGGTCATCAGAAATAGCATGTCATGTGAATATGCATCCTTAATATCAAAGAGAGCTGTCTGCATGGTACATTTTTGGTTGCCCTGTTCCAGGGATTGATGTTATCAGCTTATAAAAGAGCAAGACTCGTTTGATGAGCTGTTCTTCCTTTTTCTGTCTCGAACAAGCCTCTCCCAGTTTGTCCCACCTCTGTCTTCAGGCCTTTACTTTTCTAGATTACTGAGCTGAAGGGCAGACTTGTTCTTTGCTGGTTGGTGCATCCTTTTGGGGTCCATCTGTCCTGCATCCTGAGCAAGGTTGAGCAGAGAGGTGTGAATAGATATGGCAGAATTCCTAAATCTGATCCATTGTGTCTGCACCATAAACTTAAATTGCCATCCTCCCGTATGTAATGTGGAAGAAGATGGTATTCTGAAATAATTGAGAATTGGTTGCTACCTGAGTTTCTGTGGAAGACAAATACCTTTCTACTGAGAGCTTGAATTTCTATTGCTGATCTAACCAGAATGTCTATGCATGGCTTTAAGTCCCATCCTTACCTTATTTGTGGGGCCAACAGTTTTAAACTATAAGATGAGAAGTGGTTGAAAAGTATGAGTGACAGCAGGTTGTTCCTTTTGTGCCTGCTAAAAGGAATTTACATATCTGTAGGGTGTCCAGGTCTGGGGTCATATCCTATATGTTTATGTTGACACTTGATTTGGATAAACATGTATCGCCCTAATGCACCCAGGGTTATCCCTTTCCAACCATTGACATCTCAGGCGTATTTTACCAAGTCTGTCTGGTAGACATTCCTCCACATCCATCTGTCTTGCAACGTGCATGAGAAGGGCCTGATTACAAGGGTATGTATTACAGGGTGGGAGATGCTGCATGCTATCAAAAGAGTATGGGAAGTTGCATTCATCCCTATTTCCAAGGTTTGCAACGGTTTTCACATCCCAAGCTGAAGACTGAAAGTAGCAACTTCTTCCATTGTTCAGTGCCCCCTTTCCTTCTCCCTACTTCTTCCTTGGTGCCCCAGAGGAGGTCAGTAAAAGTTCAATTTAGAATATATAGCAGCTTTTCTCAGTGGCAACCAAACTCAAAAATTGTCCTTTGTTTGAGTCAGGGATAGGTTTAGGGATAGGGATAGGTGGTGGCTCAGCGGGTAAGACGCCAGGCTTGTCGATCGCAAGTTCGGAGGTTCGAATCCCTAGCCCTGCGTGCGGAGTGAGCACCCGCACTAGCTCCAGCTCTTGCCAACCTAGCAATTCGAAAGCATGCAAATGCAAGTAGATGAATAGGTACCTCTTCGGTGGGAAGGTAACAGCGTTCCACGTGCATCATGCCAGCCACATGACCGTGGAAGCGTCTTCGGACAACGCTGGCTCTTCGGCTAACAAACGGAGATGAGCACCGGCCCCTAGAGTCGGACACGACTGCACAAATGTGCGGGGGGAACCTTTACCTTTACTAGGTTTAAAAAAAAACCTATAAAAATGTAACAATACAATTATGGGTGTTCAAGTGCCATGGAATTTGCCAAAATTTAGATTTTTCTTCCCCCTCATTTCTACATTTTCATCTTTGCCCCTTCCTTAATGTTTTCTCTAGTCAGCATGTTCAGACCCCTTTTATTTGTATGCTGTGTAAAAGAATGGAATTTGGTTGCTAAACTCCATGCCAGTGATGATGTGGCTATAGCATGTCAAAGTCCCAAGTTGCTTCACTTAAAGGTTAATCTTCCTTCTTTACTGTGATGCTTCTTGGAATAACTTCCTGAAACATCATAACAACAGTAAAATCCGCTTGCCCGATAAGATCAAGTAGGGCAGGTGGTCTCCGTGTCCCCTCACTCAGGGGTTACTATCTGCTGGGATTGTAAAAGGATGCCTTTTCTGTTGCTGACCCTGCCTTTGGAATAGGACTTTCCTTGGCCCTTCCTTTTTGATGTTTAAAAGTCCATGAAGACTTGGTTATTCCAACAGGCTCTCGCGGAATCATAGAGTTGGAAGGAGTCTTGGAGATCTTCTAGTCCACTCCCAGCCCAGAGTTGGAATCCTCAGATTATCTGTAGAGAGTAAAGAGGATGACCTTGAAGGAGAGAAATGAGATCTGTTATTGCCGAAGCGATAAGATAAACATGGCTTAAAGCAGCCTTTCTCAACTTTTTGACCCTGGAAGAACCCTTGAAATGCTTTTTCATGCTTTTAAATTTAATTTTGAGGATCTGTGGGCCTCCTCCAAAAATATGGATTTCAATTTCCAGAATTCTCTGCAGTGATTATGTTGTCTAGTGATTCTGGGCATTGACGTTCATACAGCTGGAAGTGGCTAGGTTGTGAAAGGCCAGTCATAGATACTGCTTTTATGACTCCAGTTTTAAAATAATTAGGTATGGACTCTGCTCTTCATTTAGTAGATAAATTAAAGAGCCATCTAATTTTGCAGTCTCCCCCAAATCAGATAACTGGATGCCACTGGGAAACTATTAGAAAAGCCTGTTGCTCCAAATATGCAACCACAACATTCTATTTCCCTCATTTATTAGGAATATTGGGAGCTGTAGTTCAGTAGGATGTGGACAACCACTGTTGACTACTGCTTGAAGGCCATCGCCTGGCCTTTTCCAACTTGCTTGAGGACAATAGCCTGGCTTTTTTCAACTTGGCCTACACATTGTTGCCATCATTGGCCACGGCAGCTGGGGATGATGAAAACAAGTTGCAAGGGAGATTGGAAGCATTGCAAAAAAAAACCCCTTTCACTGCTGTTTCTGCATCAGTAGCATTCATTAACTCTATAAAACCTCACATTCATGCCAATGTGATTAATCACCATGGAACAGCCTATTCTCCATGAGTGTAACTACTATGTCTTGGGGCAGTGAATTTCATGAATTATACATTGCGTGAAGATATAATGCTACTGAACGGCATCTATTTCTATTCACCTGATTGGTCGAACTAGTATTAAGCTCTTGGAGTGGTGGGGAGATAGAAATCTATAAAATAAATTAAAAAATAAATATAGGAGAAAAATAAAAAAAAATCTTGTCTACTTTCCTCATAACCATGCATAATTATCCAAACTGCTATTACGTTTCAGCCTTTAGTTACTAGCTGTTATGATTTACCCACTTGCACCCTGCATGAGAAAATGGCTCCGTGGTCCGTTCAATGTCTACAATGAGCAGATTTGGTCACTCCTCATTGACAACTGAGTCAGTATCTGGGTTCATACATCTCACTCGTTTGGTTTGGTTCTGGCAGTGCTCTTGGGGAGGGAGAGGTGATATATCAGAAAGCGCAACTTACGAAAGGTCAAGGGGTACAGTTTGCCTTAGGAGCTGCTGTCCAAAAAGTATGTAGGACAGGGATAAAGGAGAAGGGCCCAGATTGTGAATCCCTGCTTTGGATGAACCAGATGTGAGACGTGGACCTGTTTTGCCCCAAATACCTTGTGTCTTTCATTTGACTTCCTGTGTCTAAAATTGATTGCCCATTTGTGTTCATGACTGTACCCATCCAGGTCACAGCTGATTAAATCCTAAAATCCCCTTGTCCTTAGCCAAGCCTAGGTGCTACCTGTTCCAAAGAGATCCCAGAGTGTTCTGCAGGGATCAGATATCCAGAGAATCCTCCATTGGAAAAATCTATCAGAATGGTATAAACAGGCCATCTTCCCTCAAACTCTCAGAGCAGAGAAGGATAGCTGTTACACTAGGTCATGCCCCTGTGTGCATTGGAAAGATGTGGTCACTGTTTCTTGCCATCTCTTACTGTTCCTTTCCATTTTCTATCGTGGCTGACCATCTCATCCTTTCCTGTCATCAGCATCTGGTTTGAACTGAAAGGATCTTCATTTGCATTTCTGCTGTAACACAGGTTAATCCTCTTGCTATGAAATAATAAACCTATTTTAGCCCGTAAGAAACCCTAGAATAGTATGAGTTAAACTGCCAGTTAAATGGGATTCAGATACAGTTCTCTTCAGAACAGAACAGCCACCCACAATTGATATTGCTCCTGTAGTAGACCTGATTATGAGGAAGAGCTGGGTTAAGGTACTGTACCTGTTTCTTCAATCATGGAGAAGATAGAAAGCAAAAAATTGGATTGTTGGCTCATTTAGCCCAGTGTGGTTTCTCTAAGCCTGCATTCCCTAATGTGATGGTCTCCCGTAGGGGATTCGGGTAGTGTGAGAGCCAGAACCCGTGAGAACCAGTGTGGTGTAGTGGTTAAGGTGTTGGACTAGAAGTGGAGAAACCCAAGTTCAAGTCCACTCTGTAGAGAGTAAAGATGACCTTGATGAAGACAAGGAAAGGAGGAAACAGCTCAGACACTTCCTTAGTTTCACAGGAGTATGGGGTGGAGAAGAGCAAAGCAACATCAGACTTGCAAGATTCTGTTACTATAGCCAATATAATAAAGTAGTTTTAACCTTCTTTGGAGTTACTTTCTTGGTCTGGTCTACCTGATGGAACTGACTCTCAGCCATGGAGACTCACTGGATGACTTTGGGTCAGTCACACTCTCTCAGCCCGACTTACGTAAGACGTCTTGAGATCGTGAATGAAAGATATAAATTTAGTAGATATAGATTTGGGAGGGCACCATTTTGTGAAAGTCTGGGTGTTTGATAACCAGTAGTGCTTTTGAAGGATTTCACAGGGGTTGAACCCAGAATCTTTTGCACCCAACGCCTCTGTGCAGTTGCTGGTATTCTATCTAAAATATGTTCTACCTTTTTTTCTCCTCCCTTTTTAGTATAAAACAGAGGGCTCTATTGTAACAAGTTACTGCAACGAGACTCTACCAGGCTGGGCGCATGATGTCCTGGGCCGTAACTGGGCGTGTTTCACTGGATACAAGGTCTCATCTTCAGGTCAAGTTCATGTACATCAGCTACCTCCTTGGAAAAGCTCTAGAATGTGAGTCTTGCTTAGCAAAGTAGCACAAAGGACCTGCCCTGTTGTAATTCAGAAGATTTCAGCCTACTCAGCTGGTTTTCCTTCAGGCCACTATAGTAACAGTGATTTTTGCACTTTGGTTAAGTGTCTCCTTGGCAGACAGTCTCCCTACTATAATATGTCCATTTTTTTAGTAGACCAGATTGGAGACCCTGCATAGGACATTATTCAATACAGCTCAACATCCACATTTCTTGGGTGATCTTCTCGAGAAGAACTTATTGTAGATGTGGCATATCCTGTAAGGATCACAGTAAAGTGGGGAAATGGGACAGAATTCTCAGATTCTTGCATTTATTTATTTATTTATTAAATTTATATACTGCTGTTTCTTCAAGAATCACAGCAGCTTATAACGTGCTAAAATGCAATAAAAACATCCCAAATGGAAGAAAATATTCAAAATGCAACACTTTACAGTAAGAGTAATGTAATAGAAAATAGACATTCAAGTAGAGGTAATCACAATAATTCCCCAACGGCCCACCGAAAAAGCTCCATCTTCAAAAGCTTCCAGGTGGTCCTCAGTGAAGGTGCCAGGCTAATTTCTAGAGGGAGACTATGGCCTCAGATCTCCTTACCTCATGAATGACAAACAGCTTCTCCTGAGAAAACCTCCTTGGACAGGCCAAATCTGGTTGGAGTAGGTGGTCCTATAACTACTTGAATGCCAATCCATATAGGGCTTTGTCAGTCAAAACTAGTGCCTAAGAAACTGTTGGCAAACAATGCAGGGACTGCAAAATAGATGCAAGATGCTCACACCTATTAAAAGTGGTGATCAATTGGGTTGCTGCATTTTATCAACTGCAGATTCTGAATGTCCCTCCTTGTGGGGGAGATGGGCGGGATATAAATGTGACAAATAAATACATAAATAAATAAATAAATAAATAAATAAATAAATAAATAAATAAATAATGTTCTTCAGAGGCAGCCCCATGTAGAGGGCACTGCAGAAGTCTTAACTGTGTGTGTAAGGGCATGAATCACTGTAGCCAGGGCCTTCTGCTTCAGGAAGAGCAATAACTGGTGCATCAGATGAAACTAGGAAAAGGTCCCCTTGGCCACAGCATTCACCTGCCCATCTAGCAGTAGCCAGGAAGGCTCCAAGTCACCGATCTGCTCCATCAAGGGCAGTGCCATGCTTTCAAGAGCCAGCAGTAGAACTGGCAAAAACCATGATGAACAGTCAATAAGTCCATCTTGCTTATTTTTGTCTTAGCCTATATCATCCCATCTAGATCCCAATAGCTTCCAGGCACCAAGACAAGACCTGGAGAGCATCCCCAGCTTATTGAACCAAGATTATTCTGGCCCAGAGACAAAGGAGCTTCCCAAGCTACATTCCTTAGAGCCCCAGCAAAATCTCTCATGATAGTAGTATCCTAGTTCATCCAATGATTGAATGATAATGGCACACGTTGGTTGGTTGGTTGGTTGGTTGGTTGGTTGGTTGGTTGGTTGGTTCAATCAATCAATCAATCAATCAATCAATCAATCAATTTATATAGCCAGTGACTCTGGGCAGCTAACAATAATAAAAACAATAAAACAATAAAAACAATACCAAAAAATTAAATATAAATATAAATACAGCCAAGAGATCTTAAAAGCCATTGGTGTTAGCACAACCATGAAACAGGGCCCTTCATACACTCGGGGCCCCAGGCCCGGGCACAAAGCCAGATCTTCAAGGCCTTCCGAAAAGCCAAAAGGGTCGGGGCCATCCTAACCTCAGGAGGGAGGATGTTCCAGAGGGCAGGCGCCACAGCAGAAAAAGCACATCTCCTGGTCCCCGCCAGCCGACATTCCTTGGCTGACGGGACCCGGAGCATGCCCATCCTGCTGGACCGGATTTAACATTAGCCATGTCTAAAGACACTCATCCAACTAATGTGCACCAGACAGCACAACATACAATAGTGAACTCCATCAGAATGTCAGTCAGGTTATGTTTTAGAGAAGTTTGGGGGCTGAATTTTGGTGTAGTTGGGTTGTAATTGTAAAAACGGGGCTTCAATTAAGTAACTTACGACCCCTTCACTCCAGAGTTCAGCAGAAGCCCCACGTGACCAGCTACGACTTTGTGAAAGCCATCAATGCTGTTCAGAAATCATGGAGAGCAACTGCCTACAAGGAATACGACAGACTTACTTTTGAAGATCTCACTCGGAGAGCTGGCGGGTTAAGTTCCAAAGTTCCAAGGTAAAGACCCTAGTTTTGAAGGGGTAAACCTAGATTGTGCTGCTTCCAGTATCTCATGCAATCAAACTTGGTTCTAATCAAAATGCTTAATGCAGCTGTTAATTTTAAACCCCAAAGGGCCTAAAATAGTGTCTTCACCTCCCAGTGATGTCGTCACATTGCCACCATTCCTATCCAGTCCTTGTCCACTGGGGGGAGAAAATTAAATAGAACATCCTGGCCCTAAAGATGTTCCTCTAAGGAACATAATCGAGGCGGTAAGGTAAAGGTTCCCCCCGCACAGTTGTGCAGTCGTGTCCAACTCTAGGGGCCAGTGCTCATCTCCGTTTGTTAGCTGAAGAGCCAGCGTTGTCCGAAGACGCTTCCACGGTCATGTGGCCGGCATGACGCACGTGGAACACTGTTACCATCCCACTGAAGTGGTACCTATTTATCTAATTGCATTTGCATGCTTTCGAATTGCTAGGTTGGCAAGAGCTGGGGTGAGTGCGGGAGCTCACTCCACACGCAGGGCTAGGGATTCGAACCTCCAAACTTCTGATCTTCCAATCGACAAGCCTGGAGTCTTACCCCCTATTGAACCTGAATAAAAAGATAAATGATTAACAAATCCTTAATTCCAGTTGGAATTATCAACTCACTCCTTTGATATTAACTTAGAAACTTTTAGCACAAGCCATGATAGGATATGAAAAAGTTCTTTTATTAATACAAGTGAATAGAATCGATGCAAAGAGCAGACTAAGCATTTTCGCGCGCAAACATATTTTAAAGCCCGCCAGACTCTCAAGCACCCCTCATCCACCCCTCCCCTCGTGACTTACTTCCCATAACTTTACACTGCCAGCCTTTGATGTTTCCCGATGGATGGCCTAGGAGTCTGGTGCCTCTCTTCCCCATTTTAATGCCTGCATGCCATACTTATCTCTAATGGTTGCTCTATTGAAATCCCATCTATCTAAAACAACATCACTACAAATCCCATCCATCTAAAGCAGAATGGCAGGATGGCATCCTTAAGGCACCATCACTAACTAGTTACTACAAATCCCATCCATCTAAAGCAAATTGGCAGGATGGCATCCTGACATCCTCCTGTGCAGCATTTTCTTCTCTATAATGCAGGGGTATAGAGATCCTTTGGCCCCCTGGGCCACGTGCAGCTCCCCCAAATCCAAAGGGTAGCCTTCAGAACCATTCTATAAGTTGTGTCGGCCAACTGTAATTTCTTATGTGACAAAGGAAAATGATTCAATACATGGCACAATTTCATATGGACCACATTTAACCGAATTTAATTTTTATTCTGGCCCTGACATTTCTTGTCCTGGCCATACCCATGTCTTGCAGCGTGGCCTTGCATGCCACTCAAAGTACAAGTGTATCCTGAGGCCCCCAACAATTTATGGCCATGCTGCAAAGCATACAGGTAGTCATCCACAATGGACTGTGGTCCTCTGATCAAGAAAAGGCTCAGAATGGGCTTCTGTTCTCCTCTTCAGCAACCAGACAGCTGAGGGTGAGAACTCAGCTCTGAAGACCCAGGGTCTTCCTTCCACTTCATTCCCAGGAGATTTCTAAACCTGTTTGTTACTTGTGCCATCCAAACCCACTTTTGTCTATGTGCTGTTTCCAACTCTAATGGGTACCATTGTACTAGAACTGAGATCTTTGCTTCCCATCTTTTCCCATCTAGGATTAGAGCGCTGAAGGATTAATCAGTCCAACACACTGCATTACGTCATAGACCAATAGTTTCCAGAAAGAATGCCACAGTGGTCGATGCAAATGCTGCAGTTTACATATTTGCCACAATATTTGTATGATGACACCATCATTTGGATGTCATTGTGGTTTGTTGTAGATGCCACTGATTGTTGGTGTTGCTTTGAAAAGCATCCGGTTGCAAAAATGCTGGTGTGCTATCCTTTCAGGTTCATCACTGCCAGCTGGGTGACCTTGGGCCAGTCACACACTCTCAGCCCAACTCACCTCACAGGGTGGTGGTTGTGGGGAAAATAGGAGGAGGAAGGAGTATTAGGTATGTTCGCCGCCTTGAGTTATTTATAAAAAATAAAAATAAAGGCAGAATAGAAAATAAATAAATAAAAAATGATGCAAGTGTCAGAATAAATGGCTGAATGCCCAAATCATGAGAACACTGAAATCTCACAAAATTTGGTGAACTTCCAAGATGTTGGCCATTTTTTTTTAAAAAAAAAAGTATTGTTTTATTTAATTTGGGGATCTTATACTTATCAGTGGGTAGATTGAGGGGGGAGAGATGTGCAGTGGAGCCCACAGTCATTTTGTGATTGACTCCTGACTTATCTGGTGGTCTGCAAAAGCTTCAGATGATGGTGGTGATGTAAAGGTCCAGATAAAAGACAAGGTTGTGGACTGTGCATTTCTTCAAGAGCTAGCTACGTCTTCTCTGGAGGAAAGAGTGGGTGTGGCAAGCTTTGACAACTACATTTATCTGCATTTTAGCCAGAGGCACTCAGGAACGACAGCTTGGTATTAAGCAGGCAATGACAAGCTCAGTCCGCACCAACTCATTAACCACTGGTATTTATTTTTTTTCACCTGAAACACCTACTTGGGCACATGGGGAAAAATATCAGCGGGTTGGAGGCATTAGGTATAATTTCAGTTCTCAGGTCTCTGCAGCTAAACGCTATCTGCTGCCAAAGGCAATGTTATTGTGAAGTATTGAGCAGTTCAAAATCATCGCACTGTTTTTAAGCACTGTACGATAATTTTAAAAGGGAACATTTGTGACCAGCATTACAATCCTTGTTGGAAATGTGTTCAGTTTTGCTAAGGGCTTCTTACTTTAGCCTCTAAAATGAAGTGTTGACTCGGGAGGGCAAAAGTGCCAATATCTTTCTTTCTATGTTAGTTGTGATTTTATTATACCCCTGCATAGAACAAGACAGTTCCTGTGGGAGAACGCTTGTGAAGAGTTTTCTGCTACCTTTCTAATGTACACTAGTAAGACCTCAGACCAAAGAACATGAAGCTCGTAGCTATTAATTGTTCCATTGGTCAGATCTGAAGGATGCCAATGTACACATTCCTTTTATTTCTTGTAGACAAAAACCTGCCCCTCTGACTGCTGAAATAAGCAAAGAGGCTTCCAAACTGCCAAAATCCTGGGACTGGAGAAATGTGAATGGTTTTAATTACGTCAGCCCAGTACGAAACCAAGGTGAGTTCTGTTTCCCCAACCCTGCTGGCGTAACTGTTTTGCAAAGCATAACCCTTATAAAAACAAATGTCCTTTTGTGGGCATTCATTTAGGTCTGTAGTTGTGTGTGTTTGTGTGTGCATGTTAAGGATAATTATTAAGCTCACGAAAAACACTTGAGTACCTCAGTGGTCCTGAGGAAGAGAAGGCGTTATAAGTTCATTTGTGGCAATGTTAACCTGTCGGTGACAGAGAGAATTCAGCCCCAAATAGCATATTTACTGTGTTGGAAGTAAGCAGTAGACCGGGAGATAATGTTAGTGATATTGTACTGACCAAAAAACAGATTGCCATGTCCACAATTCCCTTTTAACGTCCCTCTTTCATACCTGTTGTCTGTCCCTTATCATATGACATACTATGAACATACTATGAACTATTGTAATGGTATGTGGGAATGACCTTGGGAATGTAGGCATCTGTTCCTGACCACAGTGATACCAAAGTGACAGAACATGCCTTGTGATGTCATGATGCAAACTCTCCCCTTTTGTACTTGTGTTGTGATGTTCCCCACAAGTACATGGGGTTTGTGTTGTGATGCATCTTTCAGCAGTTGCTCCCCTTCCCTCTCCCCCAACCGATGGATCCCTAGGCATAGCAAAGGTGAAAAGTTATAAACAGTCTTGCTCCCATCCCTAAACTTTTCATTCTGGGCGTCAGGAAACAAGCAGGTCTGTACTTTTATTGCAGAAGTAAGATTATTAAACTAAAATGGAATTTGTATAGGTATAATTTTTGAGTGGGGAAAATGCATTTCCTCCTGGTGGTCCCCACAAGAGGCAATTTGGCTTCTTAATACCTCCCCAAGTCTCTGGTGTCCTTTGTTTTCTATCTACATGTAAGGTACTTGGAATAAGCCTTCCGCGAGAGAGAAGTACAATTAAACTGCCTTTGGCCAGCAGGAAGCTGCATTGTTCCACCACAACATTATGTCAGGTTTCAAAAGTTCTCACTCAATTACCAGAAATTCCAGTAGTGAACAAGAAAAGTCTGAATAAAATTATTCCATGTAATGCAATCCTCTCTCCCCCTTTTGTTGCTAAGCAGCTGATAACAGCAGCATTTCAGGCCTTCTAAAAAGTTGGGATATTAGGCAGGCTCCTTAGCAGTTAATGTATTTACATTATTTATTTTTTTAAGAAAATCTAGTCCCTGCACACCATTCACAGTGTAGAGACTTGTAGAGAGGAGGCTGTGATTTAGTTCGATTGAAGAGCCCTGAATGATTCTTCCTCCTCTTCCTCGCTCTCTTCCCCCCCCCCCCCGCCCCGCCAGCAGCAACGCTTTCCCAACATGCAATTTGATCCTAGCTCACAGCTAGGGAGTTTCTGGTTTCGAACGAGCTCAGTGGTTGGCTGACCTTATTCCTGCATTCTTGTCCACAGCCTCCTGTGGCAGCTGCTATGTGTTTGCTTCAATGGGCATGCTGGAAGCCAGGATTCGTATGCTCACCAACAATTCTCAGACTCCAACACTGAGCCCCCAGCAAGTTGTTTCTTGCAGTGAATACTCCCAAGGTAAGGTAGGGTGGGTGGCGTCTGGGTTTTTTTTAAAAAAAAAAAAACTTGGGGCACATTTTGAATTGACCAAGGCCTGAAGGGTAGGTAGAAGATGAGGGTAGGCTGGTCAACACGTGCACCCTGAAAGATATGCCTGTGTGTCATGTTGGTAGAATGATGGAGAAGAGAAACCACCTAGCATGCAATAACAGTACAGCTGGTGCATAGAACGGATAGCTGAGTTGGCCATTGTGATGGGCGTGGGCATTAGGGCCATGCAGTATTTTGGATTCAAGTTGGAAGACAGGCTTTCGAACACGTGGAAGTACAAATGAGCATCTGCCTGCAACTCATTAAAGCAGCCATGTCTGTCTCCAGGATTGCTCTGCAGGCGCTGTGTTCAAAATCCTGCTTATTCTGAAGCATCTCTTCCACAATCCGATCTGAAGCCTTAGTCAGCATGGTACTAAAGTACAACTGAAGGAACCAGAGGACAGGACTGGGGAGAAAACCTATGGGGTGGTGACCTTGCACGCACTTACGGCTCTGTTGATCCAGTTTTTCATTCTGAAAGATACTCTCTATTGTACTAGCCTTTATAATAAGGATATAGCCCAGAGCTTTCCAAACTGTGTGTCGGGACACGTTAGTGTGTCGGCTGCAGTGTCTGGGTGTGTCGCGGCTGCTGCTGCCTTGGAGCCCTGCCAGGATTCTGCGCAGGCCCTAGTGCCTGCCTTGTGCCTGGCTGCCTCCAAACCTGCTGTGATTCTGCGCAGGTCCTAGTGCCTGCCTTGTGCCTGGCTGCCTCCAAACCTGCCCTGCCAGGATTCCACACAGGTCCTAGTGCCTGCCTTGTGCCTTGCTGCCTCCAAACCTGCCCTGCCAGGATTCCACACAGGTCCTAGTGCCTGCCTTGTGCCTTGCTGCCTCCAAACCTGCTGTGATTCCACGCAGGTCCTAGTGCCTGCCTTGTGCCTGGCTGCCTCCCAACCTGCTGTGATTCCGTGCAGGTCCTAGTGCCTGCCTTGTGCCTGGCTGCCTCCAAACCTGCTGTGATTCCGCGCAGGTCCTAGTGCCTGCCTTGTGCCTGGCTGCCTCCAAACCTGCTGTGATTCCGCGCAGGTCCTAGTGCCTGCCTTGTGCCCTGCTGTAAGAGTGTGTCGTGAAATAATGCATGTCTAAAATGTATATCACCAACATGAAAAGTTTGGAAAGCTCTGATATAGCCCTTTGAGACTTCAAGTTCCATAGTTAACTTTCTGGACTTTTTTTTCCCCCTAGGTTGTGATGGTGGATTCCCTTACCTTATTGCTGGAAAATACACACAGGATTTTGGCGTAGTTGAGGAGGCATGCTTTCCTTATAAAGGCAAGGACACCCCCTGCATTTTTAAGAATGACTGTTACCACTACTACACCTCCAACTACTACTACGTTGGTGGGTTTTATGGTGGGTGCAATGAAGCCTTGATGAAACTGGAGCTTGTTAAGCATGGACCGATGGCTGTTGCTTTTGAAGTCTACAATGACTTTATGTACTACCAAGGGGGGATCTACCACCATACCGGTCTGATGGACCCTTTTAACCCTTTTGAACTGACCAATCATGCTGTTTTGCTTGTGGGTTATGGCAGCGATTCACATACTGGTGAGCAATTCTGGATTGTGAAGAACAGTTGGGGAACCTCTTGGGGTGAGCAAGGTTATTTTCGGATCCGGAGAGGCACTGATGAATGCTCTATAGAAAGCATAGCAGTGGCCGCTACACCTATACCTAAAATATAGCTGTGGAATTATTTCAAAAGACCTCTGCCCGGAGAGTAAGAGTGTCCATCCTGGAAGTGCAGTCGATGGTCACATAATGGCATGTGGGAAAGACCTTGGGATACTGGGCAAAGAGACACCGCGAAGGGAATGGTCAAATAAGAGACAGCATAGCCCTTGGCTGGATAGTGGGTGGGGTAAGAGGCTCAGAAGAGACCTTCCCTCATTTCTTGGGCTGTAAAGGAGACAGGGTGGGGAGGAGGACTGTACTTTCAGACTTGCAAGATTGATGTTGACCTTGCGCGATAAACCAGATAGGAATCACAACCAGATGAGCTAATTCTACTTTATTGTAAAGCTACATTGACAGAATCTTGCAAGTTTGAAAGTACAATCCTCCCCACCCCCACTGGTCTCCTTTACAGCCCGAGAAATTAGGAAGGGTTCCTTCTGACCCTCGTGCCCTGCCCACTATCCAGTTGAGGGCTATGCTGTCTCTTGTCTGACTGTTCCCTTGGCAGCATCTCTTTGCCCCGTCTCCCAAGGTCTTTCCCACATACTATTAGAGATCATTACCTATTTAGAAAATTTAAAGACATTGCTTTCACTGCCTAAAAAAGTGAACTTTAACAAAAACTTTCCAGACAAATTTGTTTTGCCATTTTTCAAAAGATGTTAAATGAAAGTCATAGTGGTTAGAAGAGAAGATCAAAGAACTGGCCATGAAACATGCTGGTTGACTATGGCTAACCACTCTGATTCAGTTTAGCTATTGCAGTAGGCTGTGGTGAAGGAAGCTTAATAAATGGATTCATGTTCTTAGCCTTCAAGCCAGAATTGGTAACCACGATTGGAAGCAAGTTTACTAACCACGATCTGTGTTATTTCAGTTTGGCATGATAGAATGACAGATCATGATTAAGACTCTTCTACTATTACATCAGGAAAGGGTAATGATTATCCCAGATTTGGAGAATGAGAGTTTGGGATGGAAGTCCAACCATGGCCTGGTGTTTTTAACCATGGATAGTGTACCTGACATGAACCTGTGTCTTAGCCACACCAATCAGATTTCTTAGGATAAAGTGGTACAATCCATACCTGAGCTTCATGGAAGAAAATGGTATGTTTTAATGTTTACAATCTAGCTATGAATTCAATTACAGTGTATGATAACTGTGGATATTCAACGTATTATTCTCCCACGCTTTTCTCTCCTCATTTAAGCAGTCTTTTTTTCTTTGACTTTTGCCAGAAATATTTTTTTAATCTGCAATTGTATTTTTTTAATTGCTGTGCCTTACAAAAGAAATGAAGAAATTTGAATGTAAAAGAGAGTATCTTGCGTTCAAAATGATTATACTGTGATTTTTTTTTATTAAAAAAAAAAAGGGAAACAGACTCGAAGTATCTTTTTAACAAAATTCCTGTGATGGCAACTTTTATTTGATCCATGGTTTTAGCAGTGCAACCTTGTTGCTTCCTTCTTTGGATGATTTTCAGGTTTTTTTATATGATTCTGAAATAAAAAAATGTTCCTCTGCTGCCTTGGGAGTTCTTTAAATAAAGCTTTCTTATTGCTTGTTTTAAAACTCAGTGGGAGGTTTAAGGAAGGACATGATTCTTTTGTGTAGGAAAAGCAGACAGTTCCTTCAGCGGAATTACATTTTTTTTTGCAACTTTACTCCCTTGCATTACGCCGTCTGACAAATTCGGAGCTTTAATATAAGTTCTTACTAAAGTGTCATAAATTAAAGTGTCATATAGTCAATATGATTGGAGTATAACCTATATATTAAGGGGCGTGGTGGCTCAGCGGGTAAGATGTCAGGCTTGTCGATTGGAAGATCGCAAGTTCGGAGGTTCGAATCCCTAGCCCCGCGTGATGGAGTGAGCTCCCGCACTTGCCCCAGCTCTTGCCAACTTAGCAATTCGAAAGCATGCAAATGCAAGTAGATGAATAGGTACCACTTTGGTGGGAAGGTAACAGTGTTCCGCGCGCGTCATGCCGGCCACATGACTGTGGAAGCATCTTCGGACAATGCTGGCTCTTCGGCTAACAAACGGAGATGAGCACCGCCCCCTAGAGTCAGACACAACTGTGCAGGTTAAAACCTTTACCTTTACTACCCATGTATAGAAATAGCACTTTTTCTTCAACATCCCCCACTTGCTTTTCCCTGGATCTTTTTTTTTTCCTGGAAATTCCAACTTTAATCTGAGGCTTTGAGGAATGATGGTGGTCCCCACTTTTCTCAGGCTCAGTCCATACCTTCTCAATTTCCTCAAGTTCAGTCTCAATATTTAAAATGACCCAAAGAGTTTCTATGTCCTGCAGAGGGCAGGACTCAAGATATCCACCTTGGGGTATGTGACAGAGGACATCTCTCTCTAGATGTGTATTGGGAATGTCTGAGGGTCTGTGAATGTTGCACCCTGTGAACTGACAGTTCATTCACAACAACCTCCAATAGAAGAGACTCTGTAGCTCAGGGTTGAACTGTGGAGTCCTTGGTGCGCTCTGAGCTTGGCTGTTTGCTTGCAGACATTTCATTACCCAACTAGGTAACATCATCAGTGTAAGTGTGTGGGGTTTGTTCCCTGTTTATTTACAGTAGCTTGCCCTGCCAGTGGTGGTGGGGGTGTGGTTTCCTCCTTGGTGGTTCCTTGATTAGAGTATTGTTTTCTGCCTGATTGTTTGTCTGGTGTTGATCCTTGCTTATATGGAATGGCATGTGGGAATGACCTGATTAAGGCTGCTGGGAGTTGATGTTTGCTAACATCTGGAGGATGAAGTTGCCCTCTCTTTGTTTTTATTTCAAGAGTGCTACAAAAATTACAAAATGGTGACCAGATCAGATGAGAAAATTATGCCAGGTTCTTATGGGGAGCCATTCCGCAGACACATTTTGCAGACACATTAGGTTCTTACAAGAAAACTAAATGTAAGGATATTCAAAGATAACTCCTCCTGTATGCAGTGAGGTGTGTGTGTCTCACTATCAGGATCCCAAACTCAAGAAACCTTTCAGTCAGTTCATGCTAAAAAGGTTCATTTATTAAGGACCGGAATATATGAGGCAAAGGCAAAGCTTCGAATGGCCAAATTGGCGCGCATACTTTGAAATTAAGAACATCCCTCTGATATCATTTACTATCTAATTAAAAACAAACCAGTTCCCACTCCAGTTCGACCCCCTCCCTTCAGAACGCTTGTTAACAGTCCAGGTCTTATCAGAAAACGACCAAGCCAGGAATGTCAAGGCAAGCCATTCATTGTGAGCAGCAATGCTTTTGGCACAAAAGCAACACGGGTCGAGTTCTTAGAATGCTTGACACGTGTGCATATGAAACTATGACAGGCGAGCGGAGCTAAAGTGGAGGGAGACTGACATGAGGCTTATTCCTAGGAAAGCATGCATTGGATTCCAACTCTGGGCTACAATCTGTCCAGCCATGTCTTCTCCCAGAATACTATATTCCAGAGGTCCCTATTTCTTCAGCCTGCTGGGCACGTTCTTCTAAAATGCCTGTTGAGTGGGACTTCTCCCTTCGCAAAAAAGTTGACATAGGGGACATAACCAGTTACAACCAGAATGTTATCTGATGTCTCCCTTTGACCACCTGTCCTGCAGGATACTTCTTCGCTTCTTCTGTTCACATTTCTTCTGGAGCAGGTAGATGTGCAACCCAGAAAACATTGTTCTGCAGTTACTCGTAAATTCAATTTTCAAAAAATGTTCACTTGACCTTTAGGGATTGAGGGACTTATTAAAAATAAAGGTGATGCTAAAATACGTCCGCTTCTAATTTTTTAAATAAAATAACTGTTTACATTAAAGGGGGGGGGAAACTATAGGTGGGGGAAGAAGGCATCTGTGAACTAAGGTTTTTGCAGATACATTGCTGTCCTCCCCCAGATACCGTGTTAGAGAGAACAGTGAGAATGGAACTGGGATTCCCGGAACCTGAAGTATCCTTGTGTGTAAATGATATTCTGGGGCTGCATCACAATTTGTAAGTTACCTATTACGGTGGATGGGGTTGGGAGTCACAAGAAAGGATGCCTTGCCCATTTGGGGTTTCTCTGTCTACACCCACTGATGTCCTGTAGCACCTGAAAACTCATCCTTTGGGTCTGAAAAGCTTGTCCTCCATTACCAGCCCAGTTTTATGGCAGTTTAGCACATTTTACACTAATGCCTCAGTGTTCATATGCCATATGCAAGGGTGTTTACTATAATTATGTGATGCTCAGATTTTGCTGCCAGTGCACATTTCCCTTTCCACCAGGCCGCCTAAATATGGCAACCGATCTTGCACATTTTCTAGATAATCAACTGCAATTCCTTAGGGCTTCTACAGATATCCTGGGATTTGAATTCCAAGCAGACCAGTAATAGCACGAATGGGCATCCAGTTGTGGAGAGAAAACAACTGCAATGAATTAGCTGGAAGGTTAAATCACAAATATTAAGTCTCAGCTGTGGGAGAATAAAACACACGACATATGGTGCTTTTCCTCCCTATAACATTTTTATTCCATGATGTGAACATGTGTGCTGAGAACCTTGGAAAAGGCTGATTAATGATTTGCAACAAATTGCCAGCCTGCCTTTGTAAGTATCAAATGACAGAAAGGATCTGATTCTTTGAAAGACAGTAACACAGAAAGAGGTGGGGTTTTGTTTTTGTTTTGCTTTTTGCAATGGTTTGTAGAAGCCACAGCTCTTCGGGGCAAAATTTTTGACCCACCACACTAACGATTGATGACATAGAGCAGAGCTTTCCAAACTTTTCATGTTGGTGGCAGACTTTTTAGACATGCATCATTTCGCGACATACTCTTACAGCAGGGCACAAGGCAGGCACTAGGACCTGCGTGGAATCCTGGCAGGGCTCGGAGGCAGCAGCAGCCCTGACACACCCAGACACTGCAGCCAACACACTAATGTGTCCCAACACACAGTTTGGAAATCTCTGACGTAGAGGGACAGAATGCATACAAGCAATGGTACGTTTCCTCAGATCAAATCCAGTTTTGCCAAAGGAATTGAACATTATTTTTTATGTGCAGTTTCTACATCTGAGCATGTACTGTTATCCAGGTTTATGGGAATTAATAAATGCAGATGTGATATGAGACAACCTCTGGATCATGTGATCTACTTGCCTGAGCAATAGAGAAGTGAGGAAAGAAAATGGTCAGAATATAAATTATATCCTTATATTTGGGATGTTTTATAAAAATCCATCATAGATGTAATGCTACAAACCACCAAGAGATGCAATCACAGCATGGATGCAGACAGTAGCAATGCATGCCACCCGTCATCTGTCAGTAAAGTTTATACAAAGCTGGAAAATAAATATTCGAAAAGATATGTTAGAATGGAGAGAGATGGAAAAAGAGGGGATGATATGGCTAAATTGGGTTTAATGCATACACAACAGAGGTTGCATATGTAAAAAGTATATACATACACATACATACACACACACACACACACACACACAGAGAGTATATATGTATATGCATATTTTTTATTTATATTTTTATAATGTATCTCTTTTAATGATTTTTAATTCTTTTATTGTTTTAATTTGCTTGTAAACCGCCCAGAGTCTTTTGTCGAGATGGGCAGTGAAGAAATGCGATAAATAAATAAATAAATATAAATTATATATATATATATATATATATATATATATATATATATATATATATAAACAATATATATATAAATAATATATATATATATATATATATATAAATAATATATATATACACACACATACATACATACATACTGTATGTATGTATGTATGTGTGTGTGTGTATGTATATATATATATATATATATATATATATACATACATACATACATACATACATACAGTGGAGCAAAAAAGTATTTAGTCAGCCACCAATTGTGCAAGTTCTCCCACTTAAAAAGATGAGAGAGGCCTGTAATTGACATCATAGGTAGACCTCAACTATGAGAGACAAAATGAGAAAACAAATCCAGATAATCACATTGTCTGATTCGGAAAGAATTTATTTGCAAATTATGGTGGAAAATAAGTATTTGGTCAATATCAAAAGTTCATCTCAATACTTTGTTATATATCCTTTGTTGGCAATGACAGAGGTCAAACGTTTTCTGTAAGTCTTCACAAGGTTGGCACACGCTGTTGCTGGTATGTTGGCCCATTCCTCCATGCAGATCTCCTCTAGAGCAGTGATGTTTTGGGGCTGTCGCTGGGCAACACGGACTTTCAACTCCCTCCAAAGGTTTTCTATGGGGTTGAGATCTGGAGACTGGCTAGGCCACTCCAGGACCTTGAAATGCTTCTTACGAAGCCACTCCTTCGTTGCCCGGGCGGTGTGTTTGGGATCATTGTCATGCTGAAAGACCCAGCCACTTTTCATCTTCAATGCCCTTGCTGATGGAAGGAGGTTTGCACTCAAAATCTCACGATACATGGCCCCATTCATTCTTTCCTGTACACGGAACAGTCGTCCTGGTCCCTTTGCAGAGAAACAGCCCCAAAGCATCATGTTGCCACCCCCATGCTTCACAGTAGGTATGGTGTTCTTTGGATGCAACTCAGCATTCTCTCTCCTCCAAACACGACGAGTTGTGTTTCTACCAAACAGTTCTACTTTGGTTTCATCTGACCATATGACATTCTCCCAATCCTCTTCTGGATCATCCAAATGCTCTCTAGCAAACTTCAGACGGGCCCGGACATGTACTGGCTTAAGCAGGGGGACACGTCTGGCACTGCAGGATCTGAGTCCCTGGCGGCATAGTGTGTTACTGATGGTAGCCTTTGTTACGTTGGTCCCAGCTCTCTGCAAGTCATTCACTAGGTCCCCCCGTGTGGTTCTGGGATTTTTGCTCACCGTTCTTGTGATCATTTTGACCCCACGGGGTGAGATCTTGCATGGAGCCCCAGATCGAGGGAGATTATCAGTGGTCTTGTATGTCTTCCATTTTCTAATTATTGCTCCCACAGTTGATTTCTTCACACCAAGCTGCTTGCCTATTGCAGATTCAGTCTTCCCAGCCTGGTGCAGGTCTACAATTTTGTTTCTGGTGTCCTTCGACAGCTCTTTGGTCTTCACCATAGTGGAGTTTGGAGTGTGACTGTTTGAGGTTGTGGGCAGGTGTCTTTTATACTGATAACAAGTTCAAACAGGTGCCATTACTACAGGTAATGAGTGGAGGACAGAGGAGCCTCTTAAAGAAGAAGTTACAGGTCTGTGAGAGCCAGAAATCTTGCTTGTTTGTAGGTGACCAAATACTTATTTTCCACCATAATTTGCAAATAAATTCTTTCCGAATCAGACAATGTGATTGTCTGGATTTGTTTTCTCATTTTGTCTCTCATAGTTGAAGTCTACCTATGATGTCAATTACAGGCCTCTCTCATCTTTTTAAGTGGGAGAACTTGCACAATTGGTGGCTGACTAAATACTATTTTGCCCCACTGTATATATATATATATATATATGTTGTTCAGTCGTTTAGTCGTGTCCGACTCTTCGTGACCTCATGGACCATAGCACGCCAGGCCTTCCTGTCCTCCACTGCCTCCCGGAGTTTAGTCAAGTTCATGTTCATCACATCGGTGATGCTATCTAACCATCTCATCCTCTGCCGTCCCCTTCTCCTTTTGCCTTCAGTCTTTCCCAGCATCAGGGTCTTTTCCAGTGAGTCCTCTGTTCGCATTAGGTGGCCAAAGTATTTGAGCTTCAGCTTCAGTATCCGTCCTTCCAGTGAACAGTCAGGGTTGATTTCCTTTAGGATTGACTGATTTGACCTCCTTGCAGTCCAAGGGACTCTCAAGAGTCTTCTCCAGCACCACAGTTCGAAAGCATCAATTCTTCGCGCTCAGCCTTCCTTATGGTCCAGCTCTCACAGCCATACATTACTACTGGGAAAACCATAGCTTTAACTATACGTACCTTTGTCGGCAAGGTGATGTCTCTACTTTTTAATATGCTGTCTAGGTTTACCATAGCTTTCCTCCCAAGGAGCAAGCGTCTTTTAATTTCATGGCTGCAGTCACCGTCTGCGGTGATCTTGGAGCCCAAGAAAATAAAATCTGTCACATCTTCCATTTCTTCCCCTTCTATTTGCCAGGAAGTGATGGGACCAGATGCCACTTTAACAGCATCATCTTTTAGGATTTTAAATAGCTCAGCTGGGATACTGTCTTCTCCACTAGCTTTGTTGTTAGTAATGCTTCCTAAGGCCCACTTGACTTCACTCTCTAGGATGTCCGGCTCAAGGTCAGTGACCACACCATCGTATTTATCAGGGATATTAAGATCTTTCTTGTATAGTTCTTCTGTGTATTCTTGCCACCTCTTCTTGATCTCTTCTGCTTCTGTTAGGTCCCTGCCTTTTTTGTCCTTTATCATGCCCATCTTTGCACAAAATGTTCCATAGTTGATAGATAGATAGATAGATGATAGATAGATAGATAGATAGATAGATAGATAGATAGATGATAGATAGATAGATGATAGATAGATAGATAGATAGATAGATAGATAGATAGATAGATAGATAGATAGATGATAGATAGATAAGAGGGATAGCTGAATAAGGGGGAAGAAAGTATTTGTAGGCATGTTAATTGCATATATGACAATAACTATAGATTTTCCAGATTTCTTTGAATGTGTCTCTATATAATTAGATGCAATGGAATGATCCTGGAATGCGTGAAGCCCAGAGGCAGGCTGGCTGTATACACTTAACAACAAGAAAAGGCAATCAATACTTATTCAACGGTGAGGATATAAATACTTCAGTGTTTTAAAAAATGCACCCCGTCTCCTTGTTGACAAATGCCAAGGAAGAGCAAGAATCTCGATTAGCATTTTCTCTCTACATCTGGCTTCTGCCCCCTTCCAGCATATGCAACGAGAATGCATTTTCCAAGCCCAGCCTGTGGGAAATGAAAGCTATTCTTCATTTAACTAAGCCTGCCTGAAATATTTCTAAATTAAGATGCACTAAATTGCTACTTGTTCCTCAATGCAAGGAAAAGGAGGGATGTGAAAGCCTTCCTCTCCGCAGGTATAAAACTCTCTCTTTCTTTCTTGACCTTTCCTTCGCAGGAAGTGATAATGATCTCTTCAAATGGCACCTCGAAGTAGTAATCTAATGCACTCTATGGGCCAGTTTGACATCAGGATAAACTATGGCTTTTCACAAAGAGAATGAGCTGGAGCAATCCTTGCGTTCAAAGGCTCCTCCTCTTTCTTTCACACTCTTTTAGCACAGCCTTGCTGCAGCTGGAAGTGTTTGCTGCTACTTGGGATGGCCATCAACGCCCGTTGATGGGTGTTATGGCTCAGCCCCAAACAATGGTTTCATGATGATTTGCTGAAATAAGCTAGCTTCTGCGTAGAATCCATGGCTGCCCCCTTGTTTCAACAAGCCACAGTTCATAAGCAACATGCATTTAAAATAAAAATAGGAGCTATAATCGAGATTCTCCAGCAAAGGAGATCGTTACCTTGTCGTGGTGCTGGAGCTTGAGCACCTCAATGAAACCATGAGCTAAACCGTGAAGGGACACCCAAGACGGGAAGGTCGTGGCAGAGAGGTCAGACTAAATACAATCCCTGGGGAAGGTAATGGCAACCCACCCCAGTATTCTTGCCGTGAAAACTAAATGGATCAGTACAACCAGAGATATGTCGGTATACTGTCGGAAGATGGGACTCCCAGGTCGGAAGATGGTCAAAATGCTACTGGGGAGGAACAGAGGATAAGTTCAACTAGCCCCAGATGTGATGACGCAGCTAGCTCAAAGCGGAAAGGATGGCTAGCGGCCGACGGTGCTGGTGGTGAACGACGAATCCAATGTTCTAAAGATAAACACACCATAGGAACCTGGAGCGTAAGATCTATGAGCCAGGGCAAATTGGATGTGGTTATTGGTGAGATGTCAAGATTAAATATAGACATTTTAGATGTCAGTGAACTGAAATGGACAGGAATGGGCCACTTCACATCAGATGACCACCAGATCTACTACTGTGGACAAGAGGACCACAGAAGAAATGGAGTAGCCTTCATAATTAATAATAAAGAGGCTAAAGCAGTGCTTGGATACAATCCAAAAAACGATAGAATGATCTCAATTCGAATTCAGGGTAAGCCATTTACCATCACAGTGATCCAAATATACGCCCCAACCACAGATGCTGAAGAAGCAGAAGTAGATCAGTTCTATGAGGATCTGCAGCACCTACTGGATAATACACCAAAAAGAGATGTTTTTGGTTTTCATTAGAAAACCATAGATTTTCATTACAGGAGACTGGAATGCTAAGGTGGGTAGTCAGACGACACCCAGAATTACAGGCAAGCATGGTCTGAGAGAACAAAATGAAGTAGGACATAGGCTGATAGAATTCTGCCAAGACAACTCACTGTGCATAACAAACACTCTCTTCCAACAACCTAAAAGACGACTTTATACATGGACTTCACCAGATGGTCGACACCGAAATCAGATTGACTACATCCTTTGCAGCCAAAGGTGGTGGACATCTATACAGTCGGTAAAAACAAGACCTGGAGCTGACTGTAGTTCAGATCACGAACTTCTTATTGCAAAATTTAGAATCAGACTAAAGAGAATAGGGAAGACCCACAGATCAGTTAGATATGAGCTCACTAATATTCCTAAGGAATATGCAGTGGAGGTGAAGAATAGATTTAAGGGACTAGATTTAGTAGATAGGGTCCCGGAAGAACTATGGACAGAAGTTCGCAACATTGTTCAGGAGGCGGCAACAAAAAACGTCCCAAAGAAAAAGAAAACCAAGAAGGCAAGATGGCTGTCTGCTGAGACACTGGAAGTAGCCCAAGAAAGAAGGAAAGCAAAAGGCAACAGTGATAGGGGGAGATATGCCCAATTAAATGCAAAATTCCAGAGGTTAGCCAGAAGAGATAAGGAATTATTTTTAAACAAGCAATGTGCGGAAGTGGAAGAAGACAATAGAATAGGAAGGACAAGAGACCTCTTCCAGAAAATTAGAAACATCGGAGGTAAATTCCAGGCAAAAATGGGTATGATCAAAAACAAAGATGGTAAGGACCTAACAGAAGCAGAAGAGATCAAGAAAAGGTGGCAAGAATATACGGAAGATCTGTATAGGAAGGATAATAATATTGGAGATAGCTTTGACGGTGTGGTCAGTGAGTTAGAGCCAGACATCCTGAAGAGTGAGGTTGAATGGGCCTTAAGAAGCATTGCTAATAACAAGGCAGCTGGAGACGACGGTATCCCAGCTGAACTGTTTAAAATCTTGCAAGATGATGCTGTCAAGGTGATGCATGCCATATGCCAGCAAATTTGGAAAACACAAGAATGGCCATCAGATTGGAAAAAATCAACTTATATCCCCATACCAAAAAAGGGAAGCACTAAAGAATGTTCAAACTATCGAACAGTGGCACTTATTTCACATGCCAGTAAGGTAATGCTCAAGATCTTGCAAGGTAGACTCCAGCAATTCATGGAGCGAGAATTGCCAGATGTACAAGCTGGGTTTAGAAAAGGCAGAGGAACTAGAGACCAAATTGCCAATATCCGCTGGATAATGGAGAAAGCCAGGGAGTTTCAGAAAAACATCTATTTTTGTTTTATTGACTATTCTAAAGCCTTTGACTGTGTGGATCATAACAAATTGTGCCAAGTTCTTGGTGGTATGGGGATACCAAGTCATCTTGTCTGCCTCCTGAGGAATCTGTATAACGACCAAGTAGCAACGGTAAGAACAGACCACAGAACAACAGACTGGTTTAAGATTGGGAAAGGAGTACGGCAGGGCTGTATACTCTCACCCTACCTATTCAACCTGTACGCAGAACACATCATGTGATGTGCTGGGCTTGAGGAATCCAAGGCTGGAGTTAAAATCGCTGGAAGAAACATTAACAATCTTAGATATGCAGATGATACCACTTTGATGGCTGAAAGCGAGGAGGAGTTGAGGAGCCTTATGACGAAGGTGAAAGAAGAAAGTGCAAAAGCTGGGTTGCAGTTAAACCTCAAAAAAACCAAGATTATGGCAACCAGCTTGATTGATAACTGGCAAATAGAGGGAGAAAAAGTGGAGGCAGTGACAGACTTTGTATTTCTAGGTGCAAAGATTACTGCAGATGCTGACTGCAGCCAGGAAATCAGAAGACGTCTACTTCTTGGGAGGAGAGCAATGGCAAATCTTGATAAAATAGTTAAGAGCAGAGACATCACACTGACAACAAAGGTCCGCATAGTTAAAGCAATGGTATTCCCCGTAGTAACCTATGGCTGTGAGAGCTGGACCATAAGGAAGGCTGAGCGAAGGAAGATAGATGCTTTTGAACTGTGGTGTTGGAGGAAAATTCTGAGAGTGCCTTGGACTGCAAGAAGATCAAACCAGTCCATACTCCAGGAAATAAAGCCAGACTGCTCACTTGAGGGAATGATATTAAAGGCAAAACTGAAGTACTTTGGCCACATAATGAGAAGACACGATATCCTGGAGAAGAAGCTGATGCTAGGGAAAGTGGAAGGCAAAAGGAAGAGGGGCCGACCAAGGGCAAGATGGATGGATGATATTCTGGAGGTGACAGCTCGACCATGGGGGAGCTGGGGATGGTGACGGCCGACAGGAAGCTCTGGCGTGGGCTGGTCCATGAAGTCACGAAGAGTCAGAAGCGACTGAACGAATAAACAACAAATAATCGAGATTATAAGAACTGATACCTGAGCTTGGGATTTTCCTTCTCCCCCCCCCCATTTTCCTGCCTTTCCCCCCCTAAAATATATCAAAGGGATTAACATTTAAATGAACCGCCCAGAGTCCCCCTAAGGAGAAGGAGCGGTGATATAAATCGAATATATATATATATATATATATATATATATATATATATATATCACTAACTAACTAACTAACTAACTAACTAACTAACTAACTAACATTATAGAGCAGGGATTGGCAAAGAGCATCTGGGAGGCTATAGAATTACTCTCTGGAATATTAAACAATATTCTAAAACAAGCTGTTGCAAAATGATTAAATCATGGTCCTGGGGGAAGGGGGATAACTATTATCGTCCATGAGACTCTTTTGGCATCAAGAAGCTCTACTCTGCAGATAACTGGAAGTGAGATATTATTGGATGGATGAGTCTGAATGACCAGTTGGGTTTCCTGGTTGTGTACAGGGCTGACCTTATGGCTTGACCTTATGGCTTGACTTCATTGCTGGGGTGGTGGTGAGTTCCTCAAGTTGTCCTAGGGGACTTTAAGTGGGGTCAGGGGTCTGGAATGTGAAACCATTAGTGGATAATGGAGCAGAGCTTAATACAGCAAAAAGACGCACACAGAAAAGGAGTATTATTTAAAATAGCATTGATGAGCACTTTAGAGAAATATAGGTTATTGATCTTATACACTTAGCCCACCCAAGCATAAAGAATTGCACTTAGACAAAGTAGGTTAAAAAGTAAGCACGAAAGAAAATCTTACTCGTTTATTTGGTCCAGTTACATCCATTCAGGAAAAATGATTCTTCTTTCTTTCCCTAAACTGTATTTACCCTTAGCCCTCATTGCTGCTAAAGGCTGCGTGCAAGAAGGGGGAACCTCCTGACTCTAGGCCTAGGCATGGCCTCAAGGTGGAAGAAGGAGCAGCAGCCTCTTCCTTCCTTCTCCGATGATGGAAGGAGATAGAGAGAGAGAAAGAGGAAGTGGGAGGAGTAACATACAGCTTCCTCCTGAAGCACATAGAGAGTCATCCTAGAGCGCTCATCTACATGCTAATGTGGCGTGCTGATTTGCTGGGACCTCCAACAGAATGGAGCAGGAGTTCATGGCCACCAAGACAAGCATGGACTTGACCCAATTATTGAGAGCCAGATGCCAGTGACAGTTCACATGCTAGAACTGGTTTTTGTCATGGGGCAGAAGCATTGAGCTTCATCCCTTGTTGTGGACATATAACTCTAACTGCTGTAGAGCTTTGCAGAGTGACCCCCCCTCTGCAGGGGGGAAGGACCTTTTTTTTTTTCTGTAATAGCATCAAGGTTCGGTGAATGTTAGTAACAGACCAGGAGCTTGAGAGAGAAGGATGTTAAATTTGGAGTGTGAATGTTGCAGCATGTTGAAGGTTTTGAGGGTCTTTGCACAAGCACAATATGGTATTGTGGGGTTTTGTGGCAGTGGTGGGAGATGCAACATGAAAAGTTTCCAGGATGGCTTCTTGAGTGGCCAAAGAGGAAGGTGTGCACAGTGGACAGTGGTGGACTGGGAGCCAAAGAGCAGCAGTTTCTAGCTGTTGCAACTGAATGCCAAGTCAGCCTATAATAAGGCCTCCCTCATCTAGGACTTAACAGTGGATAAAAGGGTCAACCTGGCATGTATTACTGAGACCAGGATGATTACAGAAGGGGATTCTCCTCCAGGAAATGTGCCTGGATTTTGAGTGTAACACCAGAGCAGGAGCTATGGAATGATCGTAGTCATTTGGTCAACTCTGGTGCCTTTCAGAGGTGCTGTCCCACAGATAACCAAATGTGAGACCATGTTGGTGAAGGTTAGCTGTAGGGATCAGACGGGACTGCTGCTATTGTACTAGCCTCCCTGCTTTGCTGTCTGAGCTGCTCAACATGGTGGCTAGGTTGGCAGTGGAGTTCCCTGGACTTATAGTAACGGGGGGGGGGGATTTCAACCTGCTTTCCCTGGGTGCAGAGTTGGAGGTAGCTCAGGAGTTCATAGGCATGATGGCAACCATTGACTTGACCCAGATCCTCAATGGCCTGACACACATTGTTTTTTGTGAAGGGGCAGTGATGACATGATTTGGAGGCGAGAGATGTAAACCTCTGTCCCTTGTTATGGCCACACGGTTAGCCATGGAAGTCTCCACAGCCATCCTCCACCAAAGGAACACCATTCCTGTTTTCACAATTTCATAAATTAACCCATCTCTTCGAGTGTTAATAGTGCAGCTAACTTAGCCCAATGACATTGGGAAATATTTGGGAGATTTATTTTATTTTTTTATTTTAAAACATGTCCTTGAGCATCCTGAGTATGCCATTACGCTGCAGATACAGTACATCCTAGCAATGGTATGTTGACTTGCAGGTTAGTCTCTAGATCAGAGCTTTCCAAACTGTGTGTTGGGACATGTTAGTGTGTCGGCTGCAGTGTCTGGGTGTGTCGCAGCTGCTGCTGCCTCCGAGCCCTGCCAGGATTCCGCGCAGGTCCTAGTGCCTGCCTTGTGCCTTGCTGCCTCCAAACCTGCCCTGCCAGGATTCCGCACAGGTCCTAGTGCCTGCCTTGTGCCTTGCTGCCTCCAAACCTGCCCTGCCAGGATTCCGCACAGGTCCTAGTGCCTGCCTTGTGCCCTGCTGCCTCCAAACCTGCTGTGATTCCATGCAGGTCCTAGTGCCTGCCTTGTGCCCTGCTGTAAGAGTGTGTCGCGAAATGATACCCTGCTGTAAGAGTGTGTCGCGAAATGATGCATGTCTAAAAAGTGTGTCACCAACATGAAAAGTCTGGAAAGCTCTGCTCTAGATTAAAGATCCTAGCTTGCATAGAACAGTTTGAGCATTCTTGGGATAAACCTGCGTTTGGGTTGCACTTGTGGCTGAATGGCCAAAATGGGCTAAAACTGACTGGTACTATCTTCATCATTAGCAGGGAATCTTGCATGTGGCACAAGTAGTTATCTTGTCTTTGTCTTACCTTATTAAAAAAGCATTGTATGAAAGTCGCATCCACCAAGAGGCTATTAATCCATTAAGGGTGAAGTCAGGAGGCTTAAATTTAAGTGAGCAAATGCTCCTCTAAATAGTAATAGGAGCCTGGATAAAAAAATGTAATATCAGCATTGAGAACTGGGAAGCCCTAATTCATGAGCGTTTCAATTGGAGGTCAGCCTTTATTAAAGGCGCTATGGACTTTGAAGAAGCACGAGTACAGGGCGAAAGGGAAAAAAGAGCTAAAAGGAAGGCACGTCAAGCAAACCCTCATCATGACCGTCTCCCACCCGGAAACCTATGCCCTCATTGTGGGAGGTTGTGCGGATCCAGAATTGGCCTTTACAGCCACTTACGGATCCACTGTTAAAATTTTACCCTTGGAAGACAATCTTACTCGGCTACGAGTGATCGCCAATGCCGTTGGGAAAAAAAGTTAGACTCCATGCCTTGTTCCTTAGCTCTTTTGTCAGATAAACACCATGATAGGGCTTCTCAAACACAAGTCAATAAACAGTTGGTCCATAGTAAGCTTTTGCTCAAAAGGGAAATGAATTTTAAATGAATCTGAATTTAAAATCCCCATACCACCCCATAAGGAAAGAACAGATGGGGTGGGGGGTGGGAAATCTGCTTCTTTTACTATATCCTCAGCTAATCTAGTTCCCTCCCATTTTAAAGTAAATTATTTGAGGAAAAAAATAGTTTTCTTTTTTAAAAAAATATAACAATATTGCCAAGCAGCATATAATACATCTCCACATATAAAAGGACCAGAACTTTCTGGATCATTGTATGGCTGGAGTCACACAATAGGTTTTGAGAAGGGAAGGCCACAGTAGGTGAGATGATGATAGGAAATGGATGGGTTAGTTGTCACATGCATAGTGGGGCCAGAATTTTCTGTTGTTTTTTTTTCCTTTGGATTTCAGGGCAGAACCTGGGGCATTCTTATGCTTTTTAGAACTGTATCTAGCCTTATTATAGTTTTTATGTGTTCCCTCAATATGGTGGGAAACTGTGCCATCCGTGCTCAGATATAGTGGTTGGAACAGAGGTGGTGTCCCCAAAGCTAGGGCTTGGATTGCATGGTTGTGGCCACCATCTTGACTTTTTTGACCCCCTCCCTGCAGACACCCCTGGGTTGGAAAGCATACAAGGGCCTCTGTGTTGTGCTTCAGGTTGTCCCACTGGCACTTAAGGACAGCATGTTTCCTCAGCTCTTGCTCCGTACAGGTTGCCCATAGCTTGCTCCTAAATGCACATTTAGCAGAGAATTCAGATTTGTTTTCCATCTCACATCAAATATCCCTCAACTTGCAAAGTTTGGAGTCGTTTTACAGGAACAAGTGGTCTATAATCTCCAAGGTACTTTATAATGTTGTTCTTCCATGGCTTTCCAGAATGTCTGCTTCTCCACAAAAAGCATCTTGAGGGCCCTTTTCAGCATTGCGTTGCAGCTAAGAGTCATGTGGGCTGCATTCTTAAATCTTAAAAATCCACTAAAGCATGATCAGTGTTAGATAAAAGAGATGTATGCAGGGTTCCTGGCCTCACACCTCATTGCACATTCTGATAAAGGCCTACCAAGCTAGCCAAACTTTAAAACAATAATGTAATTATCTTCCAAAGGTCATGTTCTTTGCCCATCAACAAAACTGTTGCTCTTTCCCCGCCAAACCTGGTGCATACCTCTGTAGTAAATTATTTATAAAACTGCTGCATGTCTCTGGAACATTGTTTTTTATTGCTTCCTTTTAAAAGCCATCTTGAAATGTTTGCTTGAGCAACCATTATGTGCTGGTCTTCACACTCCTGTCTGAATCAACTCATGATCCATATCTTGTCATTATGTGCTTGCCTTCAAACCATGTGAATTGGATGATAATAAGATTAAGGCAGTATTTAGAAATAATAATAATAACAACAACAACAACAAAAACAAATCTATTATTAGGATTAACCTGCTCATGTAACCTTCACCCATGGGGGGGGGGGGGGGGGACAGAACAAAACCACCCTTCCAACTCTAAAAGCTCACTGAAAAAGCCAGATCTCCACAGCTCTGCTACTCCAGAGAACCAGAAGCAGCATCAGAGAATGCCCAACTCCAAGATCCCAAAAAATGACATTCTCTAGGAGACAGGAGACAGAGGGAGATCTTTCTTTCACATGCCCTTAATGTTCCCTTCGGAGGACTCCAATCCTTAACCCCAACCCTTCCCCCGATCGCCCGAAACCGGTCTCAAAAAAGGCAATTTTAGGATGTTTAGACTTTGGAAGTGGAGATTAGAAATGGCAGCCCTCTCATTCCCATTCCCAGCCTAAAAATTGTTGGAATCCGGCAAATCAAACATGCCTCATTAGCATATGGGTGATAGCTCTAGGAGGCAAACAAGCTGCTTGTTGCCCCTCCCACTTCCTCTTCTCTCTCTGATTCTTCCACCGATGGGGTAGGACACACGTGCCTTAGCTCCTTCCATGGAGAGGCCATGTGCTAGGCCTCAGTTTAGGGAACAGAAAGAAGAACTGAAACCAATTTTCTACTGAAATGGCTGTACCTGGACCGAATAAATGTAAGAACTCTTTTGTACTTACTTTTTGTACCTGCAATGTCTAAGCGTGTGTTTCTTTATGCTTGGGCGGGCTAAAAGTGTAAGAATAAGAACCTGAATCTCTCTAACGTGCTCACAGGCTGTGTTTTTAAACAATATTCCTTTTTCTATGCACAAGTCTACACAACGTTAAGCTCTGCTCCATTCACTGATTCTAACAGGCCACTGAATGATCTTCAAAAATGAACCCAAAAAGGGAGAGAGGGGAATTGTCCTACCTTTTTTGTGATGTCACCATGGCATGAGACAACATCTTAGAGCCCTAAGGAAGGACAGGGGGCTGAGTTGTGCCCTCCAATCCTTCAAACATTTCCCATCCCTGGTGAGCTGGGGACAGTAACAAAGGATCTTTGTCTCACCTCAAGAGAGAAGTCCTCTCTTGATCCTTATGCTGATAAAATTCTGGATACATTCCTGGAAATGCAATCCTGGTCTCCATGCATTCTTCAAGAAATGAAAAGGAAATAATTATATTGGTTGGAAGTGCCTAGCCATGTTGACGGATTACAGAAAGTTAAGCCAAGTTAGTATTTGGGTGGGAGTCTACCAGGGAATCCCAGGGTTGTAGGATAGGCTGGTGTCCAAAAAGTGACAAAAACTTTTTGGAAGAAGGCAATGGCAACCTAGCAATTCGAAAGCATGCAAATGCAAGTAGATGAATAGGTACCACTTCGGTGGGTAGGTAACAGCGTTCCGCGCGCGTCATGCTGGCCACATGACTGTTGAAGCATCTTCGGACAGCGATGGCTCTTCGGCTAAGAAACGGAGATGAGCACCGCCCCCTAGAGTCGGACATGACGGCACAAATGTGCGGGGGGGAACCTTTACCTAATAGCAAACCACTTTTATATTGTTGCTGCATGGGTTCATGAAATCATCAACAGCTGGAAATAGATTCAAACGAGACTTTCCTATTTTTTTCTAATAATCGAGCACATGGACCATCACATTCCCCATTCTATTGAGTGACTCACAAATGTGGCTTATTCTGTCTCTCTCAAGTTAGGTATAAAGCACATGCTAGGAAGAAAATATCTATTTTGATTAACTGATTTCAAAACCACTTAAAATTCAGCAGCTTGGAACCAACCTTTCTTGGCGATGTTTGAAGATCTTCTAGGCTCAGTTTTTACAGCAAAATTGTACAAACTTTCTACACTGCCCTATCTTGCTCTACTAAAATATCTGCCAACATATATTTGATAGCTGTGGGATGTGTTATATTTCCCCACATTTATGTGATTTCTTAAGGCCTACTTGCAATAAAACCCACCAGTTATATGTCACCTGTGCTTTATATTAGATTTACAAAAATCCTAATTGTGCAAAATAAAATTAAAGAACAAAAAAGTGACATCTTAAAACCCTAAAACTATGACATCATAAAGCCATTAATCGGCAAGGTCTCAAAAACATAAAATTACAATATCTTTAAAAGAGCGATATAGGTTGGACTTTAATGGCTCCACTATCACTGTGCACAAATTGAGCTTCCACAATAACATTTTTTTGAGAATATTAGGGGCAGGCAACCTTTGCTGTCGTACTGGATGTCCCTCACCCTAATTTTTGCAGCCCTCTGATTGTTTCACTGAAGGAAGTGGGAGAAGAAATTGTTAATGCAATTCCCTGTCTTTTCCCTAAAAGAAGAGTTTTAACACACCCATTTTGACCCTGCTCACTCTGACATTGTTAGTGCATCACTGGTCATAAGTTCTTCAGCGTTTGGAAGCCCATAATGCACTATCAAATGAAAAGGGTGACCCCATCCAGCCAGGAAAAGGTAACTTGCTCCAGCTGAAGAAGTATCAGTGAGAATGAGTGAAGCTAAGTTTTGCAGACTTGCCTTGGTGAAGATACGCTCGCTAACAAACAGAAACTATGGAGTGACAGGAGATAAGAGGGAGCAGATTTTTTTCAGGGTAAATAGAGGGGGCATTCTGGGGTATGTCAAAATAGCCACGTTGGCGCCAAAGCCATGCAATTGAAGTCCTGCCTCTTTTTTACATGTGTTGCAACAGGGCAGGCTTCAATTCATGGCTGTAGCTGCCATCTTGACTTTTTTTCTCTTTCTCTCTCACACACACCCATGAATGCCCCGTGGAAACCGGCCTGCCCATCATCCCATGACATCCACAGTGGAGGATGCTGGGGGTGTCAAATTCACATCAGCAGCATCACAGCATCATGGTGCAAGGCCCAAGGTTTTTCTACATGTGTTGCAATGATTCATGCATGCCCAGGAAGAGAGCCCTTGAGTGTTGCTGCCATCTTCAGTGGTATCTTCTGGAAGCTCTAGAGAAAATGTAGGCTTCTTCAGACCAAAAACCACTACCAAAAAGCAACTATGAAACACCCACCCAGAGAGGCATCTTACAGTTAATGTGGTCAATCTCAGTTTTCCAAACTTTTCCACAGTTTTCCTGTGGCCCAGAACAAGTCCCCCAACAACTATTGAAAATCTTTGTAGGAAGAGAACCATGTTAGTCTATGGTGGCAAAAAATCAGGAGTCTGGTAGCACCTTTTCCGACTAACAAATTTTACTAAGTGCTATAACCTTTAGATTTGTTAGTCAGAAAAGGTACAATCAAGCTCCTTCTGAAAATCTTTAGTAGACTGTGCCCCAAAACTGTAGTTTAAATCCTTAGACCAGTGTTTCTCAACCTTGGCCACTTGAAAATGTGTGGACTTCAACTCCCAGAATTCCCCAGCCAGCCATGTCTCCCCTCCAAATGTTAACCAGGTCTGGCCATGCTGGCTGGGGAATTCTGGGAGTTGAAGTCCACACATCTTCAAGTGGCCAAGGTTGAGAAACACTGCCTTAGACTGACCAGTTGTTATTTTTAAAGGAACACCCCCCAAACTATTTCAAAACTCTTCCCAAATGTTGATCCCACTCATGCAGGACAAATGTCTACTGAAGTCTATGCTTGAGGAAATCTAGCAAAGGGAACCCACCCCTTTCTTATGTGATTAGTTCATGGCCTATGCATTCAAGAAGGGAAGAACAGACATATTTAGGCTTTATAATCACAATAAGTAAGGTAAAGGTTCCCCCCGCACATTTGTGCAGTCGTGTCCGACTCTAGGGGCCGGTGCTCATCTCCGTTTGTTAGCCGAAGAGCCAGCGTTGTCCGAAGACGCTTCCACGGTCATGTGGCTGCATGACGTGTGTGGAACGCTGTTACCTACCCACCGAAGTGGTACCTATTCATCTACTTGCATTTGCATGCTTTCAAATTGCTAGGTTGGCAAGAGCTGGGGCGAGTGCTGGAGTTCACTCCGCACGCAGGGCTAGGGATTCGAACCTCCGAACTTGCGATCTTCCGATCGACAAGCCTGGTGTCTTACCCGCTGAGCCACCACGCCCCACTATAATCACAATAGTGCAAAGGAAATGAGGCCATATTGATTTTATGCTTTCATTAACTTCCTTGCAAACCACTTCTGAAAATGTTGCCAACTATGGATTTGTCTGTGTAGTCACCGTGAGTTGAGATTGACTTGAAGCCTCCCCAAAACCAAAACCAACCCTTCCCTGCTACAGATTTAACTTTGCAACAGTTGTAACTGAATAAAATCTTGGACAAGATTTTACAGACAGGAGTTGCCAGCTCTCAGAAAAGGCGATTTACCTTCTGCTTTCATTTTCCTTACTTGGTCTTCTGCTCTTGGGGAGGAAAATAAAGTGGAGGAATAAACTCACTCTGAAGAATTCAACAGCAGACAACCTAGGGCACCCCAGAGCTTTTAACTACTTGCACACTGCTGAATCAGGCTGCAGAGCTGTGTGAATAACAATCCTTTTTGCCTCATTTGCCCTAGTCACAAAGTCTTAAATGGCACAGCTGATTCTCTGAAGGACTAGAAAGTACAGCAGATATATCATGCTTTCCATTTTTTTAAAAAAAAACATTATTTATTGAAAGCCAATGTTGTTTTTCTAAGATATCACCCTGAGCAGCCCGGAGGGATAATCAATTAGGTCTTCAATGGGAGACTATGGGGAAAACCCAGCTAGAAAGTTGAAAAAAAATATCTTGGAAGTAGACAATGACAAATCTCTTCTGTACTGTTGCCAAGATCTACCTGGTTTTTCACTGCACAGTCTTTTGATATTTTAAAAAAGCAAAATAAGATATTAAATGGTTGTTTTATGCTTCTGAAGAATTGCAGGTTTGGATAAGCACACACAGACACTCCAAAATAAATAAAAACTGAATTTTATGTCTCACCCTCTCTTCTGTGTCACTGTATCACCACCATTATGTTTGAACCTTGCTGATTAAGAAGAGAATAAGGTGTCCTTTCATTTTAACTTTATTTATTACACCATTTCTAGCCTGGCCCAGTCCCAAAGGACTCTGGGCAGTCAAGAATTTTTTTAAAAAACAAAAATCCAAGTAAAAGAAATCCCAACTGATATAGAACATATTCCTATGAAACCTCTAATGGCATCTCCAGTCAGCCTGAACTGAAGGCACAATAGAATATAACCATTTTCACCAGCTTCAGAAAAAGCAAGGAAGGTAGGAACTCATTTATTTATTTATTTAGAACATGTATATGGCTGCCAGGGGTCTCCACAGAATGTGATACATATACATGCACAGGTAATATAGATAGATTCAGATAGATAGAGATACAGATACAGATACAGATACAGATACTCATACAGATACTCATACATACATATATACATATAGCATTTCTCACGCTATAGCTTGATTGCCGATCCCTTGGCTAAGAAAATGTATAAAGTAGAGGTAGTCCCCACTTAACAATCATTCATTCAGTGACCATTTGAAGTTACAACAGCACTGAACAACTGGTACTTATGCCTGGTCCTCGAAGTTACGGCTGTTGCAGGGCCCCTGCGTTCACTTGAACAAAATTCGGGCGCTTGGCAGCCCGTCTGCATTTACGACCACAGTGTGCATTTGAGCTCCCCCCACCTGCCTATCTCCCCCATCTCTGCCCTTTTGGCCACCCTGCCCTCTGCTGCCCCTGCCGCCCCCAGCTGACCTTCGCCATCTTCTTCCTCCCGCTGCTGCTGAGTCACGCCCTGCCTGGCCCTTGGCAAGGCAGCTTCTGGCTGCTCACCAGGCCTTCCCGAAGCCTCACCAGGCCTTCCCGAAGCCGTAGCTGCCTCATGAAGGGCCAGGCTGGGCGCACTGCCGAAGCCCCGGGCCTCTTCCTCGGCTCCAGTGCCACTGGTGCCGCCACTGCCACCAAGGAGTACAGATCTGTAGGGAGGCCAAAAGGGCAGAGAAGGGGGGAGAGATAGGCAGTTGGGGGGAGCTGAAGAGGAGGCAGTCCCTTACCTTGGAAGAACCAAGGTTTGGGGCTGGGGGGGACGAATCCAGGAATGGCTTGGATGAGGGTGGGTCCTCGCCTAACAACCAGGTGGGATTCACTTAACAACAGCAACAGGGACTGCCAGAACTGCCGTTGCTAAGCAGGGCGGTCACGTGACATCTCACTTAATGACCGCATTGCTTAGTGATGGAGTTGCTGGTCCAAATTGTGGTCGTTAAGTGAGGTGTTACATGCAAGATGCCCATGGCAACAAAAGACTGGTTTGTTGGATCTGTCTCATTGATACTCCTCTGCTACTCGGTGTTTGTGTTCACTCACCATGCTTAACCTGGTTACTGCTTTAACCATTTCCCCAGAACCATAAACTAGCTAAACAAGCTGGGTTTTCCCAAAAAGAAAACCAAGGTCAACCCTAACCCTGTACATATGTAGTTGATAGGTCTTTATCTTGAGCAGGTTAATTATATGACTGGACAAATAGTGTAATCTTTAACTGGGTATGTTCTTATGGTCCTTGTAATCCTTTTTCCACTGAAATGCAATAGAAAATGCACTTGTCACCAAGGACAATGTGTGCCAGTCAGTTAAGGAAATGGCTAACTGGATAAAGTGCATTTAAAGGGTCACTGGTTCATTTTCTTACAAGTTCATTTCTAAATTTATGAATGCCTAATTGGTTTAGCTTTAGATCTATTAACTAGGGAACTCTTCCTTTTCCAGAGCACTTAATATGGAATTATTTATGGTCATTAACAGTGGTCATCTTTTGAAAGCCCTCTTTTCTTTGGTCTTCACTACAGTATTTGGATGGATAAAGAGGGTTCAAGTGTAATTTTATATTGCATTCCAATAATAAAGCGATTAAAAGGACCATAAGAACATACCCAGTCAAATATTACAATATTTGTTCAGCCCACTATTTTTCACTCCAACCTTCTCTCCAAGGCTGGTTATTTCCAAAAATGTGGAACCTCAACCCCACCAAATTCCAAGCCACCATTCTCTCCTAGGCTTCTGGGAATAGAATCTGGAGGCCCACCAGATTGAGAAAGACTGCTTTGATCCAACTGGCTGTACGTCTCCAAGATCTCAGGAAGAGATTTTTCTGAGGTCTCCTATCTAATTTTTTAAAATGCAAGTATCAAGGATTGAAAAGACTTTCTACTTACAAAGGAATTTTCCTACTACTGAGCTATGGTCCTCCCTTTTACTCATACTTCTGTACCCATGGAATATCTTAGCCAATGGTAACTCTCCATGTTTACCATGTTTAGATTCTAGTCTAAATATCTCCTATCATTCATTACATCACCATGTAAGTGGTCAACCAGAGTTCAGCAACAGGTTAGTTCTTGGACGTTTGAAATGACTTGGAAGTATCTTAGCAACTGTTCCTACATTACAAAAAGCATCAGACTGTTTGTATTTAATTGGCAACAAGAGCCTCTTTCTTCCTATCTCCAGTTTCCATTATCAATATCGTAATTCAAGTAGGCAACCTTGAAACTTTCAGTCCTGAGCAGAGAGGTGGGGAAAAAAATCTAGCTTTCACAACCCAGCTTCAATGGCTGACTGTAACATATAGACCAGTGTTTCTCAACCTTGGCCACTTTAAGATGGGTGGACTTCAACTGTCGGCTGGGGAATTCTGGGAGTTGAAGTCCACCCATCTTAAAGTGGCCAAGGTTGAGAAACACTGATATAGACATACATAAGTATTCTGACAGAATGGATAAGGTAAACACTGTCTGCCATTCCACCTCATGACCTCTCAGACGTACAAATTGTACTTATAGGTGGTAGTGGGAGTCTGCAAAAGAAGCAATAAGAGATTTTCAGAGAGAAAGAGAATCTCATGCAGGGGGAATAAGTTGAAAGAAGCTGGCAGGAAAATAAACATAATTATTTTCTTATTTTTTAATATAATTTTTATTGAATATTTTTACATGAGTAAAAGATAAAAATGAATACATATATAAAGGAAAGGTAGGAAAAAGATAAAATAAAAATTGTGGGTGACATTACAGATAAAGAAAAAAAGAAAAAGATAATTAAAGAAGCGACTTCCAATCTTCTTTACAGCAGTTACAAACAAACTTATTATCCCTCCTCCCTCTCTAAGATTACATTTCATAGTTCCCCTCTATCCCATATTCAACCCTTTTTAGTCAGCAAATCCAGAAATTACCATTTCACTTTTTTTCCATTTTCAGCAAAAAGTCCATAAAAGGTTTCCAAGTCTTTTATAAAAGTATTCATTATTTTATCCCTGATCAAACAGATCCATTTTGCCATTTCTGCAAACTCTGCCATCTTCACAATCCATTCTTCCACTGTGGGTATTTCAGTATTTCTCCAGCGTTGTGCACATAATAGTCTTGCTGCAAGAAACATAGTTATTTTCCACAAAATCAATATGAGAAGAACAATTGACAATAAAACAATCCCATGTAAACAAACAGTTAACAATAAAGCAATGAGAATACAACTCATTAAAAGAGAACTCATACAGAAAAGAGCAGCCTGTATGGCTTCACTCTTGGATGGCTTTGACCTTTGCCTTCTAACTTTTGATTCCTGCTCATGATTCTTTGCTGCACTGTGGTTGGCTCTGGTCTAACACAAATGGTGAGGCAGGAAGAGATTTGGCAAAAGATTTAAGACATTTAACACACGATGAAGATAGTAGAAGAGATGTTCCAAAGAGAAATGTATCTTTTCCCCCACCACTATTACACTGGCCCCCCGTCAGAGCATATGACATTACTCTGCTGGATCTGCTGATATGTACTGTATATGTACAAAGCAAGTCATACCTTCCCTGCAAGCTAATTAAATCTGGTTTCTCTCTAAGGGCTCTTCCACACGAACTGATAACCACAGGCCATCAAAGAGACTTAGAGGACATGAATAGACTACTGTATGTCATGTTCAACAAACCCCTAACTAGCAGAGAAGGCCCCTGAAGTCATCTTTTCCTATTCTGCTTTTATTAGTATTTTCCAGGTTCTTCGGACACAAGCTGTGCTATCCAGTCTGTCTGAAGTGCATCATACTAAGGCAAAGTTAAGGATGGGGACCTGCTCTGATCATAGTGGCCGCCTGAGGATGTAGCCTGGTAATTCAAGTAATTCATTATAGTTTTACCACATCTGGACACTGCAAGCTTGGCCAAAACTGGTCTACATCCTATTATCTGCTGCATGTGGAAGAAGCTGGATTATGCCTACAAATGTCAGTGCTCTGGAGAAGATTGGAAAACATTTACATTTACCAAAGACATTAGGATAGCTTAACCTGGGTTAGACAGGATGAACGTTTGGCCATATCAACCGATCCAAGGGCATATGATCTGGATAACTATTATCCACAAAGTCAGTTTATTGTAGAATAATGTCACAGTGCTGCTTCCCCCCCCCCCGCCCCCACCACCCCCAGCCACCCATAAATCCACCAAAAGTATTTCTTCTCAAGGACTATAAAACAGGATTGAGTTAAAATCATTCTACTCGAACATAATCCTCTTTCCGTACAAAGACTGACTTTTTCAAGCTGGCAAGGAAAAACAATCCCATTGACTTTTACTTGACTTTGCTTTCTGCTCAACACTTCTCCTCCTTCTCGAAAATGATTATTATTTTCAAAAACATAAAAATGAAATGATTAACAAGACTATCCTATCTTGTGTTGGGTAGGAGCCTCTCCCATCAGGAAACCTAGCTGAAGAAGCATACAAATTACTTACTTGGATTGCACAAGAGATCCATTGTATATTTATGAATGCAAATTTCTTAACTTTCAGCCAATCAGTGTCATGGGTATTTTGTGACTCAAGAGCTGCTTGACTATAGATATGTTTGATGAATCAACAGTCATTACCCAGTGATGAATGTTTTGATAAAGGAAAAAGAAGTACGGAAGAAGATAAAACTCTAACTGAACTAGCTGATTACATCTATCTTGCCCACAAAGCCATCACTGGAGGGAAAGAAAAATTTTCTTTAAACTCTACATTTTTTGGCATGTGCCTGAGTTCTTCAGCACTAAAGCATTAAAGAAGTTGATCAATGATCATCAAATCATTGTAACAAGTTGACGTTACTTGTGATCCACTGAGTCAAAATGCAGACACAGAACTGTGACCTCTGATCTCTGAGATGGATGGTATCACCATCCAAGTATCAAAATATAATTTTATTTATTTATTTATTTATTTATCATATTTATATCCCGCCCATCTCCCTCACAAGGAGGGACCTTGGGTGGTTAATAACATAAAGCAGAAAGCATAATAATTTGTTCACAGAAGTTCTATGGCTGGTGCCTTCTTTCCAGTATGTCCAGTTTCATAAGCTGTTGGAAGACCTGCAATAATAAATCAAGTAAATAATCTTAAACAAGAACCAGATAGAGAGATGCACCTAAATAAAGGAGCCAGGAAGCCTATGTATAATCTTACATTAATGATCTGCCCCATGGATATTTAGCAGGAATTCCCCTTTTATTATTTTAGTCTAAAATTGCCCTGTACAAAAAAATTATACCTCATTTCTTGGGCGTTCAATGCAGCACGGATTATAGTACTTCTTACTAACCATGACTGTCCTGTTCCTAATGGTGTCCCTTGATCTAGCCCTTCCCGTGAAATCCTCTATCTTTTCATTCTGCTTTTCTATTTGGAGGAAGCTGTCAAAGATCTCAATGGGTGGAGTGGCAATGTGGTAGCGTCACCAATGAAGATGGAGCCTGACTCTCCACTAACCAGTTGGATTGGGGCTTTGGGTTTATAATTTGGATGTGTTTGCATGACCCCCCCCCCCCCGGCCAGCAGCAGCTCAGGGGTGGAGCCTGCTGAAGGCCCTGGGCCTCTACTTCAGCCCCAGTGCAATAGCTGCTGCTGTGGCCGCCGTGGGGAAGTACCTACCCCAAGGCTTTGGCTGAGCTGCCCTGCAGGATGCCCATTCTCTGGCTGGGGGTCATGCAGAGCCCTCCCTAGAGGGGCAGACAATGAGGAGAAGGAAGTGGGTGGCAGCAAGCGGCTGAGACTGTGGAAGGCTCAGTTCTGCTGCTGCCGCCATGGGGAGATACCCCAAACCTTTGGACAAGCTGCCCGGCAGGATACCCATCTTCTGGCCAGGGGTCATGCAGAGCCTTCCCTGGAAGGGTGGACAATGAGGAGGAGACAGCAGTGATGGGTAGGGGGGTCGAGCCCGGTGCTGACAGAGCCCCCGCACCACGGGGTTGGAGGCTAGTTGGCATCGGGGAGCCCAGCGGAGGGGAGAGCAAGGCAGATGTTGAAGAAGAGGAAGAGGAGGAAGGCGGGGGTGGAATACAGCATCCTCTTCACCTTGGCCATGCTGTGCAAGGCAGCGAAAAGGGCAGAGATGGGGGGGGGGGGGAGATTGGCAGGTGGGGGGAGTTGAAGCGGAGGCGGTTCGTGCAGGGCAGGAGAAGCAAGTCGGCCTCTTCTGGCTCAGGGATCCCTTGAAAGCATCCCTTGCCTTGGAAGAACTGAGGCTCAGGGCTGGGAGGGACCAAGCTGGGAATGGCTTGGGTTGTGGGTGGGTCCTCACCTAATGACCATGCAGGATTCGCTTAATGACAGCAACCGGGATGGCCAGAACTGTTGTCACTAAGCGGCACGGTGACGTGATCTTTCACTTAATGACCGTGAGTTGCCGGTCCCAATTAGGGCCGTTAAGTGAGGACTACCTGTACGATGTATTTCAAAAGAAACAGACTCAAGAGAAAGAGAGGAGGTATTTTCGCACTGAAGATGTTGCCTAGCCTGGCAATGAAACGTCTGCAAGAAAACAACAAGGCTCAGAGAGCACCAAGGACTCCACAGAGGAGGTATTGCCCTGTACATAAAGAAAGTCTGTGTCTGCACAGAAGTTCACAAATCCAGCTTGGAAATCCTGTTGAGAGTGTTTTGGTAAGAATAAGAGGAAAGAGAAACAAAAATGATGCCATCATCAGAATTTATTGTAGACCATCTGGACAGGTAGAAGACACATATGAGGCTTTTCTTGGCCAGACAACCAGACTTTTAAAGAGACACACAATAGTGACAACGGGAGACCTCAACTACCTTGACATCTGCTGGAAATCTAACTCTTCTGAGAGTCACAGATCCATCAAATTCCTGTCCCCTCCTGAGGACAACATGTTTGACAGAAGGTGGAAGAAGGAACAAGAGTATCGGCTGTCTTGGATCTAATCGACAGCACCAGGTCACACCAGGAACATGCTGATGGAATCAAATCTGCCCACCCAGTTTGGTCCTCACAAGAAGGTCTTCTGAGAGTCTGCCCTCCTATTGAGGTAAATGGGGGGGGGGGGCTAGGTGACAGGCCTTCTATGTTTGGTGGCTGCTAGTCACTTGTGAGTCACTGGGCTCTTGAATTCTATTAGGATTGCTTTTAATTGTATGCCTCGGTTGTTTTTATACTGGTTTTTGTATTCTTATTAGCCATCCAGAGTTATCTATTTAAGTTGGGTGGCCATCAGAGTGTGGTCAAAGAATCAAGAGGTGCCATCAAACCTCCACTCCTTTTTTTTTTAATGCGCATTGCACATAAAAAACGGGCAGAGCTTTGATTGCACTGCTGTGGACACCATCTTGGTTGTTCTTGACCATATCCTGTGGACACCCCTGGCAGCCATATACATTTCCTAAATAAATAAATAAGTTCTTAACCTCCCAGTTTTTTCTGAAGCTGGTGAACACCGTTCTATTCTACTGCGCCTTTGGTCCAAGCTGACTGGAGATGCCATTAGAGGTTTAATAGGAATGTGTTCTACATCACTTGGGATTTCTTTTACTTACAAAAAAATTCTTGGTTGCCCAGAGTCCTTTGCAGTTGGGGCAGGCTTGAAATAGTGTAAATAAATAAATAAAGATAAAATGAAAGGCAGCAGTATAGGACACCTTAAATTGGTAAAGGTTCCCCCCGCACATTTGTGCAGTCGTGTCCGACTCTAGGGGCCGGTGCTCATCTCCGTTTGTTAGCTGAAGAGCCAGTTCTGTCCGAAGACGCTTCCGCGGTCATGTGGCTGGCATGACGCACGCGGAACGCTGTTACCTACCCACGGAAGTGGTACCTATTAATCCTCTTGCAAGGGAGATGGGCGGGGAATAAATTGAAATAATAAATACTTGCATTTGCATGCTTTCGAATTGCTAGGTTGGCAAGAGCTGGGGCGAGTACGGGAGCTCACTCCGTCACGCGGGACTAGGGATTCGAACCTCCGAACTTGTGATCTTCCGATCAACAAGCCTGGTGTCTTACCCGCTGAGCCACCATGCCCCTTATACAGTAGGTGCCCTTATAGGACACCTTACTCTCCTCTTAATCAGCATCTGCTACTACAGAATATATCTAAACTTTGCTCCAAAAGAATAAGACCTTCCAAACTTTTCAAACAAACAAAAACTAACAATAGGAACAGATTTTACTATTCCACACAGAAGAACAAGTCACGCTGGTTCATTTCAGCTTATTTTATGGAGCTTATTTTAATTCTTTGACAAGTTTGTTGATGTCACTAATCAAATTGTGTCCCATCATCTTCAGAGATCTAACTAACCTTACTAAAGACACTCAGCGCCTACTGTGTCTCAGGAACAAGTTGTGCAAAATGCAGGGCGATTCTGTCAAATCTGAAAGCAAAGGTGTCTGCAAATCCTATCAACTGAGTTGCTGCATCATCAACTCTCTGGGAAAAGCATGAACGGTGGAAGACCGTTCTGTCCTGCAAAACAAGCCTCCAGACTCCTGGGATTTCCCCTTTTTCCCTTAAGATGCTGTGATAGTTTGCCATCATTCCTCCCCCCTCCTCCCCAGTCACTTAGAGGAGCAGTTTTGCTGTTCCCCTTCCACACTGGTTGGGTTGCCCCCTTGCAATAAAAAGGAAATGTGGCAGAAGACCATCAGGGCAAGGGTGGAGCAACAGCTGACAGACGTCCTTTGTGCCCTCTCATCCCAAAGGAGATGCTGGCTTGCTCCATTGTAAATTGTAAATTTACAGTGCAAAGCAATGGGGCCACAACATACCATCTGCTAGAGTAGCCTTTCTCAACCTTTTGACCCTGGAGGAACCCTTGAAATATTTCTCAGGCCTCGGGGAACCCCTGCACATTCAGGCTCAAATAGAGGCCAGAAGTTACAAAATTGTTATATTCGTTTCATGGTTAGGCCCGTCTATATGCAATAACAGTGTTCTTAAACAAAAAATAAAGAATGGAACTTACCTCGTTAATGTGAATTTGCCCAAATTTGAAGTAATTTTTAAATTAAATCGTGATCTCCCAGGGAACCCCTAGTGACCTTCACAGAACCCTAGGGTGTCACGGAAACACAGAACCCTAGGGTGTCACTGGTTGAGGAACCAGTTTGGTCTAGTGGTTAAGGCAAAGGGCTAGAAACCAGGAGACTGAGAGTTCTAGTCCCGCCTTAGGCACAAAAGCCAGCTGGGTGACCCTGAGCCAATCACATTCTCTCAGCCCTAGGAAGGAGCCAATGGCAAACCAGGAGACTGAGAGTTCTAGTCCCGCCTTAGGCACAAAAGCCAGCTGGGTGACCCTGAGCCAATCACATTCTCTCAGCCCTAGGAAGGAGCCAATGGCAAACCAAGAGACTGAGAGTTCTAGTCCCGCCTTAGGCACAAAAGCAGGCTGGGTGACCTTGGGCCAGTCCCCGTCTCTCAGCCCTAGGAAGGAGCCAATGGCAAACCAGGAGACTGAGAGTTCTAGTCCCGCCTTAGGCACAAAAGCCAGCTGGGTGACCCTGAGCCAATCACATTCTCTCAGCCCTAGGAAGGAGCCAATGGCAAACCAGGAGACTGAGAGTTCTAGTCCCGCCTTAGGCACAAAAGCAGGCTGGGTGACCTTGGGCCAGTCCCCGTCTCTCAGCCCTAGGAAGGAGCCAATGGCAAACCAGGAGACTGAGAGTTCTAGTCCTGCCTTAGGCATGAAAGCCGGCTGGGTGACTTTGGGCCAGTCCCTGTTTCTCTGCCCTAGGAAGGAGCCAATGGCAAACCAGGAGACTGAGAGTTCTAGTCCCACCTTAGGCATGAAAGCCGGCTGGGTGACCTTGGGCCAGTCCCTGTCTCTCTGCCCTAGGAAGGAGCCAATGGCAAACCAGGAGACTGAGAGTTCTAGTCCCGCCTTAGGCATGAAAGCCGGCTGGGTGACCTTGGGCCAGTCACTCCCTCTCAGCCCTAGGAAGGAGCCAATGGCAAACCAGGAGACTGAGAGTTCTAGTCCCGCCTCAGGCATGAAAGCTGGTTGGGTCACCTTGGGCCAGTCCCTCTCTCTCAGCCCTAGGAAGGAGCCAATGGAAAACCAGGAGACTGAGAGTTCTAGTCCCACCTCAGGCATGAAAGCCGGCTGGGTGACCTCGGGCCAGTCACACTCTCTCAGCCCAACTCACCTCACAGGGTTGTTGTTGTGGGGAAAAGAGGAGGAGGAAGTAGTATTAGGTATGGTTGTTGTGGGTTTTCCGGGCTGTGTGGCCGTGTTCTGGCAGTTTTGGTTCCTAATGTTTCGCCAGTCGCTGTGGCTGGCATCTTCAGAGGACAGGAGCACAGCTAGAAGATTCTGTCTGTGCCCAAGTATTAGGTATGTTCGCCAATCCATCCATCCATCCATCCATCCATCCATCCATCCATCCATCCATCCATCCCTGTGCTAGAGGGCAGCAGCAGTCAGAAAGTGCATACCTGTTTCCAGAAGGTCCAGCCTGGAATATTCAGAGGAATATTCAGATATCAAATCACTCAGGGTGTACCTAAAGAATACTTTTGGTGTTATAATTTGCACTTAAATACATGATGTCCCAAATAGCACAGGTCGTCAGCCGTTTAATCCTTCTTTAATAGAAGAAGGAGGGAGGCCAAACCCAAAATCGGTTCTTCAAAATGCAGGAATCTACAGCGATCCCATGGAAGCCAAGGGGATCGTTCTACGGGGAAAGAAACGGCCTCCGAGCTGGATTCCTTCAGACTTTCCACGCAGGAAACTATTCACGCCTGCAAAGACCAGAAACTAACTCTTCCCTCTCGTAAAGTCCCCCAAAGACCCAGAAAGGACCCCTGAAGTGAAGTGAAGTGAAGTGAAGTGTCTTCGGGGGCGGGCGGGAGGAATCCGTCCCGTGTAATGCACCACCCATTTCCGAGTAAACTTAAGAAAAGGGTGCAAAAGAGTCCGGCCGGGCCGTGTCTCCTCGGAAGGAAGGAAGGCCCCCTGTCGGGACACGGTCGGAAGCGCAAAATGTGATCGCCTAGAGGGGCCGGAGAGGCGGGGATTCCTTCCCGCCTCAAACGCGGCGCCAGACCCCGGGAGAGAGCGCGCCCGCCCGGCCGCCCGCCTTCTGCTTCGGGTCTCTCCGCTTTCGCTGCTGCTCGCCTCGGCGCCTTTCCTTTCCCCACGGACGGGCGAGCAGCCCCCGCCGGCGCGCAGCGCAGCAGTAGCAGCAGCAGCGGCGAAGATGCGCAAGCAGCCGCCGGGCCAGCAGGAGCATCTCTACAAGCTGCTGGTGATCGGCGACTTGGGCGTGGGCAAGACCAGCATTATCAAGCGCTACGTCCACCACAATTTCTCCCCGCACTACCGGGCCACCATCGGCGTGGACTTCGCCCTCAAGGTGCTCAGCTGGGACCCTGAAACGGTGGTGCGGCTCCAGCTGTGGGATATCGCCGGTGAGCCTCCCCGGACGGCGGACGGTAGGGCGGGGGGCCTTCGGAGCAAGTGGAGCGCAAGAGCAAACTTCGCTCACCAGGCGCGCCCCGCCCTTTCTCCCGCGTACGTCGGACTCCAGTTCCCATCGCCCCGGTCTTCTGGCGGGGCATAGCGGGAGCTGTAGTCCGACAGGTCAGCCAGGCCTGGCCAGGTTAGCACAGGCTGATATCCGTAGTGGAACGGGGAAGCGGAAAGAACAGATGTACAGGGACCAAAGTGCATGGGTTTAATTTTTAGATGATGATGATGATGATTGATGACGATAGCAGCATTTGTATGTGGCAATTCAGTTAAAGTCAATAGGACACCCCATTAAGTATATAGAGGGTACAATATTCCAACTGGGTCAGCAGCTCGGGTTTTTGAAACTTTTCACACAGTATACTAGGTCAGTTTGAACCTAAGGCGTTTAGTAGTTTGTGGTCACATCAAGGCATAAATGAAGCACTGTCTATTTGTTCTAGCATTGCATGCTGTGTGAACACAGCAAATGGCCTTTTGTTAAACTAGGATTAAGGTTTAGCTGGTTATATAAACCCAGCTCAGTTCTCTGAGCCTTGCCCCTCAGTATGGAGGCATGATGCCAAAGAAGTGTGCGACTCTTGCGCAACTCTCTGTGTGACCCACTGAATGCACCGGGTCTTATGCCCATTTAAGCCTGCATAAGCCTTAGCACTTGAAGCCACGTTTTTCAGAAGCTGGCTTTTAAGCTCTGGATATTTCTCAGAAATCAAGTGTCATCTTGTCCAAGTTGACCCAAAAGCTGAAGAAGTTTGGACTTACTTCTAAACAAGCGAATATAATATTCTCCAAACTTCTTTGGAGTCCTCTCAATTTCAGTGGAAAGCATTGCAAGTCAGTAAAAAGCTCATACATTCAGTGTACAGTGCTGAAGTTTTTGACCACATGTTGGACGATGTGGTCTCATGGAGCCAGTGTGGTGTAGTGGTGAAGGTGCTGGACTAGCAGTGTGAAAACCAAAGTTCTGGTGTTCCCTTAGGCACACCAGCTGGCTTGGTGACTTCGGGCTAGTCACTGACTCTCATCCCTAGACCAGGAAGTCAAAAACATCTATCTCCCAACCCACATTGGACCAGGATGAAAGTCCAATAACCTGTCTATAACCTTCAGTGAAGAGACCTTCATCCTGCAATGGATAGATTTGAGCTAATCATCATCATCCTCATCGGAAACATTCCAGCTGAATGGAGCTCTTTTCTCCCCCAGTTAAGGTTGATTTAGGAATATGGTTAACACTCTTAAAGTTTGGAATTAGTTAAGGCAGAGCTTTCCAAACTTTTCATGTTGGTGACACACTTTTTAGACATGCATCATTTCGCGACACACTCTTACAGCAGGGCACAAGGCAGGCACTAGGACCTGCACAGAATCCTGGCAGGGTTCGGAGGCAGCAGCAGCCGCGACACACCCAGACACTGCAGCCGACACACTAACGTGTCGCGACACTCAGTTTGGAAAGCTCTGAGTTAAGGTATCTGGAGTTAGAGGAAATTCTATTTTCCCCTACGATTCAAGTAACTTTCCAACATGTTGATGGAAACTTTGTTTTTACAGTTTCTTTATTATCATTAGGGTGAAATCTGTCTTCCAATTTCTTTCTTTCACTGCAAAAAAAAGGGGAAAAAAAGCCCCCCCCCCCTACTTCATTCTCAAGATGGTTTTGGATTTCTTTCCATTTTCTCTTGGCGGTTTAGAGCTCGCCCTTGTGAGATGGCCGCATATTCACGCCGCTCTTGTTGGAGCAGTGGCATCTGCAAGAGACAGAAAGGTGAAAGAAGGATTGTGCAATAATCCTCGTTGCTTTTGTACCGGCATTGTGACATCACGTGTATGTCCAAAGGGAGTGGAGCTTTCAGGGCAAAATCAGGATGTTGCTTTCGTCTTTTTCCTGTTGCACACATTTCCCTCCCCCTGCAGCCTCCCTGGTTGTCCTCATTTCCTGATCTAAAGGGGAGCTCCTTTGGGATGTAATGAAGGAGTAGAAGCCAGGGAAGCTGCAGACTGCTGAAGCATGGATTGTACGGTGAAAGGCATCATTGCTAGTCTTAGAATCAAAATTAGTGTTAGAAACCCATCTAGAAACAAACATTTAATCAAAATTGACTTAATCCTTGAAGGAAAATGGGAAGCAACATTTTATCCAACCAGGGGAATACAGGCAAAAATATACAGGCAGTCCTCGCTTAACAACCACAATTGGGACCGGAATTTTGGATACTAAGTGAGGCGGTCATTGAGTGAATCCGACCCAATTTTGCGACCTTTTTGCGGTGGTTGTTAAGCGAGTCACCACAGGGTTAAGTGAACCATGTGGTTGTTAAGCGAATCACACAGTTCCCCATTGATTTTGCTTGCCAGAAGCTGGCCAGGAAGGTCGAAAATTACAATCACGTGACCATGGGACACTGCGACAGTCATAAATGCAAACTGGTTGCCAAGTGCCCAAATTGTGATCATGTGACTGCGGGGATGTGGCAACGGTTGTAAGTGTGAGGACCAGTCGTAAGTCATTTTTTCCAGCACTGTCATAAGTCCGAACCATTACTAAACAAATGGTTGTTAAGTGAGGACTACCTGTACAGACAAATACTCAGCACCCAGCAGATTTTTATATTAGAACTGCCTAACTGCATTCAAACATGTTTCTTTGCTAGAATGTCAGCTGCATTTTTAAATATATATTTGGGGAAAAAATGAAAGATGCAAAGCTCTTTCTTTTCCTTTTGTTTTTTAACATCCCAATTTTCTCCAGACCAAACTTTTTCTGAACCGATTTATCAAACCCAAAGCTTTGATTTCTAAACTTTGTTGCAGGGGAAGGCAACCTGGTGACCCCCAGATGTTTTAGCCAAGACTCTCCCCCCGACTGATGGTCAGGAATTACAAGTGGTATAGTCCACAATAAACGAAAAAGTCCCTCTCTCTCAGCCCTAGGAGGCAGGCAAAGGCAAACCACTTCCGAAATCTTGCTAAGAAAACTGCAGGGACTTATCCAGGCAACTGCCAGGAGTCAATAATGACTCAAAGGCAAAAAAATAGTCCACAATATTTATGGGGCACAAGATTGCCTACTCCTTCCTTTCCAATGCTGCTGTCATTTTCTTTCTCTAGAATTGTATAGAATGAGACTTGGAGAACAAATTCCAAATGTCTTTTGGAATTAAGGGATTTTAAATGTTTATGCTGGGTTGTTTGGCATTATTGATATTAGCTGCACGTCTGCAACCAACGTCTTTGTATTTCATACATTCAGCATTGCTCAAACGCCGTGACTCCAGTGTTTCTCAACCTTGGCAACTTTCAGATGTGTGGACTTCAACTCCCAGAACTCCCCAGCCAGCCATGCTGGGGAGTTGAAGTCCACACATCTGAAAGTTGCCAAGGTTGAGAAACACTGCCTGGGTGCTGCATAATGCAGAAAGTGGATGTATTTTTATCCTCTTCTTGGGTTCCACCAAGAACATGCCACCCATTGTACTGCGACCTCCTCTTAAATAACTGGGTTAAAGAGAGAAATCCGAGGTCATTTTGCTCATGGCAGGAATAAAGAGCCCTGATGAACTTTCTGGGTCCCACCTCACCAGCATAAAATAAAAGAAAGAAATTAAATGTAGGCAAATGGCCACAATGCGGACTATGTGCTGTATTTGGAAATCTTAATTTCATAATAAGATCAAGGTAAAGTTACATGGTGTAACAAGGTAAAGTTACATGGTGTAACAAGGTAAAGTTACATGGTGCGGGGCGTGGTGGCTCAGCAGGTAAGACGCCAGGCTTGTCGATTGGAAGATCGCAAGTTCGGAGGTTCGAATCCCTAGCCCTGCGTGCGGAGTGAGCTCCCGCACTCGCCCCAGCTCTTGCCAACCTAGCAATTCGAAAGCATGCAAATGCAAGTAGATGAATAGGTACCACTTTGGTGGGTAGGTAACAGCGTTCCACGCGGGTCATGCCGGCCACATGACCGTGGAAGCATCTTCGGACAACGCTGGCTCTTCGGCTAACAAACGGAGATGAGCACCGGCCCCTAGAGTCGGACACAACTGCACAAATGTGCGGGGGGAACCTTTACCTTTTTAAAGTTACATGGATGTAGGTTGTTTTAAATCTAAATTACAGACCAGGGATTTTCTGGTCATTTCTCATCCAAGTATGAAGACTATGAAGTAAATCTGACTCTGCTTAGCTTTTTGAAAGATTATCCCCCCCCCCCCCCAAATCAGTTGAGTTTGGCCAGTGCTGGCACCAGCTATAACAACTTTAAAAGAAGCACAATTATTAATAATTAGATCTAGAAAGAATTGTAGCTGAACAGGAATGTATTCCCCACTTGTCATAGGGGAGCCTCGTAGCCTTTCCTTGCACTGGATTGGAGTTTTTGAGAATTGTAACTTCATAATAACGTTGAATAATTAGCATTGAACAGAACTGCAGCTCAGGGGAATGAGTGGAATTCAATAGAGTGCCAATGTACTTAAAGTTGCATTTTTAAAAAATGGGCACAGAATCTAAAGTAAGAGCATTGTGGTTTTACTAACTCCTCTGTGTGCATGGAAAAGAACTGTACAGCGAGTCACATGATATAAAATCATAAGATGTGGTTTTGAAGCCAACCATCAATGCTTTGGAAGTCATTGCCAAAAAGCGGTAGATTTTAATGAGCAGCACAACTGCTGAATTATGCCACGAGGAAGAGAGAATTATAGTATTGTCTTTTTTGGGGGAAAAAAAGAATCTTACTAAATTGGGGTTGGGGAGGAAGTTGGATTGCATTCAAGAAGCAAGGTCAGGAACCCTTCTAAAATAAGTTGTGCGGAAGTCTATACAGGCATGCCTCTTGTGAATATCTGGCAGTCCTTCGAGGTAGACCAGACTAGGAAACGAAAGTTATCAATGCTAATAATACTTTTATTAGAAGGTTACAGTAACAGAATCTTGCAAGTCTAAAAGTGCCTCACCCATCCCTGCCTTTATCTATAAGAGAACTAGGGAGAGTCAAGTCTGAGACGTTTTCTCAAATTACATTTCGGCTTGGGACTCGGATTTCTCTTATCTGACCCTTGTCTTGGTTGTGACTCTTCCTCCTGTTCCTCAAGGTTATTCTCACATCCCATTACAATATCATCTTTTGAGAATTATTCATCTGGGGTAGTTTTGGGACAAAGGTCCTAATGTGGTAATCAAGACTTGCCTTGCTTATATGCATCAGTTCTCAGGTTCAATTCTCAGCATTTTCCTGGAAATCTGGGAATTGTAGCCTCACTTTGTATTGAAACAGCCCAGTTGGGCTGAATTACATTATTGTAAAGCAATCCCAAAGTGGCAGAACCCAAAAGATTCACTCCATAGAGGTTAAAACTCAAGTCTCAAAACATTTCCCCAAATCATGTTAGTTCTGCTTCCTATATTGGTTTCTCAAATCCTCTTATCTTTTAGTGTCTTGAGCTTCCTCTAGTGATCAATATGCTTCCATCACAGTGTGCAAGAATATGAACCAATATATGTAGAACTCAGAGAGAACTGGCTCGGTAGCTCCATGCTAAATTATTTCCACATGTAGACTCTGCACCAGTTTGAAAACACAGCTAGCCCTTGCAATCCTACAGTGTTATTGGGATTCAAAAGCTAAGCCAAATTATTTCTCACTCAGCTGTGGCATATTTAAAACCTCAATCAAAATAGCCTTTTCTTTGAAATGGTGCAGTTCCTATGAGCAGGCTTTGTTCCCTCATTGGTTAAAAACCCCTGCCACTCCAGAAAGGTCTTTTAAGGGGAAAGATGGCTTGACAAGGTTTCAGCTCCCCTGATATAGGAACTACTGTTTCCTTCCTTCCTCCCTCCCTCCCTCCCTCCCTCCTTCCCTCCTTGTATTTTTTTCAAATTTTGCTGGTTGTTGACCAAATAAACAGTATTTGGGGGCAAGTTTGGAGATGACTATCTTCATACTGCTTTTGAAAGACTGGGGAGTAGAAAGGTGGCAGTGTAAATTTGTCATGGTTGGAGATTGGCTGGCAAACAGGAATCAGAAAACATGGTTTGAAAATTGTTTGCAAATGATAGTCTTCGAAACAATGTCTGAACTGACAAGATAGATATGATCATTCCTGTATTTTCAAATGCCTCTCCTCCACTGAAGAGGTCCACTGGCCAATTTTCCATGGATGCAATCAGGAAGAAAATCCATAGCTTCTTCTCAACTTTGGTTGCTATGGTATAGACTTTGAAATGGCACTTATTCCTCATCTGGAAAAAGTCACTCTAGACCTGCATCACAGACACTCTTGTGCTTTGTTTCCAGCAATGGCACAGTATATTAGGCATAATGTAAGAGAGGGAATGCTTAGGAGCCACCATATCAAGCACCCAGATTTTATTGTTTCACATCTCAACCAGGTTGCTGATTAGATGGTTAGTTAGGTTGAATGAAATATCTTCCCCAAACCATTGGACTCCAGTTGTATCCATTCATCTCCAGAAGTGGACCAATCCAATCTTGTTCCTACCATTGCAAAGGGGAATTTGCTCTGTCAACCCAACCCAGTATTGATCTATCTATGGCAAGGACACAACTTCTGGGATTCCCATATATTGATCATTCCCCTCTGTATCAAAAGCATATTGAGAAATTGACCTGCCTCATGTGTGGGTTCTGAAACAATCTGAGGAAACCTGGGCCAAACCTATTAAGGTAGCTTCAGCATGGCTGTTGAACTCTCCCAAGACCAACATTATTGGTACCAACATTATTATCTCAGCAGGACTTTACAGTATATTAAAATGCAGTTACCATAAGACTATTTCAGCTGAAATAGTTAGTGGATTAATTTGGGTGGCCTATTAAGAGTTGCAGTCCAGGATCTCACTGCCTATTCTTGAACTAGTTCAAGTTCTTAGCTTAATTTTTATTGCATTTGTCCTTTTTTAAAAAAATTCTGCCTAAGTATTCTAATCTCTGAGCCTCACATTGAAAACAGCAGCTGTAATGACTGAATAGACTCATTTTCCATGCCTGACACTTTCTCCTTTAGAAACAGAGGTCTTCAGGATACTATTCAAATGCTCAAAGTGGTGTTTAAAAATTGGAGTTGAATTGAGTATGTTGGAGGATACTCTTCTTTTTAAAAAATGCATTTGGAATGCAAATGCAGCAAAGCAAGATAGCCACAATGCTATCTTGGTTACATTCCCTTAATAATACATAAGATTTCTGAAAGTGGAAAGTTTCTCTTTCTGAAACCTGACTGGTGGGGGGGGTGGAGGGGGGAAATGCAAGGCATATTGCAAAATTCCCAAAGAGGTGAAGCCAAATTTTAATGCATGGAAGAGAGAGTCTCTAATGCAGATCACTGTGTCTAGTTTTGGGCACTGTGCTTTAAGAGATTTGAAAATTGGAATCCATTTCAAGGAGGTCAGCAAAACGTGGTACAGAAAGCGAGATCTGTAAAGAGAGGCTGAAAGGAGTGGGAGGGTATAGCCCAAGCAAGAGCAGACTGTGTGAGAGGCTGGCTTGTGTTTAACAGAAGAAACTATTCTGATAAAATCGGCTGGGAGAGAATGACGCCATCCATGTCAGAAATGCCTGATGTATAGGTAAAGGAGGGGCTTCCATTTGCTTCCATCTGTCATGTCCTGGCCTCAAACAAAATTAAAAAGAGAAGGGTGGGAACCTCATCCTTGGCGATCACTCGTAGCCGAGTAAGATTGTCTTCCAAGGGTAAAATTTTAACAGTGGATCCGTAAGTGGCTGTAAAGGCCAATTCTGGATCCGCACAACCTCCCATAGTGAGGGCATAGGTTTCCGGGTGGGAGACGGTCATGATGAGGGTTTGCCTGACGTGCCTTCCTTTTAGCTCTTTTCTCCTTTTCGCCCTGTACTCGTGTTTCTTCAAAGTCCATAGCACCATTAATAAAGGCTGACCTCCAATTGAAACGCTCATGAGTTAGGGCTTCCCAGTTCTCAATGCTGATATTACATTTTTTTTAAATTAGCTTTGAGAGTATCTTTGAATCTCTTTTGCTGTCCACCAATATTCCGTTTTCCATTCTTAAGTTGGGAGTAAAGTAGCTGCTTTGGAAGACGATGGTCAGGCATTCGAACAACATGACCAGTCCAGCGAAGTTGATGTTGGATGATCATTGTTTCAATGCTGGTGGTTTTCGCTTCTTCTAATATGCTAACATTAGTCCGCCTATCTTCCCAAACTTTGAGGTTTGGGAACCTCAAAGGACTGTACTGTAAGGAGAATAGATGCAGGAAGGACATGGACAACCATTCTCGCAGCATGAAGGGAATTTTATTTTTTTTATTTATTTATCAAATTTATCACCGCCCAACTCCCCCAAGGGGGACTCTGGGCGGTTTACAACAAAATTAAAATCATTAACATACAATCATAAATAGATTAAAATACACAGTAAATAACAATTTAAAATGTAATGAATATAATAAAATCCAATAACCAAATCTTCTTAAGTTTGTAAAAAGGGCACTCCAGGACTAATCTAAGGTGCTAGCCATCTCCAGGTATATACATTCTCCTTCTCGCCCCAAGCATGCTGACAAAGCCAGGTTTTGAAGTTTTTTCGGAAGTCCAGGAGTGAGGGGGACTGTCTGATCTCTGGGGGGAGAATGTTCCAAAGGCCAGGGGCAACAGAACAGAAAGCACGCTTCCGAGACCCCGTTAGATGGACCTATTCAGGATCCATACTCAGGATCCTCAGCTATCAATATCCTAACTGATGAAGAGGAACAGGGAAGTGGATGAAAGAGTTAGGTGACCCATCTGAGGCTTGTTCCTCATGGTGCTTGAATGGGTCAGGTTCCAGTTGATGACTTCACACAACTTACGCCTTCTCATCAGAGATAGTTTAATACTGACTTACCTCCCGTGATATTAAGTAAGTCGGTAAAGAGGCTGAGCCTGGACCTCATGAGATAATGGTTCTGGTGCTGGACATGGTCCCGTGGGCTCACTTCCAATCTGGACTGCTCCAGTCACTCCTTGTCCCACTCCAGGACCAGATCACCAACAGACCTCACCTTCATGTAACAGTGCCAAACAATGTAACTCCATCATTGCATTGGTGGTTAATCCCAGCCAACTTGGTACCAAGAATTGCACTCAGAAAGCTGATCAAGAGCCAGAGGGTTACAGATTCCAGCCAAATATGGTAGGAAGTTCACTTTTAAAACAGGTCCCACTTTACATTCAGATCTCTTCCCTGAGATCTCAACAATATGGGGACACCTCGAGTCAGTCTGTTCATAACAGTGGACAAGAGATGAACAAGATACTGCTTCTCCTGATTCCAAGGCAACACAGATAGCTACCTAAGGCTACCTAAGGATGGGCAAGTGGCATCATTCTCTGGCCACCTACATTTGTGTTGCTTCCTCAGAGGCACAAACTTCCTCTCACTGTTTGTCTTTATGAAACCCATCTTTGCTGCCCAAACCCTTTTGAATCTATCACACAGATCCCCATTATCATCTTCCCTTGGAAGACACCCTTGTTGGTAGCCCTAACCTTAGCTAGGAGGATGAGGGAATTACAAGCACTATCAGTAAGAGGGATCTAGGCATATTCTACAACAGGGCTTTCCAAAGTTTTCCCGCAGCGACACACCAACCGCCGTTGGTGTGTCGCCGCGGGAAAACCCGGAAGTGCCGCCATTGTGGCAGCGCGCAAAAACCCGGAAGCGCTGCTGCCGCTTTCGGTTTTTGCGCGCCGCCGTTGGTGTGTCGCCGCGGGAAAACCCGGAAGCGCTGATGATGATCAGCGCTTCCGGGTGGTGTGGCGACACACCAGACTGTGTGTGGCGACACACTTTTGTGTCGCGACACACAGTTTGGAAAGCTCTGTTCTACAAAGACAAGATGATGCTAAGAACATGCTTCATATCCAGGTTTCTCCAGATGCAAAAAATTGTGCTTCCCAGTTTTATTCTAGAATCTTTCCATCCTAAAGAACCTGGTTCAAGATAGAGGTGCTCAGGGCTCTAGGAATATACCTCAATCATACTCAAGAGGAATAAAGGCCTGATAGGCTATTTGTCTCTTTCAAAACAGAACATCGGGAGAAACAAATCAAACAATCCACTATCAGCATTGCTCCAGGGTCACAGCTCACTGAGTTGTAGGGAAGGGGGCAGGGTGTGTGTGGCTGAATCAACAACCCATATAGCATAACAGGTGTTTGTCAACTTAGGTGGAACCATCTACTTTTCTTAAGTATTATAAGACTGACAATTTTGCCTCTGCATATATGTCTGTAGCTTGAATCATGTCAACTGGATTTCTATTTTCTCAGTGGAAACGTTTCGCTCCTTATCCAAGGAGCTTCTTCAGTCTGAGCAGAGTTAGTAAGGGAATCCTTAAATATATTTCTAGGGTGGCTGTGTGACTTTGCACCTGGGGCTAGGTCATGGTTATTTTGAGATGTTATTTCTAAGTCCCTTTATCATCTAAAGGAGGATCGTTAAGATTACCATGCTGCTGTTGAGCTTGCAAAATGGTCTTAATCTTCCTAGGCACAGAAGACAAAGCAGGAAGGAAGATAGGGGAAAGGTTGTGCCTGAGGCCCCCATCTCTATTCAAGGAAGGATTTTCCAAGTTGGCATAAATGGATTCCTTGACCCCTCTCTCAAACCACCTATCTTCTCTGTCTAAAATGTGAACATGAATGTCCTCAAATGAGTGCCCTTTTTCCTTTAAATGAAGATAAACTGCTGACTCTGGTCCTGTGGTGTTACTTCTCCTGTGTTGGGCCATCCTCCTGTACAAAGGTTGTTTGGTTTCCACTGAGAAAATAGAAATCCAGTTGACATGATTCAAGCTACAGACTGTTCCACCTGAATGACTGAGAACCTTCATCGACACTCTGCATATATGGCTTTTAGGGCATGGTGGCTCAGCGGGTAAGACGCCAGGCTTGTCGATCGGAAGATCACAAGTTTGGAGGTTCAAATCCCTAGAACCGCGTGACGGAGTGAGCTCCCGCACTCGCCCCAGCTCTTGCCAACCTAGCAATTCAAAAGCAAGCAAATGCAAGTAGATGAATAGGTACCACTTCGGTGGGTAGGTAACAGCGTTCCGCGCAAGTCATGCGGCCACATGACCACGGAAGCTTCTTCAGACAACGCTGGCTCTTCGGCTAACAAACGGAGATGAGCACCGGCCCCTAGAGTCGGACACGACTGCACAAATGTGCGGGGGGAACCTTTACCTTTTTATATGGCTTTTGGTTGTACTGTATTACAAAGGGTGCTTTAGTCATTACATTGATCCACCTTGGGAGTAATGCTATCGTATATTCCCTTTGAGTCAGGTCAGCTCCATATTTACTGACCAAAAATGGTGATTGGAGTTATTGTCTTTTCCTTCCTGCAATTCTTCTTTGACATTATATTTTGGAATTTCAGAGCCTTGCATGTGCTGTATATGTATCTGAATTCTTAGGGCAGTGCTTTCCAAACTGCCGCTGTTGGCGACACACCGCCACCGCCGCGCGCACCCCCGCGCCACCGCCGTGCACGCCCCCGCCACCGCTTCCGGGTTGTGTTGCAACACACTAAACCGTGTGTTGCGACACACTAAAGTGTTGCGACACACAGTTTGGAAAGCTATGTCTTAGGGGCTTGGACTGTGTTAGCCAAAAGAGGAAGACTAGATTTCCTTCGGTTCTAAGATATTTGGGAAACTTCTACTCCTTTTAATTTAGCATGATCATTTCTAAGAATATTTCCTCCTAGGCTATGGTGCTGAAAATTTGGACATACTGTACTTTCACAATTGTGTACCTCAGTACACAAGAAAGCCATCGCCACAAGGATATGATTGACTAACACATGATATATCTACTCATCAGATTAGCCCGTCGAGACTGATCATAAGGAGAACTTGAGTTTAGCTCTATCAATGGACAGCATTGTTACATAAGATAAAATCAAAGGCCAAAAAGTTAAATTTGGAGTTTCAGAATCATGTGAAAAGAATTTGTCCCCTGTTTAAAAAGAAGATAAAAGCATGATATTACAACCTGTGATATTATCTGTGAAATGAAGAGACTGCTATGTCCCCAGATGGCCTATTATGCTTTGTGGAGGTTTTTGTTTTTTAAAAAAGACAAAAATAAGAGAAATCAAGGCTGTCAGAGGAGGAAATGGTCATTCTGGATTCCTCAAGTGATGTAGTTTTTCAAAATCTGTCAAGTCCTCCTTTGCCCAAGGGGGTCACATGGATTTCTCATGGGGGTAATGCAGAATTCATGAACTTAGCTTACTTATAAAATGGCAGAAAGAAGAACTGTGGATCCAGCTTTTATTATACAACCATGTCTCCAGCAGTCTGCAGTGGGAGGGGAGATTGTTAGAATAGGGCTTTTTTAGATCAGGAAGTGGGGGCAGCCAAAAAGGCTGCAGAATAATGGAGAAACCATCCAAACAAAAACTTGCTACCAATTTACAAAAATGAAGCCCCCCTCCCCAACCATTATGAAAAGAACTTCTAAAGAAGTTCTAAAGAGCTCAGGGAAGAAAGTTTAAAAGCCACCTCCCAATTCTTCTCTCCTTAGTTCCCTTCAGAATATCAGCTAGGAAGAACTGCCCTGCATTAAGATGCTTTGAGGGGTGGTTCTAAAACCGAATGGCCATAGGGACTTCATTCTTGAACTAGTGTCTGCTTCAAAACTGTTGCAAGGAATGCTCCTTCAGCAGAATGCAAAGGATTAACTAATATATTAGGCAAGACGGAAGAGCATATGGCCTTCCAGATGTTGATGAACTAAAGCTACCACAGGTCCAATCATTCTTTGTCTAGCATGGCCATATTGGTTGGGTTCACAGAACACACTTCACTCATTTACTAAATGAACCCAGTTTTTGAGTTTGCACAATGTGTTGAAGCACAAATGAATCACACAGGCTGGGTTTGCATAACAGACAAGGTTGCAGAAAGGAAGCTTAGCACGTTGAACAAATCCAGCCCCTAGACCTGGTGAAGCAGGTTGTTTGAACTGTCTGCTTTCCATGGGGCTGTTTCTAAATGGAGGACATGTAAATGTCAACATCCAGTTCAGGTCTATTCCAACCCCTCAGTCCAATATCAGCTCTTATTATTTATGTCTGTTTCCATAATCAAAAGCATTGATTAACTGTCTCAGTACCACTAGGAGTGATTCTTCAAATGATTCTGTCGAGAGGATTTTATTTATTTATTTATCTCTAAGCCTGCCTATAAAATGGAGCTCAAGATGAGGTTTTGCCAAGTAATAGCTTTTTCAACGATCTGTTGTAGAGTGACTGTCCGTTCACAGCATAGGTGATCTAAGCTATTTTATTTTATTTTATTATTTTATTATTTTATTATTTTATTTATTTTATTTTATTTTATTTTATTTTATTTTATTTTATTTTATTTTATTTTATTTTATTATTTTATTTTATTTTATTTTATTTTTTTATTTTATTTTATTTTATTATTTTATTTTATTTATTTTATTTTATTATTTTATTTTATTTTATTTTATTTTATTTTATATTTTATTTTATATTTATTTTATTTTATTTTATTTTATTCTATTTATTTTATTATTTTATTAATTTTATTTTATTTTATATTTTATTTTATATTTATTTTATTTTATTTTATTTTATTCTATTTATTTTATTATTTTATTAATTTTATTTTATTATTTTATTTTATTTTATTTTATTTATTATTTTATTTTATTTATATTTTATTTTATTTATATTTTATTTTTTTATTTTATTTTTTATTTTTTTTATTTATTTTTATTTATTTTATTTTATTTATTATTATTTTATTTATTATTATTTTATTATTTTTTTACTTTACTTTACTATTTTAAAAAATGGCTATCTCTCTCATTATTTCATCCAGTGTAACAACGCGCACATGCACACACGCACCCATATACTACTAAAACTCTCTGTAGCTTGAATCATGTCAACTGGATTTCTATTTTCTCAGTGGAAATGTTTCGCTCCTTATCCAAGGAGCTTCTTCAGTCTGAGCAAAGTTAGTAAGGGAATCCTTAAATATGTTTCTAGGTGGCTGTGTGACCTTACACCTGGGGCTAGGTCATGGTTATTTTGAGATGTTATTTCTAAGTCCCTTTATCATCTAAAGGAGGATCGTTAAGATCACCATGCTGCTGTTGAGCTTGTGAAATGGTCTTAATCTTCCTAGGCACAGAAGACAAAGCAGGGAGGAAAATAGGTGAAAGATTGTGCCTGCGGCCCCCACCTCTATTCAAGGAAGGATTTTCCAAGTTGGCATAAATGGATTCCTTGACCCCTCTCTCAAACCACCTATCTTCTCTGTCTAAAATGTGAACATTAATGTCCTCAAATGAGTGTCCTTTTTCCTTTAGATGAAGATAAACTGCTGACTCTGGTCCTGTGGTGTTACTTCTCCTGTGTTGGGCCATCCTCCTGTACAAAGGTTGTTTGGTTTCTCCAATGTAGAGTTCAGAGCACTCCTCACTGCACTGGATTGCATAAACTACGTTGCTTTTCTTGTGTTTTGGAGTTTGATCTTTGGGGTGTACAAGCCTCTGTCTCAGTGTGTTGGTGGGTTTAAAATATACAGGTATCTGGTGTTTGCCAAATATCCGTTTTATCTTTTCAGACACGCCAGCCATGTAAGGAATAACCAGGTTCTTCCGTTTACTCTGAGTCTCAGCCCTATCTGTCGCTGTTTTAGGTCTGGTAGATTTAGATTTAGTGAAGGCCCAATTTGGATATCCACAGGCCTTCAGAGCTGTTCTCAGGTGCTGATTTTCATTCTTTTTGGAATCCAAGGAGGTGGGGATAGTTTCTGCTCTGTGTGACAATGTCCTGATGACTCCTAGTTTGTGCTGCAGTGGATGGTGGGAGTCAAACATCAGATATTGATCTGTGTGTGTGGGTTTCCTGTCGATCCCTATTTCTAGCTTGCCACTGGTCCCAATGAGGACTTCACAGTCTAGGAATGCCAGTCTGTTGTCCTTGGTGTCTTCTCTGGTGAACCTAATGTTGGCATCTATAGTGTTTACAGTATATGGTCCATGAAGGCCTGTACTTCCTGGGCCTTGATTTTGACCCAGGTGTCATCCACATACCTAAACCAGTGGGTGGGCACCGTTCCCTGGAATGTGTTGAGTGCTTTCTTCTCCACTTCTTCCATGTATAAATTGGCCACAATGGGTGACACAGGAGAACCCATGGCACAGCCGTGTTTTTGTCTGTAAAAGTCACCTCTGTATGAGAAATAAGTGGTGTTAAGACACAGGTCCAGAAGATGGCAGATCTGGTTTGGGTTGAGATGGTTTCTCCTTTCAAGGGTGCTGTCCTCTTCTAGTCTCTTCCTGACAGCGGATAGAGCATGAGTGGTGGGGATGCTGGTGAAAAGGGAGGACACATCGAAGGAGACCATAGTTTATTATTTATTTATTTATTTATTTATTTATTTATTTATTATTTCTAACTTATATCTAACTTATATTATTTCTAACTTATATCACCGCCCATCTCCCCCCACAAGGGGACTCTAGTTTCATCTGTATCCACACGTTACAGATGCTTCTGATATCCAAAGGATGTCAAGCTACAGACAATTCCACCTGGATGACTGAGAACCTTCATATACTAAAACTCTCCTGTTTGTCTGTTTGTAACCTTCAGTTGGGTGAAACGGTGCAGTGTACGGCAACAATTTTTGAACCAAGGTGCCCCAAATGGGCTAACTTACAGAATGCATTCAAAATCCAGGTTAGATTAATCTAATCTAAAGCATCAGATTTCTGATTCAGACTGCATCAAAAGGCATCAAAGCCAAAATAATGGGGCTGGACCCCAAAGTCCAGTTTTCTATTTTGTTGTTAGCTACAGGACAGTGGCTTGGATCCTAAGAAATCTATGGGGATTCTATGGCTCTAGAACTACATCTGGCCTGGATACAGTTACCAGATACCTGAACAGGCAAAGGAGGACATGGACAATTGGAAAGGTAGTCAAATGGGGGGAAAGGAGGACACACTAGCTCTTTCAATTTTTTGGCATCCGTGACAAAAGTTTCAGTGAAAAACTATAAAAATATATATATTCTTAGGTCTACATATATATGAAATTACCTTTTCCAGCATCAGAAAGCCTGGTTTTTCAATCGCAATATTGTTCCAACAAATCTTTATTTTCAAGAACATATGCTAGCGATAATATAGAATTGACGACGACACACTTTCCAAATTTTACCATAGAAACGTATGACAAATCAATGGGATCTTTTGAAGGAGCTGGATTGAAGCCCATGGCTGGAATCAGGAAATAAATAATGTAAATCTAGGCTGTCGAGTCTGTCAACAGATGAGGGAAAGAAAGGAGGAGAAATTTACAAGGTCACAATACACAAAAGTTTGAATGACTATTGTTGTGAAAACAGCCCAAAATTAAAACAAAAAAAACAAGGCACTCAAAAAGCCAGACAATATTTGTTTTTAAGCCTATGCTTGCCAGACAGAGGACATGAGGACAAAAAGGACAACATGTCCTCCTTTTGCCAGACACTTTTTGCACCCTCCAAAATTCTCCTAGTTCCACTTGCCAAAACTTAGAGGTACATTTTCTAAGGTTGTGCAGATTTGTGGGGAGATTCATCCCTTTGTTGAAGGCTTGAGCGAAATCCTCCTTTCAAGCAACATTTCAGAGTGATGTCCTAAACAGCACAGGAGATATTTCAGTTCCAGGATCATGGGTTTCTGTGTATGGGCAGCATAGGTAGACGTTACGGAGCTGGGAGCTGAGAGCGCATTCCAGGCTGATAAGAGATCACACAGCTTGGAGAGCGTGGGAGGAAAAGGAGCAAGCAGGCACCTCCCTAAATTCCCAAGGGTATTTTTCCCCTTAGCTCAGTAAAGGAACCTTTAGTCTATCAAGATTCTGTATGAGGTAGAAACAATAAAGAATTTGAATTTCGGCTCAGTGCTGTTTCTTCACCCATTTCCCTACAGTACAGTAGTCCCTGATGTCAATGCAAACTGCCTTGGCAAGGCCATACATCTCTCTCCTTTGACCTTCTCCAGAGCAACATTTTGTTGTGTGGGGCTTTACTATGAGTGCCACCTCTTTGTGGCAGTTCATCCATAGGATTCTAGTAGTTTCCTGATCTTTTGAGGCAGGAAGACACATGAAAATTGTGGTGCTAACTCTGAAACAGACTTAACACCATTTTAAAAGATACTGAACTCCGAAACAGCAAGAGAAGCAAATCCTAAATATGACCATCTGTGTGATATGGCTCATACATTACTACACCCTCTATTATGTCTTTTCTACTGGTCAAAAAAAAAAGACACTTGAGTCAGGAATAACTATTTCTGTTGCCTCTGAAACTTCTGTAACTCCACTAAATTCCTATAAGTTTGGAAGAATTCCAACATATACAAACAGGCCAAGGTAATGAAGTACTGATTCAAGATCTCAGGCACGTTTAATATATATTAATTAAGAACAATAATAATCCAATACACTACATCCCTCCCCACCAGGATACAGATGTTATATTTACATATTTAAGTGCTATGGTAGCTTGCATATGCAAATAGCATAATGTTGGTTACCACAAACAGAAGTGCCTGCAATGTTTGATGGTACTGGTGATCATGGAGAAACTACTGGTTCTGGGTTGACTTCAGGAGTAGGTGCTAGTGGTGGTAACTCAGGAATTAGAGTTGAGTCTACAGCCATATCAATCATAACTTCTTTCAGTAGCTTTCTTGCCTTCAGCTGGACAATGTATTGTGTTTCAGGATGAAGACATTACTCAATCTGTGTTAGCTGTTTTTCTGAACCCTGATCAAATTAGATTTGAGAAGGTCCAACCTTGAACATAAAGTACGACCAAAGAACAGCATTGCTGGCCTTTGATTTGTTGTTGCCTGTGTACTCTGTTGCAATATGTAAATAGAAGTATAGCAAGTTTTTGATTCAGTGTGAACATTTCCCTAGACAATACCTGCAAAGCATTCTTGAGACTTTGAACAAACTTTTCAGCCAATCCATTTGTAGCTAAGTGATAGGGGCTGGTGTTATGTCTGATTCCATTCTTTTTCAGGAATGTTGGAAATTGTCCAGCTACAGTTGTGGTCCATTGCTGCTCACTCGTTGTTCTGGAACACCAGTTCTTGCTAAGAATTTTCTCAATACATCTGTGGTATGTGTGCTATTGTTGAAGTCATTGGAAACACCTCTGGCACTTTGAACAAGTATCCGCCACAACTAAAATGGTTGTACCTGTACAGTGGTGCTTAAAAGTTCGTGAACTTTTGAATTTTCAATATTTCTGCATAAATATGTCCTAAGATGTGATCTGTTCTCCACACAGGTCCTAAAACTAGATAAAGACACCCCAATTAAACAAATTAGTAAAAAACATTGTACTTGTTCATTTATTTATTGAGGGAAATGATCCAAAGCTGCATATTTGTGTGTGCCAGAAGCATGTGAACCTCAAGGATTATCAGTTCATTTCAAGGGGAAATTAGAGCCTGGCGTTTCAATCAATGGGATCATAATCTGGTGTGAGTGTGGGAGGTCCTGTCTTATTTAAAGAACAGAATTCTGGGTATTCATTATCAAAGTCTGATCTTCACAACACAGGAATGTGGAAGTATGTCATGGCTTGAATAAAGATTTCTGAGGACCTCCAAAAAACAGTTGTTGATGCTCACCAGGCTGGAAAAAGTTACAAAACTATATCCAAAGAATTTGGATTCCAGCAGTGCACTGTCAAGCAGATCATGTACAATAGAAGGCAATTCAGCACTAGGTGTTTGCCAATATAAGTTTTTAATTCTATTTCTGTTGGTTTTAGTTTAGCATCTCTGAAATGCTGCTGGAATTCACATTGTGATATAAACAACAGAACCAGTGTCCAATTGCACCAAGATGGTGTGGCCACTCACTTCTGATGTGAGCATATTGCCAATTTCATTTCACCTTTTATGCATTAGATTTCGAGATTAGCTGTCCCTATTTTACTTCCATTATCACATTCTTCATCTTTATCACACACAACTGGATTCCTTTTAAAGTAATGGCTTGGTTGCTTATCCTGAGTAAATGGTTTGTTTTTACCTGAGTAACAAGCTGTTTGAAGATGTCATGTATGCATTTTGGGAGCTTTCTTCTTTAAATCTGCATTGAGCTGGCATGTGTGAACCTCTGCCACAACAACATCAGAGTTTATTTGGGCCTGTTACTCTGTGTGTGTATGCTGTTGCAAGCTTGGTCATGTTTCCTTTCACTCCTGATTGCAGCTTTATAGTATTTCTAGCAGCAGTTTCCATGGAGATAACAATTCCAAATGCTCTCCTCAATGTTAAATCTGTCTCTGTTAAGAGTCCTTTTTGAATGCTTTCTTTCAGAATTCCACAGAAAAGTTTCTCAATTGTTTTGCCCTTTGCCAAGTTTGCAACGTTCAGATACTTTTTTTGCATATTACAATGGAGTGTGCCTCTTTTTGTTTGTGTTTGTGGAACCTGAAGTGGTCTGTAATCAATGATCATTTTAATACCAAATGTCCCTGCATTATTTCTGCAAAGCTGAATTCTGAGGGGTTTTGTGAAGCAATTAATTCTTCATGTGGGCTAAGTGGCTGTTTACGAGATAAGATGTCCACTGACTCATCCACTATCTCTTGATTGCTTATGTCTGTGTTTTCTTCCCTTCCTTTCCCAGCCTCCCCACAATCTCTCACAGTGTAGTGGGTATGGCTATATTAAAAAGTGTCCTTTTATCATTATAGGTCAAGAAAGGTTTGGGAACATGACCCGGGTCTACTACCGAGAAGCTGTGGGAGCTTTTATCGTCTTTGATGTTACGAGGCCAGCCACTTTTGAAGCGGTAACCAAATGGAAGGAGGATTTGGACACTAAACTGACTCTTCCTAATGGCAAGCTGGTGCCAACTGTCCTGTTAGCAAACAAATGTGATCAAGGCCAAGAGTTACTGGTGAATAATGGCCTCAAGATGGAGCAGTTCTGCAAGGACAATGGCTTTGTGGGGTGGTTCGAAACATCCGCTAAGGTAACTCCCTTCTGTGCTGGATAACAGTAGTGGCCCATTCATTGAGATTAGGCTTGGTCACCATTCATTAGATTCTACTGTCCACTGAAGGGCCAGATTATGGCCACCTGATCCCCTAAGCACAGCCCAACAATGGTGAGCTTCATCCCTTCTATTGCTTAACTAACAAGACTCAGTAAGTGCTAAAAGCTAACGCTGAGTGTGGCAGTGAAAGAGTTAAGGGCATGATAGCTAGGGGGGGAAACTCTGTGGTGCCCCCTTCCCTTGGAGCCCTAAGCACGTCCTTGTTTTGATTAATGGTTAACCCAGGGCTGGTCCACTGGGAAGTCCAGTGTGGGACAATATTATATCCCTTTATCAAGATCATGATTCAGAGCAGATTCAGCTGAGGATGCAAATTCAATTAATGACATAATAAATAAGTGGCATAATAAAGCTTTGGAAAAGTGAAGGGCATGTAATGGCCACTATTGGGATTGGGATTGATTGATTCATTGCACTGTGGGGACCATTGGGGTCAGAGGAAGAGATTTTTCACATTGAGCTCAATTCATTTTTTTTCCTAAGAATTCCTGTGGGGATTCTGTAAATGAAGAAGACCTGGAATGAAGAGGTCCTTTGCTTTTCAGTATGCCAGCTTCATATATTAAAAAAATAACCTGTAAAGAAAATAAAGGTCAGACAGGGGGAGGGCATCATTGTATTGTTTCCCACTCAAACTTTTCCTTATATAAATGTGTATATTTGTGTTTTTTTAAAAATGTACCTTGGATTAATTCTATAGCATTAAGTTTATTTCTGTTGGGGTTTATAAAATACCCAGAATTTACAAGTAGATTAATTATACAGGAGAGGCTAGAGGTATATAGGTGAGAGTTGATACTTTCTGCAAGTCATCCAATTAGCAGCCATTGTAGAAGGTATGATGTGACTCATATTACAGGTGCTATAGTTTAGCTGGGTGTGGCAGATAATTTGTTTGACCTATAACGTGATTGGTTAATATTTGTATAAAAGTAGTGAAGCTGTAGTGTTCACTCTCTTCTCGTTACTTCATCTCATCTGTATCTGTGTTGGACGTTACTGGACTGTAGTTTGGACTTCGTATGTATATAAATAGACTATTTTATCTAATCTCTGTTTGAGTGTCTATTTACTGCTTAGAACGTATTTCTCTGAAGTCGTGGAGAAGCACTGGCCGCCCCAGCGTTGCGTGCTCTGACAATTTCCCCTTTAAAATTGAGAGAGAGAGATCTGTTGGGACTAATCAGTATAAATGCTGTTTATTATATTTCAAAAACTTAATACTAACAACATAAGGCTGTTGATAGTTGAGGTAAAATAGGGACTTATGCAAAACTCTGATTTGTGAGTTCTGCTTATACTGTGTATCAGTGTTTCTCAACCTTGCAACTTTAAGATGTGTGGACTTCAACTCCCAGAATTCCCTTGCCAGCATGGCTGGCTGGGGAGTTCTGGGAGTTGAAGTCCACACATCTTAAAGTTGCTAAGGTTGAGAAACACTGCTGTATATGGAAGTCAATTCAGTATGTAGTAATGCAGGTTTTAAATAACTGGGTCTCCAATATGTTTCAGCCAGTGGCAAAATGAAACTATCTACTGTGGAGCTGAGAAAGAAATTAAATTATTTTGCATTGTATGGAGAAGCAATTTCTTTTCTTCAGGTTGGATTCTCCAGTCTGGCCTGCAACTTGTTCTATAAAACCAACAGAAAGCAAATTCAAGATAGAGTATACATTTCACTTACCATAAGAGATGATTAAGTCTACCAGCTCATCTGGCTTCTCTCCACAGAGAATGAGTGTTAGAAGTGCAAAATAAATTATATGCATATACAGTATATGTTCACAATACATGGCGATTATATTTTTTTTAAAAAATTGCGTATTTTTTTGGTAGAGAGATCCATCAAGCAGTAGCTTCCATGACTGCTAAAACTGGATCCAGAGGTCGCTTTTTCTGACTGAAGATCTTTCATCAGTGGAAGCTCCTTCTGTTGGAGGAAATAATCCATGAGATCTACTACTGTATTAGACTGGTTTTGCAGATGTGGATATTGTTTAATATAAAATGCAAATTCTCTCTCCCGTTACATTGTTTCTGCTACTTTGGAACAAGTTCCATTATTCGGTTACAGTATCCCAGTAATGAGAATCCTTTCACCAGGTCTCCATTATTATAAATCATTTCCTCAAGTGCTTGAGACCATCTTGTTTATTTTATATGCCCCGAACAGGAATGTGACTGTAGACCATATAGGCCATGAAGTTTATGGGTCAGTCTTCTTCCTGGTTTTTATTGAGTGGTTTCATTATCGTTGTGCCTTCCAGTTACTCTTGATTCCTGGCAACTGCCCGGACAAATCCCTGCAGTTTTCTTGGCCATATTTCTGGAAGTGGTTTGCCGTTGCCTTCTTCTGAAGGCTGAGAGAGAATGACTGGGCCAAAGTCAGCTGGCTTTGTGTCCAAAGCAGGACTAGAATTCAGTCTTCCAGGTTCTAACCTGATGCCCTTAATTACTAAACCAAACTGAGTCTTATTGAGTGGTTTAATCTACCCCAATACAGTTTGTCTCTTCCTGTCTTCTAACACATGGAATTATTTGTCGGAAGCTCTTATTTCTGGAGTCACATCAACACCACAATCTTTTTTTAATTGATTATTTTTATTTTATTTTATTTTAATATTCCATAAGGCAAGAAAGAAACACCCCCGGTCTGTGCGATTGGCTCCCGCCTGCAAACCCCGCCCCCCGGTCTGCACGATTGGCTCCCGCCTGCAAAACCCGCCCCCCAGTTCGCGTGATTGGCTCCTGCCTGCAAACCCTGTCCCCCGGTCCACACGATTGGCTCCCGCCTGCAAACCCTGCCCCTCTGTCCACGTGATTGGCTCCTGCCTGCAAACCCCACCCCCTGCCCACACGATTGGCTCCTGCCTGCAAACCCCGCCCCCTGGTCCGCAGGATTGGCTCTCGCCTGCAAACCCCACCCCCCAGTTTGTGGAAAAATTGTCTTCCACGGAACTGGTCCCTGGTGCCAAAAAGGTTGGGGACCCCTGCCAGAGACCATAAATGACGCCAGTCATTGTAGTAGATTAGTTGCATTTATATTAGCTTCTCATTCAAATAGATAATATTTACAGTTCTCTTCCAGATGCCTGGAAGTATTACAATTCCACATACCAGGTAGTAGTAACAAGCAAACAGGAGGAAACAGAAACAGAAACAGAGTAAGCAGGAAGGCAGGGCGGGGCGGGGCAGGCAGGCAGGCTCTTGTATACTCTTCAGCCTGGATCACCTGCTGCCTGACCTTCCAAAGTTTGCAGGTGATTACCTAATAAGGCTATGTTGCTGTGACTTACTCCTCAAAAGAATAATACACCAACATGGTCTAGTTTAGGGCAATGCTACATTGAGCTCTAACTCCCCCCCCCCCCAGGTCATCAGAAAGCATAAAAATAATCTCTCTTGCTTGTGCTTGAAATTTATTTATTTATTTTCTATCCCGCCTTTATTATTTTTATAAATAACTCAAGGCGGTGAACATACCTAATACTCCTTCCTCCTCCTATTTTCCCCACAACAACCCTGTGAGGTGAGTTGGGCTGAGAGAGAGTGACTGGCCCAAGGTCACCCAGCCAGCTTTCATGCCTAAGGTGGGACTAGAACTCACAGACTCCTGGTTTGCCATTGGCTCCTTCCTAGGGCTGAGAGACAGGGACTGGCCCAAGGTCACCCAGCCGGCTTTCATGCCTAAAGCGGGACTAGAACTCTCAGTCTCCTGGTTTGCCATTGGCTCCTTCCTAGGGCTGAGAGACAGGGACTGGCCCAAGGTCACCCAGCCGGCTTTCATGCCTAAAGCGGGACTAGAACTCTCAGTCTCCTGGTTTGCCATTGGCTCCTTCCTAGGGCTGAGAGGGAGTGACTGGCCCAAGGTCACCCAGCCGGCTTTCATGCCTAAGGTGGGACTAGAACTCATCATCTCCTGGTTTGCCATTGGCTCCTTCCTAGGGCTGAGAGAGACAGTGACTGGCCCAAGGTCACCCAGCCGGCTTTCATGCCTAAGGTGGGACTAGAACTCATCGTCTCCTGGTTTGCCATTGGCTCCTTCCTAGGGCTGAGAGACAGGGACTGGCCCAAGGTCACCCAGCCGGCTTTCATGCCTAAGGCGGGACTAGAACTCTCAGTCTCCTGGTTTGCCATTGGCTCCTTCCTAGGGCAGAGAGACAGGGACTGGCCCAAGGTCACCCAGCCGGCTTTCATGCCTAAGGCGGGACTAGAACTCACAGACTCCTGGTTTCTAGCCCAGCACCTTAACCACTAGACCAAACTGGCTCTCCAGTTTGCAATTAGCTTGAAAGGGTTATACCTTGTTATACCTTTATACCTTGTTCTTTTTAATCATTCTTCTCTCATTGGTTTGAAGACTTTTCTTTGTAGCATGGCAGGACTAAGGTCTTGAAAAAAACAACAACACTTTATCTCCATCCCAATTTATCTCTTTTACTCCATGAGCTTTCTGCAGATTTTTGTTCTTTCACCTGATTATTTTACAAAACTAATTAGCATATCTTTTGGGTTTTGCATTTGATTGAACTTAGAAGGAAAGACTCTATGGATGCATTCCACATCATTATCTTGAAGTTTTTAATCTGGTAGCTTGTAAATAAGTTTTGAGATAAGATATCCAATTAAATGAGTCTTTTCTGCAATTTTCCTAATTCCTCTAATTCTCAAATTATTTCTGTTTCTAAATATCAACCAAATCCAATCTAATGTTACTATTTAACACTATCTAATGTTCATATTTTTTGAACTTTTCCATATCAAGCTCATTTTTCATAGCAACATTATATGCTTTGCTAGCAGTCTGGAACATCTTTGAAATTTGAGGAAACAGATCTTTTAGTCATTTATTAACTTGTTCAAGCATCCTTGCCAGATCTTTTCTAAACAAAGTAGATGTTTTATCTCATTCCTCCTTTAGTTCTTGTTTGAGTTGCTTAATCAGATTTCCTATCAAGTCAACCTTGAGCCTTCTTCTCCGGTGGCACTTGGCTTTTGTGCCCTCCAACAGGCACTTTCCTCCCCCACCATCTCTTCTTCACTGCCAAAGAAGGATGTTGTCTCAGCCGTCCTTGACTCATCCAAGTACACCATACAGCAGAGCTTTCCAAACTGTGTGTCGGGACACATTAGTGTGTCGGCGGCAGTGTCTGGGTGTGTCGTGGCTGCTGCTGCCTCTGAGCCCTGCCAGGATTCCGTGCAGGTCCTAGTGCCTGCCTTGTGCCTCGCTGCCTCCAAACCTGCTGTGATTCCACGCAGGTCCTAGTGCCTGCCTTGTGCCTTGCTGTAAGAGTGTGTCGTGAAATGATGCATGTCTAAAAAATGTGTCACCAACATGAAAAGTTTGGAAAGCTCTGCCATACAGTATGTTGCTGATCTACTACTTGCACCATCTTGGTTTGTTCTTGAGTTTTGATCAGTTCAAAAGAGGCAGCAAATTTTCTTCTGTAATTAGCTTTTCAGTAATGGAAACTGCCAGGAAAGCTAGGGATTTTTGAATAAATGCTACATTTGGACAGCAGTTGGCTGTGTGTCAATAGATGAATTCAATTTACCTGCTTTGTAGGAGGGCCCCACAGTTCAGATGAAGTTTTCTAGATGAAAGGAGAATTTTCCAAAGCAGAGTTACTTTCAAGGAGTACTGTTTATTCTTTGTGCATGGCATTCAGTGGGCTCCTCATTCTGTTTGGTCCTAATTTGCACATCATTTCCAGGTTTTGTAATGCTTTTTTAAATAGGCATATGCTTGTTAGTATTATAATCGATTCGGCCCCGAAAGACAGAGGGTTCATCATAACGATTTTAAAAGGAATGCAGAATGTTAACAAACACATTGTAAACTGCACAAATGTATCACTTGGTTTTGCTGAATGCTTTATTTTGATCATGAAGACACAAATATCCTAGCATTTGGCCCCTAAAAGGTCTAGACTTTTTGTGCGTGCTCTAAATAAATAAATAAATAAATGCACACAAAATGCTTGGGGATGTTCTTATACTGTGTATTCCTAGATCCATAGATAATGCAAGAGAAAGAAAGATATCACTTGTCTCTTGGAAAATAGAATAGAATATATAAATTGAATAAATTAAAAAAAATCCAGTGCACAGGGACCGGAAGTACATATTCCAACATCCTCCATGGGTTAACAATGGACTTCCAGGGAAGAAATGGCAAACAACCTCAATGGAACGAAGAGCCGGCAAGTAGACCGGCTCTTTGTAATTCCTCTCCGGACAAGGAGAGGACTTGAGATCACCCACAAGTGCTCCATACAGTTGCTCCTCATGAGGAGATTGCAAGATTGTGGTCTCTGGTGGGTTTAGAGCTCTGGGAGACGAGGGAATAGTCATCTTGCTCAAACTGCAGTGTGCGCCTTGAAAAGAACATTGGGTTCGCATACTTCCTTTTCTAATCACCTTCAGAAATTGCTTGTTAACTGCTTTTCAGCTATTAGGAACTTTACTGATTAGAAAGATACAGTGCAAAATTGGAATAGAAGGCATTCAGCTATGGAGAATTTGTAAAGGGATGCCTGGAACATACAGCTCTTGGCATTCCAGTCAAAGGTGATAAAGGTGTGTGAGATTGTGCTGAAGCTGAGACAGAAAAAGGAGTACTTTTAGCCCCAAACAATCAGCAGATGAAAGAGGCTGTTACTGACTTATCAAAGAAACAGATTCTTAGCCTGTCATGCAGATAGCCTGGGGAAAAAGAAAAGAAAAACCTTCAGAGAGTCCCCACCTTAACAAATTTGCCAAGAAAAGAGCAGTTCTCAGGATTCTATACTCTAAACCAGTGTTTCTCAACCTTGGCAACTTTAAAACATGTGGACTTCAACTCCCAGAATTCCCCAGCTGGCTGGCTGGGGAATTGTGGGAGTTGAAGTCCACACATCTTCAAGCTGCCAAGGTTGAGAAACAGTGCTCTAAACCCTAATTGTTGGCATTAAAACTCATTAGAAAGTCCACTTGAATCTTGCTTCCTTGACAATGCTCTGAAATCAAGGGGCTTGAGAAAACGTGTTCTTCAACGCAGGGGTCACTGGCCCTCATACTGAAGCAGAGGGATCAGAGTAGAGAGTTGGTTAATTTTTGGTAGCAAAACTTCAGGAGGAGTCTAACTTTAGCTTATGTCTATGAAGGTTCTCAGTCATCCACGTGGAATTGTCTGTAGCTTGAATCATGTCAACTGGATTTCTATTTTCTTAGTGGAAATGTTTCACTCCTTATCCAAGGAGCTTCTTCAGTCTGAGTAAAGTTAGTAAGGGAATCCTTAAATATGTTTCTAGGCTGGCTGTGTGACCTTGCACCTGGGGCTAGGTCATGGTTATTTTGAGATGTTTGTTTCTAAGTCCCTTTATCATCTAAAGGAGGATCGTTAAGATTACCATGCTGCTGTTGAGCTTGTGAAATGGTCTTAATCTTCCTAGGCACAGAAGACAAAGCAGGAAGGAAGATAGGGGAAAGGTTATGCCTGAGGCCCCCACCTCTATTCAAGGAAGGATTTTCCAAGTTGGCATGAATGGATTCCTTGACCCCTCTCTCAAACCACCTATCTTCTCTGTCTAAAATGTGAACATTAATGTCCTCAAATGAGTGTCCTTTTTCCTTTAGATGAAGATAAACTGCTGACTCTGGTCCTGTGGTGTTACTTCTCCTGTGTTGGGCCATACAGGAGAAGTAACACCACAGGACCAGAGTCAGCAGTTTATCTTCATCTAAAGGAAAAAGGACACTCATTTGAGGACATTAATGTTCACATTTTAGACAGAGAAGATAGGTGGTTTGAGAGAGGGGTCAAGGAATCCATTCATGCCAACTTGGAAAATCCTTCCTTGAATAGAGGTGGGGGCCTCAGGCATAACCTTTCCCCTATCTTCCTTCCTGCTTTGTCTTCTGTGCCTAGGAAGATTAAGACCATTTCACAAGCTCAACAGCAGCAGGGTAATCTTAACGATCCTCCTTTAGATGATAAAGGGACTTAGAAACAAACATCTCAAAATAACCATGACCTAGCCCCAGGTGCAAGGTCACACAGCCAGCCTAGAAACATATTTAAGGATTCCCTTACTAACTTTACTCAGACTGAAGAAGCTCCTTGGATAAGGAGTGAAACGTTTCCACTAAGAAAATAGAAATCCAGTTGACATGATTCAAGCTACAGACAACTTTAGCTTATGAAATTTAAATGTATGAAATTTACAATAGCTTATGCCTTGTAATAAAATTTGTTAATTGGAACAGGTGCTACTAGATTCCTTCAGAGGGATTGGGGAACACATCCAAAACTGCAAATTTAGAATGCAACCCCAGGCATGCCATTTTGTCAACAGATACTATTTCAGAAACCTTGATTGCCTAAAATATCCCTCTCCCTTGAGCTTCAAAACCTACAGAATTTCATGTCACTGGAAACTAAAACTACAGTCCTGTATGAAACGAGACATAGTTTTATATCTTGGGATTGCAAGCGTCATAAATCCTAAGAGATTTGCATGGCTAGTCATAAAATTTTTCATCTGGAAGAGAGAATGGCCCATAAAAACTAATAAAGGCACATTATGTCAGCAAATGAAAAGTAGCTACCCAGATTTAAGGGAATTTATTCCAGATATTACAATGGAGAACTCTAAACTCTAATCTGGAGGCAGCACTTTTGCATCACGGAAGGAAGAATGATGCAAAAGACAAGATTGGCAACAAACACTAAACTACGTTAAAGATTGCTTGAGGGTGTATTCAATAAAGTGTTTATTTAACGTTAACATAAAATCAGTCCATTTTTACTCTCCGCTGCTTGTGCAGGCATTAGTCAGTTTTATTACCAATACCCAAAGGTTCTTTATACTTTTATATTTTATATTTATATCTGGGGAGTGGGAGAGGGATTAGGCATAGAGATCAGATCAAATCATCACATGCATAACTTACAGCAACAGCTTTTAAAACCTTCCATCTAATTTTTTTTTTTTGACATCAATACCAAGAAAGATTCCCATTAGTTATATCCCACATACCCAGGGATAATTGCACTCTTGCTTGAAGTTTAACCAGGATTTTTTTTTTTTTGGTAGCAAAGATACAAAGAATATTTGTACAAATTTCAAAGAATTACATATTGTGTATCAGCCTTCCATGACCCATGTCTTCCAGAGGTTTTCCCCCAAATTTCAGGCCAGGTCAGGTTGGCCAGGAATTCTGAGAGCATTCATCTAAATCATACAGAGTACACCAAATTGGGAAATACTTGATAACTGTGAAGTATTTATTTATTTATTTATTTATTTATTTATTCAATTTATTCCCCGCCCATCTCCCATACAAGGGACTCTGGGCGGGTCACAACAATCAAAGTTAAAAACAATACAATAATTTTAAAAAATACAATATAAATAAATAAAATACAAGATGGGGGACGTAGGGAACGTAGCATAGTGTTGCTACGGGGCTAGCCAACCCCAAGAGGCACTCCCGCCTCCGTTGTCCCAGGCCAGGTGGCAGAGCCAGGTCTTAAGGGCCTTCCGAAAGGTCAGGAGGGAGGGGGCCAGTCTCACCTCCGGGGGCAAGATATTCCATAGGGCGGGCGCTATCGCAGAGAAGGCACGCCTCCTGGACCCCGCTAGATGGAATTCTCTTGTTGAGGGGGTCCGAAGCATGCCCTCTCTGCATGCACGGGTGGGGCGGGCTGACGTTATTGGGACGAGACGGTCCCTCAGGTACCCTGGTCCTATGCCATGTAGGGCTTTAAAGGTGATCACCAACACCTTGAATTGGACCCGGAAGCAAACTGGCACCCAATGCAGCTCGCGAAGCAGAGGTGTTACATGGGCCGATCTCTTGGCCCCCATAACTGCTCGCGCCGCCGCATTCTGCACCAGCTGAAGCTTCCGGATACTCTTCAAGGGTAGCCCCATGTAGAGCGCATTACAATAGTCTATACGGGAGATGACAAGGGCGTGAGTGACTGTTCGGAGGGCCTCCCGATCCAGGAAAGGGCGTAACTGGCGCACAACTCGCAGCTGTGCAAAGGCCCTCCTGGCCACGACTGCCACCTGCTCTTCGAGCAGGAGTCGCGAGTCCAGGAGGACCCCCAGATTCCGCACTGGATCCGAGTGGGGTAGTGCAACTCCACCCAGAACCAAAGATGACAACTTCCCGGATCCAGGGGGGCCGTCAATCCACAGCCACTCCGTCTTACCAGGGTTCAGTTGAAGCCTGTTGTTCCCCATCCAGACCCCCACAGCCTCCAGGCACTGAGATAAGGCATTGACCGCATCACTTACTTCACCCGGGATGGAGATGTATACCTGGGTATCATCAGCATATTGGTGATACCTCATCCCGTGGTGACGGATGATCTCGCCCAGCGGCTTGATGTAGATGTTGAATAGGAGAGGAGAGAGAACCGACCCCTGAGGCACCCCACAAGTCAGGGGTCTTGGGTCAGCTCTATCCTCTCCTATCAACACCGACTGGGAACGGCCCCGGAGGAAGGAGGCGAACCAGCGCAGAACCACGCCGCCCGCCCCCAACTCCTTGAGCCGTCCCAAAAGTATACCGTGGTCGACGGTATCGAAAGCCGCTGAGAGATCTAAGAGAGCAAGGATGGACGCACTCCCTCCATCCCGCTCTCGCCAGAGATCATCCATAAGCGCGACCAATGCGGTCTCTGTCCCATGTCCCGGCCTGAAACCTGACTGGAAGGGGTCCAGATAATCCGTTTCCTCCAGAATCCTCTGGAGTTGCAACGCCACCACCTTCTCAACCACCTTTCCCAAAAAGGGAAGGTGGGAGACTGGGCGAAAATTGCCCAGGATGGTAGGGTCCAGGGATGGTTTCTTGAGGAGGGGGTGCACCAGCGCCTCCTTAAAGGCAGCCGGGAACACCCCCTCACTCAAGGACGAATTTATAATCGCCTGGACCCAGCCACATGTCACCTCACTAGCTGATTTTACCATCCAGGAGGGACATGGGTCAAGTTGGCATGTGGTGGCGTTTACAGTCCGGAGGATCCTGTCTACTTCATCAGGCCCAACAGGATCAAACTGCTCCCAGATAACATGGCAAGTACGGGCCTCTGGCATCTCCCCAGATCTTGTCTCACGCTTGGAGTCCAACTTGGAATGAATCTGAGCGATTTTGTCCTGCAGATGCTCAGAAAACTCTTCCGATCGGCCCTGTAAATGGGTCTCCCCTTGCTCCTGACCCAAAAGTGATCTTGTAATCTTAAACAGGGCCGTCGGGCGGCATTCTGCGGACGCAATAAGAGCGGAGAAATATTCACGTTTCGCCGCTCTTACCGCCACAAGGTAGGCCTTAACTGCGGCTCTAGATTGTGTCCGGTCAGATTCAGTCTTCGTCTTTCTCCAGCGGCGCTCTAGACGTCTCTTAACTCTCTTCAAGGTCCTCAACTCATCCGTAAACCACGGTGAGTGGCGGGCCGAACAGGGCCGGAGAGGTCGCACAGGCGCGATCTTATCCAGAGCCCTGGCCGCTTCCCTATTCCAGGCCGCGGCCAGGACCTCCACTGGACCGTGAAGCAAGTCCTCGGGAATAACCCCCAGCTCCTTCTGAAACCTCACTGGGTCCATCAGTCGCCGAGGGCGGACCAATCGAGTAGGTCCCACCTCCCTGCGGAGTGGGGCAGCAGAAGAGAGTCTCAGGGTCACCAGGGCGTGGTCTGACCATGACAATGGGGAAAGATGTAACTCTCCCCTCAGATCACATTGCCACTGCTCGGACAAGAAAACTAAGTCCGGGGTGAGACCACTGTCACGAGTCGGGTCACGAATAATCTGAGACAGGCCCATAGCTGCCATGGTAGCCATGAACTCCCGGGCCGCCTCCGAGGACCGTCCCAGGGACGGCAGATTGAAGTCCCCCAGAACCATGAGTCTGGGGAACTCCACCGCCAACCCCGAGACAGCCTCGAGCAGCTCAGGCAGGGAGGTCGCTACGCAGCAGGGAGGCTGGTACAGCAGCAACACTCCCAACTGTTCTCGTGAACCCAACTTGAAGAACAGGGTCTCACACCCGGCCACTTGTGGAGCAGCGCCCCTGAAGGCCACAAGGGACTCTCGGATGACAACTGCCACCCCTCCTCCCCTACCCCGGTGTCTCGGCTGATGCCACACCCGAAACCCAGCTGGGCACATTTCCGAGAGGGCTACTCCCCCCTCTGGGCCCAGCCAGGTCTCGGTAATACACACCAGGTCAGCCCCATCCTCTGTGATTAAATCACTTATAAGGGGGGCCTTGTTATTCACCGACCTGGCGTTCAGCAGCAACAGTCGGAGACCGGAGCCCACGAGGATCTGCTTACCAGGGCCTGGGTATGAACACGGGGGGCCGGAACGCACCACCGGTAACAAACACCGGGGGCGCCTTCCCCGGTAATGGCTCGCCCTCCGGTTCCCGTCATACCGTCCCCTGCCCGTCACCACCTGAATCAAATGGCCCGCCCCCCAGCCCCCAGAGATTCCCGACTCTGGCCTAGTAGCCTCCACTCCCAGGCCTCTGGAATTCTTGGGCTTAATCAAGGGTCCCTTATCCCATTCACCCATCATCCAATCTCACAACAAATGCATGTGCAGAGCTATTAAAATCTATTTGCATACCCTCCATCCACATAAGACAATACAGTCTGAAAACATAAATCCATAAATACTTGTCTCAATTCAAAAAAGTCAAGAAAATAAAATAACACAGTCACACTCGTGAAAATAGTACCATCCATCCTTGATAATTTTTAGAATTTTTCCTAAACGATTTCTGTTCTAAATCCCTTTGTCCTTTCAACGCTCTGTTGCTAAAACCAAGCAAGATACAGTAGGAAACACCAACTACAAATATTAATACTACCCAGTCACAGCTTGTGATTATTATGTGCTTTCCTGATCCAACAGGTGAAGTGATACTAACAGCCTTTTCTTCCATTGATTTCAGAATTACTTATTTGTATTGCATGGTGGCTCAGCGGGTAAGACGCCAGGCTTGTCGATCGGAAGATCGCAAGTTCAGAGGTTCGAATCCCTAGCCCTGCGTGCGGAGTGAGCTCCCGCACTCGCCCCAGCTCTTGCCAACCTAGCAATTCGAAAGCATGCAAATATAAGTAGATGAATAGGTACCACTTTGGTGGGTAGGTAACAGCGTTTCGTGTGCGTCATGCCAGCCACATGACCCTGGAAGCATCTTCGGACAACGCTGGCTCTTCGGCTAACAAACGGAGATGAGCACCGGCCCCTAGAGTCGGACACAACTGCAGAAATGTGCAGGGGGAACCTTTACCTACCTTTATTTGCTTGGAATGGATATATTTATTTATTATTCAGATTTATCACCGCCCATCTCTACAGCAGTAGACTCTGGGCAGTTTACAACAATAATATTAAAATTAAAAACCTATACACTTTAAAATACAATATAATAATAAATAAAGAATATCCAGAGGATGGTAGGATCTTAAAAAGGAGGATATCACGGGGCTAACCAGCCCCAGGAGGAACTATTACCTCCTTCATCCCAAGCAAGGTGGCAGAACCAGGTCTTTAAAGACTTCCAGAAGGCTAGGAGCGAGGGCGCCCACCTCACCTCCAGGGGCAAGATATTCCACAGGGCGGACGCTATCGCAGAGAAGGCACGCCTCCTGGACCCCGCTAGATGAAATTCTTTTATTGATGGCGTCCAAAGCATACCCTCCCTGCATGACCGGGTGGGGCGGGCAGATGTAGTCGGGATGAGACGGTCCCTCAGGTACTCAGGTATATATGCTGTTGTTGCTGTCCCCCTTCTTTGCATATGTCCCACTGGATTGGGTGATCTGCTTGTTTGCAGTACGCTTGCTATCAATGAGTGATGCAATGCAGAATTTATTGTTCATATTGTCCAGCCAGCTTGTTGCAGAGCTTCACACAGTTTGGGTCTGAGAGGGAGTAACTGGCCCACAGCCACCCACTTCCCTATGCCTAAAGGAGGACTAGAACCTGGGTTTCTCTGCTCCTAATCCAGTACCTTAACCATTATACCACACTGGCGTATGTATGTATGTATGTATGTATGTATGTATGTATGTATGTATGTATGTATGTATGTCAGGTCCCATAAATCTTGCAATGTATATATATTTGCAATTTTGTCTGGGTGCATCAGTCTCTGGGCTGCAATACATGTGCAGTACACCACTGTTTATGGCTACTGTAATGCTATGTGGGAATGACCTTGGGAGACAGGGGGAAGAGCCACAGCCAGGAGAACAGTTGGATAAGTGGCAGCTGAGCCCGCAGCAGGAAACTGGATGTGGCAAATGTCTCAGAAGAGACCCTCCCTAGTTTCTTGGGCTGTAAAGGCGAGGGGGGAGAAATGTACTTTCAGACTTGCAAGATTCTGTTAATGTCACCTTACCATAAAGTAGAATTAGCTCATCTGGTTGTGCTTCCTGTCTGGACTACCTCGCTAGGCTGATAGATACAGGCATGAAGAACCATCCTACTTTAGCCTGGCTTAGGTTTATCATGTGACAATAAAATGGGGTGGGGTAACTGTGTACATAGCTTTGAGCCCCTTTGAGCAATGAGCAGATGTGGTTCATAATTAATATGATAATGTATTACTGTAATTTGTCCTGCTTCTCCGGTTGCTGCAGTTTATAAACCTAGGTTTATAAACTCCTGTTGGGGGAGTTGGGCGGTCATATAAATTTAAATAATAAATAAAATAAAATAAATAAATAGGTAGAATATTTATTGACTTTTCTTAGGAATGTGGCCTTATTGGGGCTTCCTGTGGGGAATGGCAGACTGAGCGGTACTGCTTTTTTAAGCAGCGCTGATGGCACAGCATTTTTTGGGCATGGGCTGGGTCCCTGCAGCCTGAAGAATTATTTATTTATTTATTTATTTTTATTTATTTAATTTTTATCCCGCCTTTATTATTTTTATAAATAACTCAAGGCTGCGAACATACCTCATACTCCTTCCTCCTCTTATTTTCCCCACAACAGCAACCCTGTAAGGTGGGTTGGGCTGAGAGAGAGTGACTGGCCCAAGGTCACCCAGCTGGCTTTTATGCTTAAGGCGGGACTAGAACTCTCAGTCTCCTGGTTTGCCATTGGCTCCTTCCTAGGGCTGAGAGGGAGTGACTGGACCTAGGTCACCCAGCCGGCTTTCATGCCTAAGGCGGGACTAGAACGCTCAGTCTCCTGGTTTGCCATTGGCTCCTTCCTAGGGCTGAGAGGGAGTGACTGGACCTAGGTCACCCAGCCAGCTTTCATGCCTAAGGCGGGACTAGAACTCACCGTCTCCTGGTTTCTAGCCCAGCACCTCCAGGAAATCATCCCTTTTGTTCTCCAGACAGCATTTTCTTGTGGGGGGGTGGTCATGGAACGGAGTACCTGCAATCAATCTATGATTGAGAATGCTGGGAGGCATGAGTAGTAATAGTGTATACCTTTTTTGTATTGGGCTGATCAGATAAGGGAAATGCTGACTCACCGGAAGTGACGTCATAGTCCCCCCCCCCATGATCCTCTGCGTGTTAGCCACCCCTCCCATCATGCAATGCGTGTTTTGCCGGAAGTGACGTGTCAGCCACCCCTCCCTGGACCAGCCGCATGTTTTGCCGGAAGTGGAGTGTGCCCCACCCCCACCCGCGTGCTAACCCAAGGCATGCCCAGGCATGCCCATGACCACATGTCTGTGAGGGAAGGGGTGGTTGCCTCAACTCCACACTGCCTGTGTTTAAAGCCTTATCAGTTTCTAAGCAGAAGAAAGAGAAAAGCGGGGGGGCAATGCTTTTTCAAAAGGGGAAAAAAGTTTTTCTTTCCTTAAGCCTGGCTGCAGGAGTTAAAATGCCACGGCTGGCATAGATGGCCAGGCCTGATTAGGAGGGAAGCATTTTTTAAAAGCAGGGTTTTCTTCTTCTCCACACATGCCAAACTGTTTTTAAAAGCCCAGGGGTAGGCAGCTTTCCTTTTCCCTAAGCAGGCAGTCACCCTGAAGGAAAATGTTTATAAGCATTTCTAATGCAGCAGTAAACAAGGAAGGGTCTAAACAAGGTTTAACATAAGTAAACACCGGGGTCTTTGTACTCACATGGGGATCTGGAGGTGTTAGGCAGACATAACAGCCCAGTTCTTAAGAGGAAAACTTTTTTTAAAAAGCCGAGGTTTCTCCTGCACACAGCCACAAGTCCTGATAGCACGGGCAGCTTGACTGACAGGAAGTCGCATGCAACAGCAAAGGCCTGAGGGGAAGGGGCAGCCCCCCCCCCTCCAGCCAGCTCCTAGATCTCATTGGAGTAGCCGTTGCAATGTCCAGCTCGCTGGCTGATAGCAGAAACTGCTGGCAGCAGGAGTTGAAATGGCATTTTTAGCCTCAAAAATGAGCCTGCACACCTGGCCTAGATTTACAGTTCTGAATGTGGAAAATTAGGCTTTAAAATTGTTTTGCCGGTCTAAGGCCTGTCTTGAAAGCCATACACAGATGGCATTGGAAGGGAAAGTTGACTGTAAGAATAAGGTATATTGTGAAAAGTGTGGCCTTTATGTCTTCACTCCCCACACAAAATGCAAGAAAACAAAGTGTGGTCAGTGCTCTGAGAAGGTTGACAGCTTGGAAGGGCATTTATGCTTTCTGAAGCCCTTGGAGCGCCCGCAAATTGGTGAAAGATACATCATTTATGATTTTGAATGTTGTCAAGAGACGGGCGTGCATATACCAAATTACGTGTATGCCACAGATATGCTGGAGGAAGGTGATGGCAAAGAGGCTGTGAGTTGGGGCTGTCATGGCGTTAGCTGCCTGGAGCAATTTGTGAAGAAGTTTATAAATCACAAGTTTAAAAGGTGTACCTTTATCGCTCACAATTCCAAAGGTTATGACGGGTACCTGGTGCTGAGACAGCTGATACGGGAAAAAGTGCGTGTTGAATTGATCAGTCAAGGGGGTAAGCTGCTGTGTATTCTCCTACCGGATTATAAGATTCGGTTTATTGACAGCCTCTCCTTTTTGCCCCTTAAATTAAGCAAGCTACCGAAAGCTATGGGTTTTCGGGACAACAAGGGGTATTTCCCCCATTTGTTCAACACAATGGACAATCAAGACTATGTGGGGCCGCTCCCTGAAGCCAAGTATTACAGTCCAGAAACCATGATGCCCGGGGAGAGAGAAGAATTCCTGAAATGGCACGCAGATAATGCAGGCACGGTGTTTAAGCTAAAGAAGGCCCTGGCTTACTACTGCAGACAAGATGTGGAGATTCTGAGGGAGGCCTGTATTCGATTCAGGGACCAAGTCATGAAAATGACAGAACGCGAGTGCCTCAGAGATGGCGGGGGAGAGATTGTTGAGGAGATAGAGATCCGTTGCATTGACCCCTTCCAGTATATTACACTGGCCTCTGTCTGCATGGCCCAGTACCTGTTCATGTATTTGAAGAGGAATACCATTGCGTTAGCCCCTTTGGACAGTTATCACAAGACACAGAAAAGGTACTCAGCACCAGCGATTCAATGGCTGTTGCATATAGAGCACACTGAGAATCTCAATATCCAGCATGCTCTGAAGGGTGGTGAAAAGCAAGTAGACAAATATTTTTTGGACGGTTTTGCTGTCATAAACGGGGTCCCCACTGCTTTTGAATTTCACGGCTGTTTTTTTCACGGCTGTCCTGTCTGCTACTCTGAAAAAGACTTCAACAAATTACTTGATTCAACATACGGGGGTCTGCACAATCGTACCAGGATTAAAGAAGAGTACCTCAGGGACCAGGGGTATGCCATACGTAGCATCTGGGAACACGAATGGCGGGACATGCTGGAGAACGACCCCGCTTTGAAGCAGTTTCTAATGGAGAACAAGCTCCCAACCCCTTTGAACCCCCGAGATGCATTTTTTGGGGGTAGAACAAATGCCACATGCCTGTACTACAAGCCAAAAGCTGGGGAGCAAATCTTATATTACGATTTCACCAGTTTGTACCCCTTTGTGAACAAGAACAAGGAGTACCCGATTGGACACCCCCAAATCATCTATCAAAACTTTGGGGACATAAAGCAGTATTTCGGGCTTGCCAAAGTCAAAGTGTACCCACCAAGGAACCTCTATTTCCCAGTCCTACCCCACAAATCAGGGGGCAAATTAATGTTTAGCCTGTGTGCAACCTGCACAGAAAGTCTGCAAACCGCCCCCTGTCAACACAGTGATGAAGAAAGGGCTCTGACGGGGACATGGTGTACTGTTGAATTGAATGTGGCTATAGAAAAGGGTTACAGAATTGCTGAGATCTATGAGATCTGGCATTTTGAAAGAACATCAGTCACATTATTTTCAGGGTATATGAACACCCATCTCAGACAGAAGCAGGAGGCCAGCGGTTACCCGTCCTGGTGCAAAACAGAACAGGATAAAGATAAATATATTCAGGAGTATGAAAAGATGGAAGGTGTCCGCTTACGGCATGAGCATATCGAAGTAAATCCTGCTAAAAGGCAGATTGCCAAACTCTTTTTAAACTCTCTGTGGGGCAAGTTTGGTCAGAACACCAACCACCTGACCACATCAGTGGTGACAAAACCTGAGGAATTATTCAAATATCTTTTTGTGCCCTATTATGATGTTTCCTCATGCGAGTTTGTGGATACAGAGACAGCCGTTGTGACGTGGAAAATGGCCAAGAACCAACCCACCAAAGCCACATGTACTAACATATTCATCGCCAGTTTTACAACGGCTTATGCCCGGCTGGAATTATACAGGCTACTGGATGGATTGGGAGATAGATGCCTGTACCATGACACTGATTCAGTCATTTTTATAAGTAGACAGGGGGCGTGGACACCACCTTTGGGTGACTATTTAGGGCAGCTGACAAGCGAGATCCCACCAAACACCTCAATCACAGAGTTTGTGGCAGCCGGACCCAAAACATATGGATACGCCTTGTCCAGCGGAGAAGCGGTGCTAAAGGTGAAGGGTATTACGCTAAACAGTGGCAATGCTGAAAAGGTTAATTTTGACAGCTTGAAAGCACTGGTGGATGATTACTGCCTGACCGGCCCAGAGAGAAAGAAATCGATCAAAGTGGAACAGACGGGTATTTTTAGGGTTAAGAGACATTGGGCCCTAGAAACAAGAGTCCTCAGGAAAACCCTGAAGGTCGTCTATAATAAAAGGGCTCTAAAGAGCGAGGATTACTGCACACTGCCGTACGGCTATTGAACATTATGGAAAACCTTGTACAGTTTGTACACCCTTTCTCTTGCATTATAAGCGGGCCGTCCAATTCTGGCAAATCTTTTTTTATCAAGCAAATGTTAGAGCATGGTACCTCTGTGATGTCTCAAATGCCACAAAATATTGTATGGTTTTATAGATGCTGGCAACCTCTGTACAAAGAACTGCTTAATAAATTCCCTTATATTAAGTTTATGGAGGGCCTCCCGTCTTCCTTTGAAGATGATGATTTGTTTCCACCAAACCAAACCAATTTAGCTGTGGTAGACGACCTCATGGCTTCAGCCGGCGACAGCGATCAAATAGAGAAGGCTTTTACACAGTACGTTCACCACAGAAACCTGAGCATTATTCTCATACTTCAAAATCTGTTTTTTCAAGGTAAGAAGATGAGAACTATAGCTCTGAATTCCAAATATTTGGTTTTATTCCGCAGCCCTCGTGATCAGTTGCAAATTGTCACACTGGGCCGCCAGATGTACCCCACTAACACCCAGTATTTTTTAGAAGTGTTCCAAGATGCCACTCACAAACCGCACGGGTACCTTTTGGTAGATTTGGCAGCCAGCACCCCAGAAACCTACCGGTTGAGAACAGGCCTCTTTCCCCCTGATTGGCCTGCTGTTTACACTATGAAAAAGAAGAGTAAAAAGCATTAGCCTGAATGCCTTAGCACTAGTTCATTCAGGATGTCAGAGAGGGTGCTCAGAAATTTGGCGGTTTTAAAAATCTTAGTAAGGGCTGGGCCAAAACAGAGAAAGGCCATCTTATGCAAGGCTAATAACGATCTGGTGGGGGCAATAGCAGAAATAGCCCTGAACACCTTAAAAGGAAACCTCCCTTTGAAGCCTTCACAATACCGAACTTTAAAGAGGAAGAAAGGTGTCATCAAAAAACTGAGCGATAGAAAGGTATCCCTCAAAAAGAAGAAGCAGGTCATTCGCCAGTCGGGCGGTTTCGTTGGTTCACTGCTGGGGGCTGCTATACCGTTGTTGGCTAACCTGATAGCCGGATAAGCCATGGACTATGCTGAGAAAATGTTTCTGGTGCCACGCCACCAGATGGGGCAACTACAGGGCAGGGCTCCTACTATGGGGACTGTGGCTGCTAATCGGCTGGATGTTGAGATGCGCTCCGTTCTTCAGAGAGCTGATTTGGGCGAGGAGGAAAAGATTAAGCTCTACAATTCTGTGCTGCAGAGGTTTCTACGACTGACCAGACAAAACGAGTCTGAAAAAGACAGACTGAATCTCATTTACCCCTCAGAAGAGACTCATCAACCCCAAGGCTTGCCAGAACAGCCTCCACATGCCGCTCTGCAGGACGCCGCCATGACTGAGATCCTAAGTGGCGTCAGCTCCCGGTATAGGAAAAATGCAGAACTTTTGCTAAAAAAAATGAAACAGCACCAGGACATATCATCCTGGGATACACGTGGAACGTTTTTATACAGGGGCATGCCTGTTCCCCGTACTAACATTTTAGACCTGGTGAAAGGCGCCTCGCAACATCGCTCCCTTACTGAGAAGCGGAAACCTAAAGGCTGGGATGAATTTATGACTGCTATGGCCGAGGTGAATGTCCCTACCTCTGTGTTGGGTTCTACGGCTGTTAAAGAGCAGTTAGAAATGTTGAAAGACTCTCTGGTTATTAAGGGGGAGGCTGCTACTAGCCCTGACTCTGTTATGACTGCCCCTTTTGGAACTCAGAAGCCCCTCTTTGCTGTCTCGCCCTCTGGACCCCTGATGGTAAAGCCTAGAAGCAGTATCAGGCTTGGTAACTGGCTCAATTTGTAAAACGTATGCTTTTCAACCTGTTGGCCATGCAATGTTGTATGTACAGCTTGTAAAATGAATAAAAACACAGTGAAAGAAGTAAAACGTTTAAGTCTTTTTCTTTATTTTGCAGTAAGGCATACATGTCTGCATGCACTGGTGATGGTTACAGGCTCCAATCCCCCTCCCCACCTTTATACATTTTACAAACAGCTTTACCATTTGATCATTTTTAACAGCATCATCGGAGTACATCTTTAAAATATTTCCATAGTCCATGCCTTTAGACCGGTTCAGTAGAAAAAACACGCAGTGATGCCCACATGTTACAGTGCTGGGGTGCTGCAGTTGAAGTTGGTGAAATGTGTACTTCTTAGCTTGCCGCTCTAAGAATATCGCTATGGCTCCAGGAAAGTCAGGGCTGTCTGGAGGCCTTCCATAAGAGTCAAAAAATTCACCATAGCCGGGAGATGGGAAGTAGGCAGCCAGCCAGTGCTCGCCAGGTAGAGTTTGAGGATGAGTGTTTACAATTACGCCGAAAGGTCTTTTGGAGATTTGCCTCTTGGGTAGCAGATCACAGGGGTAGACCCCTAGAAAGTCGGGATTTCCAGAGAACAGCCGGAGGAGCTGCAGGGTGTCCATCCTCACATATAATCAAAAAGCACGTTCCTGGTGTGGCTTATTTCAATTAGGTTTTCAAAGATTGCATAGAGAATCATATTGACGGTATTGGGGAGAGGTAGTGCAAATCTAATTTCCGCTCTGAGGTTGCCATTCCGGATCAAAGAATAGTGCTCCGAGCACCCCTGGTCAGGACTCAGGTCGAAACAATATAAATTATATCCGTGACTAAACTCTTCACGGCTGATTAGGAGAGGTCTGTCTTTCATGCCTTTGCCTGAAACTTGTACCATCTGCATGTATTCTCTCACAAAAACACCGCGAGCATAATCAGGCTGAAGAGGTTTGGCGGGGACCTGTTCGCCGTCGCAATACAGGGCACAAAAATTAACATTGCAGTGCTGAAAATTGAATGGGTTTCTTTCGTAATCTCCACTGAAAGAGGCATTGTCCACAAATCCAATCACTAGCTGTTTAGGTAGCTGGCCCAGAAATAGGTTTTCCTGATTACACACAAGGCTGCCTGCAGGAATGCTGTAAACCTTCATCCCCACACGATCAATGGGATATTTGGCGTTGGAGGAGAGCAAGGCTTCTGCGTGGCCCAGCCGTACGCCTGCTGCTACTTTTACACGCTTTACAAAGAGAGACGCCGACAGGAGCTGCACTTTGTAATTCTCATTGCCATCCCTCATTAGGCAAAATTCGTTTCTGCTTCTTGTGAGTTTGACTTTCACATCAACCCCATTAATTAGCAGTTTGTCTTGAAAAACAGATCGCTGTGCAAAGGCCCAAGCAGGTCCCATTTACGACTCCTGGCTGTATGTGCCGCTCTCGCTCTGAAACCAGCGTTGCCCGCGGCTGCCAGCACAGTGCTCTCCATAAGCGCTGATTCATCTTTGTAAAAACCCCCAGCTGTAAATTGGGTTCCCAGAGTGTCAGCCCCAAAGTTCAGAATCAGCTCAATCATGGCCCGATAAGAATAGCAGTGGTGGCTCTGTGTTACGAGCCGGTCTCCCAGGGTAACATCCAGCTGATTAAACAGCGAAGCTATAGGATAGTTGGTCAGGGCCACCCTTGCACCGTCATCAATATCTGTGCCATCAGCCTTTACAATCTTGCAACTCACATACAACAGGGTGTTATTTAGATCTGTGTAATGCTCACCGTGTCCTGTGATAAAAAATTCCAGGGGCGCATTGGGCGTTAGCGCTGATAAAGGAGGGATCTCGACATACGTGCTATTTTCAATACTGGTTTGAGTAGGTGACAGTTGAAAAAGGTCCAGTTCTGATTTAACACACTCCTGCGATGCCTCGTGGATAAAAGCCATTTTGTATTAGAATATGTCCCGGCTGTCACAGCGCTTCCTCTTCTGAGCACGTTTCCTCTTTGTATGATGGCGCTTTCTCACATTCTTTCTCTTTTTAGAGGGAATAGGCGGTCCCAAGGCGTAATTCTTTCTGGCCACGACCAAGCCCGAGCCCTCTTGGCCGCCCCCTACAACACGGGATACAAGCTGCCCTGCCATATCTCTGACAATATTCTTAGCTGCAGATTTCACGTGGGGTTTAATGATTTCTAACCCTTTCCTCAGAAGAGGCATTGCTTTTCGAAAAAGTCCACGGAACAAACCGCCTAGGCCTGTCCCATACATGACGGGTGTTCCCCGGAACCCCGCAAGACCGGCTCCGGCTTGGGCCCTGTAATAGGCCACGTAGTCTTGAGGGCTCCCGTACTCCTTGATCACAACCATCCTTCACTTTTCTGAGGCCTGAAATGAAGCTTGACGACAACCTTCCCGTGGTTAAAACGGATGTGTTTGTTTTGATCTGTTTTGATCTCTACAGTAATTGTGCTGATGCCGTGCTTGCTGACTGGAACATAATGGGGCTGGTCATAGGTTACCGTGATGATGTCGTTGTCTTGCCCCCGCACAGGCACGCAGCGCAGTAACGGCACATAGAAGTCGCCCACTATCTGCGGCTCCACAATGTCTGTATAAATAAATATGGTACTGAATCCTCCTGTCACATCGGCCGCAAAGGGGAATTTTTTGAAGCGGGCTTGGGGCTTCAAACCTAATATGTTCGCTAGTTCATCACTAGCTAGTATGCTAAACGCCCCATCTCCTTTAAATTTAATTTTTCGAGCAACTGGGTCATATCGCAGGGTCGCCATTGGCGGATTCTCAGCGTCTGTCATAAGCTTGTTCATATTTTCTAATACCTGCTGGATGCTGGTATAGTATCCATTTCTCAAAGAAAACTCCCACTTCTTTTTTTCGTTAGCAATTTCAAAATATCCACCTGTGGTTAGCGTGTTCCAGCTGTGTGGGTACTGTATCTCCACCAGCCCCACTTCCCATGACCCCGGCAGGTCCAGAGCTCTTGCTAGTTGAACAGTAAAATTGGAACTTTTGTTTTTGGGGAAGGCCGTTGCCGATGCGTTGCTGGGGAGGGTGATATAAAAGCCAGCCATGTCAAAGGTCTTGTACTTCAGACTCTTTTACCCAACTGTTGAACTTGTCTGGCCAGCCGACCCATTTGACTAGAACCTCTTTATATTTTCCCCGCCCTCTTTTTTGATCACTTTTTCAATTCTGTATACACGTTGTTGATCATCAGGAACCTTTTGGAGCTCCTCAGGGTAAAAAGTGCCCTTTACTGGCTCGTCTGTGTAATCTTTTAATCTATACACCCCTCTTTCCCCTCTTGTTAACAGTTCTTTGATGATGAATATTTCATCCGTGTAGGTTTGCTGGTAGCCCTTTTCAAATTTTCCCTTCAGTCTGGATATCCTGACGTGATCCCCCACCTTAAGATGTTTTTCCTTTCTTTTACTTTTTAAAATATCTCCATACAGTCTTAACCATACAACCCTTTCATTAGACAAATTTACAGTGCTAGGAGCAGTCCGGATGCTACGGTGGTACGTGTCATTGTATCCTTGAAGAACGGCTGCCAAGATGGCTACGTACCGGTGGGTGTTTCTAGCTGTGAAGTATCTCCAGAGTTTATTTTTTAGGGTCCGATTAAACCTCTCTATAATGGCGGCTTTAGTCTCACTATGAGTGACAAAATGCTGAATACCATAACGTGCTAAAAGTTTCTTCAGAGGCGTATTTAAGAACTCTTTGCCGGCATCTGTCTGTATTTTTCGGGGTGCCCGGCCTGTTTCAAAGATATTCTGGAAGGCGGCAGCAACCTCGCTCCCCGACTTATCAGTCAGAGGGTATGCCCATGCATATTTAGACAACACATCAATGACTGTTAAGATGAACTTTTTTCCATGGTTTTCCTTAGAAAATTTGGACACGTCTATGAGATCGGCCTGCCATTGCTGATCTATACCCGACACCACTGTTTTATTTCGAGGGAAATTAATTCTTGCCGGTTTATGAAGCGCATAAGCATCTTGTCCTGACAACCATGTCTTGACTTGCTTCATGGACAGGTTTTTATCATGTTTTCTTCCCTCCTGAAAAAGTGGGTTTACCCCAGCATAGCTCCCTACCCTACCCGGTGTGTAATAGATCTCCTTTAGAATATTTTCATACCTCATTATGACGAAGGGTCTGTGGCAAAATGATCACACCTTGTCTTTAATACAATGCTTTATTGGTGATACAGCTTTGAGAGAGGTTGTCTAGGGATCCGGAAACATATCCCTCATCATCATCATCATCATCATCAGCAGAAGAAAAAGAAGATAAAGAGCCATAAAACCCTGATTCATCTGTACCCTCCCAACAGCACCCTTTGCCACATTCTAACAGGTCTTCGCATAATTTACAGGTGTTGTCATGTTCAGGAGCAGATAAATCGTCAGAAGATGTGCGGCCGCCGGTATACGATACGGCCCTCCTTCGGTATCTTTGCTTTCTAGGACTTGGTAACTCAGGTACTGCAAAATATAAAACATAACCTATTAGCACCCCTAACTGGGCCCCGTCAACATTTACATTGTCATCAATAAAAACATATTTACTTACCACTGCTGGAAGGTGTTGGTGCGGAGCTCACCATTTCACACGCTGCCCGGTAAGTATCACAAGGGAAGTCTTCTGTTTCGCTCTCCGCCTCATCAGTAAAGGCACAACACGCCATACCGCAACCATACAAAACAGGTCTGAATATAAATTTTTCTTTGTTTTCTTCACCAAAATCCTGACAACAGAGTTTGTTGCATTCTACTGGCACCGGCCTTGTGCTAGAGCATACGGCACTAGGTTTCGCTATTTTTCTATTAAAATTTTTTGAAGCAGCTCTTGCCATGTTTCTTCAAAAGAGAAACCTTTTCTCTGCCTGGGATTTGGTTGAGCCTCGGCCGCTGGAGAAAATTAAATATGCCAAAATATAGTAAATACAAAAAGTTGTGTCCATTGACTCTCAAGGAAAAGACAGGTCTGTATATAGCCTGAAATGTGGCGGAGGTTTGCCTGGTCATAGCCTTGCCCCGTCACGTGTTACCCGCGTGTCGCAGCCTGATACGGCGCTCTCCCGCCACGCCTGCAGACATGCCTGAACATGTCCATACCCCATGTTTTTCTCTTTTTTCTGCTTTCTCCCTGAGTGCATTCTCATTTTGAGGCTAAAAACGCCATTTTAACTCATCCTGCCAGCAGTTACTGCTATCAGACAGCGAAAGAAAAAACAGGCAACGTGTTATTTGTAAAAATATTTTATTATTACAATCCTTGGGTAGAGGTTAACAGTTTCTGGTAATTAATAGTTGTTACATTTTGACAAATAAGCCTCTTCAAAGCCACTGGTAATTCAGAACCAATTTTCGCCATTATATCTTGTGGCTTAGGGCTGCTCTCAATATACTCCATGAATTCCACAAGCTCATCAAGGGTATCACATGTCACATATAATTTCTCTAGCTTACACGCTATGTTCATAATGACCCATAGGATCTCGCCCCTCGATATTCTGGGGCATAAGGCCTTAAGAAGCTCTTCCTCGGTGGGTGGCCGGGAATCCACCTGATCTCCTCCTGCTTGCATGCACCCCATGAAACAATGATGCAATACTTTTATCACACAGGCTCTCAGAATCTGTACGACGGTCGAATCATATGGATATGTTGTTTCTTAAAGAAAAGAGTATAAGTCTGGATTAGACTCACAATTTTATCTAATTAAATTAGTGTTTTTCTTAATTTTCAATGTTTAACTCACCATCTGAGGCACAAAATCTACAGTAACATGGTATTAGACATGTGTCTTGAGCGTTTTCCTCAAATAGAGCGCTCGGTCCAGGAGCTTCGGACGTTTTCCTTGCCCTAAATTTTCGTTTTGGCGGCTTTGGCGTTAAGCTGTCTTCAAACAGATGGGCTTCGGAGTTTGCCATCTTCAAAGCACGTGTCTGTATTTTTCAAATGGGCACCGCTACTTAACGATGTATCTGTATATAGCCTGAAAAGCTGTGGAGACATGCCTGGGCATAGCCTTGCCCCTGTCATGTGTACACCGCGTGTCACAGCCACGCCTGCGGACATGCCTGAACATGCACATACCCATGTTTTTTCTCTTTTTTCTGTTGTGCTTTTAATAACCAGTTTTCTCCTGGCCCCTTACAGGTTTCTTTTTTCCTCAGCCTGGGCAACACATTGTGCAGTTAAAGCCTAATTTTCCACATTCAGAACTGTAAATCTAGGCCAGGTGTGCAGGCTCATTTTTGAGGCTAAAAATGCCATTTCAACTCCTGCTGCCAGCAGTTTCTGCTATCAGCCAGCAAACTGGACATTGCAACGGCTACTCCAATGAGATCTAGGAGCTGGCTGGAGTGGGGGCTGCCCCTTCCCCTCAGGCCTTTGCTGTTGCATGCGACTTCCTGTCAGTCAAGCTGCCCGTGCTATCGGGACTTGTGGCTGTGTGCAGGAGAAACCTCGGCTTTTTAAAAAAAGTTTTCCTCTTAAGAACTGGGCTGTTATGTCTGCCGTGGCATTTTAACGTGAGTAAAAAGACCCCGGTGTTTACTTATGTTAAACCTTGTTTATACCCTTCCTTGTTTACTGCTGCATTAGAAATGCTTATAAACATTTTCCTTCAGGGTGACTGACTGCTTAGGGAAAGAAAAACTTTTTTCCCCTTTTGAAAAAGCATTGCCCCTCCCGCTTTTCTCTTTCTTCTGCTTAGAAACTGATAAGGCTTTAAACACAGGCAGTGTGGAGCTGAGGCAACCACCCCTTCCCTCACAGCCATGTGGTGCAGGGGCATGCCTGGGCTTGCTTCCCTCACAGCCATGTGGTCATGGGCATGCCTGAGCATGCCTTGGGTTAGCACGCAGGTGGGGGAGGGGGCACATGCCACTTCCGGCAAAACATGTGGCTGGTCCAGGGAGGGGTGGCTGACACGTCACTTCCGGCAAAACACGCATTGCATGATGGGGGGGTGGCTAACACGCAGAGGAACATGGGAGGGGGGGGGAGGGACTATGACGTCACTTCCGGTGAGTCAGCATTTCCCTTATCTGATCAGCCCAATACAAAAAAGGTATACACTATTACTACTGGCATGGATGTCATCAAGTTCTGGGCTGCACCGAAGCCGTAAAATGGACATTAAATCTTGCCATCCCATTTCTAAAACACCAAGGTTTTTTTTTGTTTGTTTGTTTATTTGTTACTGAATTTGTGGCCTTTTGCAACAAAGAAATACAAAGCTCTTGGTGATTTTTATTATTTCTGGAATTTACTAATTTGGAAAGTTGGCTTTTTTAATATTTAAATTCTAATATTAGGATTTAAAGATTTTTGCTGTTCTGTTGCCATTTTCTTAATGTTTTGAGGATTATAAAAGATTTATCTACTTTGTTGAATCTGCGGAGTTGAATTTTGAGCTATCTGCCTCTGCTTTCCTGTGAGAACAGCTCTTTTTTACATCTTTTTTTCTCCTGATAACACACTGTGGAGAGACATGGAAGAAATGAAAGCGATCTTTAAAGAACTCTGTCTTGACGTCACCCAAGCCCTCGATCGTCTCTTAGAACTTGTGGAGTCTAAAGCCTACCAACAACTTGAAAACGAAGACAAGAGTGAAAACGACTTTGAGAGTAGTGCTCCTTCTTTAAAGAAGAAAATGAGGATTAATGTTTCCAAGTCAAAAAGTGAAGGGAGAAAAATTGGACTGAGGAGAGTTAACTTTGATTCTGAAGAAAGAAGAGTTTTGGGTGCAAAGGGAGAGATACGATTGGCTGTGTTTCTGGAAAATCGAGATCAGGAATCAAGGCTGGCTGCTGGATTTGAGACCTGTAAGGGGAAAGCTTTGTGTGTAATACTGAGATATGTAAATGCCTTAGTCTATTTTGAAGTTGGATAATTGTTTAAATGTGTTTATCAGGATGGTCTCTTAAAGGTTTAGACTGATGTTTTTTGTTTTGGGGATAATGATTTTACCTTTAAAAGGACATTAACCCAAAGTAGATAATTTATTTTTTGTTATTTTAGTAGGCAGAGAGGAGTAAAATTTTAGTGAAGTAGGATAATATTTGAGTATTTGCTTATTAGGTGAATAATTATGTTAGAAAAGGTTTTTTATTTTTTTAAGAGGGAGAGAGTTTGTTTTAGAGGAGAATGTCATTTAGAGATGGAAATGCTTTGTAGAAATAATGTTTATCTTAGTTTAAATTAGAGTAAGAGATTGATAATATTTATCTTTGTTGTAGAAAGTCGGAAGCCACCATGAAATAGTCTTCTCTGTATTTTCGCACTTTTTTGGTTTTCTTTTTTCTTGTAGTATTCTTTGTTTCATTCTTTTTAGTTTTTATGTATTTTATGTACGTATATGTTGAAAAAATCAATAAAGCTTTATTTTTTTTTAAAAAAAGGAATGTGGCCTTGTTAATACTGGTAGCAATTCTCCACAGTTTCTGGCAGAGTTTTTTTCCCCCCAGTTCTTTCTAATGATGCTGAGAATTTGAACTGGAACCTTCTCCATGCCACTGACCTAACACCTTTGACAGCAGACATTAAATCTAGACTTCTGAAGTGGTGGAATACTGTTTTCTCTCTAGCATTCTCAGCTGGACTTGAAAAGCAATTTTTAGATTTATATGATTTCCTCCACTGGCATTTCACAGCATCTTGAAAATAACTACTCATGAGCCAGAGGAATTTGCCAGGTCTGCTCAGAAAATCTCACAATCAACTTTTGTTCTCTGTGATTGCAAATTGTTGGTGCCTCTCATTCATTCAGTATCAGTCACTAAATTGTTAGATTCCAAAGTGAGATGCTGGCTAATTGAGAACTAGCATTTGGCTGTGACAAGCACAAGCGTTCATATTAAGTCATGCACTCCTGCAAGAATTTGTAAACACACGGAATTGCAGGCAACTTCAAAGATGCTTTGTTCAGGGAAAATCCAGTGTTGCAGTATAACATCCCAAATAGATGGCTAGAAGAGGACAACTTAGAATAATATTGTATCAATATTACTAATTCACTGCAATCTGCATGCTTCCATAATTTTGAGGTAATCTCAAAGCATCATTTCTCTGCCTTTCCATGCTCTGTTTTTTTAGCAACTTCATCAAATAGTGTAAAAACAACAGAACTTGTCAGTTAAAATCAACGCAATTAAAAACAAGCTGAAAAACTGAAACGTACAGCATAAGGCCAACAACAGTGAAATAATCAAACCAGTAATCAAGCAAGTAAACAAACAATAAACAAAGAGTGTTAGGAATAGTCAAAGTAAGTCTTTTCAAAAATGGGGGTAAGGGCATAAGAATTACCCTCCTGGATCATGTCAAAACCCATCGTAGTTCAGCATTAATCCAGGGGTTTCCTATCCCTGCCATAGATAAACCTTAACCCTCTCTGATATAGAATTAATAATCATATAGTTTTCATTACAACAAATTCAGAAGACTTTTAAATTAACTTCATACATTGTCACACTGAAAGTATCATTTCTGATCCTTGGTGCCACTGACTCTTCAAATGAACTTGGTCCCAAATTATTCAGAATTTTAGAAGTCCAAAGATGTACCTTAAATTCAGTCTTAAGTAAGGATGGGTAATATTTTTTTTTCTGAGAACCCATTTTAAAATCTGTCTGTCTGTCTGTCTGTCTGTCTGTCTGTCTGTCTGTCTGTCTGTCTGTCTGTCTGTCTGTCTATCTATCTATCTATCTATCTATCTATCTATCTATCTATCTATGGAGTCCTTGGTGCTCTCTGAGCCTTGTTGTTTTCTTGCAGACGTTTCATTGCCAGGCTAGGCAACATCTTCAGTGCGAAAAGGGAGTGGGACTTGCTCTCTGTTTATATACCCTGGCTAGTCCTGCCTGTGTTGGTGGGGGTGTTGTACTCTCCTTGGTAGTTCCTTGATTGGGTTATCTATCTATCTATCTATCTATCTATCTATCTATCTATCTATCTATCTATCTATCTATCTATCTATCTATCTATCTATCTATCATCTATCTTGGTTAAGGGCTCCATGGAAAATGAATTTTTAGCCTGAAGGTTAACTGCCATACAGTAGGTATCATATTAATTAATTAATTTTATCTACTTATTTCTCATATTTCTACACCGCCCATCTCGCAAGCAACTCCGGGTGGTTAATTTAAGCTTAAGGCATATATTTTATTGGTTTGCTTGCTCCAAAATTGTAGAAAATCATGGTGATGTTACTTGGCAGTTTCCTGTTGAAGTTTAAACTTGGGGAGTTCCTGGAAGTAAAACAATGGGACTCTATGGAGCATGGGTTTCTTACCACTACCATAAGTATATTTTACAATGAGAAAAGAAGGAGAAGAAGTCATCATTTTTTCAGGACAACAACCTCAGATGAGTTTCAGATGGACTTCATTCATTGGAGAGTCTCTAGTTTAGCCACTTACATTGTCCAGGAATTCAGGGAGTTGGTTGTGCTGGCTAGGAATTCTGGGAGTTAGCATGTTAGATATTTGGGGATATCTGCTAGCAGTTAATTTGGGGACTTGGCCATAAGTATTCTGGGCATTCTAATGTTGGCTAGGAATTTTGGGAGTTGCAACCCCAAGATGTACTGTATACAGAGCATCAGGAACCAGCTACTGTAACTCATTCTTCTCCTTTTCTTGTGTTTTTTCCCCCGACATTCAGGAAAACATAAACATTGATGAAGCTGCTCGGTGCTTGGTGAAACACATCATTGCCAGCGAGAGTGAACCAGTGCAGCCTATCAAGACAGATGTCATTAAGCCACACCTGAATTCCCCCAAACTCATTCGCTGTTCAGCTTGCTTCAAATCCTAAGCAATTTCCAAGCTGTTTGTGGACACTGGAACTGAGCGAATAATAACTCATGAATAACTCATGAGGCAGGATCTCTCCAATGCAAGGCAGCTGGGCTTGCATTGCTCTCGAGCAAACAGAAAACAAAACAGAAACCAAGATTAGAAAATGTGTATCCTTCCTCACACATATGGCCGGGAAGAGGAAAAAAAACCCTAAATATTGAAAACAAATATTGTTATTATTCTTTGGATAGTTTGCAGAGAGTCTTCTGCAAATAGGAGATATTATCTGGGCAATTTATGTTAATTATACTTGTTCAGCCAAAGTGCTTTCTTTTGGAAGACCAAGGTGTCCAAACATATTGTTTGTGTGAATTACTCTCTTGAAGAAGGCTACATTTTGCTTCCTGAAGATTTTCTCATCATGCATCTCAATCCCAAGCACGTAGCTGCATGCAGGAGTGTAGGCACCTTGTTTAATGGTATGTTTCCACGAATCCCTAAGTGAACAGAAGCTGACATAACCTTGACATGGTACAAAGTTAAACCTGGCATCTTTCTGCAAATCTGAATACATACTTACTCTGTATGTGCAGTTTTTCACAGATTCAGAATAAGAAAATAGTAAACACAGAAGTTTGGACATCCTTTCAGTCAATACTTGATCATAACCCTTTCACAGAAATAACAGCTTCCAAAGGTTTCCTGTAGCCAATTTAGTGTCTTTTTAGTCTTGCTTTTGAAATGCATTCCCATTTCTCCTTTCAGAACTCTCCTAGGTCAAAAATATTCGTAGGTCTCCTTGAATGCACATCATGTTTGAGATTTGTTCGCAGATTTCAAGAACATTCAAGTAAGGGAACTGTGAAGGCCATTGAAAACGTTTTTCTGTCTTTTCTGTAATTACCTCATGTTTGATTTTAAGGTACAGTATGTTTCAGTGTGGCTAGGGGGCGTGGTGGCTCAGCGGGTAAGACGCCAGGCTTGTCGATCGCAAGTTCGGAGGTTCAAATCCCTAGCCCTGCGTGCAGAGTGAGCTTCTGCACTAGCTCCAGCTCTTGCCAACCTAGCAATTCGAAAGCATGCAAATGCAAGTAGATGAATAGGTACCACTTCGGTGGGTAGGTAACAGCGTTCCGAGTGTGTCATGCGGCCACATGACCGTGGAAGCGTCTTCGGACAACGCTGGCTCTTCGGCTAACAAACGGAGATGAGCACCGGCCCCTAGAGTCGGACACGACTGCACAAATGTGCGGGGGGAACCTTTACCTTTTTTATGTTTCAGTACATTGTCTTGCTGAAATATCCAACCATTTTTTCATTTTCATTTTGGTTCAGTGACTGTGGGACATTAGCTTCTAGGATAGATTGATATTGAGTTGAATCCCTTCTTCTTTACACTTGCACAGCATTTCCCATGCCATATAACCCCAGAGCCAGGGCGCGATGGCTCAGCGGTTAAGACACCAGGCTTGTCAATTGGAAGGCTTCAAGTTTGGAGGTCCGAAACCCTAGCCCCACGTGACGAAGTGAGCTCCTGCACTCGCCCCAACTCTTGCCAACCTAGCAATTCAAAAGCATGCAAATGCAAGTAGATAAATAGGTACCACTTCAGTGAGAAGGTAACAGCGTTCCGCGCGCATCATGCCGGCCACATGACTGTGGAAGCATCTTCGGACAATGCTGGCTCTTCGGCTAACAAACGGAGATGAGCACCAGCCCCTAGAGTCAGACACGACTGTGCGGGGGAACCTTTACCTTTACCTATAACCCCAGAGCATACTAGGACCACTTCCATGCCTAACGGTTGGCAAGATGTTCTTCTCTTTAAATGCTTCACCCTTTTTCCAACTGTATTGTGTGGTTGTAACCATTCAATTTCCATTTCATCAGTTTGTTCCAAAAGTTTCAGACTTTATCAAGGTTTTATTTTGATACTTTAGACCAGAGCTTTCCAAACTGTGTGTCGGGACACGTTAGTGTGTCGGCTGCAGTGTCTGGGTGTGTTGCGGCTGCTGCTGCCTCCTGGCTTCCACGCAGGTTCTAGTGCCTGCCTTGTGCGTTGCTGCCTCCAAACCTGCTGTGATTCTGCACAGGTCCTAGTGCCTGCCTTGTGCCCTGCTGTAAGAGTGTGTCGCGAAATGATGCCCTGCTGTAAGAGTGTGTCGCGAAATGATGCATGTCTAAAAAGTGTGTCACCAACATGAAAAGTTTGGAAAGCTCTGCTTTAGACAATATCTTTTGTGATGAGCTTGGAGAAAATGTTTCTTTTGACAATTCTCCTATGTAAATAATTGTTGTGGAAATAATGCTGTGCTGTGGACCTGTCAATAATTATTTCAGCGTCAGCTAAACTTTTCAGCAGATCCTTTGCAGTGGTCTAGGGATCCTGTTTTACAAATCTAATCAGTTTGGGGGGAGCTGTAGCAGAGATTTTTCTTGGTGTTCTAGATCTTGTCTTGATTTCAACGGTTCCACTAACTTCCATTTCCTAACAGTGTTTCTTACAGTTGTTGGCTGGAAGCATTTAGAGATTTTTTAATAGCATTCCCATGCTGTAAGACTGAATTATATTCATTTTCAGATGCTGAGACAGCTGCTTAGAAAAGCCCATGACTGCTGAAAGTAAACAATATTCAAACTCTGGAAGGTCAGAAGGATCAGTATTTCTTCACCTGTGGAATTGTCTTCACCTGGCTAATTATAGGCTTATTAAGTCTTTGGGGGCCTTATTAACAACTTTAGAGTTTTTAAAAAGTACTGAATTAACTGGAAGGATGTCCAAATTTCTGCACCTGCTATATTCAGTTTTCTTATTTTGAATCTGTAAGCAATTGCACATAAATAGTAAGTACACATTCAAATTTGCAGAAAGAGATTGTTCTTAACTTTGACTGTGTAGAGAGGCAGTGTCTGCTTCTGTTCACTTAGGAATTCAGTGAAGCATACAATTTGACCAACATGAATGGAATTATATGAGATCATCTTCCAAATCAATGGAAATAACAAACATTATTTCTGGGATAGAGAGATAGGTCAAAACTCAAGGATACTTTACTCGGATTCACATGGACCTTGGTTCTGTTTATAATGCAGACTCACAGAGCTACTTCACACAAGAGAATCAAGAGTACTCCTAAAATAAGGATGGGTAATCTGGTGCCTTATGAACATAAACTAAATCTAGATGGAACAGAATATTATTACAGCTGCTACCTAGGTAGAAGAGAATATTATTACTGTTTATGTGGCTGCTCTGTTTACCATGGTTATACATATGTGGCTGCAATGGTCATAAAGCTCTTTTCCCCCCACTATAATATCTAGCACAAATCTACTGGACATTTTTCATGCCCTAATATCAAAGCATTCAGTCAAACTGAATGACCAGGGCTCCTTCAACCCTTGTATGCAACTGTATCTACAGAAAGCAACAACAATAATAGAACTGAATATTTTCATGGCAATTTGGAGATACAGATGATGGAGTGATTCGCAATATTTTTCTAGAGATATTTAAGGAAGGGTGTAGAACAGAGCTTTCCAAACAGTGTGTCACGACACTTTAGTGTGTTGTGACAAAACCCGGAAGTGGACGTGGCGGTGCGGGGGCACTCGTGGCGGTATGCATGGCAGCAGCGGCGCGCCATCATCGCTTCTGGGTTTTAGCAGAAAACACGCTGCCGCCGCCGCACATGCCCCCATGCCACTGCCACGCCGCCACCGTGCACACCGCTGCCACCGTGCGTGCCCCCACACCGCCACCACCGTGCACGCCCCCACACCACCACCACTGCTGCCATTGGTGTGTCAACAACAGCAGCAGTTTGGAAAGCACTGGTGTAGAATATCTATTTTGCATTGCAGCACAGTGCAAAATGCTATATTCCAACAGCACTGTCTTTGAAGAATGCTGTCTCCCCCTCCCTCCATCCACTATTTTGACTTATTTTGGTATTAGTGGATGGAGGGAGGGGGAGACAGCATTCTTCAAAGACCCGGAAACCTGTCACAGAGAAGAAAATCAAGACATGTAATCTATAATCCCAGAAGTTAAATAACAAATCTAAATTACAGAAAGGCACGTAATCTAAAACCTACCTATCAGTAAGAACAATTTGAAAGTGGAACCAATTGCCAAATGCTGTATGTTCAGATAAAGGCTGTACAGCCATCTGTTTGGGATGCTTTAATTTGTATTGAGCAGTAGGTTGGACTCAATAGCCTATTTCTCCTTCCAAGTCTGTGACGTACTGTATATAACCTTGTACTCTTAATGTGTTGGATTCAACTTTCTCAATTTCCGGTCATTATGAACCTGGAAATCTTCCTAGAAGTTAATGGGAGCTGAAGAAGACCATGACTGGTTTCTGCCAGCTCAGACAGGGTAGAATTGGTCTTAAATTTCAGGAAGGCAGATTCCCATTGAATGTTGGGAAAGCCATCCTGATGATAAAAACAGTTTTACACCAGAATCCAGTCCCTAGGAGGTAGGGGGGAATCTTCTTCCCTGAATGTGTCCAAGCAGATGCTAGAAAACCAAATATTGTAGATGTTTGATACTGGATTCATGGACAGAACAGGGCTTGCGTCCTTCCCTTCTGTATTACTGTAATACATCTAGAGTTCGGGAAGGAGGTTCAGTAAGACTGCAGCTTTAATGCTTCCCACCTCAGTTTTTCCTGCTTGTTCATCCGGCACAGAAATATCTGCCTATCTCAACTGGACATGCAGAGGGCCAGTTTATTTTCATTTTTGTTTGTTCTCCTATAAATGTACTACTGCTTTTAAGGATGCAATTTTAGCAGAATAGCTACCGCAGTTTGATAATGTGATTGTACATTGCCTCTAACTCATGTTATTATGCTGAAATGATACACTCCACTTCGTACACATAGAAATATGAGTTCAATGGACTCAAAAATATAAATCAATTTTTCCCTTAATTGTATTCCTTCTTTTTCCATGCCTTCCAATATTTGACTGGGTTAAATTGGGGGAAAGGTTAGAAAACTCCAATCACTGTTCATGGTGAAGAGGTGGCACAAATATCCTTACTTTCAAGTTTTTAAAACACATCCAAGGGAGCAAAATAGCAATTTATATTTTCAAGTCACATGCAAACAGAATGGAAGACCAATTCATGACTACGTGAAGGGATGTTATGTACATACCAATGCGTGTATATCTAGGAATTCCATGCAATGGGGCTTGTTGAAAAAAGGTCACACGAGCCCTCCCTTTCTATTCTATTCCACTTGCTGTATGTGTGTAGGGAGCCATTGAGATGACCTTGGAGAAAGCAGGCAGAAGTCATTAGGGCAACAATAGGTGCAGAAGAAGCATGTACTGTATTAAGACCAGGCATGCGGGAGACTACAGGTAGTCCTCGCTTAACAACCATTCATTTAGTGATGGTTTGGACTTATGACAATGCTGGAAAAAATCGATTTACGACTGGTCCTCACGCTTATGACCGTTGCAGCCTCCCCATGGTCACATGAACACACTTTGAGAGCTTGGCAACTGGTTTGCATTTACGACTGTTGCAGCGTCCCATGGTCACATGATCGTCATTTTCAACCTGGCAAGCAAAATCAATGGGGAAACGTGTGATTCGCTTAACAACCACATGGTTTGCTTAACGCCCACAGTGATTTGCTTAATGACCAACGCAAAAAAGGTCGTAAATCGGGTCAGATTTGCTTAATGACTGCTTTGCTTAGTAACCGAAATTCTGGTCCCACTTGTGGTCGTTAAATGAGGACTACCTGTATGAGAAAGAGATTCAGATTGACTCCCCTCCCCAACTCCCTGGGGTATAAGAGGGGGGAAGGGAAAACACAGGCAAACTTGCACATTTCTGTTGTTATACATTTTCTTAGTAGAGTTCTAGATTCCTGTGGAGTCCATTTCCTTATCTGGTCTATCTCCTACAGTTGACAACATTGCATTCATTGGAGTACTGTGCGGGCTAAAAGTGCAGCAAAGATATGGATATTTCTTTGCATAAATCTTGTCATCTACATGATCTGGCAATTCCTAACTTTCTTTGATTGAACTGAAAGGTCCGAAATAAGCTGTTCTTGGCTTTGTTTGATGTTAGCAAAAATCTCTAAAATTCTGGGAGATTTTGTGCAAACCTGGTGTTCTTGCACAAGATCATGTGAGATCACAGCTACAGCGCAAGATCTGGCTTTAAAAATATCAGCAATTTTAAAATTACTATATTATTTTATTCCATGCAGGAATAAGATTTTAGAAGTTTAGGAAATGTCCTTGGAGGTCTGCATTGCCAACCCTTGTCCTAGGACAAAGGGCAGGTTAAAACTATTTCAAACAGATACCCAGCCAGATAAATGAGAGTTGTAGCTAATCAGAACTTCCTACTGACATCTGCAATGATCAAAGTCCCCATAATTCCATCCAGCTCAGAATAGGGAAACGAAGAAATGAATGGGTAGCAAGGAGGAGGTTGAAAGCAGGACTTGTAGGCACATTCTTGTATCCACAAAACCTACTGTGCCTTGCTGAAGAAACCGAATGCCTGCTGAGCTGACCGCTATGCAAATATCACATGATAACTTCACACTGAGCGGTGGAAATGCTGTAGCTCAGTGTCCACGCATCTGCTTTGCATATTAAAGGTGTTTGGTTTGATCTGATTGTCTCCAGACAGGACATGGACAAAACCTGTATCTGAATACTTGGGAGTGTTTGGGCGATATTCTCATAACTTGGGTATGAGTTTTCTAACAAAGTTTTCAGCTGCTCTTCTCATTCCCTAGGAGAACTTGTCTCATTTTCTTGGAGGATTAGTCGCTATGTACAACATGACTGTTTGGGAGAGGGTACTTTGACTGTAATAGCTTCAGGGCAGTTTGGGGTTAACATTGCTCCTCTTTGGCTCCAGTACTGACTTGGGTCGTGCATTCACCCAATAAACTGAGCCCTCAACTGGCCCAGTTAAAGATGCCTTGTAAACTCAGTCTCAGTGAGGACATTATTCAGATAACCGGTACAAGGATCTGTTGTTAGCCCTCCAAGGTAGACCAAACTTGGAAACCAAAGACACACAAGCTAATACTACTTTCATTATAAGGTTATAATAACAGAATCTTGCAAGTCGGAATGCACTTCCCCTGTCCCTCCCTTTATCTTCATGAGAACCAGGGAGGGTCATGTCTGAGACACTTTCTCAAATTACATTTCTGCCCCAGACTCGGATTTCTTTTACCTGACCGTTGTCTTGGTTGCAGCTCTTCCTCCTGTTCCTCAAAGTTATTCCTTCTGCCCATCATATCCATACCTTCTATTGCTGCAAACGTCCTCTTGGAGTCATGCAGAAACTGAAGTGCATGATCCTTCTTGTTTGTCTATGATAGATTATGGCTGCTGGTTAACTACTCTTTTTTTTCATTTTCCGCTTTTGACGCCATAGTCAGTCTTCACACAGCTTAAGTGGTCGTTAACTGCCAGTGAGCTTGCTACAGAGCCAGTCTACAAAAGACACCTGGGTAGTTAGTTAGCAGGTCTTGTGCACTGAAATCATTTTGAGATCCTTGAATGAATGCTCCATAATTCAGAATTAAAGCTTCCACGGCATGGTTGTGAACTTTCCAAATGAAGACTGAAATGCTGCTGTGAAATGTGAGCCTTTTCTGGTGTCATTCAGTTGTGCTCTGGTATGATATCAATCCCTCTAACAGCATACTCAGGTGGTGCATGCTGACATAACTGGAGCAAAGATGGAGTCACTGAGAACAAAAGAAAAATACAATTGTGTACACAGGGAACCATTTTGTTTGCAAGTGTATACCCTGCTATGTTGTTCTTATACCAGTGCTCATGCTTCCGAAGGCACCGTTGGGCACAAGTGACCTTTCAAAATCCTCCCCCAGATAGATATCAGCAGAGAAATTGTGTGGACAGTTTCTCAAGGGAAAGAAGAACACTCCAACAATTTTCAAAAGCAGAATTTCCCCTTAGGAAAAAGTTCAATAAAGGAGTTCGTTGATCTCTTTCTTTGGGATTATAATGGTAACGTGGAAAGCAGAGAACATGCAGACCCCTGGATACGTGATTGCCCTGCAAAGCACAGGATATTGGCCATTTTGGAAATGAGAAGTACAAGAACCTCACACGTTCCACCAATGAGAATGCTGAAAGTATTTCTAATGTAAATCCCCTTTCATCAAATTGAACTAAAACTGGTAGGGAGACATACAGAATGTATCTGCTGGATACACTCTGAAACTGAAGTAATACTTCTGAGAAGTTTTCTTCTGAAATTTCCTTCTCAGCTTCTGAACTGGGGAGACTTCTTCTGAAACGGAGAAATCCTCTCTCTTGCTTCCCCCCATCCCATCAGTTCAACAGTTTGGAGGTCCTGCATCTGGCAAACCATTCCTGATGCTTCCAATGCTGCGCTAGGAGACAGCCCATGTGGTCCCCATCTTCTGGTTTATTCATGTGATTTAGAAAGATACTTCAGCAAATTGTCATTATTAAACATCATAATTCATCCTGGGCCATTTACTCCACTGGCTGCCATAAATAATTTAGAAAGAAAGGGAGTGGGGAATTAAATATATACATATACACATTTTGCCTTCTCTAACAGTCAGTGCTATCACAACACATTATGAAGCTATGATTACAATTATCGCTCATTTGCACATTTGTGCGTATTTATTTCCAACAGATCCATTTTAAAGTCAGCTTAATTATATTTAGCATTTTGCAATACCAGCTATACACCAACCCACTAGTTGTAGTGGACGTTGACCTCCACCCAAAACACATATTCACTAGGGTAGCTGCAGATTAATGTAAGTTACCCAAAAAATCAGTTTTCACATTCATTTTAATAGCACTTCCTGTGGAACCAATCCTCTATAATTGTTGGCCTTGTAGGGCAGACCAGATAGGAAACATGACCAGATGAGCTAATTCTACTTTATTGTAAAGCTGCATTGACAGAAACTTGCAAATCTGAAAGTACATTTCTCCCTCCGTCTCCTTTACAACCTGAGAAACTAGGGAGGGTCCCTTCTGAGCCTCTTGCCCTGCCCACTGTCCAGTTGCAGGCTACGCTGCCTCTTATCTGACTGTTTCCTTGACAGTGTCTCTTTGCCCAGTCTTCCAAGGTCACTTCCACATACCATTACAGTAATATTCCCAGCCACCCCATCCCACCCAGTTTTTTCTCTAATTTAGTGACATAACAGACAGTTGGAGCTGTCAACCATCCCTAGAGACAGCTGATATTTTTCCTGCTGGGGCATATTTCCAATTAACTGATTTTTTTTATCTGCCATATTTACAGGATAAGAATATGTGGGGTTTTTCCCAAATAAGTACTTGAGAATTGGGGTGGGGGCATTGGCATTACATTCCCTTACAAGGAAATATGTTGAAGGCACCACAATGGATAAGAAAGGATAAGAGAAATTACTGCTTGTCTTTCTTACATGCTGAATTGTAACCCTTTTGTAAAGCCTAAATATGGCTTCTCTCACTCTTCTTCTTTCCTGTCCAGTTACCTCACCTCAACTTCATCCATTTTGTTATTTCTCTTCTCTTCAATTCTCTTCCAACAATATCATATCTGAATTATTGCATCTTTTTCACATCTCCGACACTGAACAGTACTGTCCTACATATATATTTTCAGGAACATGTTTCACTAAGCTTACCTCCAGGTAAATAAAGTATAACCAGATAAATGAAAATAGGATCCTAGCTCACATTTCCCATTCTTCAAACAACTGAATTTATGTCTAATTCAACAGATGGATTTTTGACCTGCCACCAACCAATGGTCAGTTCCATCAAAGACTTGGAGAACATGTTAATCTCACAGCTCAACAAGTAATTTATTCATTTTTGGAGCAAGAACTGAAGAATCATTGTAGACTCTTGTGACCCTTAGTATGATGCTGAGTATAGTAGCTTAATTATATGGTAACATTATCCATATGGCAATCAAATTCATTTAAGGCTGCTTTGCTCCTTTGTGGTATTAGCAAAGTCAATCATCATCGTGAAAACATTTATCCATTTCCGCCCCCGCCCCCATCAACTAGGTACATCTTGAGAAGGTGGGGATCTTGGGGAATATAAATGATAAGAGTTGGACTTTGTGAAGAAGAAAAAGACATCAACTGAAATACAGAAGAAAGATCGCACTGCAGAGTCTTAAGGGAAATGGAAAGATTACCAGAGTCTTTGCCAAATAGTTAATAAAAATGTGAGAAGATGTTGCCTACCCCCCTACATTTGCACCTGAGTAGTGCCAATGTGAGCACCCTGAAGATTTAGATTGAGAGGCTTAACATTGGGCAACCTAAGTTGACCATGAAAATTAAATGATCGATTTCAGGATATGATTTCTGTGGGGAGGAAAAAATTACTTGAATGGAGCTTGACTTTCCATCAGTATCATTTAACTGTTGTAATTTGTTCCTCCTCCTACAGTTAGATTTTCTCATTTTTTTATTGCAAGGAAATCCCCTTTCCCTGGCATTAGGCAGTAGCAATGGGAATTGAAGAACTTGATGAGTTGGGAGAGAGAAAGATGTGGTCTTGGTTTTACACTCACTTGGGGGAAGAGAAGGAAGTAAAATTACTAGAAGACCGAGAAATTCATGAAAGGGGTGGAGAATCTCTCCCCAATGGAAAAACTAATTGGTGCAGTAGTTAATAAGCTGTGCAGTGCTATGAATTCAGTTCCATAAAGGTCCTTTGCAGTGTGCAGGGGTGCAAATTTAGTACTTGTTGCATCATTTTCTAAAATTGTACTCTCAGCCACAGAAGGCTATTGAGTATCTTTGATTCAGTCCTTGTTCCTTAGCCTACTTTAGAGAGTTTTTTCTTTGAGGGAAAAATCAAAGGAGAGAGTGACTCATGTGCCAGTTTTATGCTTTGGGAGGCAGGATCTGAAGACAGAACCTAAATCTAACCAAGAAATAAAAGATACAGTTCATAAGAAATGGCCTTGACCATCACTATCAACTAGACATCCAAAGACCACCAGGTACAGGGGCACCACTTGATCTATCAGTGGTGGTGTCTCTTACTAGTTCATGTTGCTGTAAGAACATTTTAATAGTTGCACTTGTGTCAGAAGGAATTTGTAGCAGCCAACTGTCACCATCACAGCACCACAACACAAAATCCCAACTCTGCCATGGGGAGTGTTCAGATGCTTGCAGGCCCCAATATATTTTTGGAGGGTGAAATCTCATGAAACTGCAGATAGGAATGCAAGAGGTTGCATGATTTCAGTTAAAGAGGGAAGGCCCCTGGGCCGTTACCTGAAAATACTATCAACCCCCTGCTGCAGATGAATTAATTACATCAAAAGGATTTGATAAGCTTTGGCTCTCTGCAAAAGGGGAGCCTGGGAATCAAACTCTCCCTAATCAATCTCAGTTTTAACATATGCAGGAACCTGCTTCAGTGAAGTGTTTTACTGATGTTCAGATAGTGCAGGCTTGATGGACACGCTGTATTTATGTACTTTTCTTGGCAACAGTGCAGAAGTGGTTTGCCCCGCTCTCTTTTAAGAAAGTCACAGAAGAATCGCCTTTCATTTTCAGGGTGGATTTTCTTTTTTAACTTATGTCAAAAGCGAGCAATGTCTCATGGTCTAGTGCAGTGTCCTCAACCTGGGAAAGCCAAAGAGTGCCACGTTCATCTGAAAATCGGATGTGTTTTCTTTTAATGACCACATCCATTTCCCCTAAATTGCAAATGGTATCATGCATTTCTGTTTGTCCCTTCTGAACAGTTTTTTAAAGAAAGCTCTTCCCAACAGCATTCATTTCAGCCTTAATTGCAAAAGAATTGGAGGCGAGATAGGTAGAGGCATGGCTGGGAAACGTCATTTATTGGCCCCCTTTTCTCCTGGCCAACAGCACAGAGTATAAATTTCCCTTCAAGCTAGAAAGCTCCAAGTTCAGTCCCACTGGGAGCAAACCACGCTTGAGGCTAATTTGAACAATCTGCAACAAGCTCCAATAAATTAGAATTTGGATCTTTGGCAGAAACCAGCTGCTAAAAATAAGTGCCTCGTAAGACACCACCAGCTACTGCTGGAAAGTCAGCCCACATTGAAAGCTCCTTATGATGTCTTTGGCTCAGGAAGAAGGAGCGGTGAATGCAAGGTGGAAAAAAAGAGACTGTCAAGTTTTCCTTAATTTTAGGAAGACAGGTAGAGGTTCTTATGGAGCTGATTCAAAGACAGCTGCCTTCTCAGTAGAAAAAAACCCTTTGCAATCTGCCACTGGAAAGCTTGAATTATGCTTGTTAGAGTTAAGAAAAATGCTCTTGTCTTGGTTTTTTGTTTTTGTTTTTGTTTTGGTGGCCACTTTCCAACCTTGGACTGGATTCACAAACTCTCAGAGCCATGGATGAGGACGCTATGGGCAAGATGCACAAACACACTTATGCACACACATACACACACAATGGCTCCTCCATTCCCCATTTTCCTCCTTAGGTGCCTTGTCACAGAACTGAGCCCTTTCTTTCTTTCTTTCTTTCTTTCTTTCTTTCTTTCTTTCTTTCTTTCTTTCTTTCTTTCTTTCTTTTTAATAGTAATTTTATTAAAGATTATAATTACAACAGTAAAAACTAATACAAACTGAACAAAAAATGAAAGAATGAAAAGAAAAAGTAGAAAGTGCAGAAAAGAAGAAAGGGAAAAACCAGAAAGAGAAATAGAAAAGAAAAAAATGAGAATATAGTAAATGAAAGGCAATATATAAAGAAGTGACTTCCCACCTTCATCACAAGCATAAACAATTTTAGTAACTTATTTTATTTATTTATTTATTTATTTATTTATTTATTTATTTATTTATTTATTATTCGAATTTATCACCGCCCATCTCCACGACAGTAGACTCTGGGCGGTTTACAAACATTACCACCTTCTCTTAATGATCTCTTCTTCCCATGTCCCATCTCTTATCTATAAACAAATCCTTAAAGCCTTGTCATTTCAGTCCTGATGTCAGCAAAAGTCCATTAAGAGTTACCAGAGATAACAACATATTTATTTTTTGTTGTTTATTCGTTCAGTTGCTTCCGACTCTTCGTGACTTCATGGACCAGCCCACGCCAGAGCTTTCTGTCGGCCGTCGCCATGCCCCACGGTCGAGTCCGTCACCTCCAGAATATCATCCATTCATCTTGCCCTTGGTCGGCCCCTCTTCCTTTTGCCTTCCACCTTCCCTAGCATCAGCGTCTTCTCCAGGGTATCCTGTCTTCTCATTATGTGGCCAAAGTACTTCAGTTTTGCCTTTAATATCATTCCCTCAAGTGAGCAGTCTGGCTTTATTTCCTGGAGTATGGACTGGGTTGATCTTCTTGCAGCCCAAGGCACTATATTTATTTTAACCTTGATCAAATAAACCAACTTTATATTCCTTCCTTTTACTTTTAACAATTCTGATCTTTAGTCCCTTCAAATAATGTCCTAGAACTTGATTTCTCTTCATTTTTTTCTTTGTCTCTTCTCACAAAATTCTTCAGAGCTTTAACAAGCCTCCTTTGTAAATCCAATATAGGAAAATTATCCAGGTCACTCTCTTGGTTTGTTATTTGTATATCCTTTTTTATTACTAAGACATCAGCCGGTTTCTTTTGTACGTCCAGTGTAACATCTTTTACTATGTCATTCTTGTAGCCTGTCATTTTTAAAATCCACTTTCAAGTCACTCTTGATCTTATCAGGTAGAACTTGTTCCTCTTCAACAATATCTTTTAGACACAGTCTATCTATAGAGGCACACACTATTAAAATTAACTTCTGGGTCCGTTTTTCAAAAGTGTCCTTCAACACCCAGAGTCATTTGTCGAGATGGGCGGTGAAGAAATGTGATAAATAAATAAATAAATATGTCCAATGTTTAAAATATTTTGCTTCATTCTGTAATTGTAAGTTGAGTTTTAGTGTTCTTCTCCTTTAATTGTAATATTAGTTCCCTCTAGTTCCCTCTAGTGTCCATGTTTTAAAATCTTTTCTTGTTGTTTTTTTAAAAAAATCAAAACAAAAGCATTCTCCCATGGGAAGGATTCTTTATAATTAATTCCAAAATTATTTCAATTTTATCTGGACCCTTAGTCCATTTGTAACTTTCTAAAATCAAAGTTTTAATCACCCTTTTGCTGTTTATTCCAAAAAGAGAGAAAAATTTAAGTCCTTAAACTTGTAGTTAAAACTTCTTTCACTAAGGATTGAAGAAAACTCATCCGGTGCCATAAAACATGTCAATCCAAAAGTTCCTATAGCTGAAAAGCAGTTAACAAGCAATTTCTGAAAGTGATTAGAAAAGGAAGCATGTGAACTTAATGTCCTTTCAAAGGCTCCAACTGTGGTTTGAGCAAAATGGCTACTCCCTCAATTCCCAGAGCTCTAAAACTGCTGGAGACTGCTATTTATTTATTTTTTATTTATTTATTAAGTTTCTATGACTGCCCATCTCCCCCTCAAGGAGGGACTCTGGGACTCTATTTTGCTATCATGCAGTCTCCTCATGAGGAGTAGCTGTCTGGAGCACTTGTGGGCGATCTCAAGTTCTCTCCTTGTCTGGAGAGGAATTATTGAAGAGCTGGTCTGCTTGCCAGCTCTTCATCCCACCATGGTCGTCAGCTCCGCTTTTTGCAGAGCCTTCTTCAGTCCTCCATTTCTTCCCTGGAAGCCAGAACTGAGCCACTTCTGAAGAGAATTTGTTTAGAGCTTAGTTATATCCATCTTCCCTTAAAAGCATTGACTGATTTTATTCAAAGTAACAGATTGCTTCTCAGAATAAAGCTTCTGCTAAGGAAGCTATACCTACACTTATACTGTATACTTAATTGATACATGCACATCTTTTCCCGTCCTTTAGACTCTTGTTGTATTATAAAAAATAAGTTATTATAATGCCATGAAAAACCATTCCGATAGAAAACTATACTGAATCCAAGAATAGTGTCTGTGAAAGGCCCTCTTTCATATCATCCTACTGAATTGTTCTTTAGGGGACTTCTGGTGGGGACATGGTGGACTGAACAGCTGTGCCCGTGGGTTTAGCGGGTAGAAGTGACAATGTGGCATTTTTTTCGGGCTCAGGCAGGTTTTTCCTGAAACCCAGGAGTGTTTTTCTGGGAAAGGAAAACACTCGAAATCACCCCATTTGTCCTCCAGATGGTGGGTTGCAGCCAGAAGATTGCAAACGGAGTTCGTGCTTGACTGGTAAGAGTAGCCGTGATGCTTATTGTTATTTTTGGGATTAATTTTTTTTAAGTTTTGGCTTAAAAACTTAAAAAAGTTTTCCATCCAAATATTAAGAAGGATTGAGAGTAAATAATTGTCTCCCTGTTATTATTTTTGTACTAAATTTGAAGATATTAGCATTTTCCTACATGTTGAATCAGCTGTTTTGAACTTTCAGCTTTCTGCTTCTACTTTCCCTGGGGAACTGTCTGCTTATCACTTTCACTTGTGTAAACATATTCTGTAACTCCTTCATATCCTTGACTCTCACTGGTTAAGCTCCTAGGGGGTGCCATAATCTACTGCTTGAGGCATGGAGGATCTTAAACAAACTTTCTCTGACTTCCACCGAGATTTCAAACAGATTCTTTCCGATTCTTATCAAGTTTTTATGTAAGGCATTCAGGACATTGTGGAAAATATGAGCTTTAAAATGTGTCACTTGGATGGGGATGTCGTGGATGGAATTGAAGAATTTAACAGCAAAAGAAACGTCTCTTCGATCTCAGTTGAAATGCTGGATGAAGATTGGATAGTCGAGTTGGAGAAATTAAAGGGAGAGATCGAGTTGCAAACCATAAGTGAAATTGATCTTCTGATGGAATTCCATGGAAAAGAAGGGGTTATTATGTATGGGAGGTCTCCTGAAGAGAAGTCAGAGTTTTTGAGGGGGGCAGTTGGGCTGTTTGATTTCTGTAAGAAAAAAGCTCTGTGCGCATTGTGGGGACATGTAAATGCTTTGGTCTATTTGGAAGTGGGATAAAGGTTTAAGAATATCTATTTGGATTGCTTTTAGGGTTTGGCTGATTTCATTTCTCTTTAATGATTTGGATTAAGATTACTAAGGTATAAAAATATTTTTTGGTTTTGGGTTTAATATGATTAAGATGATTAAAATTGCTATTTTATCAAGTAAAATGGTAGACAATTTATATGCTTTTTAATTTGATCTTTATTATAGTAGACAGGAATATGTAGAATAGTAGGAAGGAAATAATTAAATAAATGTTATCCTTGAGGGGGTAGTTGGTTAGAGAGAGAGAGTGTGTGTGTGTGTGTGTGTGTGTATGTGTGTGTATTGTCAGAGTGCGTGGGTGGAGCGGCCTGATCCGTCTTCCTAGACACCAGTGATCCACATACTGTGCAGTAAATAGACACTCAAACAGAGATTATATAAAATATCCTATTTACTTTATATACATACGTATTACAGATCACTTCCACACGGATAACACATGATACAGCGATGAAGTTACAGCAAACGAGAAGAAACGAGTAGAAAGAATACCAGGATTCTTCTGCTTATATATACAAACTGACCAATCACACTATAGGTCACTCTCATTATCTACCACACCCAACTAAACTCTTAGCACCTGTGGTATGAGTCACACACTGACACATCATCCCTACAACAATGGCTGCTAATTGGGTGACTTGCAGAATAATTCCCCTCTCACCTAGATATCAAGCCTCTGCAGTATAATTTATCTAACTGTAAATTCCTGGGTATATACAAACCCCAACATACATACATACATACATACATACATTGTTTTAATATAAGGGATAAGGGGATGGAGCAACTATATTTAGTTATTTTTATAATGTACTGATGGAATGATTTATAGAAATAATGTGATTTTGGTTTAATACAGAGTAAGGGATTGATTATGGAAAATTGTTGTATATCCTTGCTGTTAAAAGTCGGAAGTCACCTCTTTTTGTAACTCTAAAAAAAATTTTTTTTCTCTTGTGTTTTCATACTTTTTTAGTTTTTTCTTTTTTCTTTTTCTTTGTAGTTTTCTGTTTTTCTGTGGCTTTTATCTTTGTTTGAAACTTAATAAAATTCTTATATAAAAAAAGAATTGTTCTTTAGGATAGGGATGATCAACCAGGGAACTCCTGCAGACCTAAAATCCAATATTTATTGCCCCAGAGCCATCTCTGGCCCCATTTGCTGAAAACTGTTTTAGTAGCTACCTTACTTCCACGTGAGGCATACTGCTACTTTAAATAGCCATTGGGTGTTGTTTCAGAATGAACGCCATGGCGCATCCATCCCCAGAAGGCCCTTCAAGAGTGAGCCTTCTTGCCTGCCTTAATTAAGCCATAAACCAGTTCTTTGGACCTGAGCTTCAACAGTAGCCTTAGGTATAATGAAGCTGCAGGTATCTGAGGGAACTCAAAGGTAAGGCTGGCACAAAAACAGTGATGACTTACCTCTGGCCAACACAGAGGTTTGTGTTTGTGTTTCTTGGCAAATTATCCCACTTATGGTCTTATAGCTAGATGAGTTCTGTCTCCATTATCTGCCTGTGGCAGTCATGTTGGAATTCAAGATATCATCCCAAAAAGTGTGGGTCACAGATCCTGCAATCTTTCTTATAGCACAAGGAGAAGGGGTTCCTCAAAACAGCCTGCCTTGCATCACTGAAAGGCTGCTTTTCCAAAAGAGAAGCTTTATTGGCAAATATACACACCTGTAACTAATGGTTGGTTCTGGGTTTGAAGGAGCCCCTTGCACTGTGCTCTCTGATTGAGCCCCCTTTTCTGAGCTGGTGGCAGCATTCCACACATTAAGCTTTGCTACCCTTTTAATTTTAAGCAAGGCCCCAGAATTATGACAGGCATTGTCAGGGGCATTGTCAGAAATTCACCGGATGACTAAATCCAGTTATGAGGTGCAAATGTCAAAGGTGGGCTCTACTGCTGTCACTCTTATAAGACCTCACCCTTGAAAACCATTCAGAAGCTGCAACTGGTTCAGAATCCAGCAACACTGGGAACTATGAGCATTCCACATTATGTCCATGTAACACCTTTGCTTGGTGAGCTGCACTGGTTCCCAGTAGGCTTCCAGATGCAACGAGAAAGTGGTTAGCTTACAGCTCCAGAGGGCCCTGGAAGAAGTGGATTATCTGGACTCCTTTCAGGCAGGATTCAGGCTTGGTCATAGTACTGAGACGGCATTGACTGCACTGGCTTGGGATGGAGATAATGCATCCATCTTGGCCCTCCTTGGCCTTCAATGCCATCCATCCTTATAGCCTGGCTTTGGGGATTGGGAGTGAGAGGCATGGTATTACAGTGATCTCTTCCTTTCTCCAGGACTGGTTTCAGTTGGGGTTGGGGTTGGGGGTTGAGCTGGAGGCCTCTGTTTTGTGGGGTGCCTCAGGGCTCTACTCTTTTCCTTTCTATTTAACATCTACATCAGAGCTTTCCAAACTGTGTGTCGGGACACGTTAGTGTGTCGGCTGCAGTGTCTGGGTGTGTCGCGGCTGCTGCCGCCTCCGAACCCTGCCAGGATTCCACGCAGGTCCTAGTGCCTGCCTTGTGCCTTGCTGACTCCAAACCTGCTGTGATTCCGCGCAGGTCCTAGTGCCTGCCTTGTGCCTTGCTGCCTCCAAACCTGCTGTGATTCCGCGCAGGTCCTAGTGCCTGCCTTGTGCCTTGCTGCCTCCAAACCTGCTGTGATTCCGCGCAGGTCCTAGTGCCTGCCTTGTGCCTCGCTGCCTCCAAACCTGCCCTGCCAGGATTCCACACAGGTCCTAGTGCCTGCCTTGTGTCAAGCTGTAAGAGTGTGTTGCAAAATGATGCATGTCTAAAAAGTGTGTCACCAACATTAAAAGTTTGGAAAGCTCTGATCTACATTAAGCTGCTAGGTCATGTGTCGACAAAGGATGCGGTATCATCAGTATGCTGATGATACCCAGCTGAACATATTTGTCTTGGGCCGACCATGCAAGGCCCCTGAGATCCTATGGCACTTCCACAAAATGGTTGCTGAAAATAGAATTTTAGTAAAGACACCCTTGGGTTGAGATGGACTTCTGTGAAAGGCATCCGTGTAATTTTCTTGCCAATGTTAAGGCAGTGTTGCCTTCTTCCAAGACACAAGATATTTGTTCTATTTCCCAGTCTAGGCTTTAGCCCTATCCATGTCCTAACCAGGGCCAACCATGTGCAGCTTCCAATATCAGCTAGGTCATTTTAAGTGCAGCTATTCTACCCAACGTGAATAACGAGAGTCGTTGCCATGACTCAAATTCCATTTTAATCTGGAACACAATGTTCACGCACCCTTCCAGAAAGGGGATAAAAGGCACTTAGGAGTGAGAAAATAGGAAAAGTGAGTTGTGCTCACACAATCCACAGAAGCAAAAACAGCCAGCTATGTTTTAGCCTATCATGCTGTGTGAGCCAGCCCAAGTAGTTAATTATGATTCATGGTGTTTTAAGTAGACACTTCATTCATTCATTGGCGATCACTCGTAGCTGAGTAAGATTGTTTTCCAAAGGTAAAATTTTAACGGTGGATCCGTAAGTGGCTATAAAGGCCAATTCTGGATCTGCACAACCTCCCACAATGAGGGCATAGGTTTCCGGGTGGGAGACGGTCATGATGAGGGTTTGCCTGACGTGCCTTCCTTTTAGCTCTTTTCCATCAACGCTGCCTCCGAAAAATTCTGCAGATTACTTGGGAAGATAGGCGGACTAATGTTAGCATATTAGAAGAAGTGAAAACCACCAGCATTGAAACAATGATCATCCAACATCAACTTCGCTGGACCGGTCATGTTGTTCGAATGCCTGACCATCGTCTTCCAAAGCAGCTCCTTTACTCCCAACTTAAGAATGGAAAACAGAATATTGGTGGACAGCAAAAGAGATTCAAAGATACTCTCAAAGCTAATTTAAAAAAATGTAATATCAGCATTGAGAACTGGGAAGCCCTAAGTAGACACTACAGTATGTACTGCTGGATAGCCTTGTGTGGCGCAGAGTGGTAGGCGGCAGTATTGCAACTGAAACTCTCCCCACGACCTGAGTTCGATCCCAGCGGAAGCTGGTTGTTAGGTAGCTGGCTCGGGTCGACTCAGCCTTCCATCCTTCCGAGGTCAGTAAAATGAGTACCCAGCTTGCTGGGGGAAAGGGAATCACGACTGGGGAAGGCAATGGCAAACCACCCCGCTCTATAGTCTGCCAGGAAAACGTCGCAAAAGCAGCGTCTCCCCAGGGGTCACATGACTCAGTGCTTGCACAGGGGAACCTTTCCTTCTTTCAGGTACTGCTGGAAAGATTCAGTGCATTGAGTACAACATACTTCAGTTAGTGTGTTTCAGTTATAGAGCTTTTAAAAATATATCTGAATGGAGTGGGCTGACACACACACACCTACTCCCCAGGAATTGCACGTGTTTTTGTATGTGAAATGTTGGAACACAGGTTCTATTTTTCCCCATTCCTATAGTGGGGAGTAAATGTTCCTTGCTTAGACATATTTGTCATGAAAGAAATCACAGCAAAATCACAGCGAAAGATCCTGCTGAGATGGTCCTTGTCTTGTCGAATCAAAGTTGCAAACCGCACTGCTGGAGCAGACCTGATCAGCATCTGCTCCTTGATGTTGTCAAGAGTGGAGGACTCTGCTGTGAGCTCCTGACACTTGCAGGAACCCACCTGAGCCCCTGTGCCAGGTAACTGCCATGTCTAATTAACATGAGATCCTGACACTAAGCTGACTTCAAAGCCAGCAGATCTTGGCAAGAGGCTGAGAGCGCGACATTCAGAACGAAGCCAAGATTAGCACACGGAGAGCTGCCGACTGAAGTGCTGACAAATTAGATTTTTGATCCAAGAAAGGTTGGAAATGGCACTCTTATATATTGTTCCGGTGCTGATTACTGTATTTGTTGATTTTATTTTATTTAATCTTATTTTAGTCCTATGTCACCCAGCCACAGAATTTTGCTGTTATTGGATGGGCTAAAGATTAAATTACGTAAAAGATGGATGAGATACTCCTATATTCCACCAGGTATCATAGAATGATAAACATAAGGAGAGTGAGAAAAGCAAATAATCTACATGTCACATACTATCCTGCAAAGGGTCAGGAAAACCACACCTGTACTCTATAAATAATAAATCTAAAAATCTATTTATAAATCACAGTATACTATATATCTTTTGCTGCAAGGGGCACAATATGCCATAACCCATTCTTTCAATGGCCATGGAAATGAAATGAAATGCTGGATGAAATGCAATCTTTGCATTTTACTTGTTTCCAGAACAAATGCAAAGAAGACTCAATAAATATGAATAGAATTCTACATTTATACCATTCACTAACTGGGTTTGCACATTGTTAAGCCATGGTTTGTGTAAACCACATACACATCAGACTTAATTTGAAAGCCAAAAGTCTACCCATACATTAGAGTCTAGTACAGCCTTTCTCAACTTTTTGACCCAGGGATCCCAGGGAACCCCTAGTGACCTCTCCCAGGGAACCCCTAGTGACCTATTGTGGAACCCTAGGATGCCACGGAACCCTGGTTGAGAAACCCTGGTCTAGTGCGACGTGTGAAACCAGCCAAAGTGTAGATTTGTTTTATGTGTGAATGAGTATGGCTTCCGGCAGGTATGTATACACACATACATATGTGCATGGATGTACACAAGTGTGTCATATGCATACATTTATTGGGGGTGGAGGAACTTTGGGACTTATTTCACCTGGAGCTGGCAATCCTAGGTTGACAAGACAGGGGAGCTGTGTATTAAAACAGGATTTTGGTCCATAGTTCTTCTGTCTACTTAAACTCAGGGGTCATCTTCCTTTCAGAATGTGAATATTTTTGGAGCGTTCGTTAGTTGGAAAGATGAAAACCCACTGGGGGAACATGGACGGCTGGAACATTTTGACACTGGCCCTGTTTTTGGTCAGCTAGTTCAGGACTTCTCAAGCTCAACCTCACATCTCCAGGGAGAGCATCAACTGTCCTACTGTGCTGTCCTGTGAATCCAAACAAATGGCTGAAGCTTTTCTTTGTCACATTTGCCTAATCAAGTGGTGGAAAAATAAAAGCTGAATTTTGGCATAGGCAACCAGCTTGATTGATCACTGGCAAATAGAGGGAGAAAAAGTGGAGGCAGTGACAGACTTTGTATTTCTAGGCACAAAGATTACTGCAGACGCTGACTGCAGCCAGGAAATCAGAAGACGTCTACTTCTTGGGAGGAGAGCAATGGCAAATCTTGATAAAATAGTTAAGAGCAGAGACATCACACTGACAACAAAGGTCTGCATAGTCAAAGCAATGGTATTCCCCGTAGTAACATATGGCTGCAAGAGCTGGACCATAAGGAAGGCTGAGCGAAGGAAGATAGATGCTTTTGAACTGTGGTGTTGGAGGAAAATTCTGAGAGTGCCTTGGACTGCAAGAAGAGCAAACCAGTCCATACTCCAGGAAATCAAGCCAGACTGCTCACTTGAGGGAATGATATTAAAGGCAAAACTGAAGTACTTTGGCCACATAATGAGAAGACAGGATACCCTGGAGAAGATGCTGATGCTAGGGAAAGTGGAAGGCAAAAGGAAGAGGGGCCGACCAAGGGCAAGATGGATGGATGATATTCTGGAGGTGACGGGCTCGACCGTGGGGGAGCTGGGAATGGCGACGGCCGACAGGAAGCTCTGGCGTGGGCTGGTCCATGAAGTCACGAAGAGTCGGAAGCGACTGAACGAATAAACAACAAAAAAAGGGCTGCTGTATTTACGGGCAAAGGAATGCTGCAGAGGTTGACTTTACAGGCCAGTGTTAAGTAATAATTGAAGTGGTGAACTGTTTCAAGTTCTCTCTCTACCATAGAAACTCGCTGAGTGATTTTGAACCAGTCCCAACCTCGCAGATATAAACAGAGGCATCTGCAGAATCCAACAGTTTTGTAGGAATGATGAAATGAATGTTGTGACATTGCAATGCAAAGTTTGTCCCTCGTATACATGTGTGTGAGTTCACAACACCTACATGTAGCAATGTCACAAAGCTCATTTTATCCATTCCCAACACACATCCCTGAAAATAGATAAGTAGCAAATGGTGAGAGCGAGGGAAACTCTGAGTGACTTGGGAAACAGGCATTGCCTGTATTTATAAAAACCACAATATACTGTAGGTGACTCTTGTTATGTGCAGGGGTTCCAAATCTACACATAAAAAAACCACAGGTAATGACACTTTGCAAAATTGTATTTTATGCATGTGCAAAAGCAGTTCTGCCATTTTGCACATGCATAAAATGTACAAAAAAACATTCTAAGAGCCCTTCTTCAAATATAATAATGTGCCATATCCATGGATACACAAAACTCTACCAAAGATTACGAGGCCGCCGCCTCCGCCTCCTCCGCCTCCTCCTCCTCCTCCTCCTCCTCCTCCTCCTCCTATTATTATTATTATTATTATTATTATTATTATTATTATTATTTGGTGGGTTTTCCCTAATTTCTAGAGAGGTGTTACAGTTTTTAAAGTCTCCTTGGAGTCATGCTCAACTCCTGCTGTCCACGTAGACACACCCAAGTTGTTCCTTGGCAGCAATACAGAAGTGATTTCCCAGTGCCTTCTTTCAGAATAATTCTTTTTTATTATTATTAAAAAAATGTATTGAGTTTAGAGCAAAAATAAAAACTACAAAAACCAAAAGCAAACAAACAAAATACATAATATAAAATACATTAGGATTACATAAGGAGTGACTTCTGACTTTGAACAACAAGAATGTATAGCAATTTCTTACTTAATCTCTTACTCTAAGTCTAACCAAGATCACATTATTTCTATAAATCATCCCATAGGCCTATAGAAATCAATAAAAGCAATTGCTTCTTCCCCTTCTATATAAAGAAAAATAAACAAATATATATCCCTCTAAATCAACTTCCCCTCCCATAAAAACCCATTTATAAAATATTTCCCTCCTATCACTATTCTATATATTTCTGGCCACTATATTAACAATCAGATTATAAAAACATTTAAAGAACATTTAAATTATCTACTTTTATGCTTAGTACTGCTGTATCAATCTTACCCCTATTAAACCTTAAAAAACAAACTTTAAATCATTGCAAAAAACTTTAAATCATTACAGAAAAATAGAATCATACAGCCTTGAAATCAATCCACATACTTATTCTTAATTTCTTATCCCACCTCAAAATAAACCAAAGCATTTAATCTCCATATTATGGACATGGCGTTTTTTGTAAAAGGAAAAATAATCCAACTGCCCCCCTTAACTCACATAACAGAGCTATCTCGTTCTCATAACAAACTCTGAAACCAAGAAAACAGAGAAGCCCGTCATTATCTTGCAAGCCAAATTGTAACTCCTTCATGACCAACATATATTTGTCAGCCGGCATTTCTTCACAATCTGGATTCTCACAGTCGGGAAAGATGCCTCCTTCTTAATAAATCTCTTCCTCTCCCTTCAGAAAATCGTCAGTCACTTGATACATTTTAAAGATAGTATCCCGAACATCTTGCAAAATAACTTGAGTAATTTCATGAATAATTTCTTTAAAGTCAGCATGGAGCTTAGCACGGAACTCTGAAATCATCTCCTTAAGGTTGTCCATAATTCAGGCAGTAAAGTCTAACACCCTCTAAGTACTTAGCTAATATTACAAACCAACAAATACAGCCTCCAAGGAAAGTGAACAGAAAACTGAAAACTCAAAGTATCAAATTAAACATGTAGGAAAATATTAAATCCTTCAAGTCCTCCTTAAATTTTAAATGGGAAGTGAGCCAGCAGTTGGAAAAAGGCTTAAGACACATCCAAAAACAACGATGAAAGCACCAAGAGATTAGTTTCTTCTTGCTGTGGAAAGCCTCTCTTGGGGTACAAAAACTTAAAAATATACAAATTAGGTGGTTTAGAAATGAGAAAGGCTTGACCCAATGTCCCAATAGGGCTGCAGCATGGTCTGGAAAATGCTGGTAATCCCGACTCCCATCTCCTCTTACCGGATTAGCGCCAACGCTGTTGACGATCCTCAAACTGCAAGGGGACATTCCGAAGTACAAATGGTATAATTCCGAGTGTTTTCTGTCCATGAAAACACGCTAGGGCAACAGGAAAAACCTGCCTGTGCCCCCCAAAAATTCCATGCGGTCAGGTCTGCTCGCTGACCTCATGGGCAGGCTGTTCAGTCGACCATGTTCGCACCGGAAGTCCTTTCAGAATATTTCTTAAATTCCCAGTCTATCTTACAGACCTGACATTTCCTGGTAGTCTCTAACCCCAATACTAGCCATGTTTAACCCTATGTAGGCTGATTATCTTGAAGTCCAACCAAAATCTACCTGCTTAGAATTTTAACCCATTATTTCTTGTCCTGCCTTTTGGAACCATTCTGAGTCACTTTGTCCTGGCTTCAAAATGACAGCTCTTCAGATACTCAAAGCTATCATTTGATAGCTTCATCATTTGATATCCTTTGATAATCAGAAATCCACAAGGCAAATTTTTTTCACAGCCTGGAAATAAATGCATCAAACATTTCTATTGCTCTGAATTCAGTTTGATTTTAAATACCTGTTCTGCCCTAGAATTATGGGTTTTACATTTTCTAAATTTCCCCTGCTATTTATTAATTGCACTTTATTGACTCAATGGTTTTACTTTTTTTCTTAACGAATTTAGAAATTTTATCAATATTTTAAGTTACATAGTTGCTCACCCAGACTGCTTTGGTTGTTAGAAAGAATAGGAGTAAATTGCCCGGATAACAGTTCCAAAATGCATGAAATTGGATGGAATATTATGCACATTAAGTCTAATATCTATGGAGAAAGAACAGTCTGTCTCCTTATATGTATTAGGGACAGAATTCAAGGCAAAAAGGTCCTTTGCAGAGTGCAGGACAGTCACATTGGCACCTCTTTAAATCAAGCATATCTTTTCCAGGGATCACATGGCTATTATTTTAACTGTTTTTAACATCTAGACTTGAAACTGGTTTTTCTTGTAAACTGCTAAGAGGCTTTGGTAGTCAGCTGAATGCCAAGTTAAACAGAGAAATAAGTACCAGTAGAAAAGAATATCTGTAGCTTAGGATTGAACTGTGGAGTCCTTGGTGCTCTCTGTGCTTGGTTGTTTGCTTGCAGATGTTTTGTTGCCCAACTAGGAATATAATATAATATAATATAATATAATATAATATAATATAATATAATATAATATAATATAATAATATAATAAATATAATATAATATAATATAATATAATATAATATAATATAATATAATATAATATAATATAATATAATATAATATAATATAATATAATATAATATAATTAGTATAATATAATTAATATAATATAATATATTATTATTATTATTTAATATTATAGTATTATAATATTATAGAAATAAGGGAAATAAGAAAAGCCCAAGCGATAACAGTAGGAGGTAATAGGAAATGGTGGTTTGGAAATATGGAATTTGACTGTCTCTCTCCAGAGAGCAAATGATGCAAAATCTTTGGGAGAACCTATATTCAGAATTTAAATAGGTTAGAAGCCCAGGTTGTAGGCATGAAGCATTCACAGGATTTGACTTTGTGGCCCAAGCTCACCACTTTGATTCATCCATGTGACATCATGACACACCTACAAAAGGGGAGGGGGTGCGAGGCTGCTTTTGCCATTCTACATCCTGTTGACATCACCTCCCCAGATGCCGCTGCATGAAGCTAGGTTGCAGCTTCATCTGGCAAAGCGAGCTTGGGTGTGAGAAAAAGGGGAGGAAGAAATTTATTTATTTATTTATTTATTTATTTATTTATTTATAGTGCTATTTATACCCCGCCTATCCCCTCCCTAGTGGAGGACTCTAGGCGGCTTACAATCATATGTATACAATTCAATTATAGATCAATTCCAAATATATACAATTCACCGCTCGTGAAAGGAGAGGGGTAAGGGAACCGACTCTATTAGGCTCTGGACTACAATTCCCAGGATGCCTTGAGCCGGCTGCTGACGTCCTGTAGCTGTCATATCCGGGTCCATCGTCACCACCGCTGTTTGATCTTCTTCCAATCCTTTGATCCTCTCCTCTCCGGTGGAGCTGACTTCCCGACAGGACGCCAGCAAATTAGCCCACTTTAAGGTGGTACCCATTTATCTACTTGCAAGGCTTTCGAACTGCTGGGTTGACAGGAGCTAGGATTTAAGGACGGGAGCTCACCTCATCCCGCGGGGTTTGAACTGCTGACCTTTTGATCGGCAGCCTACAGCTCAGTTGTCTTAACCAGCTGAGCCACCGCAACTTTAAAGAACCATGATTTGTTAACAATCACGGTGAACCAGCTCAGAGGTTCCTACACCAGTGCCGTCAAGAATCAGCTAATGACTGGCTATTTTCCTGCTTCTGGAGATCAGTGAAACTGTTTATAGTTTATTAGTCTTCATATTTCACTTTTCAGCCACTGTCAGCCCTTTGACTTAGTCCAAATGAGAGACCAACACCATAAGTACTAACACTGCCTTCATTGCATGGATACAGTAACAGAATCTTGCAAGTCTGAAAGCCCTTCTCCCCTCCCTTGCCTTTACATTCCAGAGAATTAGGGAGGGTTCCTTCTGAGATGCTTTCTCTACCCCCATTCCTTCTTCGGGCTGAGATGTCTCTTGTCAGACTATTGTCTAGGCCAGTGTTTCTCAACCTTGGGAACTTTTAAGATGTGTGGACTTCAACTCCCAGAATTCTCCAGCCAGCCATTTTTGAAGTCCACACATTTTGAAGTCCACACATCTTAAAGTTCCCAAGGTTGAGAAACACTGGTCTAGGCTGCGGCTCTTCCTCCTGTCTCCCATGGTTATTCTCACATCCCAGTACAGCCACCATTGTATCCCTTAAGTCTGGGCTGACTTCTGGCCACAATGAGAGTCATATAAACCATTCTAGCTCAGATTATGAATGCCCAAAACTGATGCCATCTTCTTGGCTTTCTCCTACCAATGGTCATTTGTGCATGTTATCTTGGTAACAAGAATTTAACTTTGTTCTCTGGTGCAGTGATTAATGTCCTATGTAATACTTCAGTTTTCAGAAGGAGAATATTCATTGAAAGTGATGAAGTGGAACTTTTCACTCTTGGTCAATGAAGGAGAACAGAAAATGGGGAAAAAACCCATACCATCAGACAGAAGACATAAAATGATTAAAATAGGGGTGGGATTTATGATCTCACAGTATGAAGCCAAGGATAAAAATTGTTATGAGTGATGCAAGGTATTTCTTCCCTGTCTAATTTTCTGTAGGATGCTCAAGCACTCCAAACAGCCTTGTAACTTTCAAGTTACGAAGCCAAATGCAATTTTTCCCATTCAGAGCTTGGATGTATAATTTATAAGCGGTGCATTGATACAGTGTGGGCGGCTAATGCTGAACATCAGCTAAATATAATCAGAAGACTGAATAGAGCCTATTTAAACCAGCAAAGTCTGTTTTCAAGTCCAAGACAAGATTTTAAGTTTGCTTTTCACCAATGGATAGTTGGAATAGAATGCAAGCAGGCAAATATAACAAACTAGTGAGTCAGGCTGAAAGATCACCAAACCCCATACTTTCCCCATATTTTGAGAGTAAAGCAAAGGATTGATTTTTCTCAATTAAAGCTGAATGCCAATGTATTTCACCCTTATGCCCCCAAAGGTTTGCTTGTAGAGGAAAGATGAGTTAACACCCCAGATGGTGCTTCAAAGATGGTGCTTCAAATCTTGCAGGACTGCCAAATATCATGAAGGATGGATGGATGGATGGATGGATGGATGGACGGACGGACAGATGGATGGATTTTGGCAAGAACTCTGGATGGTGGCTAGAAATATTTTCAAGAAATGAAAGAATATCCCTCATGAGAATGCAAGTCTAGGAAAAAGTGTGAAGGTCCCACACAAGATGTTGAGTGAGACTGGTGAATCTGATTGTTTGAGGTCCAAGCAAATCAGCATGCCTCATTAGCATGTAGATGAACGCTCTAGGATGACTCTCTATGTGCTTCAGGAGGAAGCTGTTTGTTGCTCCTCCCACTTCCTCTTTCTCTCTCTCTCTCTGCCTTTTGCTACCATCGAAGGACCATGTGGCTGCTGGTCCTCTCCATCTTGAGGCCATGTGGCCTAGAATCAGGAGTTTTCCCCCTTTCTACATGCAGCTCTTGGCAGCAATGAGGGCCAAGGGTAAAAACAAAGTTTTAGGGAAACACAAAAGAAGAAGAATCATTCCTAACAGAATGGATGTAACTGTAACTGGACCAAATAAATATAAGAACTGCTTTGTACTTACTTTTGTAACCTACTTTGTCTAAGCGTGTAATTCTTTGTGCTTGGGTGGGCTAAGTGCTTAAGATCAAAAACATATATCTCTCTAGCGTGCTCATTAATGCTATTGTTGATAATATTCCTTTCTGTGCACTTATTGCCTTGCTGCATTAAGTTCTGCTCCATTCAGTGGTTCCTAGCAGTCCACTAATGGCCATCACTGATGAGATTTCAGACAATGGGGATGGAGGACCTCAGGGTTTGAAAAGATTGTTGACCTTTATATAGAGAGAGTATGTGTCAGAGTGCATGGGTGGAGCGGCCTGATCCTTCTTCCTAGACAACAGTGATCCACGTACTGTGCAGTAAATGGACACTCAAACAGAGATTATATAAAATATCCTATTTACTTTATATACATACGTATTACAGATCACTTCCACACGGGTAACACATGATACAGCGATGAAGTTACAGCAAACGAGAAGAAACGAGAAGAAAGAATACCAGGATTCTTCTGCTTATATATACAAACCGACCAATCACACTATAGGTCACTCTCATTATCTACCACACCCAACTAAACTCTTAGCACCTATGGTATGAGTCACACACTGACACATCATCCCTACAACAATGGCTGCTAATTGGATGACTTGCAGAATAATTCCCCTCTCACCTAGATATCAAGCCTCTGCAATATAATTTATCTAACTGTAAATTCCTGGGTATATACAAACCCCAACACCCCTCCAATTTACAATAGATATTACATTTCACTTATACAGAATAGAAGACATACACATATTGGATACACACATCCTATGTCTATCTATGTTGTTGTTTATTCGTTCAGTCGTTTCCGACTCTTCGTGACTTCATGGACCAGTCCACGCCAGAGCTTTCTGTCGGCCGTCACCATCCCCAGCTCCCCAATGGTTGAGTCCGTCAGCTCCAGAATACCATCCATCCATCTTGCCCTTGGTCGGCCCCTCTTCCTTTTGCCTTCCACTTTTCCTAGCATCAGCTTCTTCTCCAGGGTATCCTGTCTTCTCATTATGTGGCCAAAGTACTTCAGTTTTGCCTTTAATATCATTCCCTCAAGTGAGCAGTCTGGCTTGATTTCCTGGAGTATGGACTGGTTTGATCTTCTTGCAGTCCAAGGCACTCTCAGAATTTTCCTCCAACACCACAGTTCAAAAGCATCTATCTTCCTTCGCTCAGCCTTCCTTATGGTCCAGCTCTCACAGCCATAGGTTACTACAGGGAATACCATTGCTTTAACTATGCGGACCTTTGTTGTCAGTGTGATGTCTCTGCTCTTAACTATTTTATCAAGATTTGCCATTGCTCTCCTCCCAAGAAGTAGACGTCTTCTGATTTCCTGGCTGCAGTCAGCGTCTGCAGTAGTCTTTGCACCTAGAAATACAAAGTCTGTCACTGCCTCCACTTTTTCTCCCTCTATTTGCCAGTCATCAATCAAGCTCGTTGCCATAATCTTGGTTTTTTTGAGGTTTAACTGCAACCCAGCTTTTGCACTTTCTTCTTTCACCTTCGTCATAAGGCTCCTCAACTCCTCCTCGCTTTCAGCCATCAAAGTGGTATCATCTGCATATCTGAGATTGTTAATGTTTCTTCCAGCGATTTTAACTCCAGCCTTGGATTCATCAAGCCCAGCATGTCGCATGATGTGTTCTGCGTACAGGTTGAATAGGTAGGGTGAGAGTATACAACCCTGCCGTACTCCTTTCCCAATCTTAAACCAGTCCGTTGTTCCGTGCTCTGTTCTTACCGTTGCTACTTGGTCGTTATACAGATTCCTCAGGAGGCAGACAAGATGACTTGGTATCCCCATACCACCAAGAACTTGCCACAATTTGTTATGATCCACACAGTCAAAGGCTTTAGAATAGTCAATAAAACAGAAATAGATGTTTTTCTGAAATTCCCTGGCTTTCTCCATTATCCAGCGGATATTGGCAATTTGGTCTCTAGTTCCTCTGCCTTTTCTAAACCCAGCTTGTACATCTGGCAATTCTCGCTCCATGAATTGCTGGAGTCTACCTTGCAAGATCTTGAGCATTACCTTACTGGCATGTGAAATAAGTGCCACTGTTCGATAGTTTGAACATTCTTTAGTGCTTCCCTTTTTTGGTATGGGGATATAAGTTGATTTTTTCCAATCTGATGGCCATTCTTGTGTTTTCCAAATTTGCTGGCATATGGCATGCATCACCTTGACAGCATCATCTTGCAAGATTTTAAACAGTTCAGCTGGGATACCATCGTCTCCTGCTGCCTTGTTGTTAGCAATGCTTCTTAAGGCCCATTCAACCTCACTCTTCAGGATGTCTGGCTCTAACTCACTGACCACACCGTCAAAGCTATCTCCAATATTATTATCCTTCCTATACAGATCTTCCGTATATTCTTGCCACCTTTTCTTGATCTCTTCTGCTTCTGTTAGGTCCTTACCATCTTTGTTTTTGATCATACCCATTTTTGCCTGGAATTTTCCTCCGATGTTTCTAATTTTCTGGAAGAGGTCTCTTGTCCTTCCTATTCTATTGTCTTCTTCCACTTCCGCACATTGCTTGTTTAAAAATAATTCCTTATCTCTTCTGGCTAACCTCTGGAATTTTGCATTTAATTGGGCATATCTCCCCCTATCACTGTTGCCTTTTGCTTTCCTTCTTTCTTGGGCTACTTCCAGTGTTTCAGCAGACAGCCATCTTGCCTTCTTGGTTTTCTTTTTCTTTGGGACGTTTTTTGTTGCCGCCTCCTGAACAATGTTGCGAACTTCTGTCCATAGTTCTTCTGGGACCCTATCTACTAAATCTAGTCCCTTAAATCTATTCTTCACCTCCACTGCATATTCCTTAGGAATATTAGTGAGCTCATATCTAACTGATCTGTGGGTCTTCCCTATTCTCTTTAGTCTGATTCTAAATTTTGCAATAAGAAGTTCGTGATCTGAACTACAGTCAGCTCCAGGTCTTGTTTTTACCAACTGTATAGATGTCCGCCACCTTTGGCTGCAAAGGATGTAGTCAATCTGATTTCGGTGTCGACCATCTGGTGAAGTCCATGTATAAAGTCGTCTTTTAGTTTGTTGGAAGAGAGTGTTTGTTATGCACAGTGAGTTGTCTTGGCAAAATTCTATCAGCCTATGTCCTGCTTCATTTTGTTCTCCCAGACCATGCTTGCCTGTAATTCCAGGTGTCGTCTGACTACCCACCTTAGCATTCCAGTCTCCTGTAATGAAAATAACATCTCTTTTTGGTGTATTATCTAGTAGGTGCTGCAGATCCTCATAGAACTGATCTACTTCTGCTTCTTCAGCATCTGTGGTTGGGGCGTATATTTGGATCACTGTGATGTTAAATGGCTTACCCTGAATTCGAATTGAGATCATTCTATCGTTTTTTGGATTGTATCCAAGCACTGCTTTAGCCACTTTATTATTAATTATGAAGGCTACTCCATCTCTTCTGTGGTCCTCTTGTCCACAGTAGTAGATCTGGTGGTCATCTGATGTGAAGTGGCCCATTCCAGTCCATTTCAGTTCACTGACACCTAAAATGTCTATATTTAATCTTGACATCTCACCAATAACCACATCCAATTTGCCCTGGCTCATAGATCTTACATTCCAGGTTCCTATGGTGTGTTGATCTTTAGAACATCGGATTCGTCGTTCACCACCAGCACCGTCGGCCGCTAGCCGTCCTTTCGGCTTTGAGCTAACTGCGTCATCACATCTGGGGCTAGTTGAACGTATCCTCTGTTCCTCCCCAGTAGCATTTTGACCATCTTCCGACCTGGGAGTCCCATCTTCCGATGGTATACCGACATATCTTTGGTTGTACTGATCCATTTAGTTTTCATGGCAAGAATACTGGGGTGGGTTGCCATTACCTTCCCCAGGGATCGTATTTAGTCTGACCTCTCTGCCACGACCTTCCCGTCTTGGGTGTCCCTTCACGGTTTAGCTCATGGTTTCATTGAGGTGCTCAAGCTCCAGCACCACGACAAGGTAACGATCTCCTTTGCTGGAGATGTCTATCTATACTTAGAGGCTTTGTCATCACATCTGCTACATTACATTCAGATGGACAATATTGCAAATTAATCAGAGACTCTTTTACAGCATTCCTAACATTGTGATACTTGATATCAACATGTTTGCTCCTTCCTCTGATCCTATCAGTCTTTGCAATCTGTATACATGCTTCAGTGTCATCATATACACATATAGGCTCATCAATTGCTATATTAACATCCATTAACAATTGCCTATACCATATTAACTCTGAACATAGGTCAGATAGTGCAGCGTACTCCGCCTCTGCAGTTGATACTGTGACAGAATTCTGTTTCCGAGACCTCCACCCCACCAAGGTGTTACCAAACATAATTATCAATCCTGTCATTGATTTTCTATCATGAACATCATTACCCCAATCACTATCTACATAGCATTTTAATTCCAATGGTTTACAAGGTTTTATCAATAAACATTTATTAATAGTCTCTTTAAGATACCTAAACACTCGTTTAATACCTTTCCAATGCCTCTGGGTAGGTTGTGTAACATATCTACTCAGTACATTTACTGCATTCCCGATATCGGGACGCGACCATTGTGCGAAATACAATAAACTTCCAATTATTGACTGATAGTGTTCATGATCACATGATGTTAGGTCATCGTCTCCAGCCTCTGTCTTAACAAAACCAGTTGTCATCGGGGTAGGAACCTCCTTGCAATGTTCCATATTGTTCTCTCTTAGCAGTATAATTCCCCTCTCACCTAGATATCAAGCCTCTGCAATATAATTTATCTAACTGTAAATTCCTGGGTATATACAAACCCCAACAGTATGTAAGAATTACCTTCCTGCTGGAGTTATTAGTTACACAAACCTATTGTGTTTTTGTCCGCACCAGGATGGAAGAGTGAGATATGCAGGCAGTGAAATGTGCAAGTGTGTTTGTTATTATGCTGTTACACTTTGGTTGTAGAGTTCAGAAAACTGATTCTTAGTATTCAGGCATGGGCCAGAAAGTGCTTTTTCTGGGAAATAGCAATCCCATTCTTCAGTCTTTCCTCATCAGGGGGATGCAGGCATTGAAATATTTCTTCTTTTCAGAAAGTGACTTCTGTTTTTCTACACTAATCTAAGGTGCTTGAAAACCTTTTTGAATTTGGAGCTTTATGTATTTATTTTGGCATTTATAACCCATTTGTTTCAAGGAATAGCAGCCCTCAGTGGTTTATTTCTTTATTTTGGGGGTGATGGGGAGTTATGTTGTCATTTCCCAAGGTATATCTTTCTGTTGCTCAGAAGCCTCCTTCTTTGCACACACTTCCAAATATGAAAAATGTCATGAGACGCCATGGGGTTTCCTTGAAATGCTGGAAGCCAGCAGCTTGATTATGCCATTCCAGGACATTTGCACAGATTTCTTGCCCTCCATGTCATGAAATCACTGCAAGGACACCACATTCCACCTGTGAAAATATCACCAATGTTCTCTTCTCCTTTGAAAGAATTTCAAAAGCAAATAATTTGTCCATATAACTGAATAAGAACCATAGGGGGGAATGCAGAAGAACATTTTGGCCCAGCATTGTAATAATGATGATGACATTGTAGCCATACTGTATGTGAAGCAATTAAGACTGAGGCTGTGGCATAAAAGAGAGGAATTTAAAACCCTTCATCTTTTCTGTCTTTGCCACAGCACAAAACTGCCACTTGTTCTAGAAGGAAAGTAGCATTAAAATGCCACTAAACTCTTTTCATGCAGAACTATCATTGCTGGAATGGAAAAGATGGGAGTGCTTCTTCTTGGCAATCACTCGTAGCCGAGTAAGATTGTCTTCCAGGGGTAACATCTTAACAGTGGATCCGTAAGTGGCTGTAAAGGCCAATTCTGGATCTACACAACCTCCCAAAATGAGGGCATAGGTTTCCAGGTAGAAGACGGTCACGATCTGCAAAGATGTTTAGGATAGTTTGATAGTTAAGTCCCAACTTAAGAATTGAAAATGGAATATTGGTGGACAGCAAAAGAGATTCAAAGACACTCTCAAAGCTAATTTTAAAAAAATGTAATATCAGCATTGAGAACTGGGAAGCCCTAACTCATGAGCGTTTCAATTGGAGGTCAGCCTTTATTAATGGCGCTACGGACTTTGAAGAAGCACGAGTGCAGGGCGAAAGGGAGAAACGAGCTAAGAGGAAGGCATGTCAAGCATTGTGTCAGATCCTAGCCTTGCCGCCCAGCTGTGCATCAAGCTGGAACCCTGCCTTGTTGCCCAGCCGCATCCTGAGTCGGAACCCTGCCTTGTCGCCCAGCCGCATCCTGAGTCGGAACCCTGCCTTGTCGCCCAGCCGCATCCTGAGCCGGAATCCTACCTTGCCGTCTTGCTGCGCTTCGCGCCAGAACCTTGCCTTGCAGCCACCGCGTCAAGCCTCATGTCAGAACCTAGCCTTGTAGCTGCCGCTCCGAGCCCCGCACCAGACCCTCGCCCCGCCGCTGCTGCTCCAAGCCTCGTGTCGGAACCTCGCCCTGCCGCCGCCACTCCAAGCCTTGCGCTGGACCCTCGTCTCGCCCTCATGCCAAGCCTCACACTGGAACCTCCCTTTGTCTCTGTGCCAAGCCTCATGCCAGGACCTTGTCATGCAGCCGCCACACCCAGCCCCACGCCAGAGCCTTGTATCACAGCCACATGGTGCCTGTCCGTGTTTGTGCCCAGTGGAACTGAGCACGGCACGGCACACCAACGAGTCCGTGAGCACCACATGTCGTTTATTTGAGAGATTGTGTGTTTAATTGTAAATAAAGTATATATTTCACACCTTCCTGCTTCGGGTCTTAGTCGGGACAAGACATATAAGACAAGACATATAAGCCCTGTGAGGTAGAAGAGTTCAGAAAACACTTTACAAGAGATACTATGCTTTGTGGATATAAGCTATAATAACAGAATCTTGAAAACCTGACAGAATTTCCCTTTCCTCCATTTTATACCAAACAGAATCAAAGCAATCTTGACTTTCTTTCTCACACCTTCTTGTTTCCCTGGCTAAGCTCAATTTTAATAATGGTTGCCACATACCTTCTCCAAGGTCATCTTTACGGACCTCTACATCCACTAGGTTTACGTATGTGCCACCATTCCTATTTCTGAGAAAAGTTTATTGGCAATATCAGACAAACGTTTCAAGCAAATGACCCCTACTCCCACTCCAAAATGAATCTTCTGAAGCCAAGAACTCCAGATAAATGATTAGGCCACAATCAAAGCTGATAGGAAGCTCTGGGAGGTGAGATGCAAAAAAAGTACACAAATAGAATAGAGACGAGAGAGCAAGTTCCATTATCTTAGTGAGGGATATGGCAGTATGCCAGTTAAATGAACTGAGATCTCCCTCTCGGTTCTGCTGTCTGCAGCTGCTGGAGCAACACACTGAATAAAAGGGTGGAAGAGAGAAGGTTTGGAGAGTGAGAAGAAGGTAGTTGAGAAGAAGGGCTTAAGCTCTTCTTAGCATGTAGGGATAATATGGAACTGTCTGGGGAAACTAGATCACCTCTCCTCAACCTGGTGTCCTCCAGATGTATGAGGACTGTACTCATTGACTTGGCCAGTGACCAGATGTATATTTCCTTTGTTGCTCCCTTTAAGATCTTATGCTGACATTTTAAAAAGATCAGGATATAAATAAAAGCTAACAGGGCTACATTTTCATGCCACCTTGTCACAGAGACTCAATCCATCACAAAAAAGGGCAGTCTCTGTTGAGAATTTAAGTATATTATTGTGATCTTAAGGAGGTTCAGGAAGGGGAAGGGATCCATGCCATCCACCCCATTCCCCAACCATCTGTGCTCCATTCCCACAAAGGCTTCTCTAGAAACAAGAAAGGTGTTTTGTTTTAGATTTATCAAAATAACTTATTTTACGATTCAAACCCTAACAAATCTGCACATCCACAATTTTAGAGGGGAAATTGGCATGCCAGCATTTTAAATTTAATAGTTCATGTATACTTTTACAGTTCTCTTCTTGTCTTCCTCCTTGTTACTATCATATTATTATGGGAAATATACAAACCAGTTGAGGCTGTCCCATCATAAAAGGAGTAATAATGGAGGATTCTTCTATAGTTGCTTAGTCAGGAGTGAGTCCCCTTAAATTCCAGGGGTCTTTCTGTTAGGTACATATAGAACTGCATCACTGTTTGGAGCATTTTGTATTGGAAGAAGATGGTTTTGAAACTGGAGGAAGATACATCAATAACCTGTGCTATGCTGATGATACTACTCTGATAACTGAAAATGCAAAGGATCTGCAAACTCTAGTAATAAAAGTCAAGGAGAACAGTTGAAAAAATGGGACTAAAATGAAATATAAAAAAGACCAAACTAATTACAACAGTACAGCAACCAGCCATAGAATTGTCAATGAAGATATTGAAGTGCCAACCAAATTTTAAATCATGACCTTCCAGATTAACTAATTTTTTATCATCCAGTCTTATCCAATCTCGAAGCCACCATAGAATACATGCCTCATAATATAATTTTAAGTTAGGAAGATCAAAACCACCATTCTCTTTACTGTCTTGTAGGAATTTATATTTTATTCTTGGCTTTTTGCCTTGCCAGATAAATTTTGCCAACTCTTGTTGCCAATTTTGAAAGGTTTTTTGAGTTATAACAATTGGTATAGTTTGAAATAAGAAAATAATTTTTGGTAATATATTCATTTTTATTGTTGAAATTCTATCCAAGAATGATAAATGTAAATTTTTCCAAAGTTTTAAATCATTTTTTATATTGGTCCATAATTTTGTATTGTTATTTTTAAATAAATTTGAGTTATTAGATGTTATGTCCACTCCTAGATATCTTAGCCTTTTAACATTTACAAATCCCGTAATCTGTTCCATATTGTGAATAATACTTTGGTTCATATTCAAATTTATCATCTTTGTTTTATGATTGTTTATTTTGAGCCCCGCCAATTCACCAAAATCTTGAATTTTTTTTAATAAATGTTTAATAGAAATTTCTGGGTTTTGTAGAGTTATAACCATATCGTCAGCAAAAGCTCTTAATTTATAATTTTCCTGTTTTATTCTTATCCCTTCTATTAAATTATCTTTTCTAATATTTTCTAATAAAACTTCTAAAACCAAGATAAAAAGGAGTGGTGAGATCGGGCAACCTTGTCTGGTGCCCCGACCTATATAACATTCTTGGGTAGTATCTCCATTTACCACTATTTTGGCAACTTGCCGTGTATATATGGCTTGAATAGCTTTTATTAATTTATCCCCATAGTCCAATCTTTCTAATATTTTAATCATAAAATCCCAATTTAAATTGTCAAAGGCTTTTTCTGTGTCTAAAAACAACAGTAAAATTTGTTTTTCTTTATGAACTTTGGCATATTCAATTAGATTTATAATAGTTCTAATATTGTCTTTGATATGTCTTTTTGGTAAAAAGCCCGATTGGTCCATATTTATTGCATCTTGTAAAACCTCTTTTAATCTATTTGCCAAAATACTAGTAAAAATTTTGTAATCTGTATTTAATAATGAGATTGGTCTAAAATTTTTACATGAGGTGTGGTCTTGATCTGGCTTAGGAATTAATATTATGTTGGCATTTGTCCAGGTTTCCGGTATTCCATTTCCTGTCATTATTGAATTTAATAATAAATTAAATGGTATTAATAAATGATCTTGAAACACTTTATAATACATTGCGGTAAACCCGTCTGGACCTGGAGTTTTGCCTGATTTCTGTCTTTGAATTGCATTTGAGATCTCTTGGATAGTTATGGGTTCATTTAATCTGTCTTGATGTAATTTAGATATTTTTTGTAAATTGCTTTCTGATAAGTTTCTGTCCGCCTTTTCTACATCCAATTGTTGTTTTTGATATAATGTAGTATAGAATTCATGAAATATTTTTTAATGCTGGTGTTTTCGCTTAATTCTAACCCTTTATCTTTAATTTTGTTTATAATTTTTCCCCCCTTCTTTTCTTAACTTAAATGCTAACCATTTGCCTGCTTTATTAGCATATTGAAAATTTCTCTGTTTGGTATACCTCAGGTTTTTTCCATTTCTTCAGTTGTTAGTATATCTATTTGCTTTTGAAGAATGATAATTTGATTTTTTATATCATTATCTCCAGGTTTATTTTGTAACTCAATTTCTTTTGTTTTAATTTGTTCACATAGTTTCCTAACTTTTTGTAGTTTCATTTTTTTGTGATATCTACCTAAAGATATAAAGTGGCCTCTCATAAATTTATTTATTATTATTTCTAACTTATATCACATATCACTTATATCATATATATAAATGCTTTACTTGCATCCCAAATGATGTTAATATTTATATTATCTTTCATATTTAATTCAAAAAACTCTGTTAATTTAATTTTACTCTCTTCTATATATTCTTTATTTTTTAGGATGGATTCATTAAGTCTCCATCTATACTGTGTTGAAGATAATTTTAAATCCAATTGTATTGCATTGTGATCTGATATTGTTCTCGCCAATATTTTAACATCTTGAATTTTGTTTAGTAAATTTTTTGAAGTCCAGATCATGTCTATTCTAGAATGAGAGTGGAATCTATTAGAAAAAAAAGTAAAATCTTTAGCATTGCCCATTTTATATCTCCAAGTATCCATCATTTCTAAATTATTCATAAGATCAAAAAAAACCTGAGGTAATTTACAGTGATGAGCTTTGATATATTTGTCAGATTTTCTATCTAGAAATGGGTTAACAACACCATTCCAATCACCCATCATTATCCAATTTTTATTAGGCAGATCTGTTAGACAATTCATCAATGTCTTAAAGAATTTGTTCTGATTATCATTTGGGGCATAGATACCTACTAGTATTATTTTTGTATTTTGAATTTCAATTTCAATTAAAATGAATCTTCCTTTATCATCTACTTTTATTAATTGTGGTTTTAAATTTGGTTTAATATAACATACAATCCCATTTTTTTTGTCATTTATCGTTACAAATTCTAATCCTAATTTTTTATTGCTTAATAATTTACTAACTTTACCTCTAATGTGTGTTTCCTGTAAACAAATTATATCCAATTTATATTTATAAAGAATATGGAAAATTCTATTTCTTTTAACTGGAGAGTTCAACCCATTTATATTCCATGAAAGACATATTACATTATTCATTATCTGATTGGCTATCTAATTCTTGAGAATCCACTGCCTGGGTAAAAATTTTAAATTTTTCTGATCTTTTTTCTTTTGGGGGGCTTTTTCTTGATGAAGGTTTAATATCTTTTTCTAGCTTTCTAAGAAAGTCTTTTGCTTTTTCCACTGAGTTTAATTTAAACCTTTGCGCTTTGTACAGTACATTTACCCCTTCCAAAGTTTCCCATCTGTAAGTAATTTTTTCCCTTTTCAGAACTTCTGTCAAAAAATAATATTCTTTTCTTTTTTTCAGTATGGCAGCAGGAATTTCTTTGAACATTTGGATATCTCTCCCTTCTATGTTTATTTTCTTATCAAACCTTGTTTGCAAAATCAAGTCTCTCATTTTTTTCCTGCTAAACTCGATCACCAAATCTCTTGCTGTATTGTGTTCTCTTGTATATCTTGAATTGACTCGATACATTAATTCTATTTCTACTTCTAGTTGGTCTTTTTCCCAGTCTATCAAGTCAGCCAAAGCTTGAGTAATTGTATTTTTAATTTCAATTTCTTTTCCTTCCTTTAGTCCTCTTATTCTTAAGCAAGTCTCTTTTTGTTTTAGTTCCAGTAGTGATATTTTACCCAATTCCTCTTCTTTATGTTTTTCCATTGTTATAATTTTTTCTTTCATTCCTTTTATTTCTGTTTGAAATCGTTGTTCCAAACTATCTAGTTTTCTGTCTAATGATTTTTCAAAGCCTTGTATTTTTTCTTCAAGTATTGAAGTCACATTAGCAGTAATACTTTGAATGGCTTTCTTTGTAAAGTCCTCAAATAGTGGCTTTAGCCATTCTCCTTTGTCTTCAGAGGCGTCTGAATTTCTCCTTAACATTTTCTTTGAAGCCATTTTTTTAGTTAAATTATATATCTCTACGTATAGAACAATAGTTTAGTTTAATTAGTTTTCTTAAACACAGTCAAAGATGGCGATTTTAAATAATTAATTAATAGTCACTTTTACCTTCTTTGACAGCAACTTCGCTGTCTCAGCCGCTTTCTTTGGACCTCCAAATAAAGGGTCCTTGATGAGAAAGTTTTGTTAATTTGAAATAGATTTAGTTTGAATTTTGAAGTAGTATAGAAGTGTAGTAGAAACAGCAGCTATCCCAAACGGGAAACAACGAAGGCAGTCGCTCACCCGGCTTCTCAGCTTACTTTCACTGTAGATTGTTTGCTGGCTGAGAAAGTGAAAGTACCTTGATTGCAGCTTGCTTTTTCACCGCCGCCGCTCAGAAGCTGCAAGATTTTTTGTTATTCTCGGGTTCACCCTTATTTTGGCTACCCAGCCGATTCTCCGCTCCTCTGAAACGCTCATGAAATCGACCAACTTTCTTCGTTTCTTTTCAAAAATATGACGAGCTGTTCTTCATGCGTCCGCTCGACATTTCTCTACACCGGAAGTCTGCATGGATACCTATGGTATAACAAAATCAAAGCAAATGTAGCATTTAATCATCATCCCATTAGGAAATCAATTATAAGAATTTGGAATAAATATAAAAATACAATCTTACCAAATATACCTCTTTGGATTTCACCACATGAAGCTTTTACTTGGTATGGAAATTTAAATATAGGTAATTGGATAACATACAAAGATTTACTAACTTTTGAAGGATCAAATTATAATTTAAAATCAAGAGAAAAATTATTAAAAGATGGAATAAAGTGCAATTGGTTTTCATATGCTCAAATTAAAGAACAATTCAGAATGGATAATAAAAACTTTAAATTTAAAGAAAGTGCAAACAATTGGGACATCATCCTATGGAAAGATAAAAACCACTTAATTTCAAAAATATATAAGATATTAATATCAAATAATTCGGAAAATATACAAAAAAAAGAAATGTATGTGTAATTGGGAAAAAAATCTAGGTCATAAGATCCAATTTGAAAATTGGGAAGATATGTGGCTAAAAGATCTAAAATTCACATTGAATTATAATATGAAAGAAAATTTCTATAAAATGATGTATAGGTGGTATCTAACGCCAAACACTCTGTCAAAAATGAATAATAGATTATCTAACAGTTGTTGGAAGTGTAAAAAAGAAGTGGGCACTTTTTTCCATCTTTGGTGGTCCTGTAAGGAAACAAAAAAATATTGGCTAAAAATACATCAAACAATAAGTGAAATATTGGAAGAAGATCTAATTATTGAACCAGATATGTATTTATTAGGATTTTTAAAACCTGAGATACACAAAAAATATGGGAAATTACTATTTTATTTAATAACTGCAGCTAGAATTACATTTGCTAGACACTGGAAAGAGGATTGTATACCTACAATTGAGGAATGGTTATTAAAAACAATGGATTTAGTTCAGATGGCAAAATTAACAGATTTATTAAATGACAAGAACCAAGAAGAATTTAACTTATGTTGGGACCCATTTTATAGATACATAGAAAAAACTCAAAAAATACAAATAGTAAATTCAATATAAATTAGATATAGAATTGTATAAATAATTATTTATATAATATGTAGAACTTTTTGTAGAAATTTTTGATGAGAAAGTAGGAAGTCCATTTAATTTTGTTGTTTTGTTGTTTCTGTTTTATGTTTGGTTATAGCTAAATTACAAAAATAGAAAGAAATAGAGAATTAGGGTATTACAGAAAGAAGAGAAGGGAAAGAAGGGAAAGATGAGATCTTAGAAGGTACAAGTATGTTGAGAGGAGTAGGAGGAAAAGGGTTAAAGGTTGTGAGTTAAAAAAAATACTTAAATGCACTCAGAAAGTGGAAAGTTAATTAGAATGTTTTGGTTTGATTGAAGAGGTTAGAGGTATGGAAGAAAGAAAAGAATACAGATTTTGAAGAAGGTGTAAAGAAGAGATAAGAAGAAGAAAAGGTAGAGGGCAAAGTTGTAATATATTTAAAGGTATTTAATAAATTAATGTATATACTTAGAAAATATACAATACATTGTATAATGTATAATATGTGTTGTATGTTGTTTGTATTATTGTTGATTTATGTCTACAGTGGGGTAAAAAAGTATTTAGTCAGCCACCAATTGTGCAAGTTCTCCCACTTAAAAAGATGAGAGAGGCCTGTAATTGACATCATAGGTAGACCTCAACTATGAGAGACAAAATGAGAAAACAAATCCAGACAATCACATTGTCTGATTCGGAAAGAATTTATTTGCAAATTATGGTGGAAAATAAGTATTTGGTCAATATCAAAAGTTCATCTCAATACTTTGTTATATATCCTTTGTTGGCAATGACAGAGGTCAAATGTTTTCTGTAAGTCTACACAAGGTTGGCACACACTGTTGCTGGTATGTTGGCCCATTCCTCCATGCAGATCTCCTCTAGAGCAGTGATGTTTTGGGGCTGTCGCTGGGCAACACGGACTTTCAACTCCCTCCAAAGGTTTTCTATGGGGTTGAGATCTGGAGACTGGCTAGGCCACTCCAGGACCTTGAAATGCTTCTTACGAAGCCACTCCTTCGTTGCCCGGGCGGTGTGTTTGGGATCATTGTCATGCTGAAAGACCCAGCCACGTTTCATCTTCAATGCCCTTGCTGATGGAAGGAGGTTTGCACTCAAAATCTCACGATACATGGCCCCATTCATTCTTTCCTGTACACGGAACATTCGTCCTGGTCCCTTTGCAGAGAAACAGCCCCAAAGCATGATGTTGCCACCCCCATGCTTCACAGTAGGTATGGTGTTCTTTGGATGCAACTCAGCATTCTCTCTCCTCCAAACACGACGAGTTGTGTTTCTACCAAACAGTTCTACTTTGGTTTCATCTGACCATATGACATTCTCCCAATCCTCTTCTGGATCATCCAAATGCTCTCTAGCAAACTTCAGACAGGCCCGGACATGTACTGGCTTAAGCAGGGGGACACGTCTGGCACTGCAGGATCTGAGTCCCTGGCGGCGTAGTGTGTTACTGATGGTAGCCTTTGTTACGTTGGTCCCAGCTCTCTGCAGGTCATTCACTAGGTCCCCCCGTGTGGTTCTGGGATTTTTGCTCACCGTTCTTGTGATCATTTTGACCCCACGGGGTGAGATCTTGCGTGGAGCCCCAGATCGAGGGAGATTATCAGTGGTCTTGTATGTCTTCCATTTTCTAATTATTGCTCCCACAGTTGATTTCTTCACACCAAGCTGCTTGCCTATTGCAGATTCAGTCTTCCCAGCCTGGTGCAGGTCTACAATTTTGTTTCTGGTGTCCTTTGACAGCTCTTTGGTCTTCACCATAGTGGAGTTTGGAGTGTGACTGTTTGAGGTTGTGGACAGGTGTCTTTTATACTGATAACAAGTTCAAACAGGTGCCATTACTACAGGTAATGAGTGGAGGACAGAGGAGCCTCTTAAAGAAGAAGTTACAGGTCTGTGAGAGCCAGAAATCTTGCTTGTTTGTAGGTGACCAAATACTTATTTTCCACCATAATTTGCAAATAAATTCTTTCTGAATCAGACAATGTGATTGTCTGGATTTGTTTTCTCATTTTGTCTCTCATAGTTGAGGTCTACCTATGATGTCAATTACAGGCCTCTCTCATCTTTTTAAGTGGGAGAACTTGCACAATTGGTGGCTGACTAAATACTTTTTTGCCCCACTGTATGTTAATGATGTTTAATAAAATTTATTTTAAAAAAAAAGATATTGAAGTGTTGGATAGCTTCTGCCTTTTAGGATCAACCATCAACAGTAAAGAAACAACCAGTCAAGAAATGCACCACAGATTGGTAGAGCAGCCATGAAGGCCTTGGGGAAAAAAATTCAGATGTCATGATGGGTTTATACCTACAAAGATCAGAATAGCACAAGCAATGGTATTCCCTGTGACATTCCATGTAAGCAAAAGTTGGACTTTGAAGAACCACGATAGGAAGAGCATTGTCACTTTTGAACTTCGGTGTTGGAGAAGACTCCTGAGAATACCATGGACAGAGAGGAAAACAAACAAATGGACCATTGAACAAATCAACCCAGAGTTCTTATTTGAGACACAAATGACCAGGCTCAAATTATCCTACTTCGCCTAGCTCTCTGAAGACAGCTCTAATTCTGGGAAAGGTAGAAGGAAAGAGAAGAAGAGGACAACCAGCAGCAAGGTGGATGGACTCAGTAATAGTAGTGATGAGTACACCATTGGAAGACTTGAAGAACTAGGTTAGGGATAGATCATCATGGATAAAATCTGTCTATGTGGTCATTAAGAGTTGACACTGACTTGATGGCACATAATCAATCAATTAATTGGTGTATTTAAAATGTTACATACAGTATATCCCTGCTGTGGCCCCAAACAGGCTCAAACGTTACAGAAAGGCTTCATGTCCTAAGAACTTTATCACTCCCACACATGTCCCCAGGTTTCAAATGTCCTTTAATCCATGGTTAAAAGGAGAACAGATATGCAGGCATGATAGTTGCAACTTTTTGCAAATTTCACTGCAGCATTCAGAGACATGGGCATTTCAAATGATAAATTAAGCTTCCATTTGTGTACTTGTTTGAAAATGAGAACTTACTGTAGGTAAGGTTAGGTAAGGTTACAGAAAAACAACTCTTAAAACAACTCTCTTCCTCTGTTCTTATGAGAAACACTGAACAAGGCCAGGAACGGTCAGATATACATCCAAAGGTGTTAGACCTTCTTGTGATTTAATATTTTTCTCTAATCTACTATATCTTTCATACCTGTTGTTGTTCTTTTCCCATTTTTTTTCTTTTAAGAATATTGAGAAGTGTGACTCCTTCCCAGAATGACAAAGCCTGTTTTTCAATTTCCTACCTTTCTAAGGAATTGGTTCTGCTCTTAAACTGCTTTTATTTAGAGGAAGTTTTACCTAACAAACAGAATCTTCTTTCTTGCAACTTATGGCACTACTCTGGGATCTGCATTTTGCAACAACAGATATCTTGTATTTGAAAAATGCTATCATATCTCCGTTCAGTAACCATAAATTCTCCAGAATTAGATTTATTAGATAGCCATTTAGGCTAACATGATTCAAGAAGCATCTGCCATATCAGAAAAGAATATAACCACTCTTGTGGAATCTCATCCTCTAGTCTTCTGAAAATCATTTCATCTCCCTTCCACCCAGAGTCATCCATAAAACCCCAGAGGTTATGGGTTACAAAAGATGTTGGAACAACCTCAAGAGATCTTTCCTTATTCAGGCCACACTCTATTATCTCATGCCTGCACACAAACAATGAACATCTATGCCAGGGTATTATGAGAGATCTCACTGGTGTCTCAAATCAATACATCACATAATTCTGGGACTGATTATCTATCAAGGTGCAACGAAGCAGCAAAAAATACATTAGCTGTGAAAAATCAGCCAAGCTTTATAATTTCCAACCTGACAAATTTCATCATAAACAGATATGACAAACTGGGTTAGAAAGTGACTTTATTTTACTGGAACAAGAGCAGGTTCAGTTTAGATGCAATGTGGATTTAAAGCTGCCCTTTTCATGGATCAAAGAACGAGTAAGTCACCTGTTTAGCACCATGGTGGGGATAGTTCTTTAGAAAACCTGAACACTTTTTTAAAAGTTTATAAATATTAAAAAGACATGAAATTCTATTGCAGTTTCACAATGTGAGTTATGAACATGTGTTGTTTGTTCAGCTGGAAAATTCCCATATTAGTTAAAATCTAAGGACATTTTTGTTTGTGATATTAAATTGCCAAAAGCTATTAGTATCCTTCAGATGTTTTAGAACAACAGGAGAACCTTTGCCCAGCTCTAGCTGGTGCAGCAGTTGTGATCATTCCTGGAATGGGAGGACCTGGTTACAGTGACTCATGCTCTGGTCACCTCATGATTGGACTTCAACGTGGGGCTGCCTTTGGAAATCACTCAAAAACTTCAGGTGGTCCAAAATGCAGGGCCACCTTGTGCAATGGTGTGCGGGAATGACCTTGGGATATGGGGCGAAGAGACGCTGCCTAGGGAATGGTCAGATAAGAGGGAGCATAGCCCACAGCTGGATAGTGGGCAGGGCAAGAGGCTCAGAAGGGACCCTCCATAGTTTCTCGGGCTGTAAAGGAGACAGCGGCAGAATTGTACTTTCAGACTTGCAAGATTCTGTTAATGTAGCCTTACAATAAAGTAGAATTAGCTCATCTGGTCGTGTTTCCTGTCTGGTCTACCTGGTAATGCTGACACCTGTTGACTGAACACCAGTTGCAATGATCATATTACAACTATACTGCGGTTCCTGCACTGGTTAGCAGTAGGCTTCCAGGTGTAATTCAAAGTGCTAGTTTTCACTTATAAAGCCCTATAAGTAGCAACATACCTGCAGGTCTGCCTAGTCCAACCAGAGTCAACCCACCCAAGAAGCTTCTAGTGATGCCCCAACTATGTGAGATGAGGGGAGCTGAGGACAGAAAATACTGTTTTTCAATCATAGTACCAGTACTCTAGTACAGCCCTGGATGTGAAGCTGCCCCCCTCCCTGATGGACTTCCAAACATTAGTGAAGATTGAACTTTTCTGGAGGCCATGGGGGGAATGACAGTTCAGCACTGATACCATGATTGCTAATGTTTTGATTGGTTTTATATATAAAATAGTATTTTACTATTAGATTGGAGCAGTTTATAAGCCTCAGTCAATAAACAAATAAATGTTTTCACTGTTGGTGGGATAGCTTGTTCTTTACTGTGGACATTTTAGTGTAATGTGTAATTTATATTACTGAAAGCTGCTATGTGTCTAGATGTTTCAGTGGCGTATAAATTTAGAAGAGGACAAAGAGGCCTCCTCTTCCTCCTCCCAGAAGTCCCATCTAATAAGGGCAGTAGGAATTCTCATCCCAGCACATAATTTGGGGACACCAGGTGTAGGACGGCTGGTCCAAAGACGCTTATACCCAGCATCTGGGAGTGATCATTATTTCTTCTTGCTCATCTTCAGCATCCCATAAACACAAGTACACAGTGCCTGAGTTTGCATTATGCACCCAATCAGGTCAATGAAAGACCTAGAAGTTGCATTACACAACAGAATCAGTTTGTGTTGGATTGTGTGGTTGGTTTTGTTTTTTCGGACTTAGCATATTGTACAACCCCAGCCCAGTGTAGTAGTTTATTGTTCAGTGTATTGTGTGTTGTATGAACCCAAGTCATGAGAGCTTTCAGAAAAGCTTCCGATGCTAATAACGTCCTCCTGTTGCCAAAAATATCAATCCCGTCCAATAAGTTTTTTGATTGGCAAGGGGGAGGCCAGGCTGAACCAATCATGGGGCTCAACTCAGCTAGATTTTGCAGTTGCCAATTTTTTAAAGAAAATATTTGTCATTAACCACAGGATTATTGGGTATATCCAATAACGTAATGTCAGATCCTTCATGTGACATATGGTTCTTTTAGATGTACCTGCTATTTATAACCAGATGTTCCTGCTATTTCTTTGTTGGAATACTGATATGGAATTCCTCTGTTTAAAATTGTTATGTGCTTCCTTTTCATTGTGGTTATAACAGCATAATGGCTGCAATTATAGCAGTTCAATAAGACACACAACTATTACGGTATGAGTTTCTTAGTCAAGAGTACACACTGCTATACATTATTGGGCCACCGCAGAATTTGACTGAATATGGGCAATTCCAGCAGGTCCATCATTAACTAACACTGGTTAATTTTCCCTGGACTACTGAATGTGTAGGAATAGTTGCAAGAAATGGAAGCCAGGTAATAGACTTTCAATGGTTAAAACACCATGGATCAATGCTATGTGAATTTATATGGGGGGGGGGGTTGTTAAGAGATGGAAAGTCTGATCATTTGGAAGTGTCCAGAATAAACAAAAGATACCTTTGGGAAGCCCATAAAAAGGACATAAAGACTGTGGTGTTTTCCTAGTTCTGTTCCCAAGTGATGGCATTTCCAAGGCAAATTGCTTTTGGTAATCCTAAAGGTAGGAATTTTATTGCAGAGCATTTGAGGTTGTTTTTATTGCAGCCTTTTGTTACTTCATTTATTTAAATAGCTGTAGCTTCCCCAAGAGATTTTACTTGATGAGCACCATGAAGAGAGGATGGGCTGGGTATGGGATATGTAATAAGCTCAACAGAACAAAGTAAAACAAAGTTTCTGCCCATTCCAGTCCACTTGGTTCCTTATTTATTCATTTCTTTTTTGTACCAATGAAATGGCAAAGAAGGAAGCGTAGACACAGATATAGACATTATCCTTTCCAGCTCTGATTTAAAGCCTTGAAGAGGCCTTTTTGAAAGGTAAGTGCATCACTGTAGTTTCCCATACAAGGTAATGCTCTTCATTTCAAAAAGATTGGGAGAGATTATCTACATATCAGCCGTGTTATTCCCTGGGAAAGGCTAAGGCTTTCCTTCCTTGGAAAGGCTAAGGGTGAAGTACTAAGGCCAGTGGCTTCACAAAAGATAGATATTTCCACTCACAAAGAAAAAGATTTTGAAAACAGACCTGAAATATCTCAAAAGGAACATTGAGAAAAGAGCAGAATTTAGAAATGTGCTCTTGGTGGGACGGAAAAGACAGAAAAAAGAGAGACACAGAGAAAGAGAGAATCATTACCTTCTTTATAATAACTTGGGAAAAGGCACAGTGAAACCAGCATATTATTATAGATTTGCTATCAGATTACACTGAACAGGATGATTGTCATGGCTTGGTTTGAAGGCAGGATAAGCAATCTATGTATGGCCCCTGTTTGGCACTTAACTTCAGGGCTGCTAAATTTCATAGGCATCAGCGTTGTAGTTGCCCTCCACTTTAAACTGGAAAATTTACAGAAACTGCAGCTCAAGCCTTAGATGTACTAAACAACAATGTTAACACAAAGAAAAGCCTCTCCATTCTCCCAAAACTATGTCAAGACATAATTTGTCAGAGCACGCAACGCTAGGGCAGCCAGTGCTTCTCCAAGACATCAGAGGTATACGTTCTATGCAGTAAATAGACACTCAAGCAGAGATTAGATAAAATAGTCTATTAACTCTATATACATATGCAGTCCAAACTACAATCCAGTAACATCCAACACAGATACAGATGAGATGAAGTAACGAGAAGAGAGTGAACATTGAAGCTTCACTACTTTTATACAAATATTAACCAATCACATTATAGGTCAAACAAATTATCTGCCACACCCAGCTAAACTATAGCACCTGTAATATGAGTCACATCATACCTTCTACAATGGCTGCTAATTGGATGACTTGCAGAAAATATCAACTCTAACCTATATACCTCTAGCCTCTCCTGTATAATTAATCTACTTGTAAATTCTGGGTATTTTATAAACCCCAACATAATTCTACCCAGCTGGTCTCACCCCTGTCTTAAGGCAATATCTGGACTTGAAAAAGAAGTATTAATTGCTTAATCAGATAATCAGCCAATATCTTTGGATGAGACCCAATTGGTATTGCTTTGTTTCTGGACCAAGAGAAACCAATAGCTGCAATGTTATGAAGAAGAAATAATAAAATAGTAGGTGGGTGGCATAACTTTCCCCAACATCACCCCAAGTTAGTGATGGCCTAATCTTGGACCCTGGTTGATTGTCAAAAGGACTTCTTGAACTTTTTATGGTAATATGTTGTGAGCTACCCAGAGTCAGTTGGAGTTGGGTGGTGCCTAAATTGAACTGAAAAATAAATAAATAAATGGGAAGGTGTCACAGACTGATCTAAACAGATTGAGAAAGAGTCAAAGGATGGGCTTTCTGAAGAAATGGAGGTATCCATGCTGGTTCTAGGCTTCCTCACTAGGGTTTTATTGTAGACCAGTGGATCTGCTGATGTGACATCAGGACAATGGTAGGCAACATGGTGCCCATGGGCATCAATATATTTTCAGGCACATCCCTGCTAAGGTATCTATCACGGGTGACTGCAAGGGGTAAAGAGGGACAAATGATATCACGTACATTACAGCATCATCACAGAAATGCTGCATCTCACGTACTTGTAACAAGTAGGCTTAATTCTGAATGAAAGGGTTAAATATATATCAGAAAATATGAATTGCCATAACCTAGGTGGTTGTGGGTGTGTATAAAAGGAGACATCAGTAGGTTGACGATAGCTGCATGTGAATGGTCATAACAGAAGAACCAGATATGAGTTTGTGGGGAAATTGTGCAACATTCTGAATGAATGAAATCCTGGGGATGGGGGATGAATATCTGCTTAGAAGAAATTGCTCAGTACCTGCCTTAAAGTGTCTGTCTCAGATATGCAGTTTATGTCAGGGTTTTCCTGTGAAAAGCAAATCGCTTTCTTTACTCTGTACTTTCTAGTTCCCAAAACAAAGGAACTGATAAGGAAGGCACAGTTGGGTAGCCTTGGCCAGCCAAGGCATCATGTGATGTTATTGTCTCAGTCCGAAATAACTATCTCATGGGAACAAAAGCCCAAACAATTCCCTGGGGGGAGACAATGTGCAACACTGCCATCTCATGGTGGTTTATACTATGTGCAATCCTGAACGCTTTAGGCTTTGCTAATTTGAAAAGCCTTGTGACCCATGATTCTAAGGTTCCACCAATCAGAAAGCTGAAACAAGTGTATATCTCAGCTGTGAACTATGGGTCTATGCTTCTTGACTTCTGTCTGGTCTTTTAGCCATGTTCGTGTGTATGTTCTACCTCTGAAGACTAGGAAAGGCATAGCTATGCGTGGCTCTGTGTCTAGGCCATGGCATGGGCCTTCATGTCTGTCAATGGAAACAAACACGAAACTCTGTTTGTATGTATGTTTTTCCTTTCTGCAATAATGAAACTGTATATACATTTATTGCCTTTTATTACAAGTAAACATTTAGCCATAACAGCTGCACTCTGTCTGATTACTCTGCGCCTTAACCCCATAAGCCAGCATTATCCCACAGTTTATCCATCTGTACACATGGTCAAAATGAATACATAAAGTGAAATGCATGATGGATTTGATTGCTTGTGATGAAAGACTGGAAAGAAGTGAAAGAAATGAAACTAGAATGACTGCAGGAAGAAAAAAGGCCTGTGTAAAAAGTATTAAAAGTTTAATTAACCTTGCAATAGAATGAATGGAAAGTGGACATAAGAAGCCCCATGTAAGTGTGTGATGTTACACTCATGGGAAGTATAAAAAGGATGCTTGGTGGAAAGATGAAGTGAAAGAGGCTGTGGATGACAAGGAAAATGCATATAAGAGGAAGTTGCTGCCAAAAACAAGGATGAGACAAAGTTCTTGAGATTATACAGAAAAAGACTGTGGCAAAGAATGTAGCCAGAGAGCAAGGAATGATGAAGAGGGAAAGAAAAATTAAGAGCAATTTTGATGGAAATAAAAAATGGTTTGAAAAAGAGTGAAGAGATCTAAACAAGAACCCTCCAGCAGAGTGAATTACAGTAAAAATAAAAGTAGTGAATGATAAGGGATGAAAATGAAGTGAAGGAATATTGGAAATAGGGTTTTAGAGCTTTATATGGACTTGAGTATGATATGCTGAAGAATGGTAAAATGAATGCTATAAATATTGGTGTCCAAGAAAAAAATGATGAAAAGAAAGTCCCAAATGTTATGAGAAAGTTGACAAATGGTAAGTCCACAGGTGTGGATGATGCAACTGAAGAATTATTGTTAAAATATGGGTGTGGCTTACTCATGGGGTGGCTGTGCAACTTGTTTAATGTGTGTTTGAAGGCTGCATCTGTACCTGATGACTGGAAGAATGCCATTATAGTTCCCTACACAAAGGGAAAGGTAACAAGAGTAAGTGCAAAAAGTACAGGGGAATTAGTTTGTTAACTTTACCTGGGAAGATTTTTGGCAGAATTATGATTGAAAGAGTACAAGAGGTAAGAAGGACCAACATTTGAGAAATGTAAAGTGGCTTTATACCAGGCCAGGTATTTGTTCTTCACCAAATTACTGAGAAATGTATGGATGTGAAAAAGTTTATTGAACATTTGTGCATTTAGAGAAAGCATTTGATAAAGTAAATATGAATGAAATGAATTATGCAATGTTTTCTGTGCTTATGCCATTGAAGGCTAGTTTCTGAATATGTTAAGGGCAGTAAATGATGGAAGTAAAGCATGTGAAAATAAATAGAATTCTAGCACATGGTTCAACATTGAGTAGGGTGGAAGACAAGGATATATGATGACCCCTTGGTTGTTTTAATGTATTTATTGATAAATATAGAAGAAATGCTTATGGTGATGGTGAAGACATGTTTATTGGGGACATGAATGTCTGTGTACATTTGTATGCAGATGATGAGGCACTGTTGGCTAAGAACCTGAATGATTTGTAATGTTAGATATATTCTATGATGCATCAAGGAGTATGGATCTGAAAGACCGTGGTCATTGTCTCTGACGGAAAATGCAGTGAATCATTGCAAGTTATGTATAATGGCAAAAAGCTAGAGCAAGTAGATGAATTTGTGTACCTTGGTAGAATGTTTTCTAAAGAAAGGAAAGTGGAAGGAGATTGCATATGCTGATAGAAAGATAATTGTTAGTACAGGTAGTCCTCCCTTAACGACCACAGTTGGGACCAGAATTTCGGTTGCTAAGCGAAGCAGTCATTAAGCGAATCCTACCCGATTTCACAACCTTTTTTGTGGCAGTCGTTAAGCAAATCACCATGGGCGTTAAGCAAACCATGTGGTCGTTAAGCAAATCACACAGTTCCCCATTGATTTTGCTTGCTAGAAGCTGACTTTGAAGGTCAAAAATGGTGATCGTATGATCATGGGACACTGCAATGATCATAAATGCAAACCAGTTGCCAAGTGCCCAAATTGCTATCACGTGACTGCGGGGACACTGCAATGGTCGTAAATGTGAGGACCAGTCGCAAGTCGTTTTTTTCAGCACCATCATAAGTCCAAACTGTCACTAAACGAATGGTTGTTAAGCGAGGACTACCTGTATGTGGGCTATTGCGAAGAATGAATGTTTGTTGAAAAAAGCAAAAATGACTGTGTATAAGTGTGTGCTTCAGCCTACTTTGTTACATGGAAGTGAGAGTGTTTCAGAGGAAACAAAAGTAAGTAAGTATTCATGCTAGGAATTAATAGGTGCTGAATGAATATGAAAATGAATAACAGTATGAAAGAAATAAATTGTGGGGGGTTGGTCATATAGTAAGAATGAGTAAGGACTGAATTGCAGAACAAATATATTAAGGAGGAACAAAGAGGTCAAGATGATAGGGAAGACCTAGAAAATCATGGTTGGATGGAACTAATGAGAATGACATAAAGAAACAGGTGAGAAATTTAAAGAACTAAAGGCAGTGCATGAATTGGTACATGGAATGAGGAAAGAAGGTTGGGTTGCAGGGATAGAAAGGTATAAAGAGGTATAGTGCATGATGCTGGTGTAAATTAGATTTAGCTAGATCTGATTTTTCATTCCACTTATCTCATCCTTTAATTTCTTCCTTCTGGTCTGCACTTTGAATAAAGTTGCTCACCCTGAAAGGGAATAACATGATGGATATGTATATATATATGTTGTTTCCCTTAGTACCAGGAGAGTAAAAAAAATTGAGATGGCATCCGCAACCATGTGATCAAAGCCCCGCCCCTTTATTATGTCTGTTGCGATGCATGTAAAAAAGGGGCGGGGCTTTGACCACATGGTTGCGGATGCCACCTAGAATTTTCTTTTTCTCCCTTGCAGATGCTACGGTTTAATGCTCCAGAAGGGGGCCAAGAAGAAAATACAGGTTCATTTCCAAGAAGAAAAAGCAGTTACTGGTACAGTACATGATAAAAGAAGAACAGTTTTCTCCATTAAACTGGGAATGTACAGAAATATAACTAAGGGAATAACAATTTTGGAAACGATGTGAGATGGGCAGCTATACAAATGTGATTAAATAAATAAATATTTTGGAAATTAACTCTGGATGTATAGAACCTTGCACACATCTGTGGAGGCAAATCTCTGCATGTACATGTCTGTGCACATGCATACACCCTTCTAAAGCATGGATTATCCTTCATACATAATCTTCATTGGTAAGCAACACATTCATAGGTTACAACTAATTATGTGTGGATTGTGTATGGATGAATACAAGAAAATATCACCATCCTTTATTGAAACTGTTGTGTAAAAAAAAGTATATGCATATATACAGTATGTGTGTATGAGAAGATAGAGAGATAGAGATAGAGATAGAGATAGAGATAGATAAAGGAGATAGAGATAGAGATAGAGATAGAGATAGAGATAGAGATAGAGATAGAGATAGAGATAGAGATAGAGATAGAGATACAGATACAGATACAGATAGAGATACAGATACAGATACAGATATATATTGTTGCTGTTGCATTGCTTCCCTTTTTTTCCCTTCTTTCATTATTGATTTTCCTTTGTTCTGTTTTATTGCATAAATAAATAAAGGCTAAAAAGGAAGGGTGGCTTATCTTCTAACAGGCCTTTGTTTGGAATACGTGTGTTGAAAATGCTAAATAGAATCTGCACTAGCCATTTTTTTTAATTCATATCTCTGATGGGTGTCGGAGTTATTTCGATCTTTTAAATTCAGCTTTCCTTGTTCAGTATTTTGAGGGTGCTCGATGTTTAGCCTTCCAGAATGTGAAAGTGGCAAAGATGTGTGCTTTTGTTTGTATAGTAAATAAATCAGTGGCTTCGCAAAGTGATAAACCAACAATGCTATTTAAAAAAAAATGTCTGAACCGCTTTGTGAAGTAGGTGTATTACTAAATCTGGAGCAAGGTTTACATAGAGCTGGTCCTAATGAGAATTCAGCTGAGCAGGAATGAGTAAGGAGTAGCAGACAGATCCTGAAATACTGCATAGTATCTTATTAGTATCCCACTGCCAGCTTTCCGTTACCCCTATGCTGCATTCACATAGCATGCTTAATCTGTTTAATGAAGTAATCCATGTCCTGAGTTTGCACTCAAAGGATACCACTCAAAATGGGCTAGGTTGCACAGGAAAAAACTAACCATGCCACCCAAGCTTGGTCCCCACCCCATTAGGCTCCCATAGGGTGGGACTCCCAGCATCCCCTTATGGGATGAATGCACAGAACGGGCTAAATCTAGAGGAGAGAGACAATCACAGTGATATATGGGAACAAGCCATGTGGGGCTATATAGGTCAAAACCAGCACTCTGAACTGGACTTGGAAGCCTATTGATAGCCAATGCAATGACTAAAGTACTAGTGTTGTGCTGATGTGCCTTCTTGTTCCCATCAGAAACTAGACGGCTGCATTCTGTACTAACTGCAGTCTCCATCTTCAAAGGCAGCCTCATGTAGAGCTGTTGTGGTAGTCTAATCGGGTGGTCATGAGGGCACCATTAGTCCTCCTAATGCTTCTGATGCTATCATAACTGCCTGAAATATTGGCAGCAAACCCAACTATTGGCATCTCTTACCCACTACTTGCCTCTATACTGTCCCCATGGATCTCAACATAAACTCATCCTGAGCATATGCTGACTCTTCCAGGGTCTCCTTCTGGTTACTAAGGGTTTTCTCCCATGTCCTCCAATCCTCCTTCTTTTCTCCAGTCCTCTACTGGCTGTGCAACCTTCACAGCTGTCCAAAGCCCAATGGAAGACCCCCATGTTCGCAGCCTATCTCCAGCAACCACACTGAACCAGGAGCTGGTGGCCTTCATCTCCACCCCTATGCCACCAACTCCACCATTACCTTACTTTGCACCTGCAGACCTGATTGTTCTTTCTCCAGTTTTTCCAACTTTTCTTTGACTTGCCCTAACTTTCCGGTCATCTCCTGTACTGCCCTTATCTTCCAAGTCATCCAGTTCTCTCTACCGCTACACTTCATGCCCCATACATTCCAACTACAGTCTTTCACCTCACCCCAAAATCCAACCTCCAATTTCTCTCCCTTAGCCATAAAAAACTTTCCCACTTCAAACAACAACAAAAACCAATATCCTTCTACTTCCAACACATTCAAAAGTGGACCTCACAGGGTGCCATCTTAAAAAAAAATGAAAGTAGCTTGCCAGTATCTTCTTCCAGAATGTTTTTTACATCCCAGCCCAGGAGTTTCTTCATGGTCTTTCTTCCAAGTGATGGTCAGGCCTGTGTAGCCTTTTTTAAGAGCAGCCACAGTTGCTTTGGGTGTGAATGTATTATTTGAGATGACAGTTAATAAAAACCAAGGATAAACTTTAAGTACTGTTATATTACAGGTTTTACACATGGACAGATATATGTAGGAATGTCCAGGATCAGATCCTTCAAAAATTTAGAAGATGAAATCTAGCCAAAATGCCAAGCAAATAATGTTTATTGAGGAAGCAATAGAGATGTCAGAACAAGTGCTAAAATATCATATATTCTTTTGGGGAAGTGAAGACTGAGAAAACCGAAGTAATGCATGCCTTGAGGAAGGAGCATCCAGCTGAGGTGGTCAAAACAGCCAAAATGGTGGCCACAGCCTTGCAATTGAACCCCCTCCCTTTTTAATATTTGCCACACATGTTATGCACGTAAAAAGGGCAGGGTTTGATCACAAGGTCATGGTCACCCTCCTGACTGCAAATGCCATACTTGAGAAGTCACTTAATTTATGAATTCAGCATAGTGATATACATGTAGTCCTCGGCTTATGTCCATTCATTTGGTGACCATTCAAAGTTACGGCACTGAATGAGCAGGACTTACAACCAGTCCTCAAAGTTCTGGCCATCGCAGGACCTCCATAGTCACATGATGGTGATCCGGTGCTTGGCAACCAGCTCGCACTTATGACAGTTGAAGTGTCCCGCGGTCATGTGATCCTCATTTGCAACCTTCTCTGCCAGCTTTCCACAAGCAAAGTCAATGGGGAAACTGGCAGGGAAGGTTGCAAGTCGCTCCTATAAGTTGCTCCTGCTGCTTGTTCTCCTGAGGAGCCCCACTACAGAGTATGAAATCCCAGGGATCTTGAACTCTATAGCACCCCTCCTACCTGACTGCACTCTGTAATGCGCACTCGCCCGCAGCAACCCCCTGCCTGCCCGCAGCTCCTGCCAGCCTGCTGCCCTCCGTGGTGCCCATCCATGGCCCCCACTGACCTGCCCACGCTCCATAGCACCTGCCCATATCAGCCTCCATGCCCCATGGCACCTGCACACTCCCAGGGCATCTGTGCACCCATCCATGCTCCGTACCACCTGGCTGTGGCACCCCCTCACCCTCCACGCCCTTTGCCTGGGATTCCCGCCTCTTCCTGCTTAACGACCTGTGCAGTCCTGGGGTTACAATAGCAGCTGGGACTGCCAGGACTGCTGTTGCTAAGCAATGCAGTCACATGACATCGTGCTTTATGACTGCATCACTTCACGATGGAAATTCCAGTCCCAATTGCCATCATAAACCGAGGACTACCTGTAAAACACCAAAAAATGTAACAATAGTTGCCAATATTTTTTAAAACAATCCACTGAATCTAAGCACTGTGGAAAACCAACACAAACATTTCTATTTGCCATTGTAAAAACCCTTGCAGAAATCTACACTTCCCCCTACTGCTACCTGTTAATATTTGTTCAAACCCTTCCTCACCATTATGATATTTTGGGTGGTTTTTTTAAATTGCATTTTACCCGTGTTTCCTCTAGGATGGGGGTTCCTAAACTTTTTGCCATCACACCTCCTTTTAGTGTAATCTTAATGTACACACCTCCCCTAAAAATCCAAACACCAAAATGAACCCATCCCTTGAAAGTAGTATTTTGGGAATGGTGGGTTTATTGTAACAATGTACAACAAAACGGTTCTTCACACCTCCCCTGGACTCTGCCTGCACCTCCCCAAGGGAGGTAGACCCCACAGTTTGGGAAAACCCGCTCTAGGAGTTCGTGTCTCTGCATCTGAGGATCTTCCATTATTTTAACTTCATAACAGGCCTGTGAAGTGAACTGGGCTGAAAGAGACTGACTAGCATAAAGTTACTCATTGAGTTCCAGAGTTAAATAAAATGTGAACCTGCATTTCCTGGTGTCATTCTTTTACCCCCATTACATCGACCCGTCCCACCCGGTCAGGCAGAGAGGGCATGTTACAGACCCCGTCCATGAGAGACTGTTGATTGGTGGGGCCCAGGAAGCGGGCCTTCTCTGCTGTGGCCCCCGCCCTGTGGAACACTCTTCCCCCAGAGGTGAGGCAGGCCCCCTCTCTCCTGGCCTTCCGGAAAAGGGTAAAGACCTGGCTCTGCCATCTCACTTGGGGCGGGAGGGGGGATAATCAACCCTGGGGGTGGTTAGCGCCCTAAAGAGGCCCCCGTGTATTTATGAATTTAAACTAAGAACTTTTAATATCGCCATCCTGGATATTTATATTTATATTTATATTTATATTTATATTTATATTTATATTTATATTTATATTTATATTTATATTTATATTTATATTTATATTTATATTTATATTTATATTTATATTTATATTTATATTTATATTTATATTTATATTTATATTTATATTTATATTTATATTGAAGAGGTACTGTTTTTACTGTATTTTAATCTCTATTTAGTTTTAGTTTTATTGTAAACCGCCCATCTCTTTTGAGGGAGATGGGCGGTGAAGAAATTTGAAATATGAATAAATAAATAAATAAAGTAAAAATATTTACCGTTTATACAGATTTAGGCTCAATTCAAGCAACACACTAGAGTAGGCTAAATACCTAGGGCTGGGTATTTTGTGTTTCAGCACATTATAGGAACCCAGCCATTGATTTAGCATGTTATATGAACCAGTTCATTACATTAAGCTGCAATGTGGTTTCTCTTGTTTGGACATCACACCACAGATGTGCTTTGTTTGGGTTTCAGATTAAGCATTTGTCATGAATTATCCATAACATACCCTAACACAAAGTATGTCCACCCCTCCACCATGTTTACACTCAAAAAGAGTGCAATTTTCCCCAAATGTTGAGAGCAGGCTGAGAATTCCATGAGCATTTCTCTGGCTAATCATAGAGGTTGCTGAAATCCAAGTATTTATTTTTATTATTTATTTATTTTCTATCCCGCCTTTATTATTTTTTATAAATAACTCAAGGTGGCGAACATACCCAATACTCCTTCCTCCTCCTATTTTCCCCACAACAACAACCCTGTGAGGTGAGTTGGGCTGAGAGTGTGTCACTGGCCCAAGGTCACCCAGCTGGCAGTGATGAACCTGAAAGGATAGCACACCAGCGTTTTTGCAACCGGATGCTTTTCAAAGCAACACCAACAAACCACAATGACATCAAAATGATGGTGTCATCAGACAAATATTGTGGCAAATATGTAAACTGCAGCATTTGCATTACGACATCATCACATATGTGTTTGTGATTTACCAGCCTTCCCCTCTGCCCTGCATATACCCATGCTAACATTGATTGTTTGTTGTTGCTACCAAAGGACTAGGGAAATGCAGCCAGGGTTGATCTGACTGTCTTGACTGTTTGCAGAACTTTGCATCTCCTTCCTGGCCGCATATTATCCCAAACAAAATGAGCAGGAATGAAATTGTTCCTATTCTTTTCCAGCAGATGCAAAGTCCCTGCTGCTTGATCTCCACCCTCACCCCCACCCCCACCACCATGAGTGTCTTGAAATGAACATTCCCTGGAGATACATTTTAAACTGAACCTCTTTGGGGAAAGGGGAGGTGGGAGAAGATAATGGTTGCCTTGAAACCCACAGCTTGGAAGCAGGATGAACAAATGTTCCTGCCGATGGGGAAACTGGACTGCCTACAGTCTCAGTATTTCAAAGCACTGCAAAAGAAAACACGAAGTTTGCTTCAATTTCAACTCTGTCCTAACTGAGCTGAAAATAAATGGGCAGCTCTCGAATACTGTCAACATCCTAGAATCACAGAGGTCTGGAGCTGCTTTCAAGCTGGTACCGAATTCTCATGTTGAGATGCCCGTAGTGTAACGTAAGGCACTTCCACACAGGGTATTTGCACTACTCCAAAATTAGTTCCACAGCTGTGCATTTCCCTGCCAACATCTGTGTTAGCAGCTGAGCTGTTTAATTTCTAACTCAACTGCAATGTACCTGGAATTGGGGGGGAAAACGTTTTTCTGTTTGCAGTGAGAAACCTGTGTAGCTCTTATCAGTAGGCCATTTTTCCATTGACGGGTACTCTTGCCCATCCCATCTCCCCAGGAATCACCTATTGTAACATTCTGTTCACAGGTCCTTAAATGGGAAAGGGAGCTTGACGGTTTCACTGTCCCCCTTCATAGAGACTATTGCTCAGATGACTTTGTTGATAATGATGGTGGTGATGATGATTACTATTCTTAAATATGACCAAACAATTGTCTCATTCCATTTTAAAATGTAGCTGGGATTGATCTGAGCTGTTTTGACTGCTTGCAGATCCTTGAAAATGCAGAAACTGAAGTGAAATTGACAAGAGTTTCCTTCTTTAGCAGAACACCAGTTGATTACCAAGTGTCAGTTCACTGCTTGATTTTTCATAATGACTTATGGGTTGGCAGTGGTGGGTGGAATCCTAACCATTTCTTTTCTTTCCCTTTTGTGAGAGATGATGGATTAGGGGATTTGTGCTCCTTCAGGACAAGCTCTCTCTCTCTTCTTCTTCACACCCAACCCCAGTCTACTACCCCAGGCAACTTTCAGCAGCTTGTTCATGGTTCCTGCCTGTAGACATTGTTTGCAATGTGTCTCCCCATTTCCTTTATTCCTGTTAATTCAGCAACCAGAAACACTGGTTACAGCTACTGGGGAAAGTGCCTGGCAAAAACATTGCCGTATGCTAGCCTTTACCTTTTATAACTAGCAATAGGCTTTTAAATGCAAGAGAGGAATGGTGACTTGCTGGCTTCACAACTATCACTTTATAGCTACTGCTCAGATTTATTTATTTATTTATTTATTTATTTATTTTTACAGATTCAGACAAATATATGCAATATGTACTGGAAACATGGATGAGAGAAAGTTCTAGTGATTTATTTCATGTCTTTTTTTGCACAGAAGGGATAGAGAGAGGATATTTTTGTTGCTCCCGGACCTGTTGTAGTTTGGGGCAAGGCTGTGATTGAATGACATTTTTGCACACTTATATCAGCTTGCTGGAGGGAGAGTACTGATTAGTTGGTGGCTGTTCTCTGTGCTCCAAGGTCTGCCAAGATGAAGAGGACTGTGCAACCACGAGGTTCAGAGAATAGAAAGAGTGCCGTGTGGTTTCATCCATAACGTGAGACAACATAACTTAACAATAGCAAAGCAACAAACAGATACTAGATACCCGTGGTTGTGCAAAAGGTTGCCACTCAAAACCTTACTCTCAGTCAATAGGATGTATGAAAAAGGAATATGACAGTTTGTGCCTTTGAGTCAAACTTGACTCTTGGCAACCGCCTGGACGGGTCCCTGCAATTTTCTTGGCAAGGTTGCAGAAGTGGTTCACCACTGCCTTCTTCCTAGGGCTGAGAGAGAGGGACTGGCCCAAGGTCACCCAGCTGGCTTCATGCCTAAGGCGGAACTAGAACTCTCAGTCTCCTGGTTCACCACTGCCTTCTTCCTAGGGCTGAGAGAGAGGGACTGGCCCAAGGTCACCCAGCTGGCTTCATGCCTAAGGCGGGACTAGAACTCTTAGTCTCCTGGTTCACCACTGCCTTCTTCCTAGGGCTGAGAGAGAGGGACTGGCCCAAGGTCACCCAGCTGGCTTCATGCCTAAGGCGGGACTAGAACTCTCAGTCTCCTGGTTCACCACTGCCTTCTTCCTAGGGCTGAGAGAGAGGGACTGGCCCAAGGTCACCCAGCTGGCTTCATGCCTAAGGCGGGACTAGAACTCTTAGTCTCCTGGTTCACCACTGCCTTCTTCCTAGGGCTGAGAGAGAGGGACTGGCCCAAGGTCACCCAGCTGGCTTCATGCCTAAGGCGGGACTAGAACTCACAGTCTCCTGGTTTCTAGCCTGGTGCCTTAACCGCTACACCAAATGGGCACTCCTCTTTTAGTTGAGAAAAGCCAAATTCTGCATTCTTGAACTGAACTTTACAAGTGGAAATAGAGGAGGAGGAATGGATGCAGAAGCTCATCGACATGGAAATAATAGGTTTAATGAGACAAGGGTAACCAAGCATCATTTCCTTCTTGAATAAATTTCTCCTTTCCCAGACTTCAGACTCTTGAGAAACCAAGCAGGACGGGTTACTCGAAGATCCTGCAGTTTCTCCCACCTGTATCTAGAGCAATCCATACTGCAGAAGAAAAAATGAAAATAAAAAAACTAAGGAGAAAGGGGACTCTTGTTCATGTGAAAAGGCTGCTGTGTTTTTCTTTAAGCAGCTGGAGAATTCATGAAAATGCCTCCCCTCTTCTATCCTTGCCATTATTGGACATTACTTCGTTCACGTCTCCTGCACCTGGCTGCAAATTACCATTTTACATGGGCAATGACAAATATTATGTTCTTAAAATGCCACTCTCTCTCCCCCACCTCACAGGCAGCCAAGTTGTTTCCATATCCAGCAATTACCCTGTCCCTTTTAGTGCACAGGAAGGCAAAATGTTGGAAAAGTAAACACTGCCCCCTTCGGTTATTTCTGACACACTGCAACACAAGTTTCTCAAGATGGAAAAGGGAAGCTCAGGCCAGCAGAAATATAGGCTGGCTGAATTCACACAATAGGATGAATCCAATCAGTTAAAGACCTAGGTGTTGCATTCACACAACATGCTAAACTTGTTTAATGTCACATAAGTTAGGATGTTGCTGTTGTTAGGCTTAACTTGTGGTATGAACCCATTTGGTGAATTTAAGGTTCACGGTGCAGGGTAAGCTTGAAAAATGGGTTCCATCAGGTGAATCTGGTGGGCGAAGCCAACACAACATTTTAAGGGCTATTTCTCAGCACAGGGGATCAGTGCTCAAGATCAATTCTTTTACTGCCTGGCAGATTTTCAGAGTAAAGGCTTGTTTCTTTTTCCTCTCTGGGTTGTAAAAGAGAAAGGAAAGAAGCAGGGGAAAAAACTTACATACAAACACACACACAATCCTACTTCTCTCTCTCTCTCTCTCTCTTACACACACACACACACACACACACACACACACACAGAGTGTTTCTCAACCTTGGCAAGTTTAAGATGGGTAGACTTCAACTCCCAGAATTCCCTTGTCAGCATGGCTGGCTGGAGAATTCTGGGAGTTGCAGTCCACTCATCTTAAAGTTGCTAAGGTTGAGAAACACTGCTGTATATGGAAGTCAATCCAGTATGTAGTAATGCAGGTTTTAAATAACTGGGTCTCCAATGTGCTTCAGCCAATGGCAAAATGAAACTATCTACTGTGAAGCTGAGAAAGAAATAAATTCATTTGCATTGTATAGGGCAGGGCTTTCCAAAGTTTTCCCGCGGTGACACACCAACGGTCGTTGGTGTGTCGCCGCCGGAAAACCCGGAAGTGCCGCCGTTGTGGCAGTGCGCAAAAACCCGGAAGCGCTGCTGCCGCTTTCAGTTTTTGCGCGCCGCCATTGGTGTCTCGCCACGGGAAAACCTGGAAGCGCTGATGATGATCAGCGCTTCCGGGTTGTGTGGCGACACACCAGACTGTGTGTGGCAACACACTTTTGTGTCGCGACACACAGTTTGGAAAGCTCTGGTATAGGGAATTTTTTAAACCAGGAAATCATTAGGCCCTGCAGAACTGAAAATGAAATGCAACTTCCAAAATGGGTAAATTAGTTAGAAGTGGAAGACATTTTTTTCAAGTTGTCCTAGTCTTTTCTTTTTTAAGGTGTTCTTGATTAGATGTCCCAGCTTTTTTTTTCCGGTTGGTCTTGTTGTAGGTATTCCCATCTCTTAATCTTATTGTTTTGCTTCCCAGAAACACCAACCCCACCACTCTTGCCACAATGATGCAGCACAGCAGGACTTTCGGGGGCGGGGAGAAGTGGGATAAAAAGGTAAAGGTTCCCCCCGCACATTTGTGCAGTCGTGTCTGACTCTAGGGGCCGGTGCTCATCTCCGTTTCTTAGCCGAAGAGCCAGCGTTGTCCGAAGACGCTTCCACGGTCATGTGGCCGGCATGACGCGTGTGGAACGCCGTTACCATCCCACCGAAGTGGTACCTATTAATCTACTTGCATTTGCATGCTTTCGAATGGCTAGGTTGGCAAGAGCTGGGGCTAGTGCGGGAGCTCACTCCGTCACGCGGGACTAGGCATTCGAATCTGATTGATCTGATCTGAATTTCTATGCCCTCTGCAGGACATAGAAACTCTTTGGGTCATTTTAAATATTGAGACTGAACTTGAGGAAATTGAGAAGGTATGGACTGAGCCTGAGAAAAGTGGGGACCACCATCATTCCTCAAAGCCTCAGATTAAAGTTGGAATTTCCAGGAAAAAAAAAAGATCCAGGGAAAAGCAAGTGGGGGATGTTGAAGAAAAAGTGCTATTTCTATACATGGGTAGTAAAGGTAAAGGTTTTAACCTGCACAGTTGTGTCTGACTCTAGGGGGCGGTGCTCATCTCCGTTTGTTAGCTGAAGAGCCAGCGTTGTCCAAAGACGCTTCCGCTGTCATGTGGCCGGCATGATGCACGCGGAACGCTGTTAGCTACCCACCAAAGTGGTACCTATTCATCTACTTGCATTTGCATGCTTTCGAATTGCTGGGTTGGCAAGAGCCGGGGCTAGTGCGGAAGCTCACTCCATCACGCGGGGCTAGGGATTTGAACCTCCGACTTTCCGATCGACAAGCCTGGCGTCTTACCCGCTGAGCCACCACGCCCCTACTGATTACCTAATATAGAGGAGGAAGAGAAAGGGAAGGGGAAAAGGAGGCATCAGAAAGAAAAACTGAGAAAGGTTTTAAGAAAGTAACAGGCCATAGACAATTCAATCAAACCACAAGGTAATGGACCAATTGGCAGGTGATGGTGTTCCTGTTACTCTCTAATATCTGTAAATTTGTCAGTCATGATGATTGATGTTGGTAGCATCATGATGCAAATGCAATAAGTGATGTCAATCACCATGATTTATGTAAAATTAATGTTAATTTAATGGTCTTGTCTGGACCATGTTGGATGCAACAGGTTAGACAGAAACTTGGTTTATGGCATTCAAAGTCCATTAAATGGGGGGGGGAGGTAAATTAATGTTTCAGTGAGGCTGGGTTCACACATCATGCTAAATTAATTCAGTTGCAACTGCATCCATACAGCTACTGAGCTCATTTAAATGTTAACATTAAAGATTTCTTGGGAGGGGTGGTGGCTTAGTAATGCAAATTCAACTTAATGGGTTATGTAATGCTGGCTGGGGAATTCTGGGAGTTGAAGTCCACACATCTTCAAGTTGCCAAGGTTGAGAAGCATGGGGTTAGTGTATGGTTCAGTGTACTATGTAACCCAATAACACAGTAATGCCTGTGCTCCTATAACATGCTTGACAGCTACATATGCCCAACATGCTAAGCCTGGTTAATTCTTTTCTGACTTACGGTGTTGTGTGAAGCTACCCTGATGGTTAATTGGTGACTCAATGTATAGTGAGAACCCAGAAAATGAGTCAATTCATGCATTTATTATTCGAATTATTGGATGTGGAAAAGAGATGAATATGGAAAAAAGTAAAGGGGTTTTCCTGTGTACATTTGTCTCTGACATTGCTCATTGCAAGCAGGTAATGCAAGGGGTGTGGTGGCTCAGCGGGTAAGACGCCAGGCTTGTCGATCGCAAGTTCGGAGGTTCGAATCCTTAGCCCTGCATGACGGAGTGAGCTCCCGCACTCGCCCCAGCTCTTGCCAACTTAGCAATTCGAAAGCACGCAAATGCAAGTAGATGAATAGGTACCACTTCTGTGGGTAGGCAACAGCGTTCCGCGCGCGTCATGCCGGCCACATGACCGCAGAAGCGTCTTCGGACAACGCTGGCTCTTCGTCTAAGAAACGGAGATGAGCACTGGCCCCTAGAGTCGGACACGACTGCACAAATGTGTGGGGGGAACCTTTACCGTTACCTTTTAATGCAAGGTAAAATTCCTGTTTTCTTTTGTGTATATATCTACAAGTGTGTTTGTGTGTATACACACACACACACACGTATATGTATATTTGAACTTGGCCACTGCTGCAAAAATTAGAAAGAGGCAATAAATGCCAATAACATCTTTGAAACGACCAGATAGAAATAGCTTTAAGAAGCAAATCAGCAAGATTCCCCCCCCCCCCTTTAAGGCAGCTGCAGAAACAGCTGAATTTAAAAAATGCTTTGGGGCTGTTTCCAAAAATAGGACTCATTGTGGCAGATTTATGTCAGCTTCATCACTATATATTTCTAATTGATTCTATCCTGGTGCAACTTTTCAACATTAATTTCACTGCATTGTGTCCCATCAGCCCTGAAAAACGAAGATTTCTAGGTGTTGAGGCAGTAAAACGTGGCCATCAATCATGCATTTCAGCATTTTTATAACTATCACTATATAATTGTACCGTTAGCATGGAGGTTACATTTTTTGCACATTTCATGCATTTGTTGAGTAATACTTCACCTGTGGCCTGACTACTGTTGTCCAAAGTGGGGAAAAGAAATGATCAGAACTATGTCTCTTTCTCTATTGGCTCACTGTGAACAACTGATTTCTGTTTCATTATCATAGCACTGTCAAACCAGTGTGTCCGAGAGTTGGTGGAGGAGAGAAATGGTTGTGGGTGTCAGTTGCCTGGATAATCAGCCATCTTTGTGTCAAAGTCATGTGGTTGGGTTCTACCAGTGCTGAGAGCAACGCTGGTGCACTGGTGGTCCTACCGCCTCCTGAGTTTGATTGGGTATGGGAGGATGTTTGCATGGGAGCCATCTTTGTGTCAAAGTCATGACTCTGTGTCAGTCATGAGGAAGGAGCACTTCCCAAATTTACCGGACAAAGGAATCCCTGCATTTCACTTTCACAATTCCAGGTCTCTGATTTATTTATTTGTTCAATTTATATCACCGCCCATCTCCCCCCACAAGGGGACTCTGGGCGGTTTACAAAAAATTGATTAATTAAAAGCATATAAAATACAATACATCATTCTAAATAAATTAGACATAAATATATAAATATATAAAATCCAAGAGGCTATGATGTTGTTTAAAGGAACTCTATGGTGCCAGCCACCCCCAAGAAGAGCTATTACCCTTCCCATCCCAGGCGAGGTGGCAGAGCCAGGTCTTCAATTGCTTTTGGAAGGTCAGGAGTGTGGGGGCTTGCCTCACCTCCAGGGGCAGAATGTTCCAAAGGGCGCGTGCCACTGCCGAGAAGGCCCATCTCCTGGACCCCGCCAGACGGAATTCTCTTGTAGATGGGGTCCGTAGCAAGCCCTCTCTGCATAACCAGGTGGGGCGGGTCAACGTTCTGGGGATGAGGCGGTCTCTCAGGTAACCTGGTCCCATGCCATGTAGGGCTTTAAAGGTAACAACCAACACCTTGAATTGGACCCGGAAGCAAACTGGTAACCAGTGCAGCTCACGCAGCAGAGGTGTCACATGTGCCGATCTTGAGGCACCCATAACTGCATGCGCAGCCGCATTCTGGACCAGCTGAAGCTTCCAGATACTCTTCAAGGGTAGCCCCATGTAGAGCGCATTGCAATAGTCTATATGGGAGATGACCAGGGCATGAGTGACTGTACGGAGGGCATCTCGGTCCAAGAAAGGGCGTAGCTGGCGTACAACTCGAAGTTGCATAAACGCCCTTCTGGCCACGGCTGCCACCTGCTCTTCAAGCAGGAGCCGTGAGTCCAGAAGGACCCCCAGGTTCCGCACCGAGTCCGAACGGGGTAGTGCCACCCCATCCAGATCTAAATATGACAACTCCCTGGATCCCGAGGCGCCATCAATCCACAGCCACTCCATCTTACCAGGGTTCAGCTGAAGCCTGTTGTTCCCCATCCAGGCCCCCACAGCCTTCAGACACTGAGAAAGGGCAGCCACTGCATCACTTAACTCACCCGGGATGGAGATATATAATTGAGTATCATCAGCATATTGATGATACCTCATCCCGTGTTGGCAGATAATCTCACCCAGTGGTTTCATGTAGATATTAAATAGGAGAGGGGAGAGAACCAAACCCTGAAGCACCCCACAAAGTAGGGGCCGAGGGTCGGACCTCTCATCTCCTATTACCACCGATTGGGACCGGTCCCGGAGGAAGGAGGCGAACCAGCGCAAACCTATGCCGCCCACCCCCAACTCTCCGAGCCGCCCCAAAAGGATACCATGGTCGATGGTATTGAAAGCCGCTGAGAGGTCAAGAAGAGCCGGGATGGATGCACTGCCTCCATCCCGCTCCCGCCAGAGATCATCTGTAAGTGTGACCAATGCAGTTTCCACCCCATATCCCGGCCTGAACCCTGACTGGAAGGGGTCTAGATAATCCGTATCATCCAGAATTCTCTGGAGCTGTAATGCCACCACTTTCTCAACCACCTTCTCCAAAAAGGGGAGGTGGGAGATGGGACGAAAGTTGTCCAACACTGTAGGGTCCAGTGATGGCTTCTTGAGGAGGGGGTGCACCAGCGCCTCCTTAAAAGCAGCCGGAAACACTCCCTCTCCCAAGGATGTAGCAACCATCGCATGGACCCAACCACATGTCACCTCCCTGGCTGCTTTCACCAGCCAGGAGGGGCATGGGTCAAGATGGCACGTAGTGGCTCTTACAGTCCGGAGGATCCTGTCCACTTCCTTAGGCCCAACAGGATCAAACTGTTCCCAGATAACCGGGCAAACACATTCCCTCGGCATCTCCCCAGACCATGCATCACGCCTGGAGTCCAGCTTAGAAGAAATCTGAGCGATTTTATCCATCAGATGCTTTGAAAATTCCTCCGCACGGCCCTGAAGGTGGGTCACTGACCCCACCTTACCTAGGAGAGATCGAGTAATCCTGAACAGGGCCGTCGGGCAGCATTCTGCGGATGCAATAAGAGCGGAGAAATATTGACGTTTCGCCACTCTTACCGCCACAAGGTAGGCCTTAACTGCGGCTCTAGCTTGTGTTTGGTCGGATTCGGTCTTTGTCTTTCTCCAGCGGCGCTCTAGATGTCTCTTAACCCTCTTCAGAACCCTTAATCCCTCCATGAACCATGGGGAATATCGGGTCAGATGGGCTGAGAGAGGCCGCATAGGCGCGATCCTGTCCAAGGCCCCGGCCGCTTCCTTATTCCAGGCTGCGGCCAGGACCTCCGCTGGACCGTGCAGTAGATCCTCGGATATAACCCCCAGCTCCCTCTGAAACCCGATCGGGTCCATTAGTCGCCGGGGGCGGACCAGTCGAATGGGTCCAACCTCCCTGCGGAGTGGGGCAGCATATGAGAATCTCAGGGACACCAGGGCATGATCTGACCATGACAAAGGGGAAAGATGTAACTCTCCCCCCAGATCATCTTGCCACTGCTCCGACAAGAAAACCAAGTCCGGGGTGAGGCCACTGTCTCGAGTCGGGTCCCGAATAATCTGGACCAGGCCCATGGCTGCCATGGTAGCCATGAACTCCCGAGCTGCTTCCGAGGCACGTCCCAGGGATGGCAGATTGAAATCCCCCAGAACCATAAGTCTGGGGAATTCCACCGCCAGCCCCAAGACGGCCTCCAGCAGCTCGGGCAGGGAGGTTGCTACGCAGCAGGGAGGTTGGTACAGTAGCAACATTCCCAACTGGTCTCGGGAACCCAACTTGAGAAACAGGGTCTCACAACCGGCCACTTGTGAAGCAGCGCCCCTGAAGGCCACTATAGATTCTCGGATGACAACTGCCACCCCTCCTCCCCTACCCTGATGTCTCGGCTGGTGCCATACCTGAAACCCGGCCGGGCAGATTTCCGAGAGGGCAACCCCTCCTCCAGGGGCCAGCCAGGTCTTGGTGATACACGCCAGGTCGGCCCCCTCCTCCATGATCAAATCACATATGAGGGGGCCCTTGTTATTAACCGACCTGGCATTAAGCAGCAGCAGCCGGAAACCAGGGCACTCGAGGGTCTGCTGACCAGGGCCTAGGTTTGAACCTGGAGGGCCGGAACACACCACCGGTAACAAACACCGGGGGCGTCTTCCCCAACGATGGCCTGCTCTCCGGTTCCTGCCATAACATCCCTGACCCGTCACCACCTCAATAGGACAACCCACCCCATAGCCCGTAGAGTTTTCAGGCCCAGTTGCCTCCACCTCCAAAAACCCTAGATTGAAACAGGGGTCCCCTCTCCCATGCAAACATCCTCCCATACCCAATCAAACTCAGGAGGCGGTAGGACCACCAGTGCACCAGCGTTGCTCTCAGCACTGGTAGAACCCAACCACCCCCTAAACACTCACTCCACACTCACTGTGCCCACCCTCAGCCTCTCTCACTGGTCAAAGTGGGCACCATCCACTCCTGCCCGCCACCTGTCTCTCACTCAGGGGCGAGCACTATTACATACTATCACCCAACTCTGGTCCCCTCCGGGTCTCTCACACCCAGGAGGAATACCACTCTCATCCCAAGGGGACCCCAAAACTCTGCCACCTCCGATGGGTGTGGGAAAATGGTAGTCAATCCTCCATTCCCCAGCTCCTTCTTCATTGTCCTATTTAAAGCTGTTCTAACCTCGGGTTTAAAGATGTTAAAAAACGTTGGGGCTACCGCGCCAACGAGTTCCACCCCCTAATATCAGAGCTCATCGCTCACAGAGCTGATCTTACAAGGGCCCGTAGACCCCCCAAAGTCTATAGTCCTCCAAAATCTATAGCTCCACTCCAAGGTCCGTCGTAAACTTCCCCTATAAGAGATGTTAAGGTCTCTCACGACCACCAGGAGGAAGCCAGAGTCCACAGACTTGCCCACACTCGGGCTCACCAGGAGCCACAAAGGGCCCACTGGAGTCTGCCGAGATCTAATAGGGTCCGCAGTATAGTCAAAAAAACGCGGAGTCCACTGCTGTTACTCAGACCCGTCGTACTCTGCCCTCAACTCCCAAGCTTCGGCACCACGATGTTCTGCCGTTGATCACATTCCCCTCCACCACTCCTCCAGGGGGGTCAGCTGATTCTGAGATGACAAGAACTCGCCGGGAGGTCTCCACAGACCACAAGAGGTCTGCCTGGGTCCACAGCACAGCCAAAAAACACGGAGACCACCGTCGTCGACTAAACGGAGTCTACCACCACCATACTCTGCCCTCGTCATCAAAACCTCGGCGCCATTACGTTCCGCCGCCGACCACACTCTCCCACTCCACTCCTCCGGGAGGCCAGCCAACTCCAAGGTAATAGGGACTCGCTGGGGAATCACCATAGGTTGCAGGGGGTCCACCTAGGTCCGTGGAAGAGCACGCTAATCACTGCTGCACTCTGCTACTCCGCCGCTACTCCGCCATTCTTTCCAGAGGGTCCAGCTGTCTCCACTCGGCTACAAGCTCACAAAAAAGCCGAGGAACCCACAGAGATCTCTCCCCAAACCCCAAACCAACATAGCAGGGTGGGGAGAGGATGGAAAACAGGGTTCCAGGAGACCAGGATCCTCTTTTCCCGGAGCAGCAATTAGCGACTGCTCCTGGTCACCATCTTGCATAGTTTACATAGTATTTACATAGTATGCAAATTTACATAGTATGCAAATAGCTGGCTACAACAATAGGGCAGGAAGGGAATTCTTTCTAACTAAATTATTGAGTAGATGATTCCCAGTATATTTTATTTCAGTTCTCTGGCTGTGTGCAGAATACGGATTGTGGCTCTATTCACACAATGCAGTAGAAACAGTGACTCCCCTCTTACAGGTAAATTTTCTTTTTAACAATTTTCAATATATGTCATTGTTAAAATATTGAAATATAAAAGAAGGTAAGAAAAGAAATGAGATATCAGATAGATAGATAGATAGATAGATAGATAGATGATAGATAGATAGATAGATAGATAGATAGATAGATGATAGACAGACAGACACACACACACACACACACACACACACTATGTGCCATTAAATCTGTGTTGACTCTTAGCAACCACATAGATAGATTTTCCCCATGATGATCTGTCCCTAACCTGGTCCTTCAGATCTTCCAATGGTGCACTCATTGCCACTGTAACCAAGACCATACAGCTTGGTGGTGGTGGTCCTCTTCTTCTCTTTCCTTCCATATACATAGAGTAAGATTCAAAATTTTACAAGACTGAAAAGAAAGAGGTGGACTACAATTCCCCAGTCTGAGATTGCATTACCCGATCAAGTTGTCTATTGCGGATTACAGAATGGATAAAATCTCTGAACAGTAGGACATCAGTAATAGAAGGAATAGGCCTAGCTAATGGATTTCATAGGTATCTATGGTATAAAGAAAGAAAAGAAGAAAAGAATTTGAAAAGACATATAATAAGACAAAATTTGTTAAAAATCTGGAACCTTCTAAAAGCAAGAATAAGTCTGGCAATTTTACCGTTAGCATCATCATCAAATGTTTTTTACTCCAAGGACAATGATATAGCAAAAAAAATTTAATTACATATGCCAATATGTTATATCTGGATCCAGAAAACAGATTAAACACACAATAGTTCAAGGAAGGAAGGAAGCCACCATGGCTAATGTATCTGCAAATAATCAGAAAAATTAAAAGCTATCTCAAAACAAAAGGAGGGACTTTGAGAAAAAGGACAGAATTTAAAACACTTATACAAAGCTAATTTGCTAAGATACATGTTGACAGCAGAACAAGCCTGGCACAACATTGGAAAAGAGATACTTTGCCCACAATATCAGACTGGGAGACCAAAATGGAAGAATATGCTGCAGTGGCAAAATTAACAGTCCATATCCATAACAGTCTAACCCACAGCTTTCCAAACTGTGTGTCGCGACACAATATTGTGTCGCCTGTGGGGCCCAGGTGTGTTGCGTCAAAACCCGGAAGCGCTGATGGTGCGCTGCCGCTGTGCGCAAAAATCACAAACATTCAATGTAAAGTAGAAATATTTAAACTGTGGTTAGTGGTTGGGGACACAAATGGAAGGCAAGGAGAGGATCTATCACCAGAGAGTTTTTATCTTTCCTTATATTAAGTCTTTTTAAAATCTATATGTAGTACTCTTTTGTTGGCTTTGTGTCATTCCAGATAACTCAAACACATTTGTTGATGGCACACAATGACTGTTGCCTTGGTTGTTGGAATCCGGCAAATCAAGCATGCCTCATTAGCATATGGGTGATTGCTCTAGGAGGCAAACACTGTGCTAGAGGAAGCTGCTTGTTGCCCCTCCCACTTCCTCTTCTCTCTCTCTCTGATTCTCCATCGTGGTAGGGTGCACGTGCCTGAGCTCCTTCCATGGAGAGGCCATGCCTAGGCCTCAAGCCCCTTTCTTTGTGTAGCCTCTGGCAGCAAACAGGGCCAGAGGTATTCAGTTTAGGGAACAGAAAGAAGAATTGAAATTAATTCTCTACTGAAAGGGCTGTACCTGGACTGAACAAATGTAAGAACTCTTTTGTACTTACTTTTTGTACCTGCAATGTCTAAGCGTGTGTTTCTTTATGCTTGGGTGGGTTAAAAGTGTAAGAATAAGAACCTGAATCTCTCTAACGTGCTCACAGGCTGTGTTTTTAAACAATATTCCTTTTTCTGTACACGAGTTTACAAAACGTTAAGCTCTGCTCCATTCACTGGTTCTAACAGGCCACTGAATGATCTTCATTGGTCACCCAATGACCAAGTTTAAAGTTCTGCCATTTCTCACCACTTTCATTTTCCCCCCTCAAGACGGGTGGGCACAAATCTGCAGTGATGCAAACAAGGTCAGTGGCATCACAGTTTTTTTTTGGTGAGGGTGAACTTTTTTCTGCTGTCTTTTACCATCCTTCCCCCATGCATCTGTGGGTGGAGGTGAAAATCAAAGAATCAGAGAGACAGAGTGCCTAGGCAGTGTCTGCCCCTCCCCATAGATGCTCTTAAGCACATTGTGCAAACACTTAAAATGTTGGATTATGATCAGGGAGATCCAGGGTCAAGCCTTCTTCAGCCACAGAAGCTCACTGGATATAAAAAATGTGTTACATGCCTCTTTCCTGTACGAAAGGTAGACGATGATCATCATCATCATCATCATCATCATCATCATCATCATCATCATCCAAATGAATATCTTAGTCTAGTTGAATGGCTGTTGACTCCAATGATTTGGGTCCTAGCCAAGGACCTGAAATTCATGCGGATATTGCCATAAAAAGTATGCTGTTCCAAGTAGGGCTGACTTCTGCAAAACCAGTGCTGTCAAGTTCAATAAGTTTAAAAGTTCTAAAGAGTTGGGGAACATTTTAGACAGAGAAGATAGTTGGTTTGAGAGAGGGGTCAAGGAATCCATTTATGCCAACTTGGAAAATCCTTCCTTGAATAGAGGTGGGGGCCTCAGGCACAACCTTTCCCCCATCTTCCTCCCCGCTTTGTCTTCTGTGCCTAGGAAGATTAAGACCATTTTGCAAGCTCAACAGCAGCATGGTGATCTTAACGATCCTCCTTTAGATGATAAAAAGACTTAAAATAACATCTCAATATAACCATGACCTAGCTACAGACAATTCCACCTGGATGACTGAGAACCTTCATAGATTTTTCGTGTTGCACTACAAGCTTCAGTTACAATCAGTATGATAATCATTTTTTCCCCTTCATCTTCCTTTTACCTTGGTTTGTAAATAACGATATTTATCTCCAGGTATTGCCACATCAGTGAACCGCACGTTAATGTCTGATGTATTATGTACTAAATGCCTATTAGTTTGAATATTGAAATCCTACAAAATTTTGATCTTCTCATTCTGTAAAACATTTTGAAGCCCAATGGCTTTTGCAAACAGTAGAACCAAATGTTCTACATAAATTCCAATGGACAATTTTTGCTACCTATCAAGGTGTTGTTTATACTCTGAGTGATTTCACTATTTCATTTTACCAATGAGATTATCTACAATTTCATCTTTATTGTTAGATGAATGGTATTTGGCATTGTTGGCTTTGATGATATTAGTTTGCAAGACTTGTTCTTGAACTGCCATAATTGTTCCCTCAACTTTTTTTCAAGTGTTCCAGTCACAACCCTGTTAGATTTTGATCTGCTTTTCCTTCAGTATCATGCGTATATGGGCCATGAAATGCTCTTCCAAGTGTTAATCCAACTTGGAAGTACTTCCTTCTTGGATTGATTCCTATTTCATTTTTGTTATCTTCAGGAGCCTTTTCTTACAAACTTCCATCAGCAGAACCTCTTTATTTTTCCTGATGTAATCATTCAGAATGTTTTTTTTTCTTCCATAGTTTATTTACAATAGGCCTCTACCGGGTCTATTTCCAGGTACGTATAACATTTGAATCTTTCAGTAACTTCTTGAGAGAACATGATATAAGGCCATTGGTTTCCTTGTTTTCTGATCAACATTGTCCAATTCGGCTTGGGTCCAGTCAACTAACCCTGCTGTATATCTAATTAGAAGGATGCCCACATGCTTATTGCTTTAACAATATTTTCACTATTTAGTTTGGATATTTAAGAACAAATGGATTAGTTTGATATAATTTGAACTAGTAGTCTTTTGAACTTGTCTGTAGCTTGAATCATGTCAACTGGATTTCTATTTTCTTAGTGGAAACGTTTCACTCCTTATCCAAGGAGCTTCTTCAGTCTGAGTAAAGTTAGTAAGGGAATCCTTAAATATGTTTCTAGGCTGGCTGTGTGACCTTGCACCTGGGGCTAGGTCATGGTTATTTTTGAGATGTTTGTTTCTAAATCCCTTTATCATCTAAAGGAGGATCGTTAAGATTACCCTGCTGCTGTTGAGCTTGCGAAATGGTCTTAATCTTCCTAGGCACAGAAGACAAAGCAGGAAGGAAGATAGGGGAAAGGTTATGCCTGAGGCCCCCACCTCTATTCAAGGAAGGATTTTCCAAGTTGGCATGAATGGATTCCTTGACCCCTCTCTCAAACCACCTATCTTCTCTGTCTAAAATGTGAACATTAATGTCCTCAAATGAGTGTCCTTTTTCCTTTAGATGAAGATAAACTGCTGACTCTGGTCCTGTGGTGTTACTTCTCCTGTGTTGGGCCATCCTCCTGTACAAAGGTTGTTTGGTTTCTCCAATGTAGAGTTCAGAGCACTCCTCACTGCACTGGATTGCATACACTACATTGCTTTCCTTGTGTTTTGGAGTTTGATCTTTGGGGTGTACAAGCCTCTGTCTCAGTGTGTTGGTGGGTTTGAAATATACAGGTATGTGGTGTTTGCCAAATATCCGTTTTATCTTTTCAGACACGCCAGCCATGTAAGGAATGACCAGGTTCTTCCGTTTACTCTGAGTCTCAGCCCTATCTGTCGCTGTTTTAGGTCTGGTAGAGTTAGATTTAGTGAAGGCCCAATTTGGATATCCACAGGCCTGCAGAGCTGTTCTCAGATGCTGCTTTTCATTCTTTTTGGAATCCATGGAGGTGGGGATGGTTTCTGCTCTGTGTGACAATGTCCTGATGACTCCTAGTTTGTGCTGCAGTGGATGGTGGGAGTCAAACATCAGGTATTGATCTGTGTGTGTGGGTTTCCTGTAGATCCCTATTTCTAGCTTGCCACCGGTCCCAATGAGGACTTCACAGTCTAGGAATGCCAGTCTGTTGTCCTTGGTGTCTTCTCTGGTGAAGCTAATGTTGGCATCTATAGTGTTTATATGGTCCGTGAAGGCCTGTACTTCCTGGGCCTTGATTTTGACCCAGGTGTCATCCACATACCTAAACCAGTGGGTGGGCACCGTTCCCTGGAATGTGTTGAGTGCTTTCTTCTCCACTTCTTCCATGTATAAATTGGCCACAATGGGTGACACAGGAGAACCCATGGCACAGCCGTGTTTCTGTCTGTAAAAGTCACCTCTGTATGTGAAATAAGTGGTGTTAAGACACAGGTCCAGAAGATGGCAGATCTGGTTTGGGTTGAGATGGCTTCTCCTTTCCAGGGTGCTGTCCTCTTCTAGTCTCTTCCTGACAGCGGATAGAGCATGAGTGGTGGGGATGCTGGTGAAAAGGGAGGACACATCAAAGGAGACCATAGTTTCATAGTTTCATCATCTTACAGATGAAACTATGGTCTCCTTTGATGTGTCCTCCCTTTTCACCAGCATCCCCACCACTCATGCTCTATCCGCTGTCAGGAAGAGACTAGAAGAGGACAGCACCCTGGAAAGGAGAAGCCATCTCAACCCAAACCAGATCTGCCATCTTCTGGACCTGTGTCTTAACACCACTTATTTCACATACAGAGGTGACTTTTACAGACAAAAACACGGCTGTGCCATGGGTTCTCCTGTGTCACCCATTGTGGCCAATTTATACATGGAAGAAGTGGAGAAGAAAGCACTCAACACATTCCAGGGAACGGTGCCCACCCACTGGTTTAGGTATGTGGATGACACCTGGGTCAAAATCAAGGCCCAGGAAGTACAGGCCTTCACGGACCATATAAACACTATAGATGCCAACATTAGCTTCACCAGAGAAGACACCAAGGACAACAGACTGGCATTCCTAGACTGTGAAGTCCTCATTGGGACCGGTGGCAAGCTAGAAATAGGGATCTACAGGAAACCCACACACACAGATCAATACCTGATGTTTGACTCCCACCATCCACTGCAGCACAAACTAGGAGTCATCAGGACATTGTCACACAGAGCAGAAACCATCCCCACCTCCATGGATTCCAAAAAGAATGAAAAGCAGCATCTGAGAACAGCTCTGCAGGCCTGTGGATATCCAAATTGGGCCTTCACTAAATCTAACTCTACCAGACCTAAAACAGCGACAGATAGGGCTGAGACTCAGAGTAAACGGAAGAACCTGGTCATTCCTTACATGGCTGGCGTGTCTGAAAAGATAAAACGGATATTTGGCAAACACCACATACCTGTATATTTCAAACCCACCAACACACTGAGACAGAGGCTTGTACACCCCAAAGATCAAACTCCAAAACACAAGGAAAGCAATGTAGTGTATGCAATCCAGTGCAGTGAGGAGTGCTCTGAACTCTACATTGGAGAAACCAAACAACCTTTGTACAGGAGGATGGCCCAACACAGGAGAAGTAACACCACAGGACCAGAGTCAGCAGTTTATCTTCATCTAAAGGAAAAAGGACACTCATTTGAGGACATTAATGTTCACATTTTAGACAGAGAAGATAGGTGGTTTGAGAGAGGGGTCAAGGAATCCATTCATGCCAACTTGGAAAATCCTTCCTTGAATAGAGGTGGGGGCCTCAGGCATAACCTTTCCCCTATCTTCCTTCCTGCTTTGTCTTCTGTGCCTAGGAAGATTAAGACCATTTCGCAAGCTCAACAGCAGCAGGGTAATCTTAACGATCCTCCTTTAGATGATAAAGGGATTTAGAAACAAACATCTCAAAAATAACCATGACCTAGCCCCAGGTGCAAGGTCACACAGCCAGCCTAGAAACATATTTAAGGATTCCCTTACTAACTTTACTCAGACTGAAGAAGCTCCTTGGATAAGGAGTGAAACGTTTCCACTAAGAAAATAGAAATCCAGTTGACATGATTCAAGCTACAGACAATTCCACCTGGATGACTGAGAACCTTCATAGACATATCTTTTGAACTTGGTTGTGCAATAAATCTGAAGCTTCCATTAATCCTAACTATTGGTATTCTTCTCCAGGTGCCAGGTGTCTAATGGCATTTCCATTTATTAGTTGTAGCCCATCTTCTCCTATAATGTTGCTTCCTTTAATTGCCAAACAAGCACATTTGTCCAGGCCAAATTTCAATACTATGTCTTCACTAAATATGTGGACAGTGTCCAACAGAGATTCAGTTTCAGCTTTTGATTTACAGTAAAGTTTTAGATCATCCATATAAAGTAAAGGGTTTATTTGGGGGGTTTGTGTTGCCACTTGGTACCCACAATTGTTTTGTTCAGGATAGCAGTGAGTGGTATCATTGCCAGTGCAAAGAGTAATGGTGACAATGAATCTCCTTGGAATATGCCTTGTTTTATTTTTACTTCTCCCATGTCTTCTCCATTCAACATTACGTTGGTTTTCCATGAAGCCATTGACGTTCCCAAGAATCTTCTAATATTTTTGCTTATTTCAAAAATGGCCTAGCATTTTCAAATCCAGCTATGGGGCATTCAGTTAAATGCCTTTTTATAGGTTCTCCAAGTCATACAAATATGTCTTTTTCTTTTCTTTCAGTTTTAAGGATTATTTTGTCATTAGTAACTGGTCTTTTGTACCCCTTGAATTTTTGTAAGCCTGTTTTTGTTCCACTGGGAGGAGAGGAGAGGAGAGGAGAGGAGAGGAGAGGAGAGGAGAGGAGAGGAGAGGAGAGGAGAGGAGGAGGCAAAAGGAGGTAAAAAAATTAATGGAGATGAAGCCAGAGGAAGAGACAGCTGGATAGGGAAGGGAAAAGTGAGGAAGAGGCCCTGTTTAGGTATCACAGAAAAGGTTAAAATTCACCAGGCAAACAGCCCCACCAAAGATGGCTAATCGTCAAAAGCATCCAGGAAAGGTGTCCATTTGTATGTGTCAAATAAGTCAAGATGATGGCCGTGACTGAGTGATCAAAGCTCTGCCCCATTTTTGCATGTGGCACATTTGCAATACAGATTAAAAGGGGTTGAGGCTTCTTTCACATGGTTGTGGCTGCCATCTTGGTGGGGTTTTTTTGCCCCCCTGCTCTAGATGCCCCTGGCATTCAGATCTGTAATAATTTCCATCTTCTGCCCATTCCTTTGTTTTCAGCAGCACTTTCTATGCTCAGCAGAGAGGTGTATGGGGTTTGGAGGGGAGAAAACCTCTTCTTCTTAATTGGGTAAATATAATTTTTCTTGGGAAAACTTTATTAGGTTTCTTTTGGATTGGGAATAAACTCTTGGTCTGCAAATGGCTATTTCAACATTCAGGCTCCATGAAATGTCCAGTGGAGTTGGGCAGCCAATAAATTTAAATAAATAAATAAATGGAGATGGAGATGGTGATGGTGATGATGATGTAATGTTTCCTTGTTTTGTTTTTATTATTTGCTTATTGCGTAATTTTTATATAATTTAATTGTTTACAATTATTATGATGCGTCCCATATGCTAAGCAGATATTACATAAAACGAACTGAATGAATGAATGAATGAGGTTCCTCAAGGAATAAATTGGGAATTACTGAGGAACAGCTTCAGCTGAATGCAACTTACTGACTAAAAAAAGTGAATGTTTATGGAAAAGAGAAAGTATGAATAAAATATGTTTCTGGCTTGCTGGTAAATGATTATAGTGATTACATATCTGTGGGTTGGGAGTAGGGGCTTGAGGCTCAATTCACTGCTCCTAATTCCCCACCAATATATTTGATATCATAAAGCTATAACTAACCCCATTGTCTTTGGTGTGTATGCATGATGAGTTGTTGTTATTTTTGCTCTTCTGTATATAAGCCTTCACTGAACACCATTATTTTGCAGCTAATTTTGATGATTAATCCACCCTCTTAACCAGACTGATTTTGGCTACTTCCTGCAATTTCTTCATTGCCTGCTCTTCTGGCTTTATTTGATCCCAGCGCTGGCAAGTGTCACCAAGAAGGAGAGCAGGATGTCAAAGTTATCCTCACCAGCAAGCATCTGGACAGCAGATGGAGCAGCCACAGGGATCTATTGTTCACAATCTTCCCCTGCTTGTTGGATTTCTCTTTAAATTACAGCCACTATCTAAATGTGCATTATTCATATCAAGTAGCAGGAGGGAAGGCAACATGGTGGCCATGGGAACCAGTGCACCAACACTTCTCATTGACTTCCTTTATTTATTTTCCTAAAGATACTTTTAATGAAAAACAAAGTCTCCAGCATCATATTTTTTTTCCAAGAATGCCACATAGGCTCCATAAGAACAGCAGTTGGAACATAAAAATGATGAGTGAGTATAGCTCAAGGCTTTATTTAGAGCTGTCCCAATCTCCCCCACCACGCAAGGTAAGTTTGGATGGTGGACAGCATTGTGGGAAGCTGAAAGGGGTAGCAGAGATCACCTTTACCAACTATGTCCTAGTAAAGAAGTGACTGGAGCAGCCATTTTGTGAGTTTGCAAGCCCCAGGCTCCCTGATGGCAGCCTATTTTGGGTGAGCAGAAACAACATGGATTCCAAAATTCCAAAGGTGGTTGTCAACCCAAAAAGTTTGTCTGCCCCAAATGAAAGAATGCAATTTTTATATAACTATGTCTTCCTTTGTACTATTTTTATTTATGTGTTTCCTCTCTCTATATATGTATATATACATACATACATACACACAGTATATATAAAGGAAGATTATAACATGCATGAACCTGAAGACAAGGATCTGAAGTGGGTTACTAAGGAAGACAAATAATCTAAAACCTATTGTGGCAAAATCTTCATCAGACCAACTGAAGTTTTATGAAATAGGTTCAAGCTCTCAGGTTTCCATGAATGCTTCCTTAGGCAAGATTGTTGGACCAATCAAAGATTTTTTTGTTGTTGTTCTCGTGTCCGACTCTTCGTGACCTCATGGACCATAGCACGCCAGGCCTTCCTGTCCTCCACTGTCTCCCGGAGTTTACTCAACTTCATGTTCATTACATCGGTGATGCTGTCTAACCATCTCATCCTCTGCCGTCCCCTTCTCCTTTTGCCTTCAGTCTTTCCCAGCATCAGGGTCTTTTCCAGGGAGTCCTCTCTTCGCATTAGGTGGCCAAAGTATTTGAGCTTCAGCTTCAGCATCTGTCCTTCCAATGAGCAGTCAGGGTTGATTTCCTTTAGGATTGACTGGTTTGACCTCCTTGCAGTCCAAGGGACTCTCAAGAGTCTTCTCCAGCACCACAGTTCGAAAGCATCAATTCTTCGGCGTTCAGCCTTCCTTATGGTCCAACTCTCACAGCCATACATTACTACTGGGAAAACCATAGCTTTAACTATACGGACCTTTGTCGGCAAGGTTGTTGGAAGCCAAAAGGACAAGGAAGGGAGAAGAAAAAGGTATCATAGAATCTTAGAACTATAGTCCAACCCTCTCTGATGTACAGAAAAGCCAATAAAACCATCAGTGAGAGGTGGTTGTCCAGCTTCTTAAAAACCTCCAGAGATGGAAAACCTTCAACCTCCATAAGTAGACTTGTCAATTGTTCTACAAATCTTACTGGCAGAAAGTTTATCCTCATATCTGCGACTATATCCTTATACGCAGTAGCTGAAGCTTATGCCCATTGTTTCTAATCCTAGTTTCTGTGGCCATGGAAAATAGTACATGACCATCCTCCCTGTAGTTCGTTTTATGTTCCTGAACACAAATATAGATCATTCTGAGCCATGTCTACTGTAGGGTACACTTTTAGAATGAATGCAAGTGTTCAGACATGGAAAAAGGAGTCTTAACAGATGCAGAGTCTGGTTGTCTCCTTTTCTGCTTCTGATATTTTACCTCTATTTCTATTTCTTCAGTACATTTTAGGAGCATGTAAAGATTCAGAGTACTGTCTGTAGCTTGAATCATGTCAACTGGATTTCTATTTTCTCAGTGGAAACGTTTCACTCCTTATTCAAGGAGCTTCTTCAGTCTGAGCAAAGTTGGTAAGGGAATCCTAAATATGTTTCTAGGTAGCTGTGTGACCTTACACCTGGGGCTAGGTCATGGTTATATTGAGATGTTATTTTAAGTCCTTTTATCATCTAAAGGAGGATCGTTAAGATCACCATGCTGCTGTTGAGCTTGTGAAATGGTCTTAATCTTCCTAGGCACAGAAGACAAAGCAGGGAGGAAAATAGGGGAAAGATTGTGCCTGAGGCCCCCACCTCTATTCACCTCAGGCACAATCTTTCCCCCATCTTCCTCCCTGCTTTGTCTTCTGTGCCTAGGAAGATTAAGACCATTTCACAAGCTCAACAGCAGCATGGTGATCTTAACGATCCTCCTTTAGATGATAAAAGGACTTAAAATAACATCTCAATATAACCATGACCTAGCCCCAGGTGTAAGGTCACACAGCTACCTAGAAACATATTTAGGATTCCCTTACCAACTTTGCTCAGACTGAAGAAGCTCCTTAGATAAGGAGCGAAACGTTTCTACTGAGAAAATAGAAATCCAGTTGACATGATTCAAGCTACAGACAATTCCACCTGGATGACTGAGAACCTTCATAGACATATTCAGAGTACTGCTACTCATTGCTAAGCATAGCTGTTCAAGGACCAAATTTGGTAGATGGAAGCAAATGTAGTTCATAATTAATACACAAGTTTTCTCCTGGGACATTTGTAATTATTTAAAAAGATGATGTTTATAATGCAAGGAGGAGTCTCCAGAGAAGATAGATTCATACAACACAATAAATCCTAAACTTGAGTTACAGAATGCAACTGCTCTGTTGATCAATCATGCAGCCTATTCGCCAATAAATAATTGTGGCTTCATTGCTTCATGTAATAGCCTGTCTCACACCAAGGGCATCTGCAGGGGGTTAAAAAAAATCAAGATGGGGACCATGACTGTATGATCAAAACCCCACCCATTTCTTGCATGTATCACACAACACATGTAAGAAAAAAGAAGGCAGGGCTTCAATTGTGCGATTATCTTGACTTTTTTGACATTCCTCCCTAGATATCCTAGGCTCACACAGCATCCTAAGACAACGGCTGGTTTCCAACAACACACTGAACCACATACAGTACTACTCAAATCCATTTTACCCAAGTCAAGTGTATGGTGCAAAGCTGCCATGGAATACATACAGTAGTTTTGAGAACTCTGGAGATTGGCTTAGAATGGATCGTCACACCTATCTGTCATATCCTGCTCTAGGTATGCCAGAAGTTATTTGTCAAATTAATTTAATCAATGAAATCCTCTAAAATATGACCTAGCCTGTGATTCATCAATTTGACTTAAAATCTGAGTTGCTTCCACTTTCCCCTACAATGTATTTCATGCTGTGCTATCTACAATGACATCACTGAAGAAGTTGGGGTACACACACCTCTCTCTAAATTCTCACTGCAAAGGAACTTTTAATTTCTAAAGCTTGTGTGCCAAAGTTTTCCCTGCCAAAATCACCCAAACATGTTGCAAAGGGTGTATGCCATTAGCACTATGGCAACACCTCAGCTTCTTAAGGATAATGAAAAGAAGCAGCTTTCTGGCTTCTGGACAGATTCTGAATTCCCTTGGCATTAAATTTATTTTCTTTAGTATTGAGTTTGAGTAGCAGAGTAGAAATATATCTGCTGTTAGAAGAATCTGGGGTTTGAGTGTTTCAATGCAGTATTGGAGGACAGATGGTTTCAGAACTGCAAATTTAACTAAACCAGATCCAGAGTGAAGATCATTCAGTGGCCTGTTAGAATCAGTGAATGGAGCAGAGCTTAACGTAGTATAAGCTTGTGCACAGAAAGAGGATATTGTTTAAAAACAGAGCCAGTGAGCACGTTAGAGGGATCCAGGTTCTTAATCTTATACTTTTAGCCCACCCAAGCATAAAGAAACACACGCTTAGACATAGTAGGTTCAAAAAGTAAGTACAAAAGAGTTCTTACTTTTATTGGTCCAGTTACATCCATTTTGTTGAGAAATGATTCTCCTTTGGTTCCCTGAACTTTGTTCACCCCTAGCCCTCATTGCTGCTAGAAGCTGTGTGGAGAAAAGGGGCTTGAGGCCTAGGCATGGCCTCTCGATCGAAGGAGCTCAGGCACGTGCATCCTACTCCTTTGGTGAAGAAATCAGAGAGAGCTGACTACAAAGGGAGAAGGAGGAAGTGGGAGTGGCAACAAAACAACTTCCTCAAAGACATGGAGAATTGCATCCTGGGATGAACTCATCTACATGCAAATGAGGCATGTTGATTTGCTGAATTTCCAACACAGAGTAAATAGAGTCTAGATTGAGGGTCTTCTGCAGACTAGTTTCTTTCTTTCTTTCTTTCTTTCTTTCTTTCTTTCTTTCTACCTACCTACCTACCTACCTACCTACCTACCTACCTACCTATAATGCAAGAGATAAACCAAAATTACTTATCTGCCTTCTTCTTGTCACACTGGTCCATTCTTTATGTAATATCAGTGGTTTTTTAAAAAATATTTTATACTAATAATTGCTATGGAGACCTTCCACCCTTCCAACCGATACTGGCTCTCAAATAACTGAGGACCACTTCAGTGACTGTATTTTGTAGGGAATTTGGGATTCCACAATTAAAATGTAAAGCTAAACATTCCTTATTTTATAATCTCTGAATTGACACATTTGTTTTGGCATTGCGGTGGATGGTATGGCCTTTCACATAAGGTTTCAATCTCTCTCACACACACTTTTTCTTTTTCAGTTTAATGGAGCTGAAATGATTTCCCTGTGATTTATAACTGGAACAGGTATTGAAACAGACTTCAGCTCACTTGCTCAAGTGCCTGGTCTTTTTGATTAAGTCAGCAGGTAAGTATACCTGGATGTGGAGGTGAAGGGCTAAAAGAAGAGAAAGTGTATGTGTGTGTGTGTGTGTATGTATGCATATATGTGCATGCAACAATGTAGTATAAGGATGTATCAAGACAGCTGGTTTAATGTGCTTTCCTCCAGTCTGGGAAAATTAAACAATGCCAGGATAATTTGACCTGCCCTAATAGTGGATCTCTGCTCTGCCTCAATAACCAGGACAGGTGAGTGTTGCTGTCCTGGGAGCTTCAGTGTGGCCCAAGATAAGGAAAGGGTTTGATGGATTTCCTGCACCTGGGAAAACAACCACCGATCGCTCTCCCTAACATAGGGTGTGGGAGGAGGCATGGTTTGGCAGATGGCTAGGATCATGGCCTTAGCCATCTGTCAAAACCAGATCCACCAGATGTTGGGGTAGGGGGTATTTCTCCTCCCATCTCATGAAGCCCTGCTGACTACATAGGTGATTCACAGAATCTCTCTTTCTCGGGGGGGAGGGGTGTCCAAAAAAAAGTCAATATGGCAGCCACAACCATGGAATCAAAGCCTCACCCTTTTTGATGTACATGTAAAACAGGGCAGAGCTTCAGTCACATGGTTGAGACCGGCATGTTGACTTTTTTGACCCCCTGAGGACACCCCCTTCTCTCTCATTTTCTTTTGCACTCACTCTCACTCCCCTTCCACACTGTCTTGCACTCTCTCGCATTTCTCTCTTCCTTGATCCTCCTTCTGTTACCTTCTTTCACTTTCTTCCTTTCTTGCTCTCTCACTCTTTCTCTTGCTCTATCTGATACACTCTCACTTACTGGCCTTTCCCTCATGCATCCTTTTCACCACTTTAGGAAAAAGCAGAAGTATGGGGAAGAAAAGATGTGGCAGTTGATAGTAAACAATTTGTAGGTTTGGGAATAGTTGGAGTCAGGGTGTGTGTGAAAAAGTATCCTCCTTACATGTTTCCAGAGGAAGGAAGAAAGGGAGAAAATAGCTTTTGGCTGTCCAAAACTCACACTCATCTACACTACAGTATGAAGCAGGGGGTGCAAAGTTTGGGGGACCAAAGGTCTTATTTTATCTTTGGGAGTAATAAGCTGAGCAAGAAAATAAAACAAAACAAAACAAAAAATGGTTTCACTAAATCTAATTGAAAACTAATTCAAGTAACTGAATTTAAATGAATTTTGGGTAGTAAAAATTAAATTAAATAAAATTTACACCCAAAATGTTGCATAATTTTGCCCTCCCCTCACAGTAAAAAAATAAAATTGGAATTTGATGACAACTTAGGTGACAGTATCTGGCTGAACTTTGCCTGATCTCCAAAAACTAAGTAGTGTTGGATCTGGTTAACATGTGGATGAGAGGCTATCAGGAAATCCTAGGTTTATAGGCTAGATTCTTAAAATCCCAGAAGAAGCTGTTGCAAACCATTTCTGTACTGTTGCCATAAAAAAAGATGGACATGCCTTGGACCGCCATTCCAGAGTGTCTTTTCCTTTTACCCAGCAAGGCATCTGGAAGGATACTCCCCAAAGTTTTGCAGCAGAAAAAACATGCAGCCCTGAGAATTCTGGGAGATATATGGCTAGGGGATTCTGGGAATAGCAGTTTCAACCCACCCGGAGGGCACCACAGCACCATTGTAGAAGCCACAATGGTGTGAATATGATGTCAGATGTGAGACTCCAGATGTGGATTCAGTCTGAAGAAGGCACACAATGCTGAGGAGAAGAAGCATGTTTATTGTTGGGTGCCTGCTTTACAAGAAAGAGGGACCCTGAACAATGGAGAAGCAAAAGATTTCTGTAGAAGTTGAGGGCCACAAGGTGGGAAATCCTAGGGATCTGATTTGCTGACCAGTCTGGGGAAGCTAGGAAGGTCCATGTCGGTGTATCTGGGGTGAGTTCTGTTGCTAGGCAAAATGGGCCTTTCAGGAGGGCAGCAGAGCTGAGGAAGTTCATTGTGAAGGAGATGGAATGTTGAGGTCATCAGCTGATCGAGTTGGGGCTTCTCTATGTTGCAATTTCCTGGTAAGGGCTGCCCTTGGGCTGTGCTGTGAGCTGGTGAGGAGACCTCTATGCCTTGGGATTGTAGGGGGACTTTCTCTGGGACAGGGAGGGTCAATTTGGGTCTGATAGGATTAGGCAAAGAGATGAACTGGGGTTGACCCTGGTCATGTCCAAAAGACAAAGAGGAAAAGGGTGCAATCTCCACGTTTAGGTTTATTTTCTCCACTACATCACAACGTCATTGTACACATGACATCATAATACGTGCAATGACATTTGCCCCTTCTTACCCCCCACCCCACCCCTTGCAGGCACCCATGGCACTAGATTATGAAAGCCTGTCTCATTTTAGGGAGGTGCATTACAACATTTTGTAAAGATTTCATCTCCTACGGTCTTGCGCGTAACTAAGTAACTGATTCCATTCTTCCTCCAGCTCTCCCCACAGATAGAGGTGTAACAATATAATAACTTCCAGGAAAGAAAAGGATAAAAATGATATATTTTGTAACAAGAATGGAAGCTGGCCAAAGAATGACCTCACTGCAGCTTAACTAGACAAAGGAGATCACAGGAGAACATTTCTCATATTGAATTCACAGCTGACAATTGGGAGAACTGTAAATATGTATCAGGGTGCTGATCTGCCATCTGTTACCTGGGAAATCTGGCTTTCCTTCGGAAGATTATTTTGTTGCACTTTCAATAAATAAAGCCTTACATTAGGTCTTTGGTCTCCCCAGTGGTAACAATATAGTAAGAAGTGTAGTAATGTTTGTGGTATTCAAAACTGAGTTTGAGAGAGGAATACATAATAAAATATGATTTGACAGTGACTAATACCTGAATGGAAGATTAATCACAGTCCAGGTGTGTCAAAAATGTCAAGATGAAGGAGCTTCAATTGTATGGTCATGGCTACCATTTTGACTTTTTTGACATCCTCTCTCCCGGCAGACACCCCTGCCACAGTTTGCCCTCCTTTGGATATAACAACAAGGCTGGAAGTAAGAGCTTTTAAAAGTATACCTGTACTTTTCTAAATATACAATTGGTGGTATACTTTATGCCCCCATGTTTGGTCTATTGGTTAAGGCACCAGGCTAGAAACCAGGAGACTGAAATTTCTAGTCCTGCCTTAGGCATGAAAGCCGGCTGGGTGACCTTGGGCCGGTCGCGCACGCTCAGCCCTAGGAAGGAGCCAATGGCAGACCAGGAGACTGAGAGTTCTAGTCCCGCCTTAGGCATGAAAGCCGGCTGGGTGACCTTGGGCCAGTCACTCTCTCTCAGCCCAACTCACCTCACAGGGTTGTTGTTGTGGGGAAAATAGGAGGAGGAAGGAACATTAAGTATGTTTGTGGCCTTGAGTTATTTATAAAAATAATAAAGACATGATTTAAAAAAAAACTAAAAAAAAATTAAAAAGAATAATGCTCATTAGTCCTCCTTCATTGTCTCCCTGGTCAACCTGGTGGTCCAGGGGCCGTGTGACCCCCAAATCATTCTCTTGAAGTCTCCTCCAATTTTCCAATCAACTTTCAGCAGTGTGAATGCCCCAAATTGGTAGTGTGATTTGTACCCCATACAAAGCTTTGTTGTTGTTGTTGTTCAGTCATTTAGTAGTGTCGGACTCTTCATGACCTCATGGGCCACAGCACACCAGGCCTTCCTGTCCTCCACTGCCTCCCGGAGTTTACTCAAATTCATGTTCATTACATCGGTGATGCTATCTAACCATCTCATCCTCTGCTGTCCCCTTCTCCTTTTGCCTTCAGTCTTTCCCAGCATCAGGGTCTTTTCCAGCGAGTCCTCTCTTCGCATTAGGTGGCCAAAGTATTTGAGCTTCAGCTTCAGTATCTGTCCTTCCAATGAGCAGTCAGGGTTGATTTCCTTTAGGATTGAATACAAAGCTAGTGTAACTTATAAAATAGGCTTTGTATAGTTAATTTTAAAAAGCTGCCCCTTTCCCAAATTCCAGAGCCAAATTCAGAAATCTCAGACCAGGATCTCTGTGTAATGCATCCCTGCTAACTTTGCAACATTGCCTGGGGTTCAGCAGAGCTCAACATGACTGAATAGGAATTATAGTCCCTGGCCACAAAAAGATTACTTAAGTGTATGGAAATTTATTTATTTTTATTGGTTGGTTGTTAGATTCTCCCTTTCCTCCAAGAACACAAGGCAGCATACATAGCATACAACCTCCATCATAATCATCACCAAGCGGACTTCCATGGGAGACTTCCTCCATTTTATCCTCACAACCCCGTGAGGTAGATAGGTTGGGTTGAGAGACTGACTGGCGCAAAGTCATCTAGTGAGTTTCACCTTAACCGCTACATGCTGCCTCTTAGTGGGTTTCCATAGCTGAGTGTGGAACCTGCAGCTCCCTCGCCTTCTCTCAGAAACTTAGCTACCAATACACAGCAGCCATCATTTGAAACCACAGTTTATGAAGGGCCACAACTGGGGGGGGGGGCAAGCGGGGCATGTGCCCCAGGCGCCGCGCTGGGTGGGGGGCGCCAAAATGACAAAATAGTATTTGTATACTGACTGTTTCCTGGCATGATCGCCGATAGGGCATAGCATGCAATGGCGGGGGACCACCCCCGCTGGCAGTGATTGGCTGTGGGGCAGCATGGAGACAGGACAGCCGGCCTGCCCCCTGCCCCGAGGAGGCCGAGCGGCTCTCATGCGTGCTCACCATTGGCTGAGGCCGCAGCCAATCCGTGTCCACCCAGCACCGCCCTCAATCCCAGCCTGCCTCTGTGCAGGCATGCTCCGGCAGCCAAGCCAAGCGCTTCTGCAGAGGCGCCTCTTCCCGCCCACTGCGCTTGATTTAGCGGTGCACACCATGGAGGGAGGGAGGCGCAGGGTGGTCCCGCCGCTCCAATGCTCCAGGGGGGCTGCTGCCATTGCCCGGAGCAGCCCCCAAGCTGCTGGGCTGCGCGGTGGGCCAGTGGGGGCACTCCCAGGGGGAAGGCGGCATTTCACGGCCGTGCCGGGGCTGCCCCTGACACCCTCCCCTGCCCCATCCATGCTGTATGGCAGGAGCCCCGGTGCCCATGGGGATGGGGAGGGTCCCCTTCCTCCCCCACATCCCACCACGCTGCTGTTCCCCACGGGGGACAAGGGACTTGACCCTGCATGGGGGGGGGGGCACGGAATCCATGTTTGCCCCAGGTGACACAGACCCTAGTTGCGGGCCTGAGTTTATGTTTTTACTTTCTTGACCCCACCTTCAGTTCTTTGGCATCACATGGCCAGTGGTCATGGACTGTGAGAAGAGTGGTTCAAAACATCTCCAGAACACCACGTTGGAGAGGACTGAAACCATAGCTAAGTGTGAAGGAATGTATTTCTGACCCTGAAGAAGATGTGACAGAGACTTTAAGGAGAGACTTGGAGGAAAGCTTACACAGCTCTGAGACACAGAGAAGTATAAGAAAGAAACTCAAAATAACTCCACCTTGATTTTGTTTAGTATACGATGGGACAAAGAGAAATTTGGACAGGCTTTCGAGATTCTGTTATTCTACCTTACTACAATAAAACACATTCCTGGAATCCTCACCTTGCCAGTGTTTTGGCCTGGCCTACCTCAGAGGACTGGCATCAATCTTGAAACCTGTCTTAGTAATGATACAATTTAGGATAAAACTGAACTGAGGAAATGTGGAAGGGTGTTACAGATCTTTGATGGGAATGAAAGTGATAGGTCAGACAGTGGAATGGAAACAAATGCTAGAAATCTTAGTGAAAAACATGATGAAAAGAGGCTGCGGATGTAGCTAGTGTAACTGAAAGAATGTTAAAATATTCATGTGGTTTGTTTGTGGAGCGGCTGTACAATTTGCTTAATGTCAGAGTAGAGCAGTGTTCCTCAACCTTGGCAACTTTAAGATGGGTGGACTTCAACCCCCAGAATTCTCCAGCCAGCCATGCTGGCTGGGGAATTCTGGAAGTTGAAATCTACCCACCTTAAAGTTGCCAAGGTTGAGGAACAGTGGAGTAGAGGCTGCATATGTGTGCGATGACTGGAAGAATGCCATTCTTGCTCCCTTGTACAGAGAAAAACATAGCAAGAATGAATGCAACAATTCCAAGAGATTAATTGTTAAGTGTGCCTGGGAACGAGTTTGGCAGAATTCTGATTTAAAGGGTATGAGAGGTGACAATGGGATAATTTGGAAATGGCAATGTGGGCATGGATATGCATACCAGATTTCTGTTCAGTTTATCATTGAGGTATGTAGGAATGTTAGAAAGTTGATTGATTTAGAGAAAGCATATTGTAAAGCGAATAGGCGTGAATTATGGAATGTTTTGTATGATGATGGAGCTGAAGGCTGATTGCTGAATGCAGTCAGAAGTGAAGCATGAGTGGGAATAAATGGAACGCTTGGAAAGGGCTCAGCAAGAAGACTAAACTAATGATAACAGGTACAGCAATCAACTTTAGAACTGACAGTGAAGATATTGAAGTGGTAGACAACTGCCTTTTAGAATCAACTATTGACAGTAAAGGAACTAGCTGTCAAGAAATATGCCACAGATTAGCACTTGACAGAGTAGCCATGAAGGCCTTGGAAAAGATATTCAGATGCTGGGATCCATCTATACCTATAAAGTTCAGAATTGTGCAGACAATGTGTAGTGAGTAAAGAGGATGGCTTGGAAGGACAGAGGGAAGATCTGCTACCAAGGTAATGATCAGATAAATGAGACTTGAGCCCAAGCCAAGAAAGTGGTTTACGAAAACACCTCAGACAGCTCCCCCACCCACACCCGCCTTAACTCTCATGAAGGTCAAGAACTCTCATGAAGAGAGAGGAAGGAATGCACATTCAGATTTGCAAGATTATGTTGCGATAGCTGCTCTAATAAAAGTAGCTTTAGATCTGCACAGCATCTGGTCTACCTTATAGGGCTGACACAATGAAATTCCCTGTGACACTCTGTAAAAATGAAAGTTGGACTTTGAAGAAGCAGGATAGAAAGAGTATTGACAATTTTGAACTTTGGTGTTGGAGAAAATTCCTGAGAACCCCATGGACAGCCAAGAAAACAACAAATGGATAATAGAACAAATCAATCTAGAGTTCTCACTCAAGGCACAAATGACCAGACTCAGATTATCCTACTTCAGACACATTATGAGAAGACCTAGCTCTCTAGAGAAGGCTGTAATGATGGGAAAGGTGTAAGGAAAGAGACGAAGAGGACAACCCACAGCAAGGTAGATGGACTCAGTTACAGTTGTGATGGGTGCATCATTGGGAGACCTGAAGGACCAGGCTGAGGACAGATTGTCATGGAGAAAATCTGTCTATATGGTTACTAAGAGTTGACAATGATTTGATGGCCAGTAATCAATTAGTCAAGGGGCATGGTGGCTCAGCGGGTAAGAAGCCAGGCTTGTTGATTGGAAGATCGCAAATTCGGAGGTTCGAATCCCTAGCCCCGCGTGATGGAGTGAGCTCCCACACTCGCCCCAGCTCTTGCCAACCTAGCAATTCGAAAGCATGCAAATGCAAGTAGATTAATAGGTACCACTTCGGTGGGATGGTAACAGCGTTCCGCGCGTGTCATGCCGGCCACATGACCATGGAAGCATCTTTGGACAACGCTGGCTCTTCGGCTAAGAAACGGAGATGAGCACCGGCCCCTAGAGTCGGACACGACTGCACAGATGTGCGGGGAAAACCTTTACCTTACCTTTTAATCAATTAGTCAATCAAAGGCAAGCATGCTGGTGTCCCTTGGTCACTTGATGGTTACTGTATATGGGTAAAAGTATAAGGAATTCTTATGGTAACATTAGAAGTCTGTTGGCTGGTGGCCTGAATGTTTGTGTACTTTTTATGCAGATGATGCTGTATAGTTGGCTGAGAACCCAAATGATTTTGCAGCAAATTTTGGATAAAATACATGTGCAATGAAGAGAGTGTGGTATGGATCTGACATTATATCAAAGCCCAAGGTAGTTGTGTTTGACAGGGAAAATGGGATGAGCAGTTGCAGGTAATACATACAGTAAATAGTGAAATACTGGAGTAAGTAGACACTTGTTTATCTTGGTAGAATGTTTTTTAAAGTTGGGGAAATAGATGCTATTTTTTTTAAAGACATGCAAAGTAGAAAGGTAATGGATAGTTATGTGGGCTGTCAGAAGGAAGGAATGTTTGTTGAGAGAAGGAAAATTGGCTGTCTATAAGAATGTGCTTCTGCTCACTTTGTTATACGGAAGAGAGAGCTAGATTTTCAGATGCAGAAAGGGGGATAAAAATATGGATGCAGTGGAAATGGTGATTTAACCATTGTTATGCTAAAACAATAAATACTTTGGCCACCTAATGAGAAGAGAGGACTCACTGGAAAAGACCCTGATGCTGGGAAAGACTGAAGGCAAAAGGAGAAGGGGACGGCAGAGGATGAGATGGTTAGATAGCATCACCGATGTAATGAACATGAGTTTGAGTAAACTCCAAGAGACAGTGGAGGACAGGAAGGCCTGGCGTGCTATGGTCCATGAGGTCACGAAGAGTCAGACACGACTAAATGACTGAACAACAAAAATGCTAAAACAAAGAGAGATGGGTCAAGATTGAAGGGGTGCTGAAGGCTTGAAAACAAAAGTGAGTAATCAATGCAAAATGAACTGGTTTGGTCAAATACTGAAAGAAAAGGAGGATCAATTTGCAAAACAAATATATGAACCAAGAACAAATGGGTCAAGAGAAGAAGACCAAGAAAGCCATGGTTGGATGCAGTTGATGAGATCCTCAGAAAGACAAAGGTGAGAAGCTTCAAGAACAAAAGGCAATGCATGAAGCAATAGGAGAACATGGTGGAAGCAAGGATGGTTTGTGAACATAAAAAGTGTGGAGAGGCAGCGAATATGCTGTTATGAACTTGTTTTACCTGTTTCCATTTCTTTTTCCTTTCTCATGCTTTTTATTTCTTTGGATTACTATTTCTTACAACTTTTCTGCACTATCAGTAACACTCCTTACCTTGAAAAGGAATACAGGTAGTCCTTGCTTAACGACCACAATTGGGACAGGAATTTTGGTTGCTAAACAAAGCACTCATTAAGCGAATCTGACCCAATTTTACAACCTTTTTTGTGGCAGTCGTTAAGCGAATCACCACGGGCGTTAAGCGAACCATGTGGTCCTTACATGAATCATGTGGTTCCCCATTGATTTTGCTTGCCAGAAGCTGGCCGGGAAGGTCGAAAATGGCGATCACATGACCACAGGGTGCTGCAACGGTCATAAATCCGAACCAGTTGCCAAGCACCCAAATCGTGATCATGTGACCTCAGGGGCGCTGAGATGGTCGTAAGTGTGAAGACCGGCCATAAGTTAGTTTTTTCAGCACCATCATATGTCCAAACTGTCAGTAAATGAATGGTTGTTAAGCGAGGACTACCTGTAGCAGAGAATAGTGTGATGGCCGTGTGTTTGTATGTGTGTATGTATATGTAGGTCCTTTCTCCGTGTCCTCACTATGTTCATCCCTTATGTTGTTCTCCATCTGCTCAGAGAATTGATGGAGTAGAGGAGGCGCTGCTTAACCCTTTCATTAGCCATTATTAAAAGCAACCTCTTTCTCCCCAGCTGTTTTCCCATCTGCACAGAATGGTTTCATGATAAAATTATGCACAACTAAGGAATACATCTATTGTAGTTCTCTCCCCCCCCCACCTTCATTCCTTCCAATACTTCACAGTTCAATGTTGTGTACATCATTTGCTTTCCAAGGTGTGTATGTGAAATGAATGTCATTGGCATCTGGATTAAACACTTTGCAGACCACAATTTGGGGGAACAACCACTTTGCACACATTAGGAAAATGCTACATTTGCTTACGTGATTCCCCCAATTATGCCTAATTAAGATTTCAGTTTCAGCTGTGAAATTGGTTGTAGAAACAGATGTTTTTGAAATTGCTTGGATTTAACTTTGATGTGGTATGCAAAAATTGTTAAAGTATAGGATATTATCTCAATTACTACTAAACCCCAGGTTTCATTGGCAGCACAATCAGAGTTTCCGGATGTTCAAAAAAATTTCCTTTTAAGTTTGGGCAAAAATGGGTTTGGGGATTTGTTGTGATGAAGGTTGGAAGTCACTTCTTTATATATTTCTTTTCTTTCTCTTCACTATATTCTTTTCTTTCTTTCTTTCTTTCTTTCTTTCTTTCTTTCTTTCTTTCTTCTTTCTTTCTTTCTTTCTTTCTTTCTTCTTTCTTTCTTTCTTTCTTCTTTCTTTCTTTCTTTCTTTCTTTCTTTCTTTCTTCTTTCTTTCTTTCTTTCTTTCTTTCTTTCTTTCTTTCTTATTTTAGTTTGTATTAGATTTTATTATTGTAATTAAAATCTTTAATAAAAATTATATATATGTGTGTGTGTGTGTGTGTGTCCCTGAGCCCCACACAGAATCCACTGATAAGGAACATCAAAGAATAATGCTTTCTCATTATTTTGGCTTCTGGTAATTGAGTATCTAGGGACTGATTACAGCTACCATGGCAGCCATTTTGTAAAACTGTTCACAGTATATTCTGAGAATTTCCAATATGTTAACTGTAGACTGTCTGCACTTATTAAAAAAAACAAGGAATTTTATGAAAATTCATGTGCATTTCTCCTCTATTATAAACATTGTTGTACTTGATTTACTTGATAGACATGTTTTTATGAGAACTTTACTCTAATACTGTACATTTTTCCCCAATATGTGCAATTTGTATGCACTGCACACTTTGTAAATTTGTAAAACTGCCACTATCAAAGAACGATATATATGAATTCATATAGATGAGCCTAAATTCATATATGCTCCAACCACTGATGCAGAAGAAGAGGAGGCTGATGAGTTTTACGATCGAGTTCAATCTGAAATCGACAGAACATGCAAGCAAGATGTGCTGCTTGTGATTGGTGACTGGAATGCCGAAGTTGGAAACATGAAAGAGGAAAATGTAGTTGGATTGTATGGTTTAGGAAACCAAAATGGAGCAGGAAACCAACTTATCAATTTCTGCCATTCCAGTGATTTTTTCATAGCTAACACTGTCTTCAAACAATTAAACAATGCCTCTATACATGGACATTGCCAGATGGAGTACCTAGATATCAGATTGACTATATTATTGCTAAAAGGAGCTAGAGCAGCTCAATTATAGCATCAAAGACATGGTCAGGTGATGACTGTGGAACAGAACATGAACTGTTCATGGATGGACTCAGAGTGGCGAAAGGTTCACCATTGGAAGACCTGGAAGACCAGGTTAGGGACAGATTGTCATGGAGCAAATCTATGTGGCTGCTAAGAGTCAACAATGATTTGATGGCATATTAATCAATCAATGAAAAAACTTATATATAATAACTTTTAACCTTATAATAATATAAGTAATAACCGCCCAGAGTTCCCCGTTGGGGGAGATGGGCGGTTATATAAATTTAATTAAATAAATAAAATAAATAATGTTCTATACATGCAGATTACCTAAATTTTCATTCCAATGAGTATCCTTTCTTTTTTTCCCCTTGCATTCCGTAGTCCCAAATAGTAAACCTGAGGATGCAAACCAACAACAGCTCTTTCACAACTTTTACAAAACAGTAGGAATTGGAGATTTAAGCACATGAGCAGAATTTCAGAGCAAAATTTCTTCTGATATTCTCAGTACACTTTTTTGAAACAAAGAGTGAGAGGGAAAGGAATATTTCTGCAGAAATAGAATATTTCCTTATTGTCTAATGTCTTTTCCTTCCTTCCTTCCTTCCTTCCTTCCTTCCTTCCTTCCTTCCTTCCTTCCTTCCTTCCTTCCTCCCTCCCTCCCTCCCTCCCTCCCTCCCTCCCTCCCTCCCTCCCTCCCTCTCTCTTCCTTCTTGTAATGGTATGTGAGAAAGACCTTGGGAGATGGGACATAGAGATGCTGCCTAGGGAGAGATCAGATAAGAGAGAGCATAGCCCGCAGCTGCATAATGGGAAGAGAAAGAGGCTCAGAAGGGACCCTCCCTAGTTTCTTGGGCTGTAAAGGAGACAGCAGGAGATTTGTACTTTCAGACTTATAAGATTCTGTTAATGCAGCCTTACCATAAAGTAGAAATAGCTCATCTGGTTGTGTTTCCTGTGTGGTCTACCTGGGAAGGCTGACCTCCCTCCCTCCCTCCCTCCCTCCCTCCCTCTTCCTTCCTTCCTTCCTTCCTTCCTTCCTTCCGTCCGTCCGTCCGTCAAGAAAGGAAAGATGGCAGTTCGGACAGCACAATCAAAGTACATGTGTCTTTGACTGTATTGCTAGAATTACCATGTTTTTGTGTTTTTTTTACACTCCCCCCCCCCTAACACTGTTGAAAGGACAGATGAAAACCAGGAGTCAAAGTCAAACCCAAGTCTATGGAATCTAACCTAATTAATTGTGTGGGCTTGTGTATGTGCACCTTCAAGTCAGTCTTCACTCCTGGTGACTGTCTGGATGAGTCCCTACGGTTTTCTTGGCAATATTTTCAGACAAGGTTTGCCATTGCCTTCTTCCTGGGGCTGAGAGAGTGGGACTGGCCCAAAGTCTTCCAGTTGGCTTTGTGACTAAGGCAGGAGTAGAACCCATGATCTCATGGTTTCCAGCCTGGTGCCTTTAACCACTACATCAAATTGGCTCTCAATCTAACTACTGAAATTATATCCTGCCTTTTTTCCTGAATATTCCAGGTGGCTTACACATTATCTTCACAACAGCAACCCAAGTTGGGCTGAGAAACAAGAAACTGGTTGACTGGGTGACCAGTTACTCAATGAGCTTCTGTGGCTGACAGTAAACTCCTAGTCCAACATTATAACCAGTACACCACACTGGATCTTAGGTTAAGAGAAAGTGACTGGCCCAGAGTCACCTAGTCATCATCTTCTACAGCAGAGAGAGAACCTGATTCCAATATGTCTATGAAGGTTCTCAGTCATCCAGGTGGAACAGTCTGTGGCTTGAATCATGTCAACTGGATTTCTATTTTCTTAGTGGAAACGTTTCACTCCTTATCCAAGGAGCTTCTTCAGTCTGAGTAAAGTTAGTAAGGGAATCCTTAAATATGTTTCTAGGCTGGCTGTGTGACCTTGCACCTGGGGCTAGGTCATGGTTATTTTTGAGATGTTTGTTTCTAAGTCCCTTTATCATCTAAAGGAGGATCGTTAAGATTACCCTGCTGCTGTTGAGCTTGTGAAATGGTCTTAATCTTCCTAGGCACAGAAGACAAAGCAGGAAGGAAGATAGGGGAAAGGTTATGCCTGAGGCCCCCACCTCTATTCAAGGAAGGATTTTCCAAGTTGGCATGAATGGATTCCTTGACCCCTCTCTCAAACCACCTATCTTCTCTGTCTAAAATGTGAACATTAATGTCCTCAAATGAGTGTCCTTTTTCCTTTAGATGAAGATAAACTGCTGACTCTGGTCCTGTGGTGTTACTTCTCCTGTGTTGGGCCATCCTCCTGTACAAAGGTTGTTTGGTTTCTCCAATGTAGAGTTCAGAGCACTCCTCACTGCACTGGATTGCATACACTACATTGCTTTCCTTGTGTTTTGGAGTTTGATCTTTGGGGTGTACAAGCCTCTGTCTCAGTGTGTTGGTGGGTTTGAAATATACAGGTATGTGGTGTTTGCCAAATATCCGTTTGATCTTTTCAGACACGCCAGCCATGTAAGGAATGACCAGGTTCTTCCGTTTACTCTGAGTCTCAGCCCTATCTGTCGCTGTTTTAGGTCTGGTAGACTTAGATTTGGTGAAGGCCCAATTTGGATATCCACAGGCCTGCAGAGCTGTTCTCAGATGCTGCTTTTCATTCTTTTTTGGAATCCATGGAGGTGGGGATGGTTTCTGCTCTGTGTGACAATGTCCTGATGACTCCTAGTTTGTGCTGCAGTGGATGGTGGGAGTCAAACATCAGGTATTGATCTGTGTGTGTGGGTTTCCTGTAGATCCCTATTTCTAGCTTGCCACCGGTCCCAATGAGGACTTCACAGTCTAGGAATGCCAGTCTGTTGTCCTTGGTGTCTTCTCTGGTGAAGCTAATGTTGGCATCTATAGTGTTTATATGGTCCGTGAAGGCCTGTACTTCCTGGGCCTTGATTTTGACCCAGGTGTCATCCACATACCTAAACCAGTGGGTGGGCACCGTTCCCTGGAATGTGTTGAGTGCTTTCTTCTCCACTTCTTCCATGTATAAATTGGCCACAATGGGTGACACAGGAGAACCCATGGCACAGCCGTGTTTTTGTCTGTAAAAGTCACCTCTGTATGTGAAATAAGTGGTGTTAAGACACAGGTCCAGAAGATGGCAGATCTGGTTTGGGTTGAGATGGCTTCTCCTTTCCAGGGTGCTGTCCTCTTCTAGTCTCTTCCTGACAGCGGATAGAGCATGAGTGGTGGGGATGCTGGTGAAAAGGGAGGACACATCAAAGGAGACCATAGTTTCATCTGTATCCAGTTTCAGGATCTTTGCTTTGGAAACAAATTCTTCCGAATTATGGATGTGGTGTTCAGAGTGTCCAACTAGAGGTGCTAGTATGGTAGAGAGGTGTTTGGCAATGTTGTATGTTACCGAATTGATGCTGCTGACTATGGGTCGGAGGGGTGTTCCTTCCTTGTGGATCTTAGGAAGTCCGTAGATGCAGGGGATGGCTTCTCCACCGTCTGTATCCTGGAGAAGCCATCCCCTGCATCTACGGACTTCCTAAGATCCACAAGGAAGGAACACCCCTCCGACCCATAGTCAGCAGCATCAATTCGGTAACATACAACATTGCCAAACACCTCTCTACCATACTAGCACCTCTAGTTGGACACTCTGAACACCACATCCATAATTCGGAAGAATTTGTTTCCAAAGCAAAGATCCTGAAACTGGATACAGATGAAACTATGGTCTCCTTTGATGTGTCCTCCCTTTTCACCAGCATCCCCACCACTCATGCTCTATCCGCTGTCAGGAAGAGACTAGAAGAGGACAGCACCCTGGAAAGGAGAAGCCATCTCAACCCAAACCAGATCTGCCATCTTCTGGACCTGTGTCTTAACACCACTTATTTCACATACAGAGGTGACTTTTACAGACAAAAACACGGCTGTGCCATGGGTTCTCCTGTGTCACCCATTGTGGCCAATTTATACATGGAAGAAGTGGAGAAGAAAGCACTCAACACATTCCAGGGAACGGTGCCCACCCACTGGTTTAGGTATGTGGATGACACCTGGGTCAAAATCAAGGCCCAGGAAGTACAGGCCTTCACGGACCATATAAACACTATAGATGCCAACATTAGCTTCACCAGAGAAGACACCAAGGACAACAGACTGGCATTCCTAGACTGTGAAGTCCTCATTGGGACCGGTGGCAAGCTAGAAATAGGGATCTACAGGAAACCCACACACACAGATCAATACCTGATGTTTGACTCCCACCATCCACTGCAGCACAAACTAGGAGTCATCAGGACATTGTCACACAGAGCAGAAACCATCCCCACCTCCATGGATTCCAAAAAGAATGAAAAGCAGCATCTGAGAACAGCTCTGCAGGCCTGTGGATATCCAAATTGGGCCTTCACCAAATCTAAGTCTACCAGACCTAAAACAGCGACAGATAGGGCTGAGACTCAGAGTAAACGGAAGAACCTGGTCATTCCTTACATGGCTGGCGTGTCTGAAAAGATCAAACGGATATTTGGCAAACACCACATACCTGTATATTTCAAACCCACCAACACACTGAGACAGAGGCTTGTACACCCCAAAGATCAAACTCCAAAACACAAGGAAAGCAATGTAGTGTATGCAATCCAGTGCAGTGAGGAGTGCTCTGAACTCTACATTGGAGAAACCAAACAACCTTTGTACAGGAGGATGGCCCAACACAGGAGAAGTAACACCACAGGACCAGAGTCAGCAGTTTATCTTCATCTAAAGGAAAAAGGACACTCATTTGAGGACATTAATGTTCACATTTTAGACAGAGAAGATAGGTGGTTTGAGAGAGGGGTCAAGGAATCCATTCATGCCAACTTGGAAAATCCTTCCTTGAATAGAGGTGGGGGCCTCAGGCATAACCTTTCCCCTATCTTCCTTCCTGCTTTGTCTTCTGTGCCTAGGAAGATTAAGACCATTTCACAAGCTCAACAGCAGCAGGGTAATCTTAACGATCCTCCTTTAGATGATAAAGGGACTTAGAAACAAACATCTCAAAAATAACCATGACCTAGCCCCAGGTGCAAGGTCACACAGCCAGCCTAGAAACATATTTAAGGATTCCCTTACTAACTTTACTCAGACTGAAGAAGCTCCTTGGATAAGGAGTGAAACGTTTCCACTAAGAAAATAGAAATCCAGTTGACATGATTCAAGCCACAAACCTGATTCCAAGTCTACTACCTAAAGCTTTCCATGCATGACTTATCACCTTTAAGAATTTAATATCCTGTTTGTCAATTTTGCAAAGTATCCCAAAGTGTGACATAACCTTTTACAAAATAATACAACACAACTAAAGAGCAAATGAATAAGAGAAGATGATCTCACCATTGTACAAAACTACCTATGAAAAGCTTAGCTAAATAAAAGTGTTTGGCCTCTAGCACCTGGAGTTTCCCTTAGCAATTTCCCCATCTATATGATGTGTTTCTGTTAGCTTTGGAAATATCTACATGATTATATTCATTCTCCCCTAATATAGCTGTATTTGTACACCTCCCTTTTTTAAGTGGAGAGAACTCTCCCTCAAAATTCTCGAAATGTATGATGCTTCAGTTTGCATATTGGTTCCAAAAGTGTGCAATTCAGTAAGTCAGGATTAAAACGCTAATTGAAGTAATTTCCCCTCCTCCTCTCCATTTTCCTGTTAGGAAAATATACAATGCATGAGCAGATTTACTAGCCAGTTACATAATTAGGAAGAACATCATTAAAATCAGAGCATAATAACATGCCATAACCTTAGCCAGACATCCACATATAGGTAGAACTGCTTAAGCTGAGGCATGTAAACCCAGTCTCCTGCAATTGGCTCACATTTCTGGTTTTCTTCTAGATCTGTATATAATTCTGTAAACATGTTTGACTTAACATACTCACAGACCCCTTGCAACTGCTTTATAAGGATTCCCAAATGCAGGAGGTTTGGCCAGTCATGTTGGTTATATCCTTTGCAGATACTCACAATGAATACACAAGCATCAAGCAAAGGGCCAAAAGCACAGGGACTTTAGGATCGAGCAAATGCATGCCCTCACTTTCCTCAACCCACCTAGGTAATACCTAATCCATACTGACTGAACTTGAATAATCTCTGAGGGTAGGAGTTGGTTATATGTCGATGAAGGTTCTCAGTCATCCAGGTGGAACAGTCTGTAGCTTGAATCATGTCAACTGGATTTTTTATTTTCTCAGTGGAAACGTTTTGCTCCTTATCCAAGAAGCTTCTTCAGTCTGAGCAAAGTTAGTAAGGGAATCCTTAAATATGTTTCTAGGGTGGCTGTGTGACCTTGCACCTGGGGCTAGGTCATGGTTATTTGAGATGTTTATTTCTAAGTCCCTTTATCATCCAAAGGAGGATCGTTAAGATTACCATGCTGCTGTTGAGCTTGTGAAATGGTCTTAATCTTCCTAGGCACAGAAGACAAAGCAGGAAGGAAAATAGGGGAAAGATTGTGCCTGAGGCCCCCACCTCTATTCAAGGAAGGATTTTAAACATATTTAAGGATTCCCTTACTAACTTTGCTCAGACTGAAGAAGCTTCTTGGATAAGGAGCGAAACGTTTCCACTGAGAAAATAAAAATCCAGTTGACATGATTCAATCTATAGGAGTTGGTTAGTACTTGGAAAAGATACCATCAGGCCATCTCAGCTATAAGGTGAAAGAAAAGGAGAAAGGAGAAAGAAGAGAGAAGAGAGAAGAAAGAGGGAGGGAGGGAGAAAAAGAGGGAGAGATGGAAGAAGAAAGAAAGAAAGAAAGAAAGAAAGAAAGAAAGAAAGAAAGAAAGAAAGAAAGAAAGAAAGAAAGAGGAAGAGGGGAAGGAAGGAAGGAAGGAAGGAAGGAAGGAAGGAAGGAAGGAAGGAAGGAAGGAAGGAAGGAAGGAAGGAAAGATGGGGAGAATTCAATGGCACACTGTCTCCATAGTGTTGCCTGGAAATCATCATGGATGCATCCATGATGCCAATAAGAGTCAGCTCCACTTGAAAGAGAGAATACCATTATGTGTTTTATCATGTTTAGCTCTCCTCTGTTTTTCTCAGCCTGCTAGACTAAGGCAGCACCTTGAAACCCCAGGATGGCTCTGGAGACCATCACTGATGAAAATTGGTGGGATAATTTCCCACCATAATGTGAGAAAGACCTTGAGAAATGGGGCAAAGAGTTGCTACCTAGGGAACAGTCAGATAAGAGACGGCATAGCCCGCAGCTGCATAATGGGAAGAGAAAGAGGCTCAGAAGGGACCCTCCCTAGTTTCTTGGGCTGTAAAGGAGACAGCAGGAGATTTGTACTTTCAGACTTATAAGATTCTGTTAATGCAGCCTTACCATAAAGTAGAAATAGCTCATCTGGTTGTGTTTCCTGTGTGGTCTACCTGGGAAGGCTGACCTCCCTCCCCCTTCCTTCCTTCCTTCCTTCCTTCCTTCCTTCCTTCCTTCCTTCCTTCCTTCTCCCTCCTTCTTCTGCATGACCATTTATAAGGCTTCTTCCTCTCACTTCTTTGTTGTTGTTCAGTCGTTTAGTCATGTCCAACTCTTCGTGACCTCATGGACCATAGCACGCCAGGCCTTCCTGTCCTCCACTGTCACCCGGAGTTAACTCAAATTCATGTTCATTACATCGGTGATGCTATCTAACCATCTCATCCTCTGCCGTCCCCTTCTCCTTTTGCCTTCAGTCTTTCCCAGCATCAGGGTCTTTTCCAGTGAGTCCTCTCTTCGCATTAGGTGGCCAAAGTATTTGAGCTTCAGCTTCAGCATCTGTCCTTCCAATGAGCAGTCAGGGTTGATTTCCTTTAGGATTGACTGATTTGACCTCCTTGCAGGCCAAGGGACTCTTAAGAGTCTTCTCCAGCACCACAGCTCGAAAGCATCAATTCTTCGGCGCTCAGCCTTACTTATGGTCCAGCTCTCACAGCCATACATTACTACTGGGAAAACCATAGCTTTAACTATACGTACCTTTGTCGGCAAGGTGACGTCTCTGCTTTTTAATATGCTGTCTAGGTTTACCATAGCTTTCCTCCCAAGGAGCAAGCGTCTTTTAATTTCATGGCTGCAGTCACCGTCTGCGGTGATCTTGGAGCCCAAGAAAATAAAATCTGTCACTGCTTCCATTTCTTCCCCTTCTATTTGCCAGGAAGTGATGGGACCAGATGCCATGATCTGAGTTTTTTTAATGTTGAGTTTCAAGCCAGCTTTTGCACTTTCCTCTTTCACCCTCATCAAGAGGCTCTTTAGTTCCTCTTCACTTTCTGCCATTAGGGTGGTATCGTCTGCATATCTGAGGTTGTTGATATTTCTCCCGGCAATCTTAACTCCTGCTTGTGATTCATCCAGCCCGGCATTTCTCATGATGTACTCTGCATATAAGTTAAATAAGCAGGGTGATAATATACAGCCTTGTCGTACTCCTTTCCCAATTTTGAACCAGTCTGTTGTTCCATGTCCGGTTCTAACTGTTGCTTCTTGACCCGCATACAGGTTTCTCAGGAGACAGGTAAGGTGGTCTGGTACTCCCATCTCTTTAAGAATTTGCCACAGTTTGTTGTGATCCACACAATCAAAGGCTTTAGCGTAGTCAATGAAGCAGAAGTAGATGTTTTTCTGGAACTCTCTTGCTTTTTCCATGATCCAGCGAATGTTGGCAATCTGATCTCTAGTTCCTCTGCCTCTTCGAAACCCAGCTTGCACTTCTGGTAGTTCTCGGTTCACATACTGCTGAAGCCTAGCTTGTAGGATTTTGAGCATAACCTTGCTAGCATGTGAAATGAGCGCAATTGTACGGTAGTTTGAACATTCTTTGGCATTGCCCTTCTTTGGAATTGGAACGTAAACTGACCTTTTCCAATCCTGTGGCCACTGTTGAGTTTTCCAAATTTGTTGGCATATTGAGTGCAGCCTCCAGCAAAGGAGATCGTTACCTTGTCGTGGTGCTGGAGCTTGAGCACCTCAATGAAACCATGAGCTAAACCGTGAAGGGACACCCAAGACGGGAAGGTCGTGGCAGAGAGGTCAGACTAAATACGATCCCTGGGGAAGGTAATGGCAACCCACCCCAGTATTCTTGCCATGAAAACTAAATGGATCAGTACAACCAAATATATGTCGGTATACCATCGGAAGATGGGACTCCCAGGTCGGAAGATGGTCAAAATGCTACTGGGGAGGAACAGAGGATACGTTCAACTAGCCCCAGACGTGATGACGCAGCTAGCTCAAAGCCGAAAGGACGGCTAGCGGCCGACGGTGCTGGTGGTGAACGACGAATCCGATGTTCTAAAGATCAACACACCATAGGAACCTGGAATGTAAGATCTATGAGCCAGGGCAAATTGGATGTGGTTATTGGTGAGATGTCAAGATTAAATATAGACATTTTAGGTGTCAGTGAACTGAAATGGACTGGGATGGGCCACTTCACATCAGATGACCACCAGATCTACTACTGTGGACAAGAGGACCACAGAAGAAATGGAGTAGCCTTCATAATTAATAATAAAGTGGCTAAAGCAGTGCTTGGATACAATCCAAAAAACGATAGAATGATCTCAATTCGAATTCAGGGTAAGCCATTTAACTACATCCTTTGCAGCCAAAGGTGGCGGACATCTATACAGTCGGTAAAAACAAGACCTGGAGCTGACTGTAGTTCAGATCACGAACTTCTTATTGCAAAATTTAGAATCAGATTAAAGAGAATAGGGAAGACCCACAGATCAGTTAGATATGAGCTCACTAATATTCCTAAGGAATATGCAGTGGAGGTGAAGAATAGATTTAAGGGACTAGATTTAGTAGACAGGGTCCTGGAAGAGCTATGGACAGAAGTTCGCAACATTGTTCAGGAGGTGGCAACAAAAAACGTCCCAAAGAAAAAGAAAACCAAGAAGGCAAGATGGCTGTCTGCTGAAACACTGGAAGTAGCCCAAGAAAGAAGGAAAGCAAAAGGCAACAGTGATAGGGGGAGATATGCCCAATTAAATGCAAAATTCCAGAGGTTAGCCAGAAGAGATAAGGAATTATTTTTAAACAAGCAATGTGCGGAAGTGGAAGAAGACAATAGAATAGGAAGGACAAGAGACCTCTTCCAGAAAATTAGAAACATCGGAGGTAAATTCCAGGCAAAAATGGGTATGATCAAAAACAAAGATGGTAAGGACCTAACAGAAGCAGAAGAGATCAAGAAAAGGTGGCAAGAATATACGGAAGATCTGTATAGGAAGGATAATAATATTGGAGATAGCTTTGATGGTGTGGTCAGTGAGTTAGAGCCAGACATCCTGAAGAGTGAGGTTGAATGGGCCTTAAGAAGCATTGCTAATAACAAGGCAGCAGGAGACGATGGTATCCCAGCTGAACTGTTTAAAATCTTGCAAGATGATGCTGTCAAGGTGATGCATGCCATATGCCAGCAAATTTGGAAAACACAAGAATGGCCATCAGATTGGAAAAAATCAACTTATATCCCCATACCAAAAAAGGGAAGCACTAAAGAATGTTCAAACTATCGAACAGTGGCACTTATTTCACATGCCAGTAAGGTAATGCTCAAGATCTTGCAAGGTAGACTCCAGCAATTCATGGAGCGAGAATTGCCAGATGTACAAGCTGGGTTTAGAAAAGGCAGAGGAACTAGAGACCAAATTGCCAATATCCGCTGGATAATGGAGAAAGCCAGGGAATTTCAGAAAAACATCTATTTCTGTTTTATTGACTATTCTAAAGCCTTTGACTGTGTGGATCATAACAAATTGTGGCAAGTTCTTGGTGGTATGGGGATACCAAGTCATCTTGTCTGCCTCCTGAGGAATCTGTATAACGACCAAGTAGCAACGGTAAGAACAGAGCACGGAACAACGGACTGGTTTAAGATTGGGAAAGGAGTACGGCAGGGTTGTATACTCTCACCCTACCTATTCAACCTGTACGCAGAACACATCATGCGACATGCTGGGCTTGAGGAATCCAAGGCTGGAGTTAAAATCGCTGGAAGAAACATTAACAATCTCAGATATGCAGATGATACCACTTTGATGGCTGAAAGCGAGGAGGAGTTGAGGAGCCTTATGACGAAGGTGAAAGAAGAAAGTGCAAAAGCTGGGTTGCAGTTAAACCTCAAAAAAACCAAGATTATGGCAACAAGCTTGATTGATGACTGGCAAATAGAGGGAGAAAAAGTGGATGCAGTGACAGACTTTGTATTTCTAGGCGCAAAGATTACTGCAGACGCTGACTGCAGCCAGGAAATCAGAAGACGTCTACTTCTTGGGAGGAGAGCAATGGCAAATCTTGATAAAATAGTTAAGAGCAGAGACATCACACTGAGAACAAAGGTCCGCATAGTTAAAGCAATGGTATTCCCTGTAGTAACCTATGGCTGCGAGAGCTGGACCATAAGGAAGGCTGAGCGAAGGAAGATCGATGCTTTTGAACTGTGGTGTTGGAGGAAAATTCTGAGAGTGCCTTGGACTGCAAGAAGATCAAACCAGTCCATACTCCAGGAAATAAAGCCAGACTGCTCACTTGAGGGAATGATATTAAAGGCAAAACTGAAGTACTTTGGCCACATAATGAGAAGACAGGATACCCTGGAGAAGAAGCTGATGCTAGGGAAAGTGGAAGGCAAAAGGAAGAGGGGCCGACCAAGGGCAAGATGGATGGATGGTATTCTGGAGGTGACAGACTCAACCATTGGGGAGCTGGGAATGGTGACGGCCGACAGAAAGCTCTGGCGTGGACTGGTCCATGAAGTCACGAAGAGTCGGAAACGACTGAACGAATAAACAACAACAACAATTGAGTGCAGCACTTTAACAGCATCATCTTTTAGGATTTTAAATAGCTCAGCTGGGATACTGTCTTCTCCACTAGCTTTGTTGTTAGTAATGCTTCCTAAGGCCCACTTGACTTCGCTCTCTAGGATGTCTGGCTCAAGGTCAGTGACCACACCATCGTATTTATCAGGGATATTAAGATCTTTCTTGTACAGTTTTTCTGTATATTCTTGCCACCTCTTCTTAATCTCTTCTGCTTCTGTTAGGTCCCTGCCTTTTTTGTCCTTTATCATGCCCACCTTTGCACAAAACGTTCCCTTGATATCTCCAATTTTCTTGAAGAGATCTCTAGTTTTCCCAATTCTATTGTTTTCCTCGATTTCTTTGCATTGTTCATTTAAGAAGGCCTTCTTATCTCTCCTTGCTACTCTCTGGAAATCTGCATTCAGTTGGTTATATCTTTCCCTTTCTCCCTTGCCTTTTGCTTCCCTTCTTTCCTCGGCTATTTGTAAAGCTTCATCAGTCAGCCACTTTGCTTTCTTGCATTTCTTTTTATTTGGGATGGTTTTAGTTGCTGCCTCCTGTACAATGTTACGAACCTCCATCCATAGTTCTTCAGGCACTCTGTCTACCAGATCTAATCCTTTAAATCTATTCCTCACCTCCACTGTATATTCATAAGGGATATGATTTAGGTCATACCTGAGTGGTGTAGTGGTTTTCCCTACGTTCTTCAATTTAAGCCTAAATTTTGCCATAAGAAGCTCATGATCTGAGCCACAGTCAGCTCCAGGTCTTGTTTTTGCTGATTTTATAGAGCTTCTCCATCTTTGGCTGCAAAGTATATAATCAATCTGATTTCGGTATTGACCATCTGGTGATGTCCATGTGTAGAGTCGTCTCTTGTGTTGTTGGAAAAGAGTGTTTGCTATGACCAGCTTGTTCTCTTGAAAAAAACTCTATTAGCCTTTGCCCTGCTTCATTTTGTACTCCGAGGCCGAACTTGCCTGTTATTCCGGTTATTTTTTTACTTCCTACTTTAGCATTCCAGTCCCCTATGATGAAAAGGACATCTTTTTTTGGTGTTAGTTCTAGAAGGTGTTGTAGGTCTTCATAGAACCGGTCAACTTCAGCTTCTTCAGCATCAATGGTTGGGGCATAGACTTGGATTACTGTGATGTTGAATGGTTTGCCTTGGATTCGAACTGAAAGCATTCTGTCATTTTTGAGGTTGTACCCCAGTACTGCCTTTCCCACTCTTTTATTGACTATGAGAGCTACTCCATTTCTTCTAAGGGATTCTTGCCCACAGTAGTATATATAATGGTCTCCTGAATTAAATTCGCCCATTCCTGTCCATTTTAGTTCGCTGATTCCCAAGATGTCGATGTTCAATCTTGTCATCTCATGTTTGACCACATCCAGCTTACCTTGATTCATAGATCTTACATTCCAGGTTCCTATGCAATATTGTTCTTTACAGCATCGGACTTTCCTTCCACTTCCAGACACATCCACAACTGAGCGTCCTTTCGGCTTTGGCCCAGCAGCTTCACTCTTTCTGGAGCTACTCAGAATTGCCCTCCGCTCTTCCCCAGTAGCATATTGGACACCTTCCGACCTGAGGGGTTCATCTTCCGGTGTCATATCTTTTAGCCTTTTGATACTGTCCATGGGTTTTCTTGGCAAGGATACTAAAGTGGTTTGCCAATCCCTCCTCCAGTGGACCACGTTTTGTCAGAACTCTCCGTCATGACCTGTCCGTCTTGACCTGACTTCATTGAGTTACGCAAGCCCCTTCGCCACGACAAGGCAGTGATCCATGAAGGGGTCTCACTTCTTACCAGCATAAAAATACAATAAAAAAAGAGGAAGAGAAGTTTCACCCCACAAATGACATTCTGCAAATGCAATTTGGCATTATTAGTGCCTTTTCCCATCATCCAACAGACGTTCCACGAACACAAATTCAGCATCCTGCAATACAATCCCAATCAAATTGATAAATTATATTTATTTTTTTTGGTTTCTGAAAAAGAAGAGGACCTTCTACTAATCATCGCGTGTTGGATGGTCATTTTGGTTTCAATAATTCATGCCAAACAGAACATATCATAAATATTTCATGGGAAGTAAGACAGATGCAGAGACAGTCCTTCTCCATCTCCTTCCATCTCATTGATAGACTGGGATATCTCAGAAACCCACTGTAGACAGAGGATGAAAGTGCATACATATCAACGTAGTATGAATCAGTTGTTAGATGTGAATACCCATCTCACGTTAACCTTCATTGTTACCACTTTTTTTCAGTTGATGGTGCAGAAAACACTCCTTTCTTTCAACACTCCTTTCTTTCTTCTTTCTTATGGTCACTGTCCTGGGTGTCTCTAGGGGGCAGGAGGGAGGGGCAAACAACCACGTACATGATGGAAATGCCGCATCTGATGTACTTGCTCCAGACATTTGGACGCCAGTACCTAATGGTTGCATTTGTTCATCACTGAGGGTATTGCAATTTTTGCTGTGGGCATGGGTGGTCACTGTCCTCCTTTCTTACGGCCACCCTAGCCTAGAAAAATGCTGGCCACCCTGTTGCTGCTCCACTGCAACTGAGCATTGGGGGCTGAAGAGGGACTTGAAAGCCTGCTGGTCTGCCTCTATGCGCTCCCTACAAATGCCATTTCCTGGGACCCTCTCACTAAGGTGCAGATATTTTCCTCCTCCCATCTGATTTGGGAGGGGAGAAAGACACAGGGAGAGGGGAGGTTATTTGAGAGTGCAAAGAGGCCTGTAGACAGAGGTGGTCTGGTTGACACAGAATACTTGGACTTTCAAAAGGCTTTTGACAGAAGCCCTCACCGAACGCTCTTGACTTAACTGGATCATGATGGGTTAAGAGGACAACTGGCCAAAGGACAGGAAATACAGGGCAGGAATCGGAGGACCTTAAAGTATTCCTTCTAGAAGTAGGAGCATTGTGGAGCTGAATGTTAGAGTTCTTGTTTTGCCCTGGTGAATTATTCCTGTACAAAGCAAAGCATTCTCATGATGACGTGAATGCCAGGTGGCTGGATAACAGAGAAGCCTTGGCTTTGTTTACATCCTCATGAGATAGAGAGCGAGAAGGTACCATGTTATGTCTAGCAATGGAAATCTTCCCATGAGAGATATCCTCCTGATTTCCTTCTGTGGGAAGCCTTGCTCAGGCCCCCCTGAGCAAGGAAGGGGGGAACTCAGTGCTTAGATGCAGCAGGCCATGCTATGTGCTTTGAGGCCTAGTGTGTGTAACAGCTAACATCCAGCCAATCAGAAAGCTAGAAGAACTGAATATACAACCATGCAAAATGGTGTTCTATGTCTTCTTGATTTCTAGTGTCTCTTAGCCATGTAGTTCTTCACGTGTTCACTTCCCGTGGACTGGGCAGAGTGAGCTATGCCTGGCTTTGGGTATAGGCCATGGCAGGAACTCTGGCCCTGGGATCAATACACGGAACTCTGCTTATAAGTTTGTTTTGTTTTTCCTTTTACAATGATGTATCCTGTATATTCATCTTTCTCATTTTTGCGATAATGAATTGTATCTGCATTATTGCCTTATGCTTCCAGTAAACACTGTTGGCCCTAACAAGCTGCATTCTTGTCTGTTTATTCTCAAGCCCCGGATTTTTCCCTTTAAGCCAGCATATATCCCATCAGGTTATGGGCCCAGAGAGGAATTTGCGTTTTCTTTGCTGCGTTGGACCTGGCTGTAAAAGGGAGTTTGTTTTTAGAGGCTGATTTCGGAGTAAACATGTTTTCTTTGAGTGGTCAGCAATGGCTGAACAGTGTCTGGTCAGTCTGCCATTTGGGGCTTTAGATGGCACAAACTATCTGACCTAGTGTGTGGAGATGGAATCATTTTTTTTTTTTTTGCAAGAAGAAGATTTGTGGCAGTATGTGGCAAATCCACTTCCAGAGGATCCCTGGAGGATTCAGAGGTTCTCTCTGAAGAAGTGCAAGCATGTTTGGACTGTGCTTATGGCATTTTTGCTTTTGGGACTCAACTCCTCTGAATGGAATTATATCAGCTACTCCAGAACTGCAAAATGAGAGCTGAGAAGCTGTTGGAGCCTTTATTACACAGTGGAGCTCTGTTGCCCTTGGTGGTCTACTAAGACAGCTTTATGGTTTGAAGCTGCAACCGGTGAGACTGTGATGACCCACCTTGGTGAGTTCAAGACTTTGTTTGCTGCATTTGAACAAGAAGGCATATTTTTCTGGCACTGTGAAAAAGCATGCGTGTTTTTTGTCAAGCCTGGAGCTACTGGTCGAGAAAGCAAAGACTTTGCTGTGGATTATTGTACAAGCCACTTCCAGAAGCTGCATTGCAAGTCACCTGTTCCTGTTCCTACGATTTGCAAATAGCGTTCCAGCTGCAGTAAAACCTGGTATGGAATTTACATTTGCCGTGGTTTGCTGTGATTCTACAAGGCTGTTCCCTGCCCCGATGTCCAGCGGATGCTGTCAGTGCAATAAGCCTGATTTACGAATGGAGGGGAAACCAAATGCCAGATGCCAGCTAACCAACGAATCCAAGTTTTCTGCTCTACCGGCTGCTGTTTTGTAAGCATTTTCAGAGACTCTGTTTTTGAATTCGGCTCGCTGTAAAGTTTGTAAACATGGACGGTTATTGTTACAAATTTCAGCCTTGAGTTCAGCAAGTCATTTTAGCTGATATTTCTGTATAAAAATGTGTATGTGTACACTTGTTGTTTTTCTCTCCTCAGTGTTCCAGCCCTGGTCAAGTCTGAGTGTACTTGGTGCTGAATGTTTCATTGCGATATGAAACTGCTTGTGTTGAGGTTGAGTGTGTTAGAGACAAACCTGTAAAATCAAGTGTGTGAGATGCTGTGGAGATTGTGTGGACAGGACATTGTGTGTTTAATGTTCCCCACATCATAAATGCATCCATAAAGTTTTCACAAAGTACTGGGGTATCCCGGGATGGGAAAGTGTGTCTCAGATAGCCAAATGCATTCTGAGTTAGAACCCAGGAAATGTGCAAAAGTTTCTTGATTGTGTAAATTGTGTGCAAGCAATTTAAATCAGGACTGTGTCTATTGCTAGGCAAAGTGACAGAGCGTTAACTAGACCATTTCAGTTGGTTCATAGAGATCTAGTTAGCCCCCATGTCCCAAGAAATGGTGGGGTGCGAGTTTCATTTTCCTTCTGGTTGATGATCATACCTGCTTGTGTTGTTGCTACTTGTTGCAGTCTAAAGTGAAGGTCTATGCTCGCTTTGAAGTGTATGTAGCAAGAGTAGGATGCAAATATGGTCAGTTCCAATCAGATTGTAGTGGAGTGTTCCTGAGCCATGTGTTCCAGAATTGGCTTTGCAGGAAAGTATTCTCCCAAAGACTTGCCAATGTTGGAATTCTAGCTGAGTATTGGTGTTGTGAATACCATTAAAAATAGCCTGCTGTTAGTTGCTCAGGTGCCATCCCATGTCTGGGGAGAGGCTGCCTTGATTGCAGTGTGTGTTTTCTAACTAACAGGTAGTAGAATTCAACTGTAAAAAGAAATTATTTTTCTTTGGTATGGCAAGCGCCCTTCACTGAAGTAACTGCATGTCTGTGAAACATTTGCGTGTGTTCACAACCCCAGGTCACAGAGAAGGAAGAACCAAGGAAGCAGAGTGCTTCAGGTTGTTGGTTGTTGGTTGTTGATTAAAATCCAAGGCTTATCGGTGTTTCATTAAGCCATGGTGAAATCCAAATCTCCAGAAGTGCTTTATTTTTAAGCAGCCTACTGGTTGGGAAAGGTTGTATGCTAAGGTTGCAGAAGTGTTGCTGCATTGCTAGTGTAAACCCACTGTCCATGGTTCAGTAGATGGGCAAAAACCAGTTTAGGTTTCTTCTGTTCCCCAGTCTCCGAGTGTGAAAAGGGGCCCTCAGGTGAAGGAGTGGAAATTTCACCTGAGCAGTTACAGTATCTATTTATATGCATTTATCTGGTGGCTTGGAGAGCCAGTTTGGTGTAGTGCAGAGCTTTCCAAACTGTGTGTCACAACACAAAAGTGTGTCGCCACACACAGTCTTGTGTGTCGCCACACAACCCGGAAGCGCTGATAATCATCAGCGCTCCCAGGTTTTCCCGCTGCCGGGTTTTTGCGCGCTGCCGCAACGGCGGCACTTCCGGGTTTTCCCACGGTGACACACCAACGACGGTTGGTGTGTCGCTGTGGGAAAACTTTGGAAAGCCCTGGTGTAGTGGTTAAGCTAGGTTAGGCGTCAGGCTAGAAACTGGGAGACTGTGAGTTCTAGTCCCACCTTAGGCACAAAGCCAGCTGGGTGACCTTGGGCCAGTCACTCTCTCTCAGCCCTAGGAAGGAGGCAGTGGCAAACCAGTTCCAAGAAACCTTGCCAAGAACTACAGGGACTAGTCCAGGCAGTCAGTCGCTAGGAGCCAACAATGACTTGAAGGCACACACACACACAAATTTAAGATCTTTACTGCCATTCCTTGCCATAAATCATGCATAATCTTATGTCTCTATGATATCTGCACTATTGTTCTTTTTAATTATTGGCCTTACAGTGTGGTTGTCTGTACTTATATATTGCTGGCTCCTACAGTGTTTTACAATTTCTGTCCTTAGTCACTTCCTGCACCAGGTAAATGCAACAGTTGTGACTTGAGTCACTTATTAACCGACCTTTTATTTATTTATTTTATTTATTTATTTATTATTCATATTTATACCCCGCCTATCCCCTCCCTATCGGAGGACTCTAGGTGGCTTACAATATCACACATCCAATTACTAACAATTCATATATTTATTTTTTAACAATGTTACAACCGCGTGATTAGGGAGGAGGTAAGGGAACCGGCTCTTCTTCTGCAGGCATCGGAACTACATGCCCCAGAATGCCTCGCTTCTGAGCTGGCTGCTGACGTCCTGGAAGTTGTTAATTGGGATCCGCTGTCCTCTGCCGCTGTCCTCAGCCGCCATCCGCGGGAGTCTCCAGATCTTCCTCCTCGGTCCGAGGGCGACCCCCCGAAAGGAACACCAGCATATTGTCCCACGTAAGTGGTACCCATTTATCTACTTGCCTTAGCTTTCGAATTGCTGGGTTGGCAGAAGATGGGGCTAGTGACGAGAGCTCACCTCGCCACGCAGATTCGACCTTATGGTCGGCAGACTAACAGCTCAGCGGTTTAACCCGCTGAGCTACCGTGCCCCCTTTTCTTTCCCCCATTTGTACATGCGGCTTCCATCTTAGCTGATTATTGGTTCCATATCATGACATAACCATAGCTTTCTGGGCAAGCGGTAGCATGGGCTGTCCTCTTTTGAGGGTCAAGAAAAGGGGGTGACAGTTGAGAATTATTGCCTCCCATCTGCATAAGACTGTACTTTCCACTTTGTTCTCCAGTACATACCAGTTATCAGCATCTTGAAATGTCCATTTGAGTGCTGGTTGCCCTCAACAAAGAGAACAGTTATTGGATTGGGTCTGGCTGGTTTTCTTCCTGGGAGAATAGCATCAGGGATAAGAAGGAAAGAAAGTAAGTGGAGTATTTTCTATGGGTCTACCTTGTCTCAGAGCTCTGCCTTTCCACCCCACAGAATTGTTTTAGGATATGCTTTGTATTTGCTTCCCACATGTATTGGCAGGATATTTAGCCGTAGCTGTATTCCAGCAGATAATGGCTGATTATTCCACTGATCATTCTCCTAAAAGGCTTCCAAAGGTGGTGAGAAGATAAAAAGCAGTCGCTTTGACATTAATTGACATCAATTGGAGGGTCCTTTCAAAGCAAGGTCAAGGGAGATCAGAAGAAAGCACTTAAAAAGCCATTAGAGAAAACAGTCAGACAATGACATGGGCCTGGCAGCCTAGCCTTAGCTTCTACCCATGCATATTCAGCAGAAGCCAGATCCATTGGACAGACCATGGAAGTGCGGTCTAATTTATTCAGAGACATCCAGGCTGTGCACCACAGGAGAGAACAGGGTAATCCCCCAGACGTCTCCAAAGCCTTATTATTCAATAGGCTGGGATTCTTTAATACAGAGAGATCAGTTAGACCAGAATCCTAGAAATAGAAGTGACTCAGTGAAGGAATGCAAATTAAAGCATATGTGATTAATGTGGTACCAAAATTTACCTTGCAATTTTTGAGAAGCTTACTTCTTCAACTTCTGTTTCTATCTTATTTCAGGGGGCCTGAGAATTGATTTCAAAATTCCCTTGTGGATGTTTTCAAACTTGATTGTTGAAAAGATGTGACTGTTGGGGGTCATCATTTTCTGTGACTTTTTTTTTCTTTCTCTTTTATCCTTGATTAATCATTTGTTTAAAACATTTAAAGAACAGAATAAATAACTACATAAAAGGAGAAAAAGTGGAAAAAGAACAGTGGCTGAAGAATAAAATATCAGTAAATAAACAAAAGATTTACAATTATAAAATTTAAAGTTCATTATTTCATTATATTATTAATTAATTACATATATAGAACTAGGTTCATTATATCATCTTAAGAACTAACTAAAAATCTCTATAAAACTAAACATTAATATTATCACCACTATTTGTTATTATTTCAAAAACTGCATACTGCTGGAGAGGGAATGAATGGTAGATCATTCACACATTCCTTGGCTACTACATAATTACTGTAAGGAAGTACAAGAACACCACATTCACCAATGAGGATTTCATTTCAGCTCCTTCTCTTCTGAAAAATGCAAAGTAAATTATCTTTCATCAAATGCAATGAGAATTGAAAATGATAGATGTATAAAAATGTTTCTGTAAAGTACTGTCCATGACAGATGGCCATTTAGCTTCTGCTCAAACCAGGAGGTCAAAAAAGTCTCAGGTAGTCCTCACTTAACTAATTGGAACTGGCAACTCCATCACTAAGCAAAGCAGTCAGTAAGCGAGGATGCCCTAGCTTGAACACAAAAGGGAGCCCATCAGGTCTTTGTCCAAATGATTCCACTGATGCGAAACTTTTGCTAATATGAAAGCAGAATCTGCTTTCCTGTAAGCTTAAGAATAATTTCCATCTTCTGCTTTCTCCGATGATAAAAAATAAGTCATGGTGACACTGACTACATGATCATAATTTTATGTGTTTTTCTAGTTTTAAGGTCCTTAGTTAAGCCTCTATTTATTATTATTATTATTATTATTATTATTATTATTATTATTATTTATTAAGCCTCTATTTATTATACCTGTTTTGTGCCTTAAGCCCTTACCTCCAAGAATTGCCAAAGAGGGGGGAATTATCTTCTGCCTTGAGTGACATCAACATGTCATCCTCAATTTCTTGCAGATACCAGAGGATTAAAAAAAAAATTAAAGCCAAGACTGTCAACTGCAAAACAGATTATACTGAAGAAAGGGCATCCTTTGCAGGTGCCTTCTCCAGCCTGGTTCCCACCAAATGTGTCTGTGGACTGGTTAGATGGTGACTAGATGCAGGGTCCGCATATTGCATTATTCTCTTCCAAGGAAGGGCAGGATGGGAGGGGTTTAAGCTGCAACAAGCAGTTTCTTTCTTCCCAGTCTGAGATTTGCACATCCTGAAAGAATCAGGGTCGATAAGAGCTGGTTTCCTGACTGAACCTAGAACTGAGGTCCTCCACCCCAAAGCCCCAGGAGAACTGGAATCAGCAAGGTCAAACTGGCAAGGGAAGTATAGCCAGAAGGTAGAACCATCAGAAATTAATGCTACTTTGCTCAGTTGCTTTCTTTTTGTTCTTATTTTCTGACCCGCTGTTTCTTTGTTTATCTGTATTTATTTATTTATTTATTTATTTATTTATTCATTCATTCGATTTGTATAGCCACCCATCTCAAACTAGTGACTCTGGGTGACGAACAATCACAAAAACAACTGAAACAGTAGACACAATACAAAGAGAAGTTAAATAGATTGTATTTAAGAGAAGTTAAATACATTAAATTCAATCCTAAAGGAAATCAACCCTGACTGCTCATTGGAAGGACAGATGCTGAAGCTGAAGCTCAAATACTTTGGCCACCGAATGCGAAGAGAGGACTCACTGGAAAAGACCCTGATGCTGGGAAAGACTGAAGGCAAAAGGAGAAGGGGGCGGCAGAGGATGAGATGGTTAGATAGCATCACCGAAGTAATGAACATGAATTTGAGTAAACTCCGGGAGACAGTGGAGGACAGGAAGGCCTGGCGTGCTATGGTCCATGAGGTCACGAAGAGTCGGACACGACTAAACGACTGAACAACAACAACAAATATGTAAGTTACTGCCAGGTCTTAACTCCCTTTCGGAAGGCCGGGAGAGTGGGGGCCTGCCTCAACTCTGGGGGTAAGTTATTCCAAAGGGCGGGGGCCACAGCAGAGAAGGCCCTCTTCCTGGACCCTGCCAACTGACAATCTCTCATGGACAGGGTCCATTACATGCCCTCTCTGCCTGACAGGGTGGGACAGGATGTTAAACAGCCCTACCTTTGTTTATGGCAACCCACTCCAGTATCCTTGCCAAGAAAACCCCATGGATTGTATCACCCTGATTCTGGGAAAGACTGAAGGCAAAAGGAGAAGGGGACGGCAGAGGATGAGATGGTTAGATAGCATCACCGATGTAATGAACATGAATTTGAGTAAACTCCGGGTGACAGTGGAGGACAGGAAGGCCTGGCGTGCTATGGTCCACGGGGTCACGAAGAGTCGGATACGACTTAACGACTTAACAGCAACAAAATACATTAAATACGTTGAGCAGTCAAGAGATATAATCTGTTGGTGTCAGCACAAGCAGGAAACAGGGCCCTTCACACGCTCGGGACCCCAGGCACATAGCCAGGTCTTCAAGGCCTTCCAAAAGGCCAGCAGGGTCAGGGCCATCCTAATCTCAGGAGGGAAGATGATCCAGAGGGCAGGCACTACGGCAGAAAAGGCACATCTCCTGGTCCCCACCAGCCGACATTCCTTGACTGATGGGACCCAGAGCGTGCCCATCCTGTTAGCAAGTTAATGATTAGTATTGGTGTGCATATCTTATTGGTACAGCCATTTTATTCCCTGGGGACCTTGGGCCACCCTTGTCCTTTGACCCTTGCCTTTATTTGTTTTTTGAACTCTCTCTCTTTTTTTTTACTCCAGTGTTGGGTTTTGTACAACTCCATGCACTCCAGAATGACCTGGACCTGGTGACTTTGTTAAACAGAAAACACTGGAGCTATTTATATAAAAATTCTGTCCTGATGAAGGGTTATCTCCTGTTCTGCCTATCCAGATTCCAGGTGGAGAGGGATATCTTGCCATTCAAAGACAGGTGGTAGCAGCTTAATAACCAGACCTAAGTAGAACCCTTATATCAGGATGGGAGGAACAGCTACATTCAAATACCCCAGAACCCATAGGAAGTGAGAAAAATGAAATACTAGGAAAGGATTGGGCAAGCTTATGTTTGTGACAGATACACTATAGTTGTGATCGCAACTTCCAGGATCTCAAGACAGCATGAAAGGCTTTTTGATGTTACATAAGTCGATCAGAAGATCGCAAATTCGGAGGTTCGAATCCCTAGTCCCACGTGACGGAGAGAGCTCCCGCACTCGCCCCAGCTCTTGCCAACCTAGCAATTCGAAAGCATGCAAATGTAGATGAATAGGTACCACTTTGGTGGGTAGGTAACAGCATTCCTCATGCGTCATGCCGGCCACATGACCGCGGAAGCATCTTCGGACAGAGCTGGCTCTTCGGCTAACAAACGGAGATGAGCACTGGCCCCTAGAGTCAGACACGACTGCACAAATGTGCGGGGGGAACCTTTACTTTTTTTAGCCTCTCAGAAGTACTTCTTTCTGCAGTGAAACTTCCACTGAAGTGGCGTGTGCCAAGTGTGCCAAATCTGGTTAAAATGGAGAGAGAGATAATACGAAGGAAGAAAGAGTGCAATCTAATGCCTGTCTATTCAGACATGAACTCTTTGGATTAAAGGGATGTAATCTCAGATGCTACTAGAGATTGCTTAAGATTGCTACTAGAATCAGAGATCTCTGCCATATTCGTGCATTATTAAATTAGGAACGCTCAACAGACATGCACCCCTGGGAAGTCCATGCTCAAATGACACCTGCAACTTGAAGGCATTTGTGACAAGGTTTATCAAAAGTGCTCAAATGTTGAAATTACTGTAATGCCTGAGACAAGGGCTCTCATGAGCCCCTATTTTGTGGGTAGCTACTGGGAGGTCTGTTTTATTAATGTACAGTAATTTAATTTAATTCTCAGAGTATGTTAGAGCAATTCATCCACGGTATCCTAGTGACTTTCATTCTCTGAAACCCTAAGGGTGGCTCATCAATACTAATTTTAATGGATGAAGATTTTCAGGACCCTGCAGTGGTCAAGGATCATGTTGCTACCATTCAGGTTTGTGTACATGACAATTTTACAAAGCCAAGTCAAAGGGAAAGCCATGGTTTTTGCCTTCTGAAGGAACTTTCCCACTCTGTTCTGCAAGGTCTTCTGTTGGGAGCCAAAAGACTGTATGTGAACGTAACGGCTTGCCTGTCTTTCCATTGCTGCACTATCTTTGCATTTAGAAAGCATTCCCTCTCAGTCCCAGAGCCAGTGTGGTGTAGTGGTGAAAGGGCCTAGACTAGGAGCAGAGAGAGCCAGGCTCTCGTCCAGGGGTGGGCAACGTCAGGCCCGCGGGCCATATAAGGCCCGCGGGGCTCCCGCCCGCAAACCCTGCCCCTTCCATGCGATTGGCTCCCGCCCACAAACCCCGCCCCCCAATGCTTGTGATCGGCTCCCGCCCGCAAACTCTGGCCCCCGGTCCGTGGAAATCCCAGAAACCCCACCCCCACCCGGTCCCTGGTTATAAATATCCAAATGGCCCTTGGCAGAAAAAAGGTTCCCCACCCCTGCTCTAGTCCTCCCTCAGCCATGGAAGCTCATTGAGAGACACTAGGCCAACCCCTCTCTCAACCCAACCTATCATGCAGGGTTATTGTAATGGAGGGGAGAGCACTGCGACCACCACCCTGAGTTCCTGTGCAAAAGGCAGATGTGATGGAATGCGAGGGTCTCCAAGGTCACCCTCACATTCCATCACAGCTGGATTACGTCTAATAAATAAATACCCATTTGACCCCCTCACTTTTTAGTTAATGGATCAGCTTCCCTACCCTAGCCACTGCAGCAAACTTCACTCTCCCATGTACTGTAACAAAACACAGTGAAGCAGGAACGTCACCAAACGCAAAGGGCTAGCCTCAAAGTATATAGAACAGGTTGGGTTTTGTCACTCGTGATTTTGGTGGGAGCTGCAGTGACTTGAAACAGTAGCAAATGAAGCAGGATAGGGATCAGCCTTAGAGGGAGATGATGATTTCATGCTGGGATTGTTTCCTACTGATTCAAGAATTAGTGGAGAAAGCTAAAGGGAAAGGCCTACATACACCACTTGCCTGAAAAGATGCCAGGGAATTGAGGCACAATGAGACTGTCTGAATGCTTTGTGAGGTGGAGCACATCTCTTCCAGTGTTTCACTCTGAGGGCCAAGACCAAAGCGAGACCTTCAAAGCAGGACACCAAGGTGTACCAAACCCAGTTTCCACCAGCCTATTCAGTCAGTGTTTGGCCTAGCTGAGCAGATTCTTCTTATGTTCTTCAGCTTGGGCTTTGCACGTTCTGATGCATGGCATAGTCATGTCATTGCTCACATTTTTTCCAAGGGTTCACCGTGGCTCTCAAGCTGCCAGGTTTAAGCTCCAAAGGTGAAGTGTGCCATTACTTCCAGCATATAAAGAGAGAAGAGACGGGTTGCCTAGCAACTGCATGCCCATTGGAGATCTTCTTTGGAAGAGCTTGTCTTCCACTTAGATGTCCCTCCATAAGGAAAATGTGGAAGAGGTCAGCCAGTCTGCTGGAAGACCCTTTAGACCATGGCACAGAGCAGCAGCTGAGAAGCTGGAATCCTGACTGAGACAAAACACAGTGGCTGGTATTCATTCAGGCTTGGTGTTAAAACATTCCATCTGTTTCTGGCTGGAAGCTGATTGACTGTCATTTTAGCAGAGGGTTAGCTGCAGACTTTTAAAATACGTTTCAAAACGGGTTTATTGTTTATTTTTATTTATTATTTGGATTTATCCCCCCCCCCCCATCTCTACCGTGGTAGATCTGTGGTAGACCACAGGTAGGGTTTGGGAAATGCTTGCAGATTGACCTCTGGTGATAGAGCCATGCAGCAATGGACAGCTTGGATCACCACATGGCCCCCCTAATAAAATCATGTAAATCATCATCATCATCCCATTTTTATGGGCCTTGAGTCCCTCTCCATGCAATCCCTATTGCTGAAAATTGGTGGGCCAGTTTTTCTGTATTTCGGGACAGAGAATGTGCAAAACCTGTAAATGTGAGACTTAACATTTAAAATGCAAAGAAAACTCCCAAATGTTCTGCAGAATGGCGGTTGGGAGGCGAGCCCAAATCTGTTCAGATCTGTGGCACAATCCTGGTAACTTTGCTTTACTGCACTCCTCGCTGCAAAAGATTGTCTATTCCAGCATTGTGAGCTGCTTCTCACTCTTCTGATTTGCCAACAAGATAACTCTCTGAAACATGAAAGAACAGGACCAAATTTGTTGGGAGAAGCTGGGAAAAGAAAAAATGACTGTGGAAAATGGGATGGATCTTCGAAGGGCTACAGAAAAGCAAATCCAAAAAAAAATCATCCCCAATGCATCCCTAAGGGAGAGGCATTTGAACAGCAATTCAGTATGTTGGCAACTGCTTCATTCTAAGATCACCTCTCTCCTCATGTGAGCCAAATCAGAGCAGGCTTATTTATTTATTTATTTATTTACTCTATTTCCAGTATTTCTGCCACAATTACACATAATTACAAACTAATGCCCCTAAAATCTCTAACATTCAAAATAACTACAGGTAGTCCTCACTTAACAACCATTCATTTAGTGACAGTTCAGACTTACAACAGTGCTGGAAAAAGTGACTTACAACCAGTCCTCACACTTATGACCGTCGCACCATCTCCATGGTCACATGATCACGATTTGGGTGCTTGGCAACTGGTTCACATTTCTGACTGTTGCAGCATCCTGTGGTCATGTGATCACCATTTTCAACCTTCCTAGCCAACTTCTGGCAAGCAAAATCAATGGGGAACTGTGTGATTCACTTAACAACCACATGGTTTGCTTACCACCTCTGGTGATTCGCTTAATGACTGCTGCAAAAAAGGTCATAAAATCAGGTTGGATTTGCTTAATGACCAGTTCGCTTAGCAACCAAAATTCCAGTCCCAATTGTGGTTGTTAAGCAAGGACTACCTGTACTGCCAATCACAGAGGAAACAAACTGCATGTGGTAGCCATCAAAGGCCTGTTCAGAAAAACTTAAGTTTCATTGTTTTTTTCCCCCCTAGCAATTAGGAAACAGATTCCACAAGGACTATGGTAACTCTATTTTATTGTTGCAGGGTATAATAACAGAATCTTGAAATCTCTCCCCTCTTTTATACCAAGGGGATCAAGGTAAGGCAGGGTTTTCCAAAATGGTCAGTATGGACCCCCAAGGGTCAATGGGACCATCCAAGGGGTCGATGTTGCTATTATTACTATAATTTTTATTATGGGTAATCTACAATTAAATTCACAGTCTAAGACTAGTGGGAGCCTAATAATTCAAGTCCTAACCAAGGACCTAAGAATTATTAAGGTAACGTCTGAGAATACAGTATAGGCAGTTCCTAGCAGGGTGTTTATTTTGTAAAATTAAGGTGTTCAGGCCCGATAAATTCAAAATTTTCAAATATCGAAGGAGTCCTTTAGGGATTGCTCCAAGGGCTCCAAGGGCTGATTGGTATAACAGTGGGTTCCTTTTTCCATAAGCGTTCAGCTTCAATCTGCAAGTCCTGGTATTCTGTAATTTTTTCCAATTGTTTTTCCTCAATCCTAGCCTTACCCAGTATAGCAACATCAGTGAACCAGACTTTCTTCTTTTCAATAACATAACAAGATGCCTGTCTATCTGGATCTTAAAGACCCATAAGATCTTAGCCTGCTCATTTTCCAAAACCTACTATTAGTTAAAGTAGTATTTATTAAATTATTTTCATATAATAAATGTTTGGTGGTCGATGAACCATCTGAAACTTCATGAAGGGGTTGATGAGCTGAAGAGTTGGGGACTCCTGAGGTAGGGGAATCTTGAGTTTTTTCCTCACTCCCTGCTTCCATTTAGGGTCAGGCTGGTGTTTATCTAACAGCTGTTAAATAGTCTTCTTCAGGGCTATCTCCATATCCACTACACTTTCTAAGAGGTGGCTAATAACTGGGCTTGCCAGACCTCAGAGTACATTCCAGGAAGCCCCCAGCTCCTTCATCTTCTGAACTCAGGTGATCTGGAACATCCCCTCTTGAGCACAATGGATAATTTGGCCAGAACAAATTTGGGAGAAATGATCCCATTTGTGTCTTGGGCTTTTTATCCTGTAGAGCAGAGCTTCCCAAACTGTGTGTCGCGACACGTTAGTGTGTCGGCTGCAGTGTTTGGGTGTTGCGGCTGCTGCTGCCTCCAAGCCCTGCCAGGATTCCGCACAGGTCCTAGTGCCTGCCTTGTGCCTTGCTGCCTCCAAACCCGCCCTGCCAGGATTCCGCCCAGGTCCTAGTGCCTGCCTTGCGTCTGGCTGCCTCCAAACCTGCTGTGATTCCACGCAGGTCCTAGTGACTGCCTTGTGCCCTGCTGTAAGAGTGTGTTGTGAAATGATGCATGCCTAAAAAGTGTGTCACCAACATGAAAAGTTTGGAAAGCTCTGCTGTAGAGCGATATAGGTTAAAAACAACAGCTTTACTTGGAAACCCCTTGGAAGTTTGTGCAGTGCTGACGAAGTAAGTGTTATATTGCAGAATGAGCTTGTACCCATAAGCATGCAGGTTGCTGCATTTTGCACCAATGCAGTTTTTGGGTAGAGTGCATTGCATTAGTCCAATCTGGAGGTAATGAGGGCATGAGTGAATGTTGCCTGCTCCAAGAAATGTCACAACTGATGCATGAACCAAAGCTGGGCAAAAACAACTGTGGTCATAGCTTCCTCCTGCTGATCTAGAAGGAACCAGGAATCCAGGAACAACTCCAAGCTAAGGATCATCCTTCCAGAGCCAACATGTGCAGCCCATCTTACACTTCCCAGTTCACACATATGCACAAAGGAACTGAGTTGCAGCATGAAGGGAAAGCAGAAACGTAGAGAGCCAGAGATGCAATTCATTACACTGTTACACTAAATAAGACGTCTCCTATGGTCAGTGCTGGTAATGAAGTTGGACAGAATTCCAGAAGCCATCATCTGCACTCTTCCCCTACTTTGTTCTTGTTTGGTTTGATTTTGGATATCCCAGGCTAGCCTACAGCTCTGGAATTTTCTGCAGATCTCCCATTCAAATACTAACCAGGTCTGATCCTGCTTAGCTGAGTGCAGACACTTGCTGAGACTGTTTATTCAAGGCTGTAAAACAGCTTCTATTATTACAAACCAATCTTACGTATTATGAGAAAAGGACAAAAATATTCTGAATACTTGGATTATTTTGACCTGCTTAGATCTTCTGCTGGCTTTTTTTTCCAGGTTATGCTTATAGGGATAAAGAAACACATGAACACAGCTATGATTATGTTCAGGGAAGGAGTAGAGAGCAGTAGAAGAGAGGTTGAATTAGGGAGGCCAATCATGTAGAAATCCATGTCCATCCCATTAGTATCTGTTCTTGGTGTAAGAAGTGTTAGAGATCGGGTTTCAACCAAGCACGTCTCACACAAGCCTGAAGGAGGAGGCAGCCTCTGCTGTAACCTGATCTTACTTGCTTTGTGTGGGCGGGGCTGAATCCCAGTTTCCTGTTCCCTTCTGTTCCTTTTTTTTCTGCTTGAATCTCCACCAGGTGGGTGGCAGCTATGGCTGCTGCCGTGTGTTTCTCATACTTCCATCCAGGTGGGCCGCATTGGAAGCATGTGGTTCATGTCAGAACCTTCTTGCTTGCACACATGGACTGTTTCTACTAAGGAACTGTGAGTTACAATAAAATTGTAAACTCTTTTTTTATGTAACTTCACATTAACGTGTGAAGTGTGTTTATTTTGTGTTTTGAACTGATTAAGCCTTGTGCAAATTTATGGGAACGCTTCTACTCTGCTATATACTAATAAGAAGCTGCGTGGAGTTCTGGTACTACCATCCCAGAATTCCTACAAGAAGTAAATAGGGGTGGAGGGTTCTCTGCCAAAGAAGTAAATAGGGTGGAGGGTTCTTCTCAACATAACATTAAGAGAAACAAATTCTATGGGCAGTTTTATGCTCTCTGTGTGCAAAGAAAAGAAAAACAATAACATAAGTGCAAAAGAAAATGTATGACTGGAAATAGGTTTTGAAAGTCCAAGTATACATATAGTTTGTGGAATCACCCCCAAGCAACAAGTTTATTATCTATTGTTTATGGACACAGAAATTCATTATTTTTGGCCTGGGTCATGGAAACTGGGACTAGAGATAATAGGTATAAGTTGCAGATATGCAGATTTCATTTAAAGATAATGAAAAACTTCCACAGTGGAACCATCTACTTATGGTAGTTGTGGGTTCTCCGTCTCTGGAGGTTTCTAAGAAGAGGTTGCAAAGCCACCTGTTTTAGATGGTTTAATTGCTTTTCCTGTACATCGCAGAGGGTTGAACTATAAGATTGTTGGGGTCCTTTCCAACTCTACAGTTCTGTGATTTATTAATTTGTGTCAGAAACATCACAATTAAAAACATACTGTAAAACATAGCATTTAAAATATGAAATATAAAAGTTTAAATATATGAAAATTAGACAGATCTTGCCCAGAAACTGGCAACATTAATTGCGTTCTGTCGCGCTGTCATGAGGTCCTCAAGTGTGCATTGATCAGGGCACAAAGGGCAAGTGTACATATGTGTTGTTGTCTGCAAGTCTCCACAATCACAAAGGGCAGAGGTTACCGGATAACCCCATTTATTCAGAGTATCTCCAGATCTTGTTATACCCATGCGCAGTCTATTCAACGATTTCCAAACTTCCCAGCTTTCGCCAAAACCAGGTGCCAGCTCCTCTGCTGGTCCCATCCAATGTTGGTTCTTTGTAGCTTTCCATAGGTCCACTCTACTTTTAAATTCATCAAAATTCTGTCATTATGGACTTCTTGTCCATCTCTAAGACTTTTAACTCTCAAAAGATGTTAAGAGATTAGAGTTCAATGGAATCTCAGTAGGAAAACTTGAAGGAGGGGGGATATTTTTCCTCTGTTGCCTTGCATAGTTTACGTTGAAATAGGAATATATCATGTCTCAGTGGCTATGAATTCATTGCACCATATGCTATGATGGGGCTCACTGCTTACTGTGCTATTTCAGTACTTCCATAAACACAAAAACACATATTCCTTGACAGATGCATTAATGTTTATTGTCTTGAACTTAGCTTAAATGGCCTTTCTCTCTTAACGAGTATCTTTCTTGCTAGTGACTTCTTCTTTTTCATTAGGAGCACGGCTTGGTGTCATTACTTCTTCTAATCTAATTTCCAAAGTCAATTATGATTCCATTATCTCCATGATTGTACTGCAGTCTACTTGCACACAATGTTTAATCGACAAGTTTCAGGCCTTACAGTGTAAGCGCTTCCCATTATTTAGAATTTATGTGGAAATGAAATGCTACGATTTCGCCTGATGCAAATTTTTCTATCATGAAATCAACTTTATTAAGACAAATAATATCAAATGATGTTTTTAAAGAGCCCAGGATAGTCAGCTGCCCTTCCCTTTCCTCAACCATCTGTAGAGACAAGAGAAGGGGATATACATACACACACACACACACATACACACACACATCCATACCCATATTGTGTGTGTATGAGTATGTGTGTGTGTGCTGTGTATGTGTTTACATATTAGAGACATACAAAATCTAAGCAAAATACCAAGATATTCAAAAAATAGCATGAAACAAAACAATCCTTAAACCATACATACATACATACATACATACATACATACATACATACATACTAGAAAAAAAGGAGAGAGAAAAAACCTGATAAACTAAAAACAATCTACCTTATATATTAAACTTATAGACAGTCACTGGTTTAGTAATAAATACCGTATAATGCTATGGTATAATCTTATACAAAATATTATGGTAAAATAGCATAAAATCCCTGCCAAAGAAGAATATATTGCTTCATCCTTTGATTAGTGGAAAATATTGAAGGGTTTCAGTGCCTACAATAAATTGAACCTATTGCAGACTGTTCAGGCCATATTTACATCCATGGACATCCAAAGAAGTCAAGATGGTGGTATCAGCTCTGCAAGGTAGATCAGATCAGAAAATTGACTCCACAGGAAGATTAAATCAATAATTAATTAATTATTTTAATTAATTAATTAAATTAATTAATTATATTAATTAAGTAAACAACATTTACATACCATTCATAAGAGACAATAGAAAAGTCAGAAGACCAGAACACCTCCTTGCCAGCAATCAACAACCAGATAGGCAAAGATTAACACCAAGATTAGCACCAGAGTAAGAATCAAACAGCACAATATACCCTAATCAAGGAACTATTAACTCAGTCAATCAACCAAGCAGCAAACAACAACCCAATCAAGGAACTACCAAGGAGAGTACAACACCTCCACCAACACAAGCAGGACAAGCCATGGTATATAAACAGAGAGGAAGTCCCACTCCCTTTTCGCACTGAAGATGTTGCCTAGCCTGGCAATGAAATGTCTGCAAGAAAACAACAAGGCTCAGAGAGCACCAAGGACTCCACAAAGCAATAATTTATTGAGAAAGGCTATAATAAGAAATTCTTGCAAGCCCAATTGTGCTTTACCTCCCCTTTTAAATCCCAATGGATCAGGGAGGAGTTTGCCTGAGTCTCTTCTGAATACTATCTAGTTTCCCAGGACTTAAAGAATGTTTCAGCCCTCTTTGCTTATATAATGGTTCTTACCTACAGTATTTCCCTCAGGATCGTTTCCCTGACTCTCTACAGGTGACCTCAAGCACACAATTGAAGCCCTCCCCTTTGTTTATATGTGTGGTGTGTAAAAAAGGATGGGGCTTTGATTCCACAGTTGCAACCTCCATCTTGAATGTTTTTACTCCCCCATCCCCCCTGGACTGCTCGTTTCCATCTTCCCCAGTCTTGGACTCCAAAGACATATTCCCTGCTCCATCTGACTATTTAATTTAATGTATTTATTTACAATCAAAGACCAAAATATCAGATATACAATGCAACTTCAGTAGAACAAGATAAGAAATTAACAGGGTAAAAGGAGCCAAAGAATTAATAAAATGAAATGAGATAACAAATGAGCCTTCCGGAAAGCATTAATTAACCGGACATATCCAAAGTAGAGCCAGCAACCTTCTTACAGCAATTAAAACTGAGCCACCTTTGGCAACCTTCCTAGAGATTTCTGTAGACCAGTCCTGCTAATAAAAAGTGCATTCTCCTCTGCAGATTAAAAAGATTAGATCAGCGTTTCTCAACCTCAGCAACTTTAAGATGTGTGGACTTCAACTCCCAGAATTCCATGCTGGCTGGGAAATTCTGGGAGCTGAATTCCACACATCTTGAAGTTGCCGAGGCTGAGAAATACTGAGTTAGATAACTGAATATTTAAAAAAAAATAATTAAGAAAGAAAGTAAATGGACATGCATTAATTTCAAGCATGGTCTTCATTTCCAATAAACACACACACACACACACACACACACACACACACACACACACACACAGGCATATATAGTGGTTAAGGCACCAGGCTAGAAATTGGGAGACCATGAGTTCTAGTCCTGCCTTAGGCACAAAACCAGCTGGGTGACCTTGGGACAGTCACTGACTCTCAGTCCTAGGAAGGAGGCAATGGCAAATCACTTCTGAAAAACTTTACCAAGAAAACTGCGCGTATATATATATATATATATATATATATATATATATATATATAGGATATATATATATATATATATCCAATATATATATTGGATTACAGTTAGTCCTCACTTAACGATGGTTTGTTTAATGACAGTTAGGAGATACGACAGGGCTAAAAAAGTTACTTATGACCCGTCCTCGAAGTTATGACCGTCACACCACCCCTGCAGTCACGTGATCACAATTTGGATGCTTGGCAACTGGCTCACATTTACAACCGTTTGCAGCGTCCCGTGGTCACGTGATCGCAATTTGCAACCTTCTCAGCTGGCTTCCGACCTGAAAAATCAATTGGAAACAACTGAGTTGCTGTACGACCGCGTGACTCGCTTTACACCACCACAAAAATGATCATAAAACTGGGTCCAGTCATGTGGTACCTTGCTTAATGACCACATCTCTTAGTGACCAAAATTCCAGTCCCTATTGTGGTTGTTGAGCAAGGACTACCTGTACATATAAAACCCAGTAATTATGGGCCTATGTCATGGTGAGAGAGGGTGATGGGTAGTATGATCCACAGTAGCATGATACCAAGCTGGACATCCTCATGTGTATGAGGACAGTAGGCATCCATACACTCAAGCACACTCCTACACAGGGGTCAAAGGCAGTTCCAAGTCTTTAGGCCCTGCTGATCCTCCATTGCAATCCATCTTGAAAACATTGGCCAAATAAAATATTTGGATGAGAACCTCTTAAGGCTACAAATTGTTGAAAAAGAAGTGAGGACATGTAGTTTAATTAGAAACCTACAATTTTATCCCATGCCTGGCTGCGTCAAAGGAAACTGAAAGAGGCCTTGATTCACTTTGACAAAGGGGAGACTGTCTTATAATTCACTGCTTTCTCTTATTTGTGCCGATTCTAAATAATAGACTGAGCAAAAGGGATCATATCACCATCTGACAAAACAAAAGCATCATAATTCACGGCTGCTAAGCTGTTCCCCAGAGAGCTATGTATTATGGCTATGAGGCTGCACTTCCTGTATGAAAAATTCCTCTTTTTCAAATAACAACCATGTAAAGCTACTTGTATGGAATTTTAACTAGCAGTAAGTTTCCCATTTGGAAATGAATTAAGGACAAATTATTTTTAATAGCTGGAGTTCTTCAAAACTATAAAATTTGAATCCAGGGGAAACCAAAGTGGATTCTACAGTGGTTCCTTTCCAACAGTGGAGATATGTATTTATATATTATGCATAGAGAGAGAGAGATGAAGAGGAGGAGACTGGAAAATTACACCATTAACAAAGCAACTTCCCAGAACGAGAAAATTACTTGAAAGTCCTCGTTGCTCCTTTGTTGAAAAAAGTCTAAGTCAAATGGAATTGGGATGGAAGTAAGAATCTGGGCAAATTTCTCCCCAGAACTTAGTTTGGGCTTAAGCCTTGAACTGTGCTCTCTCAGATACTTTCATTTGTTTGAATGCTTTAATATATGTATTATATTGCACAGACTTCAAAATTAAATAAAATAAAATGTGGAGAGACTTCAATAATGCAAAGGAAGAGCAAAGATGTATATTCTGTGCAGTGCAATATTTATCAAAGCATTCAAGCACATGAAAGCACCAAGCACTAGATTAAACCCCCAGAGCTAGTTAATGAATCAAGCCTTTACTATAAAAAAAACATAATCTAAAGACTGTGTACTGAGTGCTGGGAGGAGAAAATTATCCTATACAGTAATTTCAAATACAATATTTTTATATATCTTGCCCATGTTTCATGCATTAGTCAAAAGCTACTCTTACTTCATACGGCTAGCCTAAGTTGCATGAATATTTGCTAAAATTGAAACAACAGTCAGTCTGGATTTTTTTACCCAAACTTTTGCAAAAGTTTTTGCTTTAACCACTTACATTTCTTCATACCTTACCTGCTTGCAGTTTCTACATTAGCATACAACATACAACTTACTGGCCAACCTGTCTCAGCTGTTGTCTCTACTGTAGCGATGGGCAAAGTCTTCGTTGGCATATCTAACATGTTAGGGATTTGCAGGGGGGAGGGTTGAAAATACCTGTCTGTTCAAATTGATTTTGTCTTTTTTTTTTTTTTTTTGCTTTGCCTGGTACAATTGACACATTTTCCTTTGGCAAACATCTATCAACAATATCAATGCCTTTGAACTTTGGTGTTGGAGAAGACTCCTGAGAATACCATGGACAGCCAAGAAAATAAACCAATGGAGCATTGAACAAATCAACCCAGAGTTCTCACTCAAGGCACAAATAACCAGGCTCAAATTGCCCTACTTCAGACACATTATGCGAAGACCCAGCTCTCTTGAAAAGGCTGTAATGCCAGGAAAGGTGGAAAGAAAGAGAAGAAGAGGACGACCAGCAGCAAGGTGGATGGACTCAGTTACAGAGGTGATGAGTGCACCATTGGGAGACTTGAAATAACAGGTTAGGGATAGATCATCATGGAGAAAATCTATGTGGTCGCTAGGAGTCGAAAATGAATTAATGGCACATAATCAATCAATCAATCAATCAAACCACATCTAGGAATAAGGCACGAGCTTGCAAGGCAGTGCACCTCAGCAATTAGTAGTTTGAAATCTCAAGCTGAGCATCAGTGATAGTTGTGGTCTTTTTAGCATTTGTCCCACTGAGTTGCAGGGTCTGCCCTTTGGCATTAAGCTTGCCTAGTTCTCACAGCAAAGCTATCTGTGCATGATGCAACCAGGGGTTTCTCATAAATCATTATAATTATTGCAACTAAAGAGTGCAGTAGTTTTAGCTAAAATTGGATTCCTCTTCCGAATCTTTATGCCCAAAACTGGACCCCAATTTTATACAGACATCCAGACACATTGGGAATTACTAATTAAAAAGGATTGGAAGCCTTTCACTGAAATTCCGCATTGCTAAGACTGCTCCAAAGTCACAGGTGGAAATGATCTCTTTGTCCTTGAAACCCTATTTCAAATTCTGTTATGTCACACCTTGTAGTAGTTGGTGTCCAAAAGTGCATCACAGTTAGGCTGCAGGTTCACAAGATTGGTCAGAAACTTTCCTTGTGCCTCATCCACCAATTTGAAAATATGGTCAACAATTATGTGTGAAAAATAAAACATAATTATACATTTAACATGCAATAAGGATATTGTATGCCCTGTGGCACCCTTGCAGGCTGCAGTAAATTAATATACTATAATTGGAGAACCCAGGAATGATCTGGCAGTGACTGGAAATACTAGAAATAAGCCTTCATCAACATTACATTATGCTTCCTTCCTTCCTTCCTTCCTTCCTTCCTTCCTTCCTTCCTTCCTTCCTTCCTTCCTTCCTTCCTTCCTTCTCTCAGAGAAGAACTAAGGCAACCTTTTAATAACACCAGTAATTACAGCTTGTCTGAAGAACAGTATTTTAACCAACAAAGCCAGTCTGCCACAGGGACCTTTGAAGGAAAATGGGCACCAAGCTAGTTCTGACACATGACCCTTATTTGGGGGGTGGGGGGTGGGAGCAGCTAAATCTGGGTGGCAATAAAATCCAGGAAGGATGGAAACACCACACTTGATTGCTGTAATTGTTGCTGGAGCAAATGGCCAGAAAATAATCACCAATTAACACTCCTCTTTTGTACAGTATTCCTTGCACTTTTTCACTTAACCAAATTACAAATGGAGCAATCTTCTCTTCCAGTGTAAGCACACCAGGCTTCTCCCACAGAATCCTGGGAATTGTAGTTAATAAAATTCAAATAATTCCTGGTTAGATATATTACCATCATTCCCAGATTGTTATGAAGAAGATGTCAGCCCTTTGAGTGAGGCCAGGTCAAGGAATAGACTCATAAGGACAACTGGAACTTTCATGTTGCAGGATTTAATAACAGAATCTTGAACGACTGCTAGAGAGAGATTGAAGATTATCATTCACTATTCATTCAAGTTATTCTACAGAAGAGGGGACAAGCTTTTTTGGCCTGGAGACCACACTTCTTTCTACTCTAGCTGGGGGCTACAGGGGGCATGGCTGGTGGTGTCATGTCATGCAGATGGTGGGAAGTAAAACCCTGACTTTTTTGCCCATGGCTTTGGAGGCTCTGAGGGATGAACATGATACCTCAAGCCCTGCTTAAGGCATGCATTTAGCCCTGTAACTCTTCCAGACAAGAAATATAACTGTCCCAAACAGGGGAAAAATGGTCTGATTTTGGCAGGCAGGGGTATTGTGGATGCCTTAAGACTCTGCAAGGTTTAAGGCACCAGCTTCACCATTTAAACCCTTCTCAACTTTCCAAAAATGAAAAATGGCCAACCATTTCAGCTCCACCTTCTCTGAATGAGTTCATGGAACACAGATGGGACACTGGGAACTGGACGCTTTATGTAAGACCAGCCCTGGTCTACGCTGTAGTTGAGCTTCCTCTTGCAAGGTTAGATACAGTATCTGAGCTTCCAAGAATCTATAGCTTTGCAAGGAAGAAGTCTCTTAGAGGTAGAAAAAGAGGGACAGGGGTTACTTTTGGCCCAACTTTTTGATTGAAAAAGGGAATTTCTCCATATATTGGGGGGCTAACCTGAAATAGAGAGCCAGTTTGGTGTAGTAGTTAAGGCATCAGGCTAGAATCCAGGAGACTGTGAGTTCTAATCCTGCCTGAGGCACAAAGCCAGCTGGGTGACCTTGGACCAGTCACTCCCTCTCAGCCCTAGGAAGGAGGCAATGGCAAACCACTTCTGAAAAACCTTGCCAAGAAAATTGCAGGGACTTCTCCAGGCAATTGCCAGGAAAGCAATTTACTTCTGCCATTTTGTTTATAAAGGAATCTTGATGGTAGATTTTGCCTTCCAAATTTGGAGCTCTCATTCCAAATTCAACAAGGGGACTCTAAACTATTCTGTGGGTCATGTGATGCCCTATAATCAGCATGTGTAGGACCTGGACATTCATGTCACATTTGTGTCTTTTGTACCTGTAAGACTTTATCTTTCCAAAGCTCTGTTTACATGTCTAGCAGAAATCCCATATGATTACTATTATGCCAGCCATGCTTAAAATGTATTGCATTATTTGATCTGAAAATCCATCAACCTAGTTTAATATGACATAGTGATGTTTAATTAAAATAGATGTCATAAATGGCAACAAGTTGATTGAGCTAATGTAATTTATTTTTGTAATTTAGCATGCTATGGATGTTTTCTAGTGTAGACAGTGCTGATTAGGGAATTCATAATCTTTAACTAAGTTAATGCTGGGAAAGACTGAAGGCAAAAGGAGAAGGGGACGGCAGAGGATGAGATGGTTAGATAGCATCACCGATGTAATGAACATGAATTTGAGTAAACTCCGGGAGGCAGTGGAGGACAGGAAGGCCTGGCGAGCTATGGTCCATGAGGTCACGAAGAGTCGGACACGACTAAACGACTGAACAACAACAAATCTTTAACTACATATATTTTCAGGTCTGTCAGATGCATAAATATTACTGTTCATGCTATTATTACTAGTAGTCAATATGTGGCCCTATAGATCAGTATGCTCCGTTCTAAGAACATTCTGATTGCACCATCATTTTTCCCAATATAATCATAAGATTCCATGTAAGAGATGCTGCTGCAGGGATATGTTGATTTGTTGTTGGTTGTTTTGTTTTTTACCTCAACTGCAAATTGTGCATAATTTTTTTCTATTGTTATGTGTTTTATGGTGTTTTAAACTGTTGTTAACCACCCAGAGTCATGAATTTGAGATTGGTGGCCGTATAAATTGCAATAGTAAGTAATTAAGTAATTAAATAAGTAAGTAAGTAAGTAGGAGGGAGGGAGGGAGAGATGATAGGTCAACTTTGGACTCAGAAGCAGGATCAGTCCTATTTAGTAATTGAATAAGAGGCCATCAGGGATGACCAGAGCTGTAGTTTTGATTGGAAGGCAAAAACTATCCCAAAAGAAGGCTATTGGAATCCACATCCATACCTATAATTTAAGAGATTTTTTTTAATAAAATGATGTATTGTTGGTATATGACACCAGAGAAATTATCAAAAATGTACAAAGCTACTTCAAACCAGTGTTGGAAATGTGAAAAACATGAGGCGACATTTTAACATGCTTGGTAGACTTGTGGGAAAGCTAAGAAATATTGGATACAAATTCATACAACAATGCAAAGGATTTTAAAGATAAATATTGTGAAGAAACCAGAACTCTTTTTATTGGGACTTATGGACAATGAACTAGAAAAGGCTCACAGTATATTGATTTTGTATATGGTAACGACAGCAAGACTATTGTATGTACAACAATGGAAGAATAATGAAATTCCCACAGTGGAGGAATGGATTGTGAAAACGTCAGAATTTGCTGAGATGGCAAAGATGACCTGTTTGCTCAGAGAAAAAAACAACAAAAAACTTTTCTGAAAGACTGGAAACGTTTTTGCCAAAATGTCTATGAAGGTTCTCAGTCATCCAGGTGGAATTGTCTGTAGCTTGAATCATGTCAACTGGATTTCTATTTTCTCAGTGGAAACGTTTCGCTCCTTATCCAAGGAGCTTCTTCAGTCTGAGCAAAGTTAGTAAGGGAATCCTTAAATATATTTCTAGGGTGGCTGTGTGACTTTGCACCTGGGGCTAGGTCATGGTTATTTTGAGATGTTATTTCTAAGTCCCTTTATCATCTAAAGGAGGATCGTTAAGATTACCATGCTGCTGTTGAGCTTACGAAATCGTCTTAATCTTCCTAGGCACAGAAGACAAAGCAGGGAGGAAAATAGGGGAAAGGTTGTGCCTGAGGCCCCCACCTCTATTCAAGGAAGGATTTTCCAGGTTGGCATAAATGGATTCCTTGACCCCTCTCTCAAACCACATCTCACATCTCAAACCACATCAAACCATAGGCCCACACACACACATAGACTCTACTTTCCCCCCCCCCAAGAATTAATGGATTAACTCTTGCTTATTTGATGAAGCAGGCAATTCTCTATGTTTTGCTTCCTGATTTTAAAGACCACAGATCTTTCTTACAATACGTTCCATACCAGCAAACTGGGTTAATGAATCTGTAATCAAATGGACTGTGTTCTTGATGAACAATGAAGCAGCAGCTTGAGGCTATTTAAAACTTATCCTCTGCAAGTTTCTCAGCCATTTTAAAATTATTATCATTATTATTATTATTATTATTATTATTATTATTATTATTATTTTAAGTTAAAATATTACATAGTGTTGGTACAATTTTAACTTGCCCATCATTTTTGGTAGAAGCTGTTGCCAAAATGCTTATCTCATTTATAAACAATGAAATGTCACCATTTCTTGATTCATTACGTTGCCTACACAACAATTTTATCAGAGACTTTCTCAATCAAAACTCTAGACCAGATATTATCATGCTAGCTATCCACTGAGATATTATCTAAGTATTTCCATTGTTTTGCAATAACTAATTTGTGTAGGAGAAGTAGAAACTGAATTAGTTTTTTACTTTGCCATTTTTGCTTTGACCGTCAAATATGTGTAGGAAGTCTAACTTGGGAGAAAATTCAATCTTCTGTTTAGTTACATAAAACATTTCATTAAACACTTTCTTCCAAACATCTAAAAATTTATCACATTCCCACCAGAGGTGAAAGAATGTTCCATTCAATTTATAGCCTCACAAGCAACTCACTGAATATTTAGAAGGTATACATGAAATTCTCATTGGAACTTGATGTCAGATATAGAAGTTTAAGATGTATTTCCTATATTGATGCTGATAAGAATCCTTCAGGCTGTCAGTGAGGCTGCCAAGAATTATCATGTACCTATTTTTCTAAATCTAAATCCTACGCTTCTTTTAGCCCTGCGGTAGATTTCCCATATTCTAGTTCAAATAAAAACAGATATATTTTTGAAATTATAACTTCAGGTTCTGTGAATTTCACCCCCCCCCCCAAAAAAAGAGGTAGATGTCTACAGATAGTCCTTGCTTAACAACCAGAAATGGGACTGGAATTTTGGTTGCTAAGCAAAGCAGTCATTAAGTGAATCCGACCTGATTTTATGATCTTTTTTGCAGTGATCATTAAGCAAATCACCACGGTCATTAAGCAAACCATGTGATCGTTAAGCAAATCATGTGGTTCCCCATTGATTTTGCTTGCTGGTAGCCAGCTGGGAAGGGGCGTGGTGGCTCAGCGGGTAAGATGCCAGGCTTGTAGATCGCAAGTTCAGAGGTTCGAATCCCTAGCCCTGCGTGCGGAGTGAGCTCCCGCACTAGCTCCAGCTCTTGCCAACCTAGCAATTCGAAAGCATGCAAATGCAAGTAGATGAATAGGTACCACTTCGGTGGGTAGGTAACAGCGTTCCGCGCATGTCATGCGGCCACATGACCGTGGAAGCGTCTTCGGACAACGCTGGCTCTTCGGCTAACAAACGGAGATGAGCACCGGCCCCTAGAGTCGGACACGACTGCACAAATGTGCGGGGGGAACCTTTACCAGGTCAAAAATGGCAATCATGTGACCATGGGACACTGCAACAGTCATAAAAGCAAACCTGTTGCCAAGCACCCAAATCATGACCACGTGACCACAGGGACAGTGCAACGGTTGTAAGTGTGAGGATCGATCATAAGTCATTTTTTTCAGCACCGTTGAAAGTCCGAACCATCACTAAACAAATGGTTGTTAAGCGAGGACTACCTGTATTTGCAATGCCCATCCTATTTTTATCTTGGCATATTGAGTTGATCTGACACTACAAAAGCCATGCCTTTTTGTTCTAACTGTTGTTTAACTTGCCCTAAATTGTAAGTATATAAAGAGGTTTTTACAGCAAATCTATCAACACAGGAAGGGGTTGGGTGTAAAAGGGTTTTATTTATCAGCCAGCTTATCACAGAGCCTGATGCTGAATTAAGGCTGAGAATGAGTGGCTGGCCCAAAGTCACCCAGCTGGTTTCTGTGCCTAACAGAGGACTAGAAGCTGGTCTCCCTGCTGTTAGTGTGGCACATTAACCTCTACACCACGCTGACTCATTGCCATACTGCATACTTACTTCACCTTTTCTCCTTCCAGCCGGGCTACAGTTTGTGTTTAATCTGCCCTCAAAATGTTCATTATTAATGGTTTAAAATTGTAATTGATGATGATGATGATGATGATGATGATGATTCAGTGATTTACCTGTGAATCTTCAGTTTGAACCGATAATGTTACCTAGCCTAGTAATGAAACGTCTGCAACAACTGAGCTCAGAGAAGACCAACGAACCCAACAGTCTTCAATTTCTTGTTATAAAGAGCAAAAATGGATGTTCCTTTGAATATGTGTATCTATAGTCAAATACCACTGGGTGGTATTTGCAAAGATGTTCAAGTGGTCCTTTAGGTCAGAGGTAGCTAGCATAGCATCTATTGTCACCAATGTGCCTCAGGCTGTTTCAACGATACCCTACAGGCCTTCTGCCCCTCATGATTTTTTAAAATATGCTTTTAAGAATTTTTTAAAAAAAGAATTTAACATCCATCTCACTAAGATGGTAAAAAGCATCCTGGGATTAATTCACCTTTTCATAAAGAGATAGGCATGTCATTTTTTTGAGAGTGCACACTCATGATGATTGATGATTATGTGCCATCTAGTTGGTGCTGACTCTTAATTACCACGTAGACAGAATTTCTCCAGGATAATCTCTGTATTCACTAGATGCTCAAAATTGTATATATGCTTTTAACTCAGAAAGATTGCCTATCCCTGTCTTAAATAACATAAAATGAAGAACAAGTGGGATTCAGATGATCATGAGGCTGGAGGTAACTCATTTATTGTACATGACTATACTATTCAGATTTTTTTTCTTTTGTTGTTGTTGTTCAGTCGTTTAGTCGTGTCCGACTCTTTGTGACCCCATGGACCACAGCACGCCAGGCCTTCCTGTCCTCCACTGTCTCCCGGAGTTTACTCAAATTCATGTTCATTGCATCGGTGATGCTATCTAACCATCTCATCCTCTGCCGTCCCCTTCTCCTTTTGCCTTCAGTCTTTCCCAGCATCAGGGTCTTTTCCAGTGAGTCCTCTCTTCGCATTAGGTGGCCAAAGCTTTGATTTATTCTTTTTTCCTTGTAGCTCAGCATGCTGGACAAACCCAGTCCTCTTAGTTGTTCAGCATAATGTGGGAATGCAGAAACCTGGTTAATTCAGTAACCAGGTTAAGTGGGTTGTCTGAACATGGCCAACAAGTGTGTGTGTGAGAGAGAGAGAGAGGGAGAGAGTGTGTGTGGGCATGCAGTCTCAGCTCCTTCCTGCAAAAGAAGCATACTGCGCAGAGCATACCTAGTAAAAAGGTTAATGGAATATAAATAAATATGAACAAAACAGTTGTTGTTCAGTCGTTTAGTCATGTCCAACTCTTCGTGACCTCATGGACCATAGCACGCCAGGCCTTCCTGTCCTCCACTGTCTCCCGGAGTTTACTCAAATTCATGTTCGTTACATCGGTGATGCTATCTAACCATCTCATCCTCTGCCCTCCCCTTCTCCTTTTGCCTTCAGTCTTTCCCAGCATCATAAAAGCAGGAGTACATGATAGAGATGGATTACATTGTCTTCCCTCTCTTCTTCCTTCTTTCCGTGATAAGTCTGTTTACCAAGGACAGAACCAGTAAGTTTGCAGAAGATGGCAACCCTTCTTTGCCCTTCTCATGTACCCTGTTAGGTTGCTTTTCATTCCTCCTCACCAGGCCAGAGCGAGAAGAGGACAATCAAGTGAGCAAAAGGACAGAGAATTTTAAAGAATTAGAGCCTGGAGCAAATGCTGACTGCTGCTGCTCTGAGCGGGAGACTCCTGACTTTCTGAACCTGATATCCAGCGCCCACTTGTTGCTGGTTGGTCAGGGCGGGGGGTGAGAGAGACCTTTACACCCACCGACCTTATGCTTGTATGCCGGCTGTTGGAGCCCCCCGGACGGAATTGCGGAGTTGCGGAGCTGTGGAGGTGCGGAGCGTGGCAGCCCTGGCGGATTTCTGCGCTGACTGCCTACTACGCTGACTGCCTATGCTGACTCGAATGCTGACTGTGGCTGCTCCGAGGGGGGAGACTCCTGACTTTCTGAGACTTTCTGACTCTCTGAATCTGACATCCAGCACCCACTTGCTGCTTGTTAGTCAGGGGTTTTGGGGAGAGAGACTTTTAGATCCCCCCCCCGGCTTTGTATGCCGGTTGTTTGGAGCCCCCCGGACGGAGTTGCGGAGCTGCGGAGTTGCGGAGTGCGGCGGCCCTGGCGGACTCCTATGGACTTTTGGGGCATGGGAGAGCTTGGTGCGGCAGATTGTTTACCATCTGGCACAGTTTGCTCCTGCAGCTCAGCTCCTGCAGCTCACAGGAGAACTAGGCAGAGCGACGGAGCATGTGGCTTTTTACAACCTTGGACTTATGCATGCTTTGGCAGACACCTTTGGCGGCTTTCGCGAGGGGGGGGCCTGGCGGGGCGGGAGCTTGGTTCCCTGGTTTTGCTGTGCCGGTCCCGGCAGGCCCAAGTGTATAACAACGGTGCTAGTTGGCATGGAGGGCCTGGAGAAAAAACCTCGGAGCAGCGAGACAACAACGAAACGCGGAATGTGGAGCGTTTCTCCGGTGGTTTTGGCATGCTTCCCCATGAAAATTTAACAACACGATAATTTTTAACATCTTAAATTGTCCCCATTCATTTAGAGGCGGCAGGGAGTTGGTAGGGTCCCCGGGTATGTGAATGAGGGTTTCCCTGAGTGTGAGAGAGTCAGGGGAGCCCAAGATTGTGTGAGTTTATGTATGAGTGCCCACCCCTGAGTGAGAGACAGAGGGTGGGCAGGAGTGTTTGGTGCCCCCTGACCTAGTGAGAGGGGGTGAGGGGGCAGAGTATATGTTGGAAGGTGGTGGGGCCCTCCTGGTGCCGAGAGCGGAAGCTGGTGCACTGGGGGGCCTGTCATCACCTAGGGACGAGTGGGTATGAGAGATGTGTGCATGGAGGGGACCCTTATGTCAACCCAGGGTTCCGGAGGTTCAGGAGTGGAGGCATCTGGGCCTGGAAACTCTGGGGGCAGTAGGGCGGGTTGCCCCATTGAAGTGGTGACAGGTAGGGGACGTTATGGCGGGAACCGTGGGGCAGGCCATCTTTGGGGAAGACGCCCCCGATGTTTGTTATCGGTGGCGTGTTCCGGCCCCTCAGGTTCAGACCCAGGCCCTGGTCAAAAGATCCTCGAATGCCCTGGCTTTCGGCTGTTGCTACTTAACGCCAGGTCCGTTAATAACAAAGCCCCCCTCATATGTGACTTGGTCACGGAAGAGGGGGCAGACCTGGTATGTATTACTGAGACCTGGTTGGGCACAGAGGGAGGAGTAGCACTCTCGGAGATGTGCCCGGCCGGGTTTCAGGTGTAGCATCAGCCGAGACCTCGGGGCAGGGGAGGAGGGGTGGCGGTTGTAATCCGGGAGTCTCTGATGGCCTTCAGGGGTCCTGCTCCACAAGTGGCCGGGTGTGAGACCTTGTTCTTCAAGTTGGGTTTTCGAGAGAAGTTGGGGGTGTTGCTGTTGTACCAGCCTCCCTGCTGTGTAGCAACCTCCCTGCCCGAGCTGTTGGAGGCTGTCTCAGGGTTGGCAGTGGAGTTCCCTAGACTTATGGTTCTGGGGGACTTCAATCTGCCTTCCCTGGGACGTGCCTCAGATACAGCTCGGGAGTTCATGGCTACCATGGCAGCCATGGGCCTATCTCAGATTATTCGAAACCCGACTCGAGACAGTGGCCTCACTCCGGACTTAGTTTTCTTGTCGGAGCAGTGGCAAAGTGATCTGAAGGGAGAGTTAGATCTATCCCCATTGTCATGGTCAGATCACGCCCTGGTGGCCCTGAGATTTTCCTATGCCGCCCCACTCCGCAGGGAGGCAGGACCCATTCGAATGGTCCGCCCCCGGCGACTAATGGACCCTGTGAGGTTTCAGAAGGAGCTGGGGGTTATTTCCGAGGATCTATTGTACGGTCCAGCGGAGGCTCTGGCCGCAGCCTGGAACAGGGAGGCGGCCGGAGCCTTGGACAGGATCGCACCTGTGCGGCCTCTCTTGCCACATCTGACCCGATACTCCCCGTGGTTTACGGAGGAGTTAAGGGTCTTGAAGAGGGCTAAGAGACGCCTAGAGCGCCGCTGGAGAAAAACAAAGACTGAATCTGACCGAACACAAGCTAGAGTCGCAGTTAAGGCCTACCTTGTGGCGGTAAGAGCGGCGAAATGTCAATATTTCTCCGCTCTTATTGCATCCGCAGAATGCTGCCCGACGGCCCTGTTTAAGATAACACGATCTCTTTTGAGTAGGGTGGAGCCTAGGACCCACCTGCAGGGCCGTGCGGAAGAATTTTCTGAGCATCTGCAGGATAAAATCGCTCAGATTCGATCTAGGTTGGACTCCAAGCGTGAAGCAGAGTCTGGGGAGATGCCGAGGGAACGTCATTACCCGGTTATCTGGGATCGGTTTGATCCTGTTGGGCCTAAGGAAGTGGACAGGATCCTCCGGACTGTAAGGGCCACCACATGCCATCTTGACCCTTGTCCTTCCTGGCTAGTGCAGGCAGCCAGGGAGGTTACATCAGGTTGGGTCCGGGCGATGGTTAATACATCCTTGGGGGAGGGGGTGTTTCCAGATGCTTTTAAGGAGGCACTGGTGCACCCCCTCCTCAAGAAGCCGTCGCTGGACCCCACCGTATTGGACAAATTTTGTCCTGTCTCCCACCTCCCCTTTTTGGGGAACGTGGTTGAGAAGGTGGTGGCGCTGCAGCTCCAGAGGATTCTGGATGAAACGGATTATCTGGACCCCTTTCATTCGGGTTTCAGGCTGGGATATGGGGTGGAAACTGCATTGGTTGCACTTATGGATGATCTCTGGCGAGGGCGGGATGGAGGGAGTGCGTCCATCCTGGCTCTCCTTGATCTCTCAGCGGCTTTCGATACCATCGACCATGGTATTCTTTTGGGACGGCTCGAGGAGTTGGGGGTGGCTGGCGTAGTTCTGCGTTGGTTCACCTCCTTCCTCGGGGGCCGGTCCCAATCAGTAGTAATCCCGCCCCCTCGTTTGTGGGGTGCCGCAGGGTTCGGTTCTCTCACCTCTCCTATTTAATATCTATATGAAACCGCTGGGTGAGATCATCCGTCACCATGGGATGAGATATCATCAGTATGCTGATGATACACAGTTGTACATCTCCATCCCAGGTGAAGTAAGTGATGCGGTGGCCGCCCTTTCTCAGTGCCTGGAGGCTGTGGGGGTCTGGATGGGGAACAACAGGCTTCAGCTGAACCCTGGTAAGACGGAGTGGCTGTGGATTGATGGTTCTTCTGGATCTGGGAAATTATCATCTTTGGTTCTGAATGGGGTTGCACTTCCCCGTTCAGAATCAGTGCGGAATCTGGGGGTCCTTCTGGACTCACGACTCCTGCTCGAGGAGCAGGTGGCAGTCGTGGCCAGAAGGGGCTTTGCGCAACTTCATGTTGTGCGCCAGTTATGCCCTTTCCTGGATCAGGAATCCCTCCGTACAGTCACTCATGCCCTGGTCATCTCCCACATAGACTACTGCAATGCGCTTTACATGGGGCTACCCTTGAAGAGTATCCGGAAGCTACAACTGGTCCAGAATGCGGCTGCGCGTGCAGTTATTGGTGCCCCTAGATCGGCCCATGTGACACCTCTGCTGCGCCAGCTGCACTGGGTGCCAGTATGCTTCCGGGTGCAATTCAAGGTGTTGGTTTTGACCTTTAAAGCCCTACATGGCATGGGACCAGGGTATCTGAGGGACCGCCTCATCCCCATAACTTCAAACCGTCCCACTCGATTATGTAGAGAGGGCATGCTCCGGACCCCGTCGGTAAGGGAGTTTCGTTTGGCGGGGTCCAGAAGGCGGGCCTTCTCGGCAGTGGCGCCTGCCCTTTGGAACAACCTGCCCCCGGAGGTGAGGCAGGCCCCATCGCTCCTGTCCTTCCGGAAGAACCTAAAGACCTGGTTTTGCCGCCTCGCGTGGGATGGGAACAAGAATAGTTCTTCGTGGGGATGGCTGGTGCCATAAAGCCCTTTTAAAGATCGTGGGCTGCCTTCTTGGATTTTCTACTTAATTTATAATAATAATTAATTGTATATTGTATTTTTATGTGTTTTTACAATAGAATTTTAACCTCTATGTGTGTAAACCGCCCAGAGTCCCCTTGTGGGCGATGGCGTGGTGATAGAAATCGAAATATAAATAAATAAATAAATAAATAAATAAATATAAATAAAATGGCATTTCAAAATTGACCATACACTTTGTGGAGAGAGAAATTGAGTGGACGGTTTCTCCAGCAGAAGGAGAAATTCTTCTACAATTTCTTACGAGTAGGATTCCTCATTAATGGTGACTGTAACACCATGACAGAAATGGCCCCATAGAAGCAGAGGTTTTCCTCTGGGTTCTACCTGAAGTAGGGGAAATTGGGAAGATGACTGCAAAATGAAAGACAGAGCATTTATCCACATACAGCCCCCTTGCAGGAAGCACATCACAATCCATCTTAATCCCTTAAGAATTTCTCCAAATTTCCTTTCTCTCTCGAAAGCATTTCAAGGGCAAATTCTCTTGACTTAAATGCCATGCGAATTGGGAGGCACATAATCCTGGGGAAATTCTCTGCTCAGCACTTAAAAAAAAGGAAAGAAAGAAAGATATGCAATTGTGGATCCCCTATTGTTCCCTGTAGTTGTGCCCTAACAGGTTTATTGTAGCAAACGTGTTTGTAAATTAGAATCCATTTAATCAGAGACATGAAGTGGAATCCTCTGTTGGACATAAAAACTACAACTGTGCTAAAACTGAAGTTTATTCTTGCAGTTTATGAGCAAAATTCACATTATGTTTTATGACCGCAAGGCTTAATCACTGACACTTGTTCCCAGAACTCCCACTTCACTATCTCTTCGCTTAAACATTTCTTCAAAACCCACCTTTCTGTAAAGCCACCTTGCTCTTATCTCAAACTGAACAAAAGCCTGTGCATTTGCTCATTTGAGGCCTCCCTTTTCACTGTTGAGGGAATAGCGTGCAGACATAAAGTCCCCCTCCCTGCTTTCCTAAGGTAATCCAGGCAGAAAGAGCTTTTAGAGGGAAGCTTTCAATCTGGGAAATGCAACAAGAAAGAGAAAGAAAGAAAGAAAGAAAGAAAGAAAGAAAGAAAGAAAGAAAGAAAGAAAGAAAGAAAGAAAGAAAGAAAGGAAGGAAGGAAGGAAGGAAGGAAGGAAGGAAGGAAGGAAGGAAAGAAAGAGAAAGGAAGGAAGGAAGGAAGGAAGGAAGGAAGGAAGGAAGGAAGGAAGGAAGGAAGGAAAGGAAAGGAAAGGAAAGGAAAGGAAAGGAAAGGAAAGGAAAGGAAAGGAAAGGAAAGGAAAGGAAAGGAAGAAAGGAAGGAAGAAAGAAAGGAAAGAAAGGAAGGAAGGAAGGAAGGAAGGAAGGAAGGAAGGAAGGAAGGAAGGAAGGAAGGAAGGAGGAGGGAGGGAGGGAGGGAGGGAGGGAGGGAGGGAGGGAGGGAAGACATATTGGGCACATTACACAAAGACCCAGCTCTCTGGAGAAGGCTCTAATGCTTGGAAAGGTGGAAGGAAAGAAGAAGAGGACGATCAGCAGCAAGGTGGATGGACTCAATTACAGTGGCAGTGGGTGCATCATTGGAAGATCTGAAGAGTAGATACCATCTTGAGGGCACATAATCAATCCTACAAAGCTCTAGTACAGGGCTTTCCAAACTTTTAATGTTGGTGACACACCTTTTAGCCATGCATAATTTCGTGACACAGTGAGGGGTCCCCGCCCCCTGGGCCACGCAATTGGCTCCTGGCTCCAAACCCCGCCCCCGGCCCACGTGATTGGCTCTCGGCTCCAAACCCTGCCCCCGGCCCACGCAATTGGCTCCTGGCTCCAAACCCCGCCCCCAGCCCACACGATTGGCTCCCGCCTGCACCCCCCACCCCCCAGCGTGTGGCCTAGTCACATCCCTGCCCCCCCTAGTTGCGGCCCTGCCGGGCTGGCACCTTACCTGGGTTCTGCAGCGAGAGCTGAGCACGGAGCAGGGACCAGCGGTGCGGCAAGGGCTGGGCGGGACTCCACGTGGTGCATGGCCTCCTCTTCCGGGTTCCCCCACAACACACCTGGGCCCTGGACGCAACACAGCAGTGTGTCGCAACACACAGTTTGGAAAGGTACCGTATTTTCCGGCGTATAAGACGACTGGGCGTATAAGACGACCCCCAACTTTTCAAGTTAAAATATAGAGTTTGGGATATACTCACCGTATAAGACCTCTCCTGGCCAAGTGCAGCCACTCGCCGGAACGCAGCCCCCAGGGAAGAGCAGGAGGACGAGCGCGGGGCGGCGTACTGCATTGGGTCCCGTCGCTCCATGGAGAAACGTGGGGAAGGGGGAGCGAGCTCCGTTCCCTCGGAGCAGCCTTGGGAAGGGAGGGGGCAAAATGCAGTGGCTCCACGACGGGCTCCAAAGTCGCCCACAACACTCAACGGGCGCCTCGCTTCACCTCACCTCGCCTTGCCTTCCCTTCCCTTCCCCTCCCAGCCGCGCTTTCAATGGAGCGGGCCCCCAGAATTGGCCGCGTTTCCCACCAGGCTTCCCTTTCCCCAACCGCTGCTCTTGCTGCCGCTGCTTTTAGCGTCGCTGGTGCCGCTCAGCGAACTACCTTTTTCCCCGGCAGCCTGAAGGCACGTGAAGTCCCGAGGGCTCTTTTGCTCTTCCCGTTTGGATCCCGGGCCACGGGTGTCCATGGGGGTGGGGGACAATAAATTCAAGATGGCAGTCAGAACTCTGGGATTGTGGCCGTTCTCTTGCCTTTTTCACACACACACACACACGTACATCGCTGCTTGTAGATTCAGTTGTGCTGAGTGAAGGTGTCCAGCTCACATCCAGCCAGTGAACTTCCATCGTTTTTTTGTTACGTAGTTCGCTGAGCGGCACCAGCAATGCTAAAAGCAGCGGCAGCAAGAGCAGCGGTTGGGGAAAGGGAAGCCTGGTAGGAAACGCGGCCAATTCTGGGGCCCCGCTCCATTGAAAGCGCGGCTGGGAGGGGAAGGGAAGGGAAGGGAAGGCAAGGCGAGGTGAAGCGAGGCGCCCGTTGAGTGTTGTGGGCGACTTTGGAGCCCATCGTGGAGCCACTGCGTTTTGCCCCCTCCCTTCCCAAGGCTGCTCCGAGGGAACGGAGCTCGCTCCCCCTTCCCCACGTTTCTCCATGGAGCGACGGGACCCAATGCAGTACACCGCCCCGCGCTCGTCCTCCTGCTCTTCCCTGGGGGCTGCGTTCCGGCGAGCGGCTGCACTTGGCCAGGAGAGGTCTTATACGGCGAGTACCATATTTTCCGGCGTATAAGACGACACCCGGCGTATAAGACGACCCCCGACTTTTGAGAAGATTTTCCTGGGTTAAAAAGTCGTCTTATACGCCGGAAAATACGGTATGCTCTAGTAATAATGTAGATCTTCAAGAAGAAGCTGCAATCCATATATTCATGTGAGATAAGCCTCTTGTTCATCGCATGATGTAATTTTTCATCACAAGATGTCATAAGTGGGGTCTTGCAGTGGTGTGCAATTTCAATATATCCTGTGCCAGTGACATTACAGCCTATAGACAGAAAAATGCTCTTTCAAGACATGAACACCAGTTTAAAAACTGCAATATATCACTGTCTTGTACCTGAAAGGGTGGCCAGTGCTCTCATTAGGATTTTTTTTTTTTTTTGGTCATTTCCCAACTTGCACATTCTGTCATCAGCATGCCGGCATGCTTAGGTAAAGAAGCCCAACAGCAATTCATAGCAAACTCAGAAACTCTAGGAAAAGCAAGAATATTTGCTTAGGTGCAGTAACTCATTTGTTCAGCTATTGTCCAGAAAAGGTAAGCACTAATTAGTTGGTGGTTCCCAGTGAGCTCTATAGAATCTCAAACATGTAGATGTGCCCATATTCATATTGTTTCATGATGTCCAAGTAGATCTGAAAATAGTCAAAACAGCCAGATGAGTTTTCTCTCTCTCACTCTCACTCTCTCTCTCTCTCACACACACACACAGAGACACACACACACGTATCCACACAGAAAAACACACATTGGGCACCTCTTTATAGAATGTTCAAAAACATCTCTCCTCAATCAGTGATCATTTTGCTAAAAGGGATTTGATGTTCTTCACATTCTTTCCTTTCCCTATTTCAGCTCTTACTTGTCTTTCTTGGTCACAGAAACAAAAAACTGTGGAGTCCTTGGTGCTCTCTGAGCTTGGTCATTTGCTTGCAGACGTTTCATTACCCAACTAGGTAACATCATCAGTGACTCGCATTGATGATATTACCTAGCTGGGTAATGAAATGTCTGCAGGCAAAGGACCAAGCTCAGAGAGCAGCAAGAACTCCACAGTTCAACCCTGAGCTACAGATATTCTCTTCTATTGAAATAAAAAACTATAAGGAGTGGACTCTCCTTACCTTGCCCAGACTGTTCAGTGGACCAGTGGTGCAGTTGAGTAGCTTTAGGCTCTTGACTTAAGGGTCCTCTGGACAGTGGCCATGAGGGTGCTTTTTATATGATAATGGGTGTTCTTCCAGTTCCTTCAAAACATAGTGTACACTTGGAAACCATTTTGCTCATTCTCTTAAGTGAACATCTGCCTCCAAGGCCTACCCTGATGGCATCATGAAGCAGAACCTCCACATGGAGAAGTGGAATATCACAGAAATTGATCATTGGCAAACAAAAGAGAAAAGTCCTTGGACTTCACTCCAGCTGCCTCCTCTGTAGGTGACAATCTATTACTGCTTTACTTACTTTAAATTAGAAAAAAAGCTGTTATGCTCCTTTTGGGGTCGATCCTCAGACCAGGGACCCAAAGTAGAAGGAGGTTAAGAGGCCTTTGACGATGACTCCGCATGGAAGGAAGCTAACGAGGAGCCTAACTGCGGGTAGGGAAAGAAGGTGGCAATGATATAGGAGTATTCTGGGACTGAAAGGAAGTGTTGAGGGCTGGATTTGGCCTGCAGGCTTTCAACCCTGTGTCCCTAATTGTAACACTGACATGCGTGCAGCCAACCGATTTCTCATGTCAAGTTTGGAGCTGCCCCAACTCAGTGCTGAAATACAACAGCTGTCAGAGGCTCCTGAGTAATTTTCTTTTAATTAAGGAAAAGGTCTTGAGCTGCAACAGAGAAGCACTGAGGTCAGTAATAGCATATGCTTGGAGCCTGAACATGTGTGTCTAATTCTTATAGGCAACAGGCATGGGTTCGCTAGGCCTGAAGAGTAATGCCTGCTACAGCGCACTTGGGAGGAAGGGTCACTCTTGAGACAAATCACACTTTCCATTTTCTTTCATGTCCTTGCTTCTAAAGCAGAAGATGCCCCCAGGTTTAGCTTCAGTTATGGTTACTCTGTGGGTACTTCCATGCAATAAAAAGGCAGTATGTTTGTCACTGCCATTTTCAAATATACTTTCTTGACTTCCTGGTCTAGCCCTGGCATTCCTTGTTGGTCTTCCGTCCAAATATTCCAGCCAGGCTTGACCCTGCTTAGCTACTGAGTCCACCTACTGAGACCTTTCTTTCCTAGAAGCTGCTTATTTGAAACAGGAGGGTGCCAATCACCAAGTGGGATTATATGTCCTATAGCCTAGGATGGCTACCCCACCATGAAATTTTAAGCATGTGGTATTTCTCATATTCTATCTGCAAAAATAAATGAAGTGGGATGTTCCTACTTTGATCTTGGATTGGTGGTTGTTGTTCAGTCGTTTAGTCGTGTCCGACTCTTCGTGACCTCATGGACCATAGCACGCCAGGCCTTCCTGTCCTCCACTGTCTCCCGGAGTTTACTCAAATTCATGTTCATTGCATCAGTGATGCTATCTAACCATCTCATCCTCTGCCGTCCCCTTCTCCTTTTGCCTCCAGTCTTTCCCAGCATCAGGGTCTTTTCCAGTGAGTCCTCTCTTCGCATTAGGTGGCCAAAGCTTTGATTTATTCTTTTTTCCTTGTAGCTCAGCATGCTGGACAAACCCAGTCCTCTTAGTTGTTCAGCATAATGTGGGAATGCAGAAACCTGGTTAATTCAGTAACCAGGTTAAGTGGGTTGTCTGAACATGGCCAACAAGTGTGTGTGTGAGAGAGAGAGAGAGGGAGAGAGTGTGTGTGGGCATGCAGTCTCAGCTCCTTCCTGCAAAAGAAGCATACTGCGCAGAGCATACCTAGTAAAAAGGTTAATGGAATATAAATAAATATGAACAAAACAGTTGTTGTTCAGGAGTTTAGTCACGTCCGACTCTTCATGACCTCATGGACCATAGCACGCCAGGCCTTCCTGTCCTCCACTGTCTCCCGGAGTTTACTCAAATTCATGTTCGTTACATCGGTGATGCTATCTAACCATCTCATCCTCTGCCCTCCCCTTCTCCTTTCGCCTTCAGTCTTTCCCAGCATCAGGGTCTTTTCCAGTGAGTCCTCTCTTCGCATTAGGTGGCCAAAGTATTTGAGCTTCAGCTTCAGTATCTGTCCTTCCAATGAGCAGTCAGGGTTGATTTCCTTTAGGATTGACTGATTTGACCTCCTTGCAGTCCAAGGGACTCTTAAGAGTCTTCTCCAGCACCACAGTTTGAAAGCATCAATTTTTCGGCGCTAAGCCTTCCTTATGGTCCAACTCTCACAGCCATACATTACTATTTTGGTTGGTTGGTTCATACCACACACTAAATTGCATACAGTATAAACAAACTATGTTTTGGTTTAGCATGATGGTGACCCCAGCTACAAAGTCAACTTAACTGTTTACTTTCTTATCCCCATGCTCAGCATTTCAATGGCAGTTTGATCACCTCATCTTCTGCATAGTTATTTATGGGAGATAAAAAACAATGTATTACTATAATTTCATAAAATGAATTACAGTAAAACGACAAACAGTAAAACGACAAACTCTGTGGTGTTAAATTGTAGAGGTGTCTTCAAGGTAGAGGTGTCTTCAAGGTCTTCATCACGCATCAAATCCACTTATCCAATATTATTATTGATTCTTCCTAGGAAGAGATCATTTCAGTGAACAAGTTACAGGGAACTGTCAGTTGTACTGTCCTTGGTTATATCTATAATGTAATAAGCTGTCTCTTAAATGATTCATGACCTAACCTGAAAGATGTCTCAACTTCCCCCCCAAAGATAACATTTATTTAGTTATTTCCTTCCTATTACTATTCTATACATTCCTGTCTACTATAATAAAGTTCAAACTAAAAAAAACATATAAATTGTCTACCATTATAATTGATAATACAGCAATTTTAATAATCTTAATCATGTCAAACCCAAAACCAGACATTTTTTTATTATACCTTAATAATCTTAATCCAAATCGTTAAAGATAAATGAAATCAGCCAAACCCTTAATGCAATCCAGTTAAATATTCTTAAACCCTTAAAAGTAAAGGTAAAGGTTCCCCCCGCACATTTGTGCAGTCGTGTCTGACTCTAGGGGCCGGTGCTCATCTCTGTTTGTTAGCTGAAGAGCCAGCGTTGTCCGAAGAAGCTTCTATGGTCATGTGGCTGGCATGACACGTGCGGAACGCTGTTACCTACCCACCGAAGTGGTACCTATTCATCTACTTGCATTTGCATGCTTTCGAATTGCTAGGTTGGCAAGAGCTGGGGCTAGTGCGGGAGCTCCGTCACACGGGGCTAGGGATTCGAACCTCCGAACTTGCGATCTTCCAATCGACAAGCCTGGCGTCTTACCCACTGAACCACCACGCCCCTACCCTTATCCCACTTCAAAATAGACCAAAGCATTTACATACTGTATCCCCACAATACATACAGAGCTTTTTTCTTAAACAAATCAAACAGCCCAACTGCCCCCCTCAAAAAATCCAACTTTACTTCAGGAAACCACCCATATATAATAAACCCTTCTTTTCCAAGGCACTCCATCAAAAGATCCACTTCACTTATGGCTTGCAACTCGATCTCTCCCTTTAATTTCTTCAACTCAACTATCCAATCTTCATCCAAGATCTCAGCAGAAGTTGAAGAGACATTCCTGTCGCTGTTAAATTACTCAGTTTCATCCACGACATCCCCAACCATATGAGACATTTTAAAACTCATATTTTCCACAATGTCCTGAATGCCTTGCATAAAAACTTGGTAAGAATCAGAAAGAATCTGCTTAAAATCTCAATGGAAGTCAGAGAAAGTCTGTATAAGGTCCTCCATGTCTCAAGCAGTAGATTATGGTGTCCCCTAGGAGTTTAACCAGCAAAAGTCAAAGATATGAAGGAACGTGTTTACTTAAGTGAAAGTGAGATTAGCAGGCAATTCCCCAAGGAAAGGAGAAGCAGAAAACTGAAAGTTCAAAACAGCCGATTCAATGTGTAGGAAAATGCTAGTTTCTTCAAATTTAGTACAAAAATAATAACAGGCAGACAATTATTTACTCTCAGTCCTCCTTAATATTTGGATGGAAAACAAGCCAAAACTTAAAAAGAATTTTTAAAAATTAACCCCAAAAATAACGATAAGCACCAAGAGACCCCACTTCTCCTTGCTGTAGAAAGCCTCTCTTAGGGTACATATACTTAAAAAAATATAAATTGGGTGATTTAGAAATGGGGTGGCCGGTCTTAGTGTCTCTTTAAGGCTACAGCGTGGCTTGGAAATGGTGATGTCCCAGCCTCCCGGCTAGCTCTTACTAGATGAATGCGAACGCTGTTTGCAATCTTCTGGCTGCAAGCAGCCATCCGAAGGACAGATGGGATAATTCCGAATGTTTTCCTTTCCCGGAAAAACATTCCTGGGCTTCAGGAAAAGCCTGCCTGAGCCTGAAAAAAACTGCCATGTTGTCAGTTCTGCCCGCGAAGCCCGTGGGCACAGCTGTTCAGTCCGCCATGTCCCCACCGGAAGTCCTTTCTTTGTCTTTCTTAAGGCTATTGACTTCTCTCTGCCCTCTCACCCAATAGCAAAAAGGAGTTACTGATTTCCTACTGGATGCCCCATATTTACTAATATGTAGTGTTGAACTTCAGCTCCACTTTTTATGGAATCACACTAAAAAGAAACAGAAAGCTGTCTTTCTGGAAGAGTTGTTGCTTCCATTAGCAAATTGGCAATGATAGTTTAGCAAACCAGTGTCTATAAAGAGCCTCAAGGTTTTTGTCTGGGCCTTTGGTGCTTTCATGACATAAAGAGACATTCTGAAAGTCTTCCATCTGAGCATTCTCCTTGCTTCAGGCGACAGATCTTCCCTATTCACTTCAACAAGCCACTTGGTAATGCTAAACTCCATTAATAATTTCCCCCTCTCTTAGCCAGTGTTTAGACGGTGCCACTGGGACTGGTTATGAGATGCCTTAGAGGCATCATCACTACCCAGATGGTACCCAGGCTATTATCTTCTTAACATGTCAGGATGAGAGGAGCAGCTTTCCCTGTTTGACATGGGTACGCAGTAGACCTTCCTCAACCTTGGCAACTTTAAGATGTGTGGACTTTAACTCCCAGAGGTGGTGGCTGGGGAATTCTGGGAGTTGAACTCCACACATCTTAAAGTTGCCAAGGTTGAGAAACACTGGTGTAGAGAGTAAGGAAGATGACCTTGATGGAACTATGCAGAAATTGTTACCTAGGCAAAAGGGGCTGAAACATTTTTTAAGCTGAGAAATGAGATAACGTTCAGAAGCAGATCAGGCAGATACCTCCTTAATTCACAGGAGTATAAGAAGGGGGAGGAGGTACCGCACAATCAGACTTGCCATATACTGTTATTATAGCCAATCTCAATAAAAGTCGTTTTAACCTTCCTATGGAGTTGATGTCCTGGTCTGGTCTACCTAGTGAGATTGACACATGGTGATGAGTCTGCCCAGTTTCCACTGGCTGCTTTTGGCAATTGTGACCACACCATCTCCTCTCCAGTCCCTTTCCTTCAGGGCCCGTGTGATCTGTGTGGATGGACTGCCCTAGCAGGAGAGGAGCAGCAACATCAATATTGCTAGAGAAACTACTGAGTACTATACAGAACTCTATACTACCTGCTATTACTAAAGTAGCACTGCAATCACTATAAAATTTGTTTCATTTATTTATTTAAAGTATATGGCTGTCCAACTCAAACAAGGTGATGCTGGTCGGCTCACAAGAAAAAAAAATCACTGCCTGCGCTGCTACATTCTAGACCAGTTGAAACTTCTGGATGGTCATCCAGGGCAGCCCCAAGCAGAGCTTGTTGCAGTAGTCAAGCGGTGAGGTGACCAGGTGTCAGAAGTACACACCAGTGGCAATAGTTAATAGCCTCTGGAATGCATCTACTGTTATGGATTGTAAAAGGTTGTAAAAGCGGGAGGGGGGAGGACTGACTGAACTGCTTGTTACCTAGCAACGGAAGCAAGATGAGCAGGAGGGATTGCTGTGAATAAAGCAAGATGAGCAGAGGCGAAAGAGATGTTATGGCGAGCTTATCAGAAGTAACACCACTCCAAGAACAGAGCCTGGGAACTGTGTCATAAAACCAAAGACGTTGTGGGGATTGGATTTCAAAGGGGAGACGGGAACCAATGTTCTGAATGAGGGGGAAGAGGGAATCTGAGTCACTTGTGACTTTGCAGAGCAATGGATTGTATCTCAATAAAATAACTTTCCTATATCCAAAGAGGCTTATAGTGAGGCTTATTTCTACTGGGATATCTGAACCCACGGTTCTCACACCAGGGCATGAATGTTTGAGGGCCCCCCGATCTAGGATAAGGTGCAACTGGTGCACCAGATGAAGCTGTGCAAAGGCCTTCCTGACCTCACCTGCCCTCTTCTCATCAAGCAGAAGCTGTGAGTCCAGGAAGATCCTAGATTGCACACCACTCTTGAATAGGAAAGTGCTACCAATCCAGGTAGTATGTATGGCTGTGAGAGTTGGACCATAAGGAAGGCTGAGCGCCGAAGAATTGATGCTTTCGAGCTGTGGTGCTGGAGAAGACTCTTGAGAGTCCCTTGGACTGCAAGGAGGTCAAACCAGTCAATCCTAAAGGAAATCAACCCTGATTGCTTATTGGAAGGACAGATGCTGAAGCTGAAGCTCAAATACTTTGGCCACCTAATGCGAAGAGAGGACTCACTGGAAAAGATCCTGATGCTGGGAAAGACTGGAGGCAAAAGGAGAAGGGGACGGCAGAGGATGAGATGGTTAGATAGCATCACTGATGCAATGAACATGAATTTGAGTAAACTCCGGGAGACAGTGGAGGACAGGAAGGCCTGGCGTGCTATGGTCCATGAGGTCACGAAGAGTCGGACACGACTAAACGACTGAACAACAACCACCAATCCAAGATCAAAGTAGGAACATCCCACTTCATTTATTTTTGCAGATAGAATATGAGAAATACCACATGCTTAAAATTTCATGGTGGGGTAGCCATCCTAGGCTATAGGACATATAATCCCACTTGGTGATTGGCACCCTCCTGTTTCAAATAAGCAGCTTCTAGGAAAGAAAGGTCTCAGTAGGTGGACTCAGTAGCTAAGCAGGGTCAAGCCTGGCTGGAATATTTGGACGGAAGACCAACAAGGAATGCCAGGGCTAGACCAGGAAGTCAAGAAAGTATATTTGAAAATGGCAGTGACAAACATACTGCCTTTTTATTGCATGGAAGTACCCACAGAGTAACCATAACTGAAGCTAAACCTGGGGGCATCTTCTGCTTTAGAAGCAAGGACATGAAAGAAAATGGAAAGTGTGATTTGTCTCAAGAGTGACCCTTCCTCCCAAGTGCGCTGTAGCAGGCATTACTCTTCAGGCCTAGCGAACCCATGCCTGTTGCCTATAAGAATTAGACACACATGTTCAGGCTCCAAGCATATGCTATTATTGACCTCAGTGCTTCTCTGTTGCAGCTCAAGACCTTTTCCTTAATTAATTGCTTTCAAACTGTGGTGCTGGAGAAGACTCTTAAGAGTCCCTTGGACTGCAAGGAGGTCAAACCAGTCAATCCTAAAGGAAATCAACCCTGACTGCTCATTGGAAGGACAGATGCTGAAGCTGAAGCTCAAATACTTTGGCCACCTAATGCGAAGAGAGGACTCACTGGAAAAGATCCTGACGCTGGGAAAGACTGGAGGCAAAAGGAGAAGGGGACGGCAGAGGATGAGATGGTTAGATAGCATCACCGATTTAATGAACATGAATTTGAGTAAACTCCGGGTGACAGTGGAGGACAGGAAGGCCTGGCATGTTATGGTCCATGAGGTCACGAAGAGTCAGACACAACTAAACGACCGAACAACAATGAACCAAGCCTTTCATTTATAAACCACAAAAATCAGATCTCTGGGCTGATCTCTGGCTGGGGGACCTGGATCAGGCTGAACAGCATCAGAGCAGTGGAGAGGAGGAGACAACATTCTCTATCTCTTACACTTCAGGGCCACCACCCTGCCAGACCATGCCTCACACCTATTGTTCAGCTGCTGTTGAGCAAGGGTTTAGCACTCTTTCAGAAGAACATTATATATGGGTTTAAAAGAAGTCCCCCAGATAGCTGACAAATCTCTCATGCTTTATTGAGCTACCTCCCCAGTGCCCATCAGTTGTTTCTTAGACTGGCTAACAAGCAAATTAAAAAGTCAATACCTTCCTTCTTGCACCCTGGACCCATCTAACCTGGTGGGAACAGAAAAATCTTTTCCAACTTCTTCTGCCAGCCATCTCTACAGGGGCTGTCCAGTGAAACAAGAGAGTCTCTCTGGCTTTACTGGGCTGGACAGTTGCCACTACCCTGTGGATCATCTACCAATCGCCCCCACCCCACCTCTGCAGTCCAGCTGTCTCAGCATCAGGTTTTGATAGAAGGCTAAATCTATGGGTCCAGCCATCTGTCAAAACTTACCTCCTTCCCCAGCCCCAGCTCCATTCCATATTAACAAGAAGGACTGGATGTTTTCCTAATAGCTGGTGATGTTTGGTGGAATGGAAGAAACCCAACCCTGAGAATCCACCAGTTTTCCAAACTTGCCCTGCAATAAGGACACCACCAATTTGTGACACCGTTATTGTAGCAGGGTAAGGTTTAGCAGTGGAGGCAGCAAATTTTATGCTGGATTTGTGCTGGTTCAGTAATGGATGAACGGCACTTTGACTCAGCCATGGGGAAGGGCCCAAAGAGCCATAGGGAAAAATCCAAAGACTACCAAGAGGGAGCTTTTTGCTTATTATTTGTCCTCTTAATCCCCCTAGTGATCATAGTATAGGTAAAGGTAAAGGCTCCCCCTGCACACCGACTCTAGGGGCCGGTGCTCATCTCTGTTTGTTAGCTGAAGAGCCAGCATTGTCCGAAGACGCTTCCACGGTCATGTGGCCGCATGACGCGCGTGGAACGCTGTTACCTACCCACCGAAGTGGTACCTATTCATCTACTTGCATTTGCATGCTTTCGAATTGCTAGGTTGGCAAGAGCTGGAGCTAGTGTGGGAGCTCACTCCGTCACGCAGGGCTAGAGATTTGAACCTCCGAACTTGTGATCAACAAGCCTGGCATCTTACCCGCTGAGCCACCACGCCCCTTCATAGTATAAAAGGTGCAAAAAGACAACACTTCTGGAACTACACCCTCAACAATTGGTTCATTGATAAAATTACTTTTAAACAAATGGGTTACATCTTTTACCAAAAGTTTGAAAAAATTAAAACAATCACACGTTGGCAAGTCCTATTAGGATACTGATAGAGCACAACACGAATCTGATGGGTTTATGGTAAGTGGGTATAGTATTGACAATATAAAATGACTCTGAAGTCTGCTGTTCGCTGCTAATATTCAGATAGATATGGTTTTTCATGGCTGGTTGATATATATTACACCATCTGGATTGGCCAGCTGGGCTTGAGTAATTATCACAGACCATCTGGGAATTAACTGAGCTCATTGCATTTTGAACAGCATTTTGATTACAAGTAATGGGATGGGTCAAGAGCAACCAGTATCTCTAGGCAAGTAAATGATAGCATCTGGTGAAAATGCAGATTTTTGTAGGATATGATATATCGATCTTACAATGAACAGAAATACTGGGGAGGAAGAAAGATTAAAAGACATCTGTGTGAGTTACTATATCGATATTTATTTTTATTCAGCTTTTTGAGTTCACACAAGATTCTGTCCACCAGGTTCCTGTGTATAAGAACAGAAGGCACTACTTTTGTCCCAAAAATCAAAGTGGGAGAAGATTCAGCATGAGCCTCATTTACAATAAATGCTTGCTAATTCATCTTTTTTTGTAAGCCAGGCAAGTTGCAGTCACTATTCCAAGCTACTTATTTCCAAATGTTGCATTTTAGGACCATGTCTCAAGCATCTACTAAGGGCTGAGCTCATGCAACATAATAAATGAGGCTAGTTCAACCTGTTCTAGATAAAGGGCTGAGGTCAACTTGGTTTGAGTCATAGGTATCCAAAGCTTGTGTGATGACACCAAAATGACAAAATATGCATTGTGACATCAATGATGCAAGCTCCATCTTCTTGTACTTGCACTGGGATGTCAAACACCAGTACATACAGTATAAGATGAAGTTTCCATCACAACATCACACTTTGTGTTGCTTGTCCTCCTTCTGAAGAGCCCATGGTTGGAATCCTCCAGTTCATTTATTGATACTGATATTTAGTAGAGACTATATATACTGTATGGGTAGAACCAAAGCAGTTTAGAACATTTAGGGATAGATGCTTATGGTCAAAAAGAACTAGTGATATTGATTAAGGAAGTCCCATGCTTGGAGAAAAGCCCTGCAACTCTGAGCTTTCTGTCTTCATTGTTTGGAAAAGAAGAAGAAAGGGAGTGCTATATTCTTCCTGTAGGAAGCAGGGTGAACTGGAGGACCTGAGAATATCATTCTTCCAATCAGGGGAAAGCAGAGCAGTGACAAGAATAGAATAGAATAGAATAGAATAGAATAGAATAGAATAGAATAGAATAGAATAGAATAGAATAGAATAGAATAGACTTTATTGTCATCCCACTATACACTATACAAGTGCACAAAAAAAAAGTGCACAAAAAAGAAGCATTAATGTGTCTAGTGGTCACAGGATGGCAATGCAGAAGCCCATCTACTGGTTAAGCACTCTGCTCCTGCATTCTATTTCCAAGGTGACCTTGACCAATGGGAAGCCCCATAAATGGGGACTTAGCCAGGTCTTAAGCGTCTTCTGGAGTCCTAGGAGAGAGGGAGCCATACGTATCTCTGGGGGAATGCTATTCCAGAGGGCAGGGACAGCGACAGAGAAGGCACACTTCCTTCATCCCACAAGATGACAACATTTAATTGAGATGACCTGGAGTGCACCCACTCTGCCCAAGCATACCAGGTGGGCAGAAATGATTGGAGACAGGCAGTCCCTCAGATAACCAGATCCTATACCATGAAGGGTTTTATAGGTAAAAACCAGCACCTTGAGTTGCACCTAGAAGCCAGCTGGTAGGCAATGCAGCTCACAAATCAACAATGACACATGGGCATAATGAGAAGCACCCATTATTGCTTTAACTGCTGCATTTTGGACTAGCTGTCGCTTCCGGATAGTCTTCAAGGGCAGGGGTCCACAACCTGTGGGCTGCGGCCTGTTAGGAACTAGGCCATGGGACTCCCACTCGCAAACCCTGCCCCCTTCCGTGTGATTGGCTCCCGCCCACAAACCCCGCCCCTGGTGCTTTTGATTGGCTCCCGCCCGCAAACCCTGCCCCCCCGGTGCACGCGATTGGCTCCCACCCGCAAACCCCACCCCCAGGTCCGCAGAAATCCCAGAAACCCCACCCCCCCAGTCCGTGGAAATCCCAGAAACCCCGCCCCCCTGGTCCATGGAAAAATCATCTTTTGAAACTGGTCCCTGGTGCCAAAAAGGTTGGGGACCCCTGTCAAGGGCATGGCCATGTACTGGACAGCATACTGCAATAGCCCAGTCATAAGGTGATCAGGGCATGGGTGATCTTCATGCATGGTTGTATGTTCTCTATTCTGGGATGATGGAAAACAGCTCTTGACCTTCTTTCAGGTCTTTGAAGTGAGTTATCACATTCTGCTCAGATTTACCCATTTCCTTTAGTCTTCCCCATAAGACTTAACTTCTAGTCCCTGAATGTTTTTCATTGTCCTTTTTCCAAAATTTGTCTGAATACTTGTTCATGTCTAGTACCCACTCAGTATAGAACCAATTTATAATTTTTTAGTATCTTTTCTAGGAGAGAAGGGAGAGAAATAATAAACAATGGTTTTATGCTCTGTTAAAGATTATTTAAGTTTTTCATTTTAAAGTAGCTTTAAAATATTAACATATTTAATCCCCACCCCAAGCCAGCACCAAATACAGAAAACCATAACTCCATCTACTTGTATGGCAAAACCTGCCCTCAAAAATACAGATCCCAGCCTTAGAAAAGTTCCAAAGAAAGAAAGCTCCATATGAATCTGAGTCTGCTTAGAATTCAGATAAATAGAAAAAAAACTCAACATTCTAGGACATTCTTGGTACCAAACTATTCATATACTCATTAACTTCTCAAGCAAAAGAAGCTTAGAAGACAAGCATTCTAAGAATGACAGTCCTTCCCTCCATCACACATGCACATGCACACGCGCACACACACAGACACACAACACAGACACACAACACAGACACACAGACACACACACACAGAGGCACACACACAGACACACAGGAATTCTATTGATGGTGCATCCTTAAACTCTCTCCCAGAGGAACTACCTCAATATGGTGGGAGGGCATAGTTTCAATGATCTGAGAGGGATGCCAGAGGGAACATGAGCTCTTGGTAGGATCACCCTTTCCAAAGAGGTCAAAAGGAGACACATCAAGCTCAAAGGAATCCACAACAGACACAGTGACAGGTGGGACTCAGTAAACCACATCACCTATTGTAAGAAAAGGAGGACCAAATCTGATCCCGGATGAAGGCAATGACAAACACCTTCTGTATTATTGCCAAGAAAACGTAAGATCCTGGCTGAAACATTATAGAAAAGTCCAAGTGCCTGATGATAAAACCTTCCGGTCAGAAGGCTTTCCTGTGGTTACTGGGGAAGATACATCAAGCTTTTTTAAGAATATCTGGAGACGATCACATGGCCAGACCAAACTCAAAGGAAGTCTGGTTACAGATGGGGTCAATATTTAAAGAAGAGTTCTTTGTTTTCCAAAAAAAAAAAAAACAGAACATAAAGTATGAGGAATGAACCAAGGAACACTTGAAATTGTCAAAGTGGAAATGAAGCATACTAAACTGGATGTTTTAGATATAAATAAATTAAATTAGGTGGACTGAAGCAAACCACTTTAAATCAGTTGATTACATGATATACTGTTCAAGGCATAAGGCCATAAGAAGGAATGGTGTGGAAATGATACTCAAAATATATGCTTAAATACAACACTATAAATGATAGGATCATGTCTATTAGAATTAATGGATATGCCAGGCTTGTTGATCGGAAGATCGCAAGTTCGGAGGTTCGAATCCCTAGCCCTGCGTGCGGAGTGAGCTCCCGCACTAGCTCCAGCTCTTGCCAACCTAGCAATTCGAAAGCATGCAAATGCAAGTAGATTAATAGGTACCACTTCGGTGGGTAGGTAACAGCGTTCCGCGCGTGTCATGCGGCCACATGACCATGGAAGCGTCTTCGGACAACGCTGGCTCTTTGGCTAACAAACGGAGATGAGCACCGGCCCCTAGAGTCGGACACGACTGCACAAATGTGCGGGGGGTACCTTTACCTTTACTTTACAATGAACATCAGCTATCAGAGTAGTATTACTCTGACAGCTGAAAATGCAAATGATCTATAAGCTCTAGTTGTGAAAATCAAGGTGCACAGGAAGAAAATGTGACTAAGATTAAATATAAAGAAGATCAAAATAATAACAGCAGATACAGCAACCAGCCTTAGAACTGACAATGAAGATATTGAAGAAATCTTCTGCATTTTAGGATTACAGAGGTGAGGGTACACCATTGAAAGACTTGAAGGACCAGGCTGAGGACAGATCAGCCTGGAGAAAATCTATCTATGTGGTCATCTGATGGTTGTTGTGAGTTTTCCGGGCTGTGTGGCCATGTTCTGGCAGTTTTGGTTCCTAATGTTTCGCCAGTCACTGTGGCTGGCATCTTCAGAGGACAGGAGCACAGCTAGAAGATTCTGTCTGTGCCCAAGTGGAGAGTGTGTGTTCCTGCTGGTGTTTATAGCTGCTGAGAGGGTGTGTGTCTTCCGTGGGTCATTTACAAGAGATTAGGAGAGGGTTTATTGTGGTGATTAGGGGGTGTGGTGCTGTCGTGTGTGGGATTAGCACATCTATATATGGTCATCATTGGTTCTTTCTCAAGTCCATGAATCTCTAATAATGGCCTCCATAATTTAAAAACCACCCATTTTCTTTCTCAATGTCCAGCTTTTGCTGCTCTATTGTACCATTGGAACGACCTTTTCTACAACAATTCTGATCTTGGTTAGAAATAACATTCTCTTTTTCCAAGCCTGTCATTGCCTTCCTCCCTAGAACAAATATCCTCTTTTTTTCTCCAGGACACTGTCCAATTTATCTATTTTTGAGCCCAAGAAAACTATCTTTGACTTCAGTCTTCTTGACTTTCAGCTGCCTGTTACAATTGCTGAAGCTGACCTTCCAGGCAGTGCATACAGGAAGACAGCATGGGCATCGCGTGAAGGGGCAAATAATGAAATGTGTGTTGTGAACTTTCATGGTTGTGTTGTGATATCACATGCAGGCACATAAGGAACGGAGCTGGCATTGTAATATCACAATGCATGTTTCATCATTTTGATGAAATCTCAGTTGATACTCTTGTGTCCTTGGAGGAACACCACACAGGAACACACAGAGATAATGGGCATTTGTCCATAGACTCACCAGAAGGTCATGACTTGATGGTATCTAACAGGACTACATAATGAGAAGACAGGATACCCTGGAGAAGATGCTGATGCTAGAGAAAGTGGAAGGCAAAAGGAAGAGGAGCTGACCAAGGGCAAGATGGATGGATGATATTCTGGAGGTGACGGACTCGACCGTGGGGGAGCTGGGGATGGCGATGGCCGACAGGAAGCTCTGGCATGGGCTGGTCCATGAAGTCACAAAGAGTCGGAAGCGACTGAACGAATAAACAACAACAGGACTACAACCATGAGAGAGAGTAGGTGAAAAATAATCTATCATTCCTGAAATCAACAAGCGGCTTTGCAAAACACAAATATCTATGATGTTAAGCTGATGGCAGTGGAAATGGAAGCGCCTCAAATTCAAATGACAATGTATTTATTTATTTATTATTCAAATTTATCCCCACCCATCTCCCCAAACAGGGGACTAAGATTGAGTTTTTTAGTGCATACATTGCTCAAGATCAAGAAAGAAAATCTGCAAAATAGCCTGATTAAAACAAGATTGAATATTAATGCAGGATATGGAGAAGGAGGACCCTACTGACAAAGCCTCCGGAAAGCATCCGGAAAGGCAAATTAGTGCTTTAAAGACAATATTGCAGGTGTCGGAAATTGAACAATATAAAGATTAAATATGCTGGCGAATTCAACTGTATTTTTATTAAGATCTGCTTTTTGTTTTGTGTTTTTTTTCTCTCCATGTTCAATACAGCTGCTAACTATATGTAGCCCTTGCTTGTCTTCTTGCCTTGGTGATAATCTCAGGACTTCAGATTTCATTCACTGTTTAACCAGGATAAGGAACCTGAAGCCCTCCACTTCTTTTGGATAACAATTTCCATCTCACCTGATCTTTGTTCATTTGGACTGGGAAAGACACAGGCTATTTCAGAAGACTATCGTTGGACTTTACATCTGAAAAGAACTCAAAACCCAACTGCTAACAATAAGTTTGTAATAGTTTTGTTACTGCTGCTGTTTCCTAACGTCCATTGAGCAGTACAAGATGAGGGAACGTAGATTTAAACTCGTCTTAATTCAAAAGGTTGCAATCCATAGTGAAGTCATTTAAGGCCTACTGAAAGCAAGAATCCAACAATTAATAGTCAGCATTGCATCTACAACTGTAAAGAACAGCTCTCATTGAGTAACTATAAGCAAACAGATCCATGTTCCTACTAGAAATCTTGCACATTGCGACAATTAAAATACACAAACAGTTCAGAGAACAAGCAGAACATATCTGTTTCTACTCCATGCACATATCATTTGCATAACACAACTCACAAGTGATGGCAGACTGATTTTCTGAATGAGGAAGTCCTACTTTTGGCTTGGTTTATATAGATGGTGAGGGGCACGATGGCTCAGCGGTTAAGACGCCGGGCTTGTCGATCGGAAGGTCAGCGGTTCGAGACCCAAGCACTGCGTGACGGAGTTAGCTCCCACACTCGCCCCAGCTCTTGCCAACCTAGCAATTCGAAAGCATCCAAATGCGAGTAGATAAATAGGTACCACTTTGTGGGATGGTAACAGCGTTCCGCACGCGTCATACCAGCCACATGACCATGGAAGTGTCTTCGGACAGTGCTAGCTCTTAGGCTAAGAAACGGAGATGAGCAGCCCCCCCTAGAGTCAGACACGACTGTGCAAGGGAAAACCTTTACCTTTACTATATAGATGGTGCCTTTAGTGACCTGGTGCTGCTTAAACTCTGCTCATACCTTTCTTTCAAATTGCCCCAAAGTTTTAGAGCAGCCCTCTACAAATTGGGTGCTCTCTCTGGCCATTCTCAAAGTTACAGTCTCGGCAAAACTGAAGGACATCATTCAAGGAATGCGGTTTTGTTGCTGAAAACAAGGACAGAAGCTTCCAACCTTTCAGGGCTAATGGACACATTTGAATTTTGAGACAATGTTGTGAGCGTTCTTGCAAAATAGATGTCATAGAAGAGGCTTATCTATCCACAAAGTGCATGCTGTAATGAATAAAACCAAACTAGTGAAGATCAGCTGTCCAGAAAGCTCCATCCTCCTCCTCCTTCCTCATACTTCCAAGCAAAGCTCGGGGCAACAAACTTTTCTGTTTAAGAAAGTCTACAGAGCCCAAGAACCTTGATTTACTTGGCTGCAGTACTTCTCCAGATCCTCAAACAGAGACGTTTCCCATCACTATAGTAGTGAACCTCATCCTTTTAAGGTACCAAAGGTGCCAGAAAATGTTAGAACTACCCGTGTCCTTTTGCATAACAAAGTGGATAAGTTCGCCACTAAGTAGAATTGAGCTGAGTAGGATTTTGGTGCAATTTGCTGAAATACACCATTTGGGGGTTGTGTGTTGTCTGTGTGATAACATAAAGATGGAAGCATTTTAGGAGAGATCTTTACTCAGCTTATTGATACCACTACTTCAACAGGGATCCCGCAATGTTCTGGAAAAATCTGAAGACCTGGTTCTGCCACCTTGCTTGGGATGGGAAAGGTAACAGCTCCTCCTGGGGTTGGCTAGCGCCGTAGTATCC